>OY735199.1:82647097-82904597 GCA_963457665.1 Thysanoteuthis rhombus
TTCACATTCATGACGTAGCATGGGGGATTGGGGAGCAGGGTTGAAGGGGAGGAATGTTGAAGTCAAAGGCTTGCCCAGGGTGAAAATAGAAGCCTAATTGCTATTCAAGCTTCCTCACTCGCTGAGTGACCTAACATTCATTGGGCTAAACCACGGCCATTTTGACAGAAGGCGTGGAACTGCTTTTCCCCATTAACTGACTGCTACGGACGAGAAAACTGGCCCTGTCCAATGTTCCTTATCTTAGAACAAAGAGGTTCCTTTTTCCGTTGCATTATTTCAAGATAATATTTCCGTATTATTCTCCAGCTATTCGAATCTTAATGATTCGAACATTCGAGGCTAAGTAGGGAATTGGTTGTGTAGATATTTAAGGCCTAAAGACATTTAACAATGCCAAGCCATACGACCCCCAACATCTGGACTGCTCAACTGCCAACCCATGGCCCAAAAGGTGACAAAGTGCAGATATTACGCTTTGAACATAGCCAAAAGGCCAAATTTATCTATCCAAAAATATACACTTTATCACACAAAATTACGAATATCGTTCCACACTGAATAAAAAGATTTAAGAATATAAAGAAAAGTATAAATACAAATCAGTTCGAAGGAAATGTACAAAATACAGGACAAATGTACAATCCAGATCTGACTCAAGGTCCTGGGAATGGGGTGGTTGCTAGTCTCAATCATTAACCATTCGCTTGACAATTTTATTCTATGCTTGTCCAATCATTCATCAATTTCCACTCTCTGTTTACTCTGAGGGCCTAGGTTTTCCCGACCTTTTCCCCGGCCGGAATTTGCCAGTATTGGGGGAGTGGATTGTAGTCTGAGAGGTACATTCATTCAACTAACTGTGGGTATCTACTTTTCTTTAGTTCACTGACGGAGAGGGTTGGTAGTTCCATACGGAACTTTCGCCTCCTGCCGAAACAAAGCCACCAGAGAATTCAGTCGAGTCAAGACCTTTACGGCTTTCACCCATCTTTTGCTGAAGCTGAAGGGTTATAATCTTTTACTTTCGCAACTGATCTTCTCATTTAACTGATGTTTAAAGCATAAGATCAGCCGTTCTTGGGAAAAATACCCACCTTCAAGAACTTCCCTCAGTCGTTTCTACCACACAGCCATTCTTGCTTCGGGTAGCAGCACGGAAGACCATAAGGGTACTATGCTGTTGCGAATGTAACCGGTGTCTGGGGACAGGAGAGGTATACTGAGCCCCATACGGGCTGTCACCTCCTTGACATGTTTCCAGAGCGGGTGGACCTTTACACAGTGAACGGAAGCATGCTCGTCCATTCCTCCCATCTGTGCATTGCACCGAATACAGTCGGGTAGGTTCACTTTGTCCATCTTAAAAAGCACGCAACGTGCACATGAAAAAATTATGCTGGGCCTCACATGGAGAGAGCAAAAGACAGCACAGTACATCTAGGGAAAGACTAAAGTCAGGGATTTCATAGAATCCATCAAAAATCTCAAATGGTAGTGGGCTGGCAATGCTGCAAGAATGGCTGACAACCGATGGACATTGCGACTCCCGACATGGATCCCCTGAGATCACATGCGCAACGGAGGCTGGTAGTATATTAGATGGAGAGACTAGCTAGACAAATTCAGAAAGTACTGGCTCCGTGACACCCATGATAGAGAAGTGTGACAAATCTTTGGAAAGGTCTTTGTCTAATAACAGACGTTAAAAGACTGATGATGATGATGATGATGATGATGATGATGATGATGATGATGATGATGATTAACTGGTATAAAAGCCGATCCAGGTGCAAAATTCTGGTTCAAATATGGTGGCCTCCAGTACGGCTGCCAGGATTCGGTGGTCTACCCAATAGAACACCTGGGATTCATCTAAATTGATCCCCACCACTTCGGTATTATCTTTTACGCCACTTATAATCGTTGTCCTGTATTGATATTCCCTTCAGAAAACAGATCTATTCCGGTCTGATCAGACTATCGAGGACGATCTGTATTCGGTTCGTCAGGATCTTGGCCAAAATCTTTAGCTGAGTTATGTGTCTGAAATTATCTATAAACTCCCCATCCCACATGTCCTTCTACGAAAATGTGATCACTCTCCTGATTATCTTCCGAAGGATGCTCCCCTGGTTGAACCAGTGGTTGAACAATGCTGTCTAGATGGGAACAAATGGGTGCAACAGCCTCAAGTAAAATTCGTTCGGTAAACCATCCAGTCCGGGTGCTTTGCAACTGCCAACCTGCTTTTTCGCTTCTTGGACCTCGTCTTCTTCAGTCAGACCCGCTTCCAGGCGTCCTCACTCATCCAAATAGTTGGGAAATTCCTGTTTGCATAGGTTTGGTTTGGCTGTAAAAAGGTCTTGAAAATGTTGCCAAAAGCTCTTCCCTGCGCGGGTCCACGCCTATATCCACAGCGCCGTTAGATATTTTCTTTAATCTATGTATAATTATATTACCTCTAAACGTTTGCTAGCAAAGTACTCCAGGCCCTTCTTAGCAAGCTCTTTGGTTAAGGAATCTCCACAAGCCATCGCCCGGGAAAGGTTCTTTTCTATCGTCGATGTCGCTTTGAATTTAGTTAGGGCGAATATTTGTGCGTATTTGACAGCAAACGATCTAATCTTATCTCCGAGGGAAGCCCACCACTTATTACTTACTGCTGTCCCCTTTATTTCCCACTGAACAAACCTCCCAAGCTGTCAACTGATATCCCATTGATCAAAAAGAGATATGTTCAGTTTCCAGTGCCCTATTATCTTGGGCCTATTTGATAAACTTAGTCGGGCTAAAACTATTTTTTGTCCAGATAATCGTACTTGTGGAACATGTGGCAGGTTAATGAGTCTACATCGACTCTCCTGAGCAGAATTGTATCTGTATAGCCCATCCAAGGAGGAAGGGTCCAGTTGAGCCCCAACGTCCACAGTTCCTGCTTCAGATGATCGAAACAGTATCAGTCCAAAAGTCAAATCAGTCTCTGGCCCCTTGGATGTTTAGTGGTATTCACCTTAATCCCCACGAGAAAAGGGTTTGATACAAGGTCGATTTTTAATGTCGGATGGAATGGAAAACCCAGGAAAATAACTCCAGTCTCCACCCGACTTATCTCTCTTTGTGCAATATGACGGCACCGCCCCGGAGCGAATTGTTTCCCTGTGATGCAGATACTATGATTTGATCAGAGCCAAAAGGCTGAAACGGAGGGGTTCATTTGATTCTCGTTAGTGCACATTGCATGCTTATCAGTTCGAGGGTCAGTCGCTTGGTTATATTCCACGTTTCAGCTCCAATGAAGACCGAATCCACTAACACCAACCGACAAAATTAGCTTGCAGATATTTTCAATATACTAAGTAATATCTTTATCTGATCTATAGTGATAAACAATGTTTTTGATTAATAAAAAAAATATTGCATATCATTATATATCAGATAAAGATATTACTTGATGTATTGAAAATATCAGTTATTTTAACAGAATGAATTGAATAAAAATATTATTTGATTTTGTAAGAATATTACTTATTTTTAAAAAAATCGTCGGAACAGCAATTTATGACACCTAAACGCAACTAAAAAAATCTACATTTAGTTTTAAAAACATTTAAATTGGCAACACCGAACAAGGGACTCAATTTAGCAACGTATAAATCAGCAACTCTGAACGTTGGACGTGACTAACATTTAGGTATGTCAGTAGGTGACAACAATCGATATTTGAAATGCTTGCTCATCAAAATTCAACCAGGATATTTTAGCGTCAGCTTCCAGTTTTCCAGGGTGCAGGTCAAAAGAATATAATATGAATATATAATAGTGTTTACTGCCTATTCTTTTCCTTTTCAAATTTGTGAATGTAGTGTTGTCAATTTTTACATGTTTTGAAGCTACTTTTCTGGAAATTTCCCAAATTCGAGTGTAAGTTCTAGGATCGAAAAATTTGGAAATTATGTCTGAACTGCAACCTTGGAGGAAACCCTGTTACCAACGATTAATATCAGTTTTTTTTATATGGAAACATAAAGTTTGGGTCGCTCAAAACAATTGCACTGCTCCATTATCCTTTATCGACTTCAGGATTTGGATTTTCAAGCCCCCATCCTCGGCGAGAAAGCCTGATCCAGGGGCAGGGGTCAAATACCACCGCCCCTGCCTCATGCCTCGGCATATAAATCGAATATTATTCACGTGCAATCATTTTTTTAAGAATAAAAACCATCATTACCAGCAGTGGTAAATGGCGGAAGGGAGATAACAAACAGTCATAGATGTAAGGGAGACCATCGAACTATATAAAATCGTATTTATCTCCCTTGCCAATCTTATTTTGAAAAACAATGCAAAACTACTATTTAATAGTAGCTGAAGATAGAAACAATAAACAAAAAAACAAAAACAAAACAAAATTAAAAATAAAAAACAAACGTGAACATATTTATAATCTGCATTTGGTTTTATGGTGTTTATTTCAAAAATCTTTTTTGAAATTAATGAAAAAAAAAAAACGTAATAAAAACAAAGTTTATTTTGAATTATTAACAAATAGCATTGAGACACTCTAACTGAAAACCATGAGGTGAAGAAACAAAAACAACGCAACAACACACAAGTTGAATACTGATTCTTCGAATAAAAAAAAAAGAAAATATTTTTCATATATTTCTGCAACCCTCACTGATTTTTCTGTGACCATCAGAAAGGTCACAAAACCTGCTCGGAGAAGCTCTGTTGTAATGAATACTACCGTAGATATAATCTTTTTTTATTGATGGTAGATTAATTCTATGTACGATAGGTAACCAATACCTACCACGAATTTATTCATCTTTAATTTGTTATGAGTACTATGATTGGCTTGTCATTTATTGTACAAGTTCATTGTATGGAAAAATAATGAACCATAGTAACAACAGTATTTTATTACATTGTTTTACAGAGGTTGATTTCCGGTTGAACCACTGTAAAATAATATAATTTATGTCCATATATTTCAATAGATTTCTAAAATTTTTATTCGCTCAATCAAATTTGGCATGCATACTCATTGGACCTAGTGGAAGTTTTTAAAGTAAAATCTATACAACAACACAAGGGAAACTAGTTGTCGATCAATGCAAGGTATGAATGATATGTTAACTTTCTGTTCCTAGAAATGATGTTAATCTTTATAGAAAGATTATCACGCTGCTCAATATTAGAATATTTTACAATGCTCGATTGTTTTTTTTTAACTATTGATTTTACCCAGCGCCTAAAAATTTCTATGCGGCCCAAATAGTTGTGTGCGAAAAATTCACATGGTTCCCCGTATTCTATGGGTTTAATTTCGTAGTTTGATTTTAAAATACAATATGTATTATATTTTTGGATTATATTTCGGATTTCTCGATTGTTTTCAGGAGAATTTAAATTTTCAAAATGTTTCCCATCAACTTTGGATTAAAAAAACTAAATCAAAATACAACCGTGGTCCTGTCCAACAATGCCATTGAACAGACAATAGGTATGAGGTAAATGTAAGTAATTTCATTTGATTCAAAGTTGCGTTTGTTTAGATCTTTCCAACGATGACTTGATTCTAGGTACAGTTTTGGAGACACATATGTGCTTATCAATCTCAGTAGACAATCTTGCACGAAATTTTGCTCACGTTAGAACCATTAGTTCAACAATGCATCCACATGACATGGCATTTAATGTTGTCGTAATAAAGCTTTGATTGAAACGAAAGAGTTATCAGAAAGCTATATAGTGGAGACCCACACGGTCATCCTGCTCCTACGAAGGTCTCTGTCAGTCTCTTTGATTTCGATTTCATTTTGGATTTTCATTTATTGTGAGCATATTGCATCTAATTGGTTATTTTTTTTTCGTATATCCTGGTCAAGTTGTTTCCCCGTACTTTGCTGTTGAATGCCTTCAGTCGAAATGAGATGTTATTCATTCTGTTAATCTAGTGGTCATGTCTTATATTGATCATTTTCTAGTCTTTCGATAACTCAGGCTGATAATTGATAATTTATCGAATATTCTTTGACCAATGAATAGGACACTATATTGCCCAAACAATATGAAAATTAAACAGAATGCTTTTTAATGATATGCCCCTTATCCTTTATTATATAACTTTGATCTTTTGTAGTGGGGAGGGGATTAGTTATGGCTGCTGCTGATACGTAACAAAAAGATGTTATATATGCTGAGGACAAAATAATTTGCCTCCACGTGGTTTTATTGTCTGTGCTACACGCTACATCACTGAAATGTTTGAGGAAAGGAGATCTATGGGTGCACAGATATTTATGACAATACAAGATTGAAAAGGGGATGCATATAAGAAAACCTTGATAAGAACGTGAAGAGAAGAAGATAGAAGATAGCTTCTAAGTGGATGATGGGAGCTCTTTGCCAAGTAGTAGTCATGAGTTGATGAAGCCGATACGCTATAATTCCATAAGGCTCCGAGTTGACCAAGGAATTGTTATGGAGACCAGGTTTCAGTGTGTACGTCTAGCTGCAAGTTGTGGGCGATGCATTTGGGATCATATGTTAACAACTTTTGGGCCATTCTCTGACGCTGAAATACACACGACGTACAGACTACCTAAGACAGAGAAAACGCATGGCGTTTAAATGAGATTCCCAAAGAATGATTAGTAAGAATGATAAGAAGACGGATTATCGTGACTGTTGTGTAGTGAGTGCGTTGCTATTTCTTTCATGAGAGTTGATTGTATACACGTTTTGAGCTCGTGGTGAGAACATGATTGAGTAGCTGAGCCTCGACATCTATGAAATAAAATGGTTAATGTTTAGTTCAATGATTAGTCATGGTTGAAATACTGTAAAATTCGAACCGGACAAGATGCTGTCGAAATGATACTAATCTTAAAGAGAAGGGGAGAGACGGAGTAACCGACTAGAAACATAAAGGCAAACGAGCAATTGAACACGTGTATTCAGAGCTTTCATAGGGAGTCGTCATTGGAGGTGACGTTCAGGAAATTTAGCTAAGAGTAGAGTTTCGTACTAAATCTTGACTAAACGTGAAAGGAGCACCATAATAATTTATACTAGATTATGCCCGTCAAGAATGATAGTGTTACTCATGTATCGATCGGTGCTGGGGCATTCTAAAGCTATTCAATTGGGAAATTCGAAAGAACAATTCGAATGTCCTAATTTTAGTATCTTTCAAGGTTTCGACTCATCTCAAGCTGTGTTAATGTGGGATGATCAGACATAAAATATTAAGAGTTTCTACGACGTAATATTCATTGTTACATCCTAATAGGGAGGTGAATTAACAAATGATATGCATAAGCGACAGAGGATAATTTGGACATATGCTCATAACATGTATTGATTATATCTTATAAAAGTAATTCTACGTCCGTTGTTGGACATAAACCTTCCTGGGCAATCGCCAGACCTCTCTATCATAGGCGTCGCAGAGCCAATATTTTCTGAATTTGTCTAGTGCGTCTCTCCATCCTCTGTTGGCCTCGGTTACGCATGTAATCTCTGGGGATGCATGTGGTGAATCGTGATGTCCATCAGCTGTCTGCTATTCTTACAACATGACCAGCCCATTGCCATTTGATTTTTCTAAAGGTTTCAATGTGTTGAACTCCTCTTTTTTCCATGATATATTGTGCTATCTTGTGATCTCTCCGTGTGATATTGAGCATGATCATTCTAGTGCATGTTGCATTTTCCCCAGTACTAGGGTCAGTCTCTATGGGTTATTAACGGGAGGATGCATTAGTTGTATACCTTTATTTTTAGGACGAATGGGTTAATAGAGTTCAATTGATATGCAGTGACGTAAGGATCCAAAACTGATAAAACCAGCTGAAAACCGATAGAAAATTCCACGGAGAGCCATGGAAAGAGCATCACTAGGAATAACTCTCAGAAATGGAAAATGTTCAAAATGAATCTGAGGGACCAGGCTGGAAGAT
This sequence comes from Thysanoteuthis rhombus, assembly GCA_963457665.1. Lineage (NCBI taxonomy): Eukaryota > Metazoa > Mollusca > Cephalopoda > Oegopsida > Thysanoteuthidae > Thysanoteuthis > Thysanoteuthis major. Next base: position 82,655,068 of record OY735199.1, read on the forward strand.
CTCATACAAATAATCAAGTGACAAAGATGGAAAAGAAACGGACACTTAGCAAGAAGAAATAAGAATAGATGGAGCAAAAAGTTGGCTGATTGGTGCCGATGGGATAGTAAATGCAGTGAAAGAAGACCAAACCTCAATAGAGGGATGAGATAGAAAGGCTCTTCTGTAACATATGACAGAGGTCAATCGTGGTCTCGATAGAGTTGAGAGAGGTTTTGTCAAGCGGAGGATTTATGATGGGTGATGATGATGATAAATGATAATATGATTACTAACACTACGCAACTCTTTTTCCTTTGTTCCTGGACAATAAGTGTTATTTTCTGATTGGGTTACGGCTAAAAAGTACGGAAAATATCAGTTAGAGATTTCAAACTTTTCTTTTGCAACCAAGACAGACATAATTTTGAATCTAGTTTTCGTAGTTTGATCACATGATATAAGAAAAAGAATAATATATGAATATTTCTATCCTGGTTACAAAAGCTTTACGAGGATAATGCCCATTTGGTATACTTTGTACACACAAACAAACGAAAATAGCACTCACTACCCAGGAACAGAAATGCAAGTGTATTAGAAGTTCAAACTGTTAAAGTTAATGCTCTTGGGAAAGACATGGATCGATCTTTTCAATCCTACCTAAGGTTGAAGAAGCAGAGTAGATAGGAAACTCTAGCTTTGGGAGAGCAACTAGTCTAGTAGAAGGAAAACTCTGATTCCAGAACCAGGGAGTGGGACCCCCTTGAGACGTTTTGTTGCCAAAATCTGATGTCCTTCCAGCAGCACCAACTGAAAATCTCATGCCAGATGTATCGTTCTCTGATTTCCTCTGGACTAAATCAGCGAGTTTGAGAGGGAGATTTTGACAACTGGGCACCCCAGTATCCCCTTATGCTTTGCCCTAGAGGAAACGTGCCATTGCCTGTAGAAAGGGTGCAATTCGATGTCTAAAAAGAATAGAAAATGATTCTTCTCCTCAGACTTTTGAGACCAGGAGAGTCATGATTTGAAGTCTACTCTTCACATTTCTAATCACATTAAGTAAGGAAAATATATCTATAAATATCACTATCCCGGTCACAAAAGCAAAGTTTAAAACAATAATTGTCAGTTCCTCTCTTTTTACACATAGACAATTAGAAAATAACACTCACTACCCTGAAACAAAAATCGCGTTGTACAGTGTAATAGAAGTGAGAATTCCATGGGAGACCACAAAAAAAAATCTGATAATTCAATAGACAGACGAATAAATAGCGACACTGGAAGCAGCAGGAGATCAATTCTGAATTCTCTTGAGACACTCACAGACAACAGGATGGTTAAAATCTGTAATAATTGGCTTTGACGTTCAAATGGCAACTATTTCCACATTACAAATCGAATTTGTGCATGCGTGGCTTCATTCTATAAAAAAAAATATCGGACCCAGAAGCACACATCAATCTCTAGTGGTAAAACATCATAAATTCTCTTGGCGTGGAACCTAACGAGTCGTATCAGCTTTCGCCTAGAGACAAAGAAGTTTGGTTCATGTTTTCACACCGTAAATTGGAGGTGATGGTAAATTTTTGTCTTGCGAATATGGTAGCATACAGCATACAAATCCTCCAAAATGTCTCAGGAAAGCTGCAAAAAGTGTAACTAAAAATGTATTGGTAATATATCAATGTAATAATGAATTAATTCGTTCTTTATCAGAATATTTGGCACCATCAATCCGTTTTTATACGACTGAAACAGTCCATCCAACATCCCAAGCCGTCCTCGAAATTTCTTTTCGAGGCGCATCCAGACAATTCCAGCAGTCTGATAAAGAATAAATTAATGGCTTTTAAGTTAATTACTACCATAGTTCACATCTTCAGGACTAGGGATTACCATTACTTTTAGTCTTTGACATGGAAAATAACATGAACGAAGAAGTTTTACATGCAAAGTGCCCGGCCACTAATTTCGTAGTGGTCGGAGAGAGTTCAGTCAGGAAAACAAAAACTGTAGATTCTAGTTTTTTTCTTGGGTTCGCACAGAAGTCCATGCATGTTTTAGTAAAAGTATGAGACTATTTATATAGTGCTGACACTTTTGAAATATGTTAGTGGGGGCAATCTTAATTGACCTGTACACACACACACACACGCACATTTATATTGAAAAGTATAGATATTTTTGACTGCTCATATTTCTAGTGAGTTTTTTTTTCGAATTTTCTGATGTTTTTTTAATTGTCAATTCAAATTATATATATATATATATATATATATATATATATATATATATATATATATATTATAAAATAATGGATTTGCTACAAAAACAGGTTTATGTTTCTGTCCTTTTTGGGTTTCTTCAGGCGAATGATTCCATTTCTCCGGATCCCTATTTAGGACATAATCAGCGGGTGTTTTATGGGTGAGAAACTCTACCTCATTTGAATCATATTTTTTTTTTCCTTTTTTTCTTTTATTTTTTCTGTTTACTTTCAAAACTCTCTGTTGATTGTTTTTGCAGCTGGAGGGGTTGTTATCTACCGTTGAATTGATGCCCGGTCGTTACGTATTACTTGAAATGTTTCAGACACTTTTTGAAAAGTATGTTTGTAATCTATCAATTTTAATGTAGTGGTTTTAGTTTCAGGGAACACATCATCTATTTTTGGATGTCCTCTTGCTTCAGGGTCACTTGTACTTATTGACTGTAGTTGTTTATGCGTAATTTTCTCCGAACATTTTTGGTGAGCTGACCTCTATAAATCTATGATAATTATGTGAAAATGATAACATGATTACATTGTGTTTATAGAGTATAATAATACTACTAATAATACTAATAAAAATACTGAGATTGATTTTTATATATCTGTATGCGGGTTGTTAAATAATGTTTTTTTTTAATAGAGATTTTGCACGATGATGACACTTTACAGCTACTTCATTTTTTGTACTCAGTAAGTTCGTCTTTTCAGTGGAGGTGACAATTTCTAATTCCTCATGTAAGCATAAATAGCATGGGGTTTCAATATTCTGACATGTAACAAAGGACAAATCAATTATACTGATGATATATACTATACGTACATTGAAATACCGCATCGAATTTTTTCTTCAGCTTTTTTATCTTTTGCAACATTTGCTCTGACAAAATAAATCTTAAACTCAGATTCTATTATGAAAAGTAATCCAGCACTCAAACTCACATTTTGGGGAAAATCATCTTTACAAAGATAATACATGACAGTTAACTCTTGGAAGCAAACATTTTCTGGATTTAACGATGACTTTGAACGATCACTTTTCCTGACCTCTCTATCATGGACTTTGCCGAGCCAATATTTTTTAATTAGTATATTCCGTCAAGCCTTCTCATATTTTGCCTCATATGATCTCTTGGGATCCAGTTTATGAGTCGTGATGTCTATCAATCGTCAGACATCCTTTCAATATGACCATTTGAGTTTTCTAATGGTTTCTATGATATCCCTGACTCCTATTTTTTTCTTATATACTAAGCATGATATTCCTATGTGCACGTTGCATGGTTCTCAGTTTAAGGGAAAATCTTTTGGTCAGATTCCATAGATGATGCCAAATCTGGACGACATTTCACGTCAAAGGACAACAATCACATTGTAATCCGTAGCAAGGAATTTGTATGACTTCGTGCCACATGATTTTAAAGGGAAAACTTGTGTGGCATCGTGCTACCACAAACTTTTCGCTGTGTCTTCTGACAGATGAACAAAGCTTTTGAGAAGCCTGAGACAAATCTTATCTTCCAGAAGTGCTATTTTTCAGATTTTACCTTTGTCGATTTGATTTCATATTCTGAATGCTGAAATCTAATATGAACAGTCAGACGATTAATGAGATAAAAGGAATTATACGACGGGACCTGCAAACTATCCCTCAAAACGAATTTCAAAGAACACGGAAAACACTGGCAACGGTGATTCAATACTGGAGGAGACTCTTTTGAAAGAGATGTGTCTCATAGGTAGGACAATGAGCAGAACTGTTTTTGAAAGGGTTACATCTCTTTTTGAACATACCTAGTATACATCCATAGTCTCAAAAGCTTTACAGCAACACATTAAAAAAACTTTCCAAATTTTTTGTCGCTTCAGTCACTTTTTTTCCAGTATTTTTTAATGTAATTCATGCCATTTTCTTCAGTGTTTTTAAAACTGTTTCATTCATACTTTGATATCAAGGTACTATGTGTAAATTTCTTTTTGTGGGAAATATCACTTGTTCACCATGTAACCATTTCGGGGATTCAAAAGCATACTGTAAACATATAGTAATAGTATATAGATATGTGTGTGTGTCAAGTCTATCGATTGAGATGGGATAGCGTGTGAGAAATTATTAATAATTTCCAGTATTTTAGTTTCACTAACTTACTTTTCACCTTCTGCTTATTCGAGTTACCTCCCTTGCATTGGCGTTCTAGAATTATTTACGATATCAATCGAGTTTATCTTTTTTGATTTGAATTTACTTCTTTTATTTCACAATTTTGATTCGTTTTGTATTTATATTGGGTTATTTCAATTCTGAAAAGCATTCTTGTGATGGAATCGACTATAAAAGAAAAATCATACTAGCTCTATTTTTATTAAAAGAATATCCATTACTGTATCTATAGAAACAACACCCAACTCAGATTTATATCTACCCACCCCCGCTTTTGTGTTAGAGACCTCAATTTATTATCTTTTGGTTCCTTTACGAATGACCGTTCCTCTCTATATCTACGCAACAAAGTTTTTGTTTTGTTTTGACAAGGGGCTGATGATGATGACACTGGATAATATTCCTGGTTTGAAATGGAATTACCTCTCGTGGCATTGCATACCGCTCAGACAATCCTTTCTAGTTACCCGTTACAACAATAAAAAGTCTCAAAGATGTTTGACCTTATTTGAAATATCACACAAACTCATTGCTCTTCGGAGATAACTGACATGGCTCAATCCAGTTTTTTTTCCTGTTTGTATGAGATAAAATGATGGTAGCCTTTTCTTTTGTAATGGTATGGCTTGACTAATAATGTGTCACTCACACTAGATAAAGTAAATACATTAACTGTAAAAGAAAATATGGCTACTGCAGGAATCAAACTCGCTATTACTTGCATTACCGGTGGCTTTTCAGCTCAATGGTAAGAGCATTGCGACGTTGAAGCACCTCCCCTATCAGTCGCTGGTTCGATTCCTGTAGCAGCCACATTTTTCATAATCGGTTATTCTATCTACGTTGTCTTAACTGAGTGATAGATTAATCGGGAGATGACAGGAGGTCGGTTTTAAATAATAAAACAATATATATATATATATATATATATATATATATATATATATATATATATATATATATAATGATGATAACGATGGATCCGGTTGATCATTCAGTAGAAACCATAACGTGACCAACGTTTAGGGTGATCAATAAAAACATTGTAAATTGGAGTGATCAATCAACAAGTTACTTCTGTTGCCTCTTGTTGGGAAGTAATCACTAAAATGTCAGGATTCTCAAAAAAAGAAAACAAGCGGGTATAAAGTAGGGACTAATTTCGCATGAACTCACATTGCAAACTGGACCTCCACTTCAAACCTAAATGGGGGGAATTTAAAAAACAATAAAAGAAGTTTTGGGGAAACATATTAATGAGTAACTGTTTAAAATTTCGGCCCTCTTTTTCCTTTGTTGTAACCTGTATGTGTGAGACAAACATGATTAGCTGGCGTACCGACTTGAAAACTGAAGAGAGTTTCGTAGAGTGTTTTGTTCATAGGTTTGATTATCAATTGGAGAGTCATGTACACAAATCAGAAATCTTTGGTTTAAATTCTGTCAGTTTTGAAAGTGTAAAATGATAAATAGAATTTTTCGAAAAGTACTGGATCCTTCTTGCACACCCTGCAAATGCCATCCCAGACATACGAACAAAATTAAACAATATACATATTGATTAGCGAGGTTGATTCGTTCCAAGTTTTTAGTAACTGTTCGGAACGGCATTGTCTAAGATGTTTTCATAATTTATAGTGCTTTTTGCGGTTTGTACTCATACTGATGAAATGATAACTATGAGATAACTTGTTAGCGGTTTACTTTGGTGGATGGATTCCACGATATATATATATATATATATATATATATATATATATATATATATATATATATATCTTTATTGAAATTGAGTAGTTTGCATCAACATTGGAATAAAGTGCATGTATTTTTGTACTGTTTGTGTATAAATTCAGTCAAACATAAAAGTAAGATACAGGCAAAAGAAATACAATCAAGACATATATCTTCAATAAAGGATATAATCATTCGATTACAAACAAAAGAACGTAATTGAGCAAATAAAGGAATATCAATGTTACAGATATCAATAATGCCAGCAATTAATTGCACGCACAATAATGAACATAAAGCCTGTTAATAAAAGGGAGAGGAAGAAAAGCTTACGCAATATTTCACGTCCATGAGAATAGAGAGACCGGACCTTCTCATCTATGCGGTAGGAAGTAAAATGGGGTACTACAGTGATCATGCATTACTTTATATCGCAAACGTGCAGACGTAGTAGCAAGCTTATACTGGTGGGGAAAAAGCTCGTACTTGAAACGACTAAACAATCTCAGACTCTGATTTGGACGCATATTTTAAATCTCTTTGTGTGATCTTATTTCAGGAGCTATGTTCTAACTTTTAAAAAAGCGTGTCTCCATTAATATTTAAGGTATTGTAAATTTCGTAATGAAATTTATATGAGATCTTATTTTTGTTCAACTTGGATACAGTAACGATTGATTTTGACTTCTATGAATAATGTTGAGAATAACGCCCCTTTTCAATTATCGAATTTATAGGTATATACGTACATATACTGACCATTATGGCCGCTTCGAGTAACGTGAATATCACTGCATAATTAGTAACATGAACGTGCATAGCAATACCCAGACCTTTCCATCAAGACCAGCATTAATCAAAATCGCACTATTCAAGGTATTACTGTATTTGATCCTTATTTAAATAAGCGTTTTAAAAGTTAGAGTAGTTGACACAAGGCCAGACAAGATGTGGCGATTACAGAGAATCAAACTCTCAATGAAATGATAGAGTAGCTTATCAACTCTGGCACCCCAATAGGTTTTCATACATATAAGTAGAAAACACCGCAAGAGCACATATCTCTGCCAACACGATTGTCAGCCGGGGTCATTGCAAATGGATCCGCCCCAAAGTTTAATCAGTTTTTCTATATCCTACTGTACACTCTTATCAATTTAAAATTCATTGAGAACTTTGAGTGATACGTGTTGGAGAGCCATACCATTTTGATAATATTATGTTGTTGTAACGTATAACTTCAATGTAAGGGAAGTAATTTTACATGTATACCCCCCAGGATCCAATCACTTCTGTTGTCTATCGGTTAACCGTTTCAGGGAATTGCAATGAAATGCATTGAGAACTTTTGGAGATACCGTGTGAAGAGTTATGTGCGTATACATAAATGTATTCGAAAAAAAAAAAAAAGCGGAAAAATACCTCTTAAATGAGATTTCTAGACCCATCCCTGTTTTAATCTCGTTTTCTTTACCTCATTATCCACTTCAAGCAAAATTTAATTTCAATCCATACTGCACTTTCGGAGATATCGTGTGGGCAGACAGGTAGGTGGATAGACGTGACTTACATGTACAAATCCAACTCTGTTGACAGGGGTAAATAACAATGTTCGTGTAATCTGCATTCGGCATATCTATCTATCTATCTATCTATCTATCCATCTAGCTAGCTAGCTAGCTAGCTATCAATTTATCTGTCTACATCTGTATGCATGTAGATAAGTATGCATCGTGTAAAACTGCCCAATAAATGCCGAGAGAAGTAATTTATCCATTAGTGATGTTTGATTGATCACCCCCAACATGGTATACACCATAAGTCTTTGGTTACATTACGGTTTCTATTGAGAGTCTTACCACACCTATTTATCTATTTATTTATCTATCTCTCTGAATCTTCATATCTATCCATCTATATATTGCAATTGAATGGAAAGTAATCATGAATGCTGTAGTAGCGTTCTCGCCCTCTAACTGTGTATATTGTCATAAAACCACAATGAAACAATGCTGACGTAAGTCATCGTATCATCTACGTACAGTTAATGAACAAAAAACATTAAACATTTCCATCATTAGTGTTCGTCTTGGGTTGTTTTACTTGGCGTTAGTCCAAAGTAGCGAACAGCATTCAATACATCAACGCTTGTCCTCTAATTATTTATAAGTAAAAAGCCCCGTAGCTTTGCACCTTACAACGTCTATAATAAGAAACAGTTCAAGACATTCGTTTGTTTTTTCTTTCTATCTCGGACTTCTCGTTTCTTATTAACTTGAACAGATTCCAGTTCAATATGATGCCAACCATTTTCAATTAGCAACGTGTATTATGTCAGATTTTTTATTCGGTCTTGTATCCGTTTTTTGTACTTATTTCTTTACAAATTTTGTTTTGCCTGCAGTTAATGTAGACTGTATCTTTTTATTTCTCTGATTAGATATCTTGTTCATGGCGCTGATTCTAAATGATAATTTATTCATTGTTGTCAGTGCCTGATTAACTATGAAGCAAAAGAAGCAAATAATCCGGTCCCCACAATTTCAAAGGCCCCGTGCTAAATGCTTGTAAGCTATCACTTCTGATTCCGTTTTTCTACTCTAGCCCCATTGCTGTAGTACTATAGTGCCTTCAAATTCTTTGAACGATTGAATGTTCAAGATTGATGGTCACTACCAATTATAACCTTTAAGTGGAGTTATTACTTTAATACAATAATTAATGGGAGTGTAGTCGGAGATAAAAAACACTAAGATCAAAATCGAAGACACATAACTGGAGAAAGTAGATCACTACATCTACCTAGGACAACGAATCTCCATGAGATCCTCAAAGGAAGAAGAAATCAAGCAAAGAATCACACTAGGGTGGCAAGCCTCCGGTAGAGCAAGCTCAACCTTCATATAAGAAGATCCCATTAATCCTAAAAAGAAGGGTGTATAACCAATCCATCCTCCCAATAGTCACTTATGGAGCTGAAACATGGATCCTAACCAAGTGACAAATCCACAAATTGAGAACCATGCAACGTGCACATGAAAGAATTATGATGGACCTCACATGGAGAGACCACAAGACAGCACAGTACATCCGAGATAAGACAAGAGTCAGGGACATCATTGAATCCATTAAAAATCTCAAATGGCGGTGGGCTGGCCAAGTTGCAAGAATAGCGGACAACCGATGGACATCACAACTCACGATATTAATCCCCCGAAGCCGGTAGAATATTAGATGGAGGGACGAGCTGGACAAATTCAGAAAGTACTGGCTCCGCGACGCTCATGATAGAGAAGTGGCGAATCCGGGGGAACGTCTGTGTCCAACAACGGACGTTAAAAGACTGGTGATGATGATGATGGTGATGATTATGATGATGATGATGATGATGATGAAAACCTAGTTAAAACTGATAATATTGATATTAATACACTTGTTAAATTTTGTATCAAGTCAAAAATATTACCTTGCAAAAAAAATAGTTTTTCCTTAACCGAAACAGCCAATAAGTAATCGAAGGATTCGATTCAATCACACTTTATTTGGTTATTTAGTATATCTTGAATTCATTGAAAAGAAGTTTTCAAAGAAAATGAATGCTCGAAACAGAGAGTAAGCATTGGAGCCTAATATTTTCTTTGAAACAATTCAAAATCCTTTTGCAGGCCAACTTGCAGGCCAACTTGATGAATTGCAAAAGTTTTTACGGAAGCAAGGGTAACTGCTGACTGGTATCAAATCAAAATAGCTGAAGTCCGTTTCTTTGGTTGCTCTAAAATCGTTAAACACAGGCAAAAAGAGCTGAAATTCTAATATGTTATAGCTTAGAGATAGAACTTTGAATAAACTGTTTGTTGAATATAAACTGATATCTAATTTCAATTCTTCATCCAACTCTTTAGGCACACCTTGATCATAATCCGATATTGACATGCTAAAAGTTTTGGGGAAGCTCTATGTTTTAGCGGAAACATTTAAAGATTTCAGCTATAGATTAAAAAAAGAACCGAAGCTAAATTCATATGATAACTAAATAGCGGTTCGCAGTTGTCTTTGCTTACGCAGAATTCTTAGTAGTTCATCAGCTTAGCGTTTTTGTTAGCTTTGACCACCACTGCACATATATGAAACATAAATACAATGGTATTTGAAACTGAGGTCATAGCCACTGCCATAAAATCAAAATGAAAAAAGTAATATTATTATTGAAATGACTAACATATTTGTTGTATTATCTGGTTGTATGGCAAAAAGATATCTAATTACTCAGCGAATGAAAGACATACGTCTTTGTGTTTTTCCCAATTCGGGGCCCCTTTATAACATATACTACAGGTCCTGCATTAGCTTCATTTGACCGTTGTCCAGGAAAAAAAATGCTGACATCTGAATATTTCCTATTTGATGTTTGTTATATAACAAGACGTGATGTACTTTGTGTAAAACGTTCTTTTTTTGTCTCGATCAATATATATACCAGCATAAATATTGTAAATAAATTCTGGCTAAAACTTCACCAGTCAGGATAGGCCACAGATTCCAGGTGCCCTGGTCAAGCTGAACTTCGGCAACAGTTTAAAGTATATATTACCTTTGTCTACAGTATTGAGAGTGTTCATTAGATTCAAAGAGTTTTTTTTTTTGGACGATTGAACTCTTTGTTCTACTATTCGAGAAAAAAAGATTATTCCCCAAATTATCGTATGGGTGGCTTTCTAACTAAAAAACATTGGATGACTTCCTAAAATGTATTCACGTAGTCTATCTTTTTCTCTACAATCCTAGTGTCTCTCTCTCTCTCTCTCTCTCTCTCTCTCTCTCTCTCTCACCCTCTCTCTCTCTTTCTCCTCCCTTTGGCCTGCAAGTAAACCCAGGACACTCTGCTCCTAAAAAAGGGGGCCAGCATTTTCGAATCCCTTTTTTCCAACTGTCGATTTCCCCATTTTAATTAGGCCAACCAGATTTTACATTTTACTTGGCCAACTATTTCACGTGACCAAAGTTTATTCAAATCATCCCCGAGACTCCAATCAACCTCATATGTCCCGAACTCCGGAACACGATAAAAAATAATCAGTTTGAAAACCACAGGGGTCCTACTCCTAACTAACCGAAAACAGACTGACTGGTTATCATTTCTGATAGAAGCTTGAAAGCAGTCCCAAATAATTAATGTATGTGCGTGTCATCTTACACACATCTCCACATACACTTCAACCTTGGTCAGCTTACATGAATATACGCACACACATTCATATATTCATGCGTTTACTCAAAACTGCCAAGTTTGCCGACCGGTGATTTCGTTAGGTCAAGTGCCAATCCCATTGCCTGACATCAATCTATGGCTGTAGCACCTTCCTTTCCATGGTGTCTCGGTAAACTCGGTATATTTTTATTTTGTGTTTTCTCCAGTTTTGACTTTCACTTAATGAATTATATTCCTTTTTAGACAATCTTCTCTCATCAAAATTTCCAAAAAGAAACCATGAAAAACAATATCGTACCGATGCAAGAATCAGATGATTTCAAAAACAAAAATATGCCGTTAATCAGTTGTAATTAGGAAGATTTTATCTGAATTTGTGTCAAGTTCCATTCATGTACAGGTGTCGACTATGGCGCTTATGTAAATCAGTCAACAGGATTTTTATGTATGTGCTAGATTGAAGAAATACTTATATGGAAGTCAAGTTTGATAAGAATAAAAAAAAACATGGAGTTTATATCAGTTGTGAGGTCGGACCACCGTGGTTAATTATTTGCGGTCGGAGAGGTTTTGTCCGATTTGATGTTAAGTATATGGGTCATTTTTGTTGACTGATGTGTACATGGATCAGCTAATATGGGTTTGTCGAGGGTACTAGATAAAAGAAATAATTTTGGATATCAAAGTTGATCTGTACAGAGGAGTCCTGTCAGTCGGAAAGATTTTATCTGATTCAGTGTCTGATGTGGTTAACAGTTTTAATCATTCTAACATTTAAGAGGTAGGTAAGGTATCTGATTTGAGATTTCTTAATCAGCAACCCGTACTGTGTAACCATGAGTTTGGCTCTCCGTTGGGAATGGTTGGAAAAAACTTCAACTCCAACAACCATGATATCATGCCAACTACTAACCACGGGGTCTATAAATCGGCACCATTTTGTGTTTTGATTCGTTTTCTGAAGATATTAGCTTTGACTAACGAAACATGTTGAATTAACTAAAAAACAACATTAACATCATTCATTTTGGCTTTCCAAATGGTCTCGTCAATGTAATATGCATATAGTCTAGAAGTCTCTACAACTTTAAAAATCAAACATTAAAAACCTTTGCAAAATACTTTTGTGTCACTTCAGTCACTTATTTCTCAATATCTGTTAATGCAATTAATGTAATTTTTTTCAGTGTTTTTTCTCTGTTTTACATATATTTTGTTATGATGGTGAAACGTGTACACTGTCTCTTGTTCGAATCATCAGTTGTTTTACATGTAATGGTTTCGGGGATTAAAAAAAATAAAGTAGTTATATTAAGATGTCACTGTAGCAGTGTTGATCATGAGCCACCCCCTTTTCGGGTATGATTGTTATATATATCTTATGTCATACATGTAGTTTTTTTTATTTTATATAAGGTATTATCATAATGTATTGTGTATGGATGTTACTTTATACTGCACACCATTTAATCTTTTGGAATATGGCTCAATTACAGAAGTCACTCCAAAAACGTATTTAACGGTGGGGGATCAGAATGTTTGAGAGACGTGACTTGCTGTTCACGTCACTTCCTGGATGTTCACCCTTATGAATATTAAATCCGTCGAGTCAGTTTTAATCTCAGACTGCATGCAAATCAACTTATGATATCATCTTTAAGAATACTAATTACATAGAAAAACTTCTTCGAGTTGATTCTCGACCAACCCATTCAACCAAAAAATTTGACGATTTTTCCAGCAACCATCAAGTTGATGTTTGCACGACACATGCCATTAGGCCTCCATCAGTTTGTTTTTTTCCTCTAAATTATCGAATGAATTATCCTTGTATACATGATTGATACTAAATAAAACCACTCTCTAGCGGGTAGTGACACTTCGATGGGCAATTCCATTAATACACTTGGACATTCAGTTAGATGACATTCAAAGTTCAATCTCCCACCCTGCCCAGCTACTTATCAGTCAGACGAATTGACTAAAGCCATATATATATATATATATATATATATATATATATATATATATATATATATATGGAGAGAGAGAGAGAGAGAGAGAGAGAGAGAGAGACAGACAGACAGACAGACAGACAGATAGACAGACAGACAGAGACAGAGACAGACAGACAGATAGATTGACAGACAGAGACAGACAGAGACAGATCAAGAGAATGGACAGTTTATGTCCGACTGAATATGATAATTGTAAGGACAATTTATTTGGAAATATATCTTGTTGAATTCTATGTTCATTAAGATGGTTGGCTGTCCGATTTGCTTCTCGGTTAATTCTGATGCTGGACGAAATATATTTCGAAATAAATTGCCTCTACGATTATCACACACACACACACACACACACACACATACACACACACATATATATATATATGTGTGTGTGTGTGATATGTGTATGTATCTATCGCCAAAATATCTCTGAAAGCCTAGATAAAACGAACACTAAAGCCATTGTCTGAATACTTCAATAATTTCTTTTTCTATTGAAGATCAATGAATGATGCTTTCAAACATCTTTGATCTTGCTTCAGTGTTTTTTGGCCAATTTTTGTTCGAACCTTTTTTTCCTTTTTTCATCGACGCTTTCATTATCAAAGCAACTTAGCAAACAACTAATTTTCATTTAATGGTTGAATCTCTTAACACAAATGCCTTTATTTGTTGAATTGAGAAGTTTTTTTTCCTGAAACGATAAAAGGCGTTTTGGGTATCGCTCAACACAGAAGAAAAAAATGACCCGACTGATAGAGATGTTGAAGTAATGGTCTTCTTGTTCAGTTCGACGGAGGAACGTAGAATTCAAACCCTCTTAACTGCATGAAATATAATATTGGGCTATCAGTTGTACATTCCATCCTTGTTTCCACTAAATAGAATAAGATTTTAATTACTGTGTAATATGTAAATTAGCCCTTTTGACTTGAATCAATTTGGGGGTCGAGATTCCAAATTTGATCCGTATAGGTCTGGCTCGTGTAGTTGGCTCCAGTAGTTGAAACGGTTCAGCAGGTGTTATACATAGGGATGCCGAATCGAGTCATCATCATCATTTTCAACGTCCATCGTTGGACATAGACCTTCTCCTGGATACAACACATTTCTCTTGCGAGTCGCAGAGCCAATACTTTCTGAATTTGTCTCGTTCATCTCTCCTTATATTCTGGCGACTTCAGTTGCGTATGATATCTCTGGGGATCCATGTCGTGATGTCCATAGGCTGTCAACCATTCTTGCAACATGTCCAGCCCATTGTCATTTATTTTTTTCTATTGGTTTCAATGTCTCTAACTCCTCTTTTTTCCGTGATGCATTGCGCTAATTTGTGATCTCTCTATCTGATATTGAGCATGGTCCTTTTTTGTGCACGTTGTATTTTCCCCAGTTTTAGGGTCCGTCTCCATATATTACTATCAGGAGGATGCATTATTTCAATATGACCAGCCCATGGCCATTTGAGTTTTCGCATGGATCCCATGATGTCACAGACATCTGTTTTCTCCCTGATGTATTGAGCTGTCTTGCGATCTCTCTATGTAAGGTTGAGCATGATTCTTTCATGTGTATGTTGTATGTTTCTCAGGCGGTGGGCCAGTCTCTTGGTTAAGTTCCATGTTCCCGCTCCATAGGTGACCATCGAGAGGTTGCATTGGTTGTATATACTTCTTTTTGGGATCGATGGGATTTTCTTGCTTTTTGAAGGTTGGACTTGCTGTGTCGAAGGCTTGCAATCTTAGAGTGATTCTTCGCTTGATTTCTTTTCTTTGGAGAGTTACATAGAGATTTGTCGTCCTAGGTGAATATAGTGGTCTACTTTCTCCAGTTTTGTGTCTTCATTCTAATTGTTGTGTTCTTATTTCCGATGTGATTGTTGCACGTGATCTTTGTTTTGCTGAAGTTCGTGTGTAGGCCGACTTTCTTGCTTTCTTCATTTAGTTAATTTAGCGGCTTGAGTGCCTAGAGCTTAATCTTATTTCCACATCGGCTTCTCATTTTCTTTAAATTCATGCCAACACAGGAGTGGGTGTATTCAGCCCTAGATACCGACAAAAGGAGAACACGCCCTGGGCATCGAGTGCTGGGATGATTTTTCAAAGAAATAATTAGCCAGAATAAAAAAAAAACTCAAAATGTGGAAATTCCCTGATGTGAAGTCAGTTTTTTTTCAGGGCAGTTGGAAACTCTGTTATGGCAAAGAGAAACCTGGGAGGAACAATTCGGCAAAGAAAATTATCATGAACAGTGACAAGCTCTGTCTGGCTTTGAAGAGCATCGAAGCTAAGCTTGCGCAGGCACCAGAAACCTCAGGGTTGGCTCCTGGTGTATTTATTGACACAATGTTTGTAGAAGTGACTAGAGAACGGTCGGAATTGTGTTTTATTTCTCGTCACTGACTGAATCACGAGGACAGCTTATTAAAAATCAATAGGTCATGTGGTATATATACTATCTTGCTATTAATCTGATATGGGATTTTTTTTACAATATGCAAAATATTGTGTGAGACTGTCTTTTGAGTATGATATGTGGGTGAGTCTCTCAGAAACTGTGCCTAGAATTGAGTTACCTATTAGGGAGAGCCAAGCTTGCCCACCTTATTAAAATTTGACATCAAATGAAATGAATTTACTAATTAAGACGTAATGCCAACTGATTGTTCTATGGTACTGCCAGGAATGAGAATGGTTGCCAAATTGTTCCAATTTCTTCGATACTTTTGGATCTTCGAGTTAGAAAAAGATGAAGAAATCTAGATTCACCTGAAAATAATCTGATGTATAATCTTAAAGCATACGACATATATTTAAAATCAAACGACACTTTTAAAAAAACATTACATTAAGGGAAGCCCCGTGTGAATTTTTCACACATATATAGTCTGTCTAGGGACTACTTGAGCCGTTTTAGGCCCTTGGTAGAGTTGAAAATTATTCTATTTTTTGACGATTGTAATAAATTATTATTGAGCTCACTGTAAATGATAATGATATAAGTAGTATGATAATAAACGTTATATTTATAGATTGGCACAAAAAAAAGAAGAAGAAGAAGAAGAAGAAGAAGAAGAAGAAGAAGAAGAAGAAGAAGAAGAAGAGGAGGAGGAGGAGGAAGAAGAAGAAGAAGAAGAAGAAGAAGAAGAAATGTATCAATCTCAAAAATCTTGTTTTTCTGGAATATTTCATGAAAATAAGATATGCTAGATGAAAAAAATTGATGAATGGGTGATTAATGAATGACTAACTTCTCTCGCCTTTTGTTGGGTGGTGATCGCTGAAGTTTCGTCTAAATTTCTGGAAGAAATGAAGGTTCATGCATAGTGGCCAATTTAGCATCAACTTACATTACGAAGTAAGTCCCCACTAAAAATCTATTTGAAGGGGGAATTTTTAGAAAACGAAAAAATAACGTTTTTGTGTAGACATTATAAACTCCATTGATGTGACATGCACACAGGATACATACCTATATAGCCAGCCGATCAGCAAGAGCAACTAAAAAACTGAAGATATCTATATTAGGGTATGAATGGAAATAACTTTATGGAACATCCGAACGCGTTAAAGATGAAAGATATATTAAAACAGAATAATGAAAAATAACAACTTGAAACTTGCGTCAAGAAAATTAAACACTGTATTTCCTGACTAGTAAGACACACATTTTTCTTGAAAAATATTCAGTAATAAGTCCAAAATGTGATAATCTATACTGACAGAAAGTTAAAAAGTCTCCGTAGAGTCGGTGACTCGGGTCTGCTAGTATAGTAAGTTGTTCAATCATTAGAAAAATCCCGTAGCTAATTAGAGAGTATGTTTTACCAATAGTAGCGTATTTGTTGCGAGTGAATTTCTTTGATTAATATACATACATATACATACATATATATACATATATATATGTATATATATATATATATATATATATATATATATATATATATATATATATATATATATATATATATATACACACACACATATATATATATACACATATATATATATACATATATATATATATATATATACATAATTATATATATATATATATATATATCTATATATATATATATATATATATATATATATATATATATATATATATATATAGTGAAACATTTTACTCAATGGAAAAAGCACTCTTAGTATTGCTATTATATGAATTAGTGGAATTTCATTCTCCGAAGTCCAATAGCGAATTCGCTCTTGAGCCTCTGAGAATTGACGTTCCTCCACTAAGGGTGTTTTCTGTAGTGTGAAATGTTAATATTGACGAGTTAAATGAATTTTTTATTATTATTATTATTATTATTATTATTATTATTATTATTATTATTATTATTATTTGGAATCTCACACCAGTTGCCTGTATTATTATTATTATTATTATTATTATTATTATTATATGTTGATTCGATAATTCTATTCGGATCAGTATATATATATACATATATATATATATATATATATATATATAAAATCACAACCAGATATATTCACACTAATTACCATAATAGCAAATTCCGTATATATATATATATATATATATATATATATATATATATATATATATATATATATATATATATATATATATATAAAATCACAACCAGATATATTCACACTAATTACCATAATAGCAAATTCCGTATATATATATATATATATATATATATATATATATATATATATATATATATATATATATCCTAACCTATATAAATAAAAATTTAGACAATTAGTGCTCAATTCATCAATTATATAATAAAAAAGCAATGTACAAAAAAATTGGGAGGGAAGCTACCTAACGAGAGTGTGTTGGCTCAACCTACTGTCAGGAATGGCTAGTTGATTGATATATATATATATATATATATATATATATATATATATATATATATATATATATATATTTATAATAAATATTGATTCACGCACAATTTGCTTTGCCTCATCGGTTCGAGCGAACTCGAACTTCCCTGTCTATATTCCGCCACTCGACTTAGATTTTTAAAAAAAAGCAGTTGAGATTTTTTTCTTGCAGGTTGCAATCGTTATAGACGTGGTTCAAGTATTTTGTGGCTGAACGGCTTCTGGATCTTTTCCCCTGCGAGCAGTCAATGTAAAGTTTGATTTTTCTCCTCTCCAGCAATGTCTGATATACGATGCACAAATAGAATTTTACGAAAATACACGTGACCTCATTTGGCTAACTAGCACACATATGGATAACCTTCTTTTTATTTTTTTTATCTCGTTTATGCCTGTAGTATACGTATCTTATATCCATAATGTTGTACTCCAATCATCTTGCAATTGTTTTCAATTTTCATTTTTGTGTGTTTTTTTCTAATTGAAATGATTGGTTCTTGGTATTGTTACTTCGTATCTGAAATGATGTGCTACCGCATATTTATTCTATTAAATGATCTACTCCCGTATAATTCTTTATTAGGAAGTATAATTGAACATATTTATCAGAAATAAAGGCAATAATGAAATTAGAAGCCATTATTTTGTTTTTCATCAGGATGCGCACCATGAATTCTTCAAGGTACGATAGAGACAGTTCATCAAACGTGTCCAAACTGACTTATCAATAAAGAACAAAATACAAGCAGCTAATTTCATTATCACAATAATTTCTGATGGATATATTATTTTAATTATATATGATTTTAAAATGTATTTTTGAGCCTTTGTATAACATTTTTTTATGATGGTTAAACACTGACAGAGGTGTATGTGAGTCAAATCAAAGATTACCACGATTTTTTTTCTCCGTTGATGCTTGTTTTGTGGAAATATCTTCTCCCTCCATTTTGTACAACTTTTAGACGCATCTCTATGAGACGTTTTTGGTTGGTCGGTACTGATCATGTTAAACATTATTCTCAGCCGCATCATGTGGATTGATATGAAACTAAGTCCAGATCCTCACGTTAAGAATCCTCATCATCCTCATCCCCCCCTATTCCTCATACAACTTCCACGAATCATCATCATCATCATCATCATCATCATCATCAAACTTTTAACATCCATTGTTGTACATAGACCTTCTCCAGGATTCGACACATTTCTCTATCATGGAAGTTGTGGAGCAAGTATTTTCTGAATTTGTCTAGTTCATCTCTCCATCTTGTATTCTGTCGGCGTCGGTTTCTTATGTGATCTCCGGGATCCATGTTGTGAGCTGTGATGTTCATCGGGTGTCTCTCATTCTTGCAACGTGGCCTGCCCATTACCATTTGACTTTTCCCTAGCTTTACCCTGTTGAATTGATATGAAAATCGGTCTAGATCTTTGGGTGGACTATCTTTATCAGCCACTTCCTCCACTTCTTCCTCCTCACCCTGCTACTACCATCAAGATCTTATAATGTTGCTACTACCACATGTACGATCACTACTGCTACTCTTGGAATCTTTTTGAAGTAGGGACACGTGGGTGGTGGACATATCATTGAACTTGTGGTTCTTGTTATAAAATGCAAATGAATCTTTTTCAACAAGTGAATGTTTGCAAAGAAGATCGTCAAGTGATGTTCAATCTTACCAAGAGAAATTATATTCTGTCAAACACTATTTCCTACAGCTAGGAGAACCGTTTATACATAGATGGACTCTGATCGTGTATGAAGACCCCATAACTGATACAATTGAAAGTTGTAAATTTCCTTATGAAAATGCATATGACGTCACATCTCACGTGTTACGTCAATGTCTTAATATTTTTGTTTCTCTTTTTTCAGTTTACACTGACGTTCAGTTTTCTTTTCTTTTCAACAAAAATCATGACCAGAGTTATCCTTCTGTGATTTCTCTTATTTCTTTATATCTACGTATTATTTTGAACATTGTGCGTGCGCAGGTGTGAATGTAAACATTCATAAACCATTTGCTTTGTTTTGTCGACAGAAATCCTGAAAAATATACATAAATAAACAATTGAAAGTTATTGGAATTGTCAAAAAAAGTTTTATTAGATAAATTAGATCCTGGTTTTGATTAAATTACTTATGATGATGATGATGATCGTCATCATCATCATATTTCCTCATTTAAACACTTTGTGCCTTTGGAGTGTTTTGCATATGCTGTTAACACTGACGTATCAAAAACATAAACTCCTTTTCATCTCTTATTTTCCTTTGAATCTTCATGTATCAATATAATCATTATCATTCTCTTATCATCTGTCGTTGGACATAAACCTTCCTAAGATTCGCTAGACCTCTTTATTTTAGGTATCGCAGAGCCGGTACCTTCTATTGGCAGTTTTGCATATTATCCCTGGGGATCCACATTTGGAGCCGTCTTATACACACAAAATATAGTAGTTATTAGTAATTCAAATATCTAAAATCAAGTATTTACTCTTTTTGGAGCTTGGAATTCATATAAAGTATATGAAAAGAATTTAGAATTAACATAATTATTCGAGCGATTATACGAGCGTTTTGAGCACTCAATTTTCCTTTTATGTATTTTTTGTTTATTCATTCTTCGGCTTTTTTTGGTGCCGCTTCTCCTCTTACAATTTTCGAGATGTCAACGCCATTCCAACGCTAATTGTCGTATTTTGTCGTGTATTGTTCTCACATAGTAATGAAAATATATTCTGAAAAAAAAATTGAAGGTGTACATTTGTAATGTTACTTCAATGCTAAAACAGATCTTTAATTTCTGCCACTCGTACAATTTCGTAGTATTCGGTTACTTCCCTTGTAATTCTAATTTGCAAGAATTTGTTTATGCTTCGATCAAGGATTCGGGAAAGGACTACACTGTGTTGCTATCATATTGTTGTTTTTTCAGGAAACGTAGGCTTTAGTATTGTCTGTGAGATTTCTTTGTAAAAGGATACACTCCCTTATTCCCCACCCGGTTTCAACCCCCAGCCCCTGACAAAAATTCATAAAAGATAAAAAGAACAAGGTTACATTCTTGTTTAGCACAATCTCTTAAATAGTTAAGCCAGGGCCGGACTAGGCTTATACGTATCTTGCAGTCTATGTTATTAAGGAAACCTTACATTTAAAACCAAAAATGCTCAGAAATATCTTAACTCATGAATGTTTTTTTTTTATTGCTTAGCTAAGTAATTGATATTTTCCCGTTTGCGATAGTGTAAAAACAGGTCTGGTTAGTCGCTCAATAGAAACCATCGCATGAACAACGTCTTTTGGCAAGCATGTTGTGTAAGAAAAATCGGGTGATCATTGAATAAATTACTTCTTTGGTCTTTTTGTGATCAAGAAAAAAAAGTATGAATTCTCGAACTACAAACGTGAATGTAGCTGCAAACGAACTAAGGGATCAATGTGGAATAAACTTGCATTGTAAATTTCAGCCCTTTAGCCCGATTGTAGTAACTTGTACACGTGATTGCCAGCCAGCCAGCCAGCTAGCCGAATTAATTTGAAAACTTGGGGAACATATTTTGACGGTTTTGGTGATTGTTTTTGTTGAAGGCTTATTTTTGTATGGAAGTTATGACTATTCTGTTTCATTTTTTTTAGTTATGCGTTGTATGCACATTGCATAGATACCACTTTCCCATTTGTAACTGAATTAAAATGATAATCTCAACTAAAAGTGATAATCGGTTAAAATCGCTATGCTCAAACATTCAGTCGTTCGTTCATAAAAGTTGGTGGTAGTATAGTACTATTGTGATAGGCAAGTGCTGAATCACAGGATCTGAATCTATAACTTGCAAGCATTTAGCGTTGGGACGTTGAAAATGAGGGGCTCAGGGCATGCGCTACTTTCATCATCATCATCATCATCATCATCATCATCATCATCATCGTCATCAACATCAGTCTTTCAACGTCCGTCGTTCGACATAGACCTTCCCTAGGATTCAACACAATTCTCTATCGTGGGCGTCGCAGAGCCAGTATATCCCAAATTTGCCAAGTTCATCTCTCCATCTTGTATTTTGTCGGCCTCAGTTTTTGCCTGTGATCTCGGGGGATCCATGTTGTGGGTCGTGATGTCCATCAGTTGTCTTTCATTCTCGCAACATGACCAGCCCATTGCGATTTAAGTTTTCTAATGGATTCTATGTTGTCTCTGACCCCCGTTTTCTTCCTTATATACTGTTCTGTCTTGTGATCTATCCATGTGAGATTATGATACTCTCATTGTGCGTTGCATGCTTCTCAGTTTGCGGATCTGTCTCTTGGTTCGGTTCCATGTTGCAGCTCCATAAGTGACTATTTAACAACATTGTTACGTAACACTCTGTTTTTTTAACACAACCTCTGGAACAGTATAGATTACAACGCAGAACACTTTGCAGCTACGTAGCACAAAACAGTTTTCATCTTGTTAAAATTTTTGGCGCCAATAGATGCACATGTGAAATCCTGATTTGTTGATAATTTCGCAGAATATGAAGTTGATTTGCTCTAGTCCATAGTCCATAGTCCATAGGCTCGTAACTTAGTACAAGTTTTTTCCCCCTGAACTGTGTACTTGGAACATCCACGTTTTCATAGGTGTGTCCAAGTCTCCTCAATCCCGATCTTTTGTGCTGAGTGCTCAACAGGGAGGCAACGAGTACCATTTTAAAAGCCTTTGGTAATACTCTGCCATGGATTCAGCCCACAATACCTGATGGAAACATTCTATATCTAGTGCATGGTGATCGATATAGTCACAGTGATCAGTATAAAGATGTATGTGTTTTTATAATCAGTATGATATTCAAACACATAGATATATGATACATATGAATATAGAGGACTCTGAAGCATAAGTTTCTATTTAAACGTGTTGCAGACTGGTAAGCTGAGTGATAAAAATAACTAGTTTTGATCATTAAAAGTAAACGGTGAATTATTTGTTCTGATCTGATTTCAAAGCTAGTGAATGTTATCAGCCAGACATGCATAACTATGAACAGATCTGAATATCAAAGGTATCTTTGAGGGGTGACGCTTTTGCTCTGTCTGATGACAGTGGTAACAGGTGGTGCACTAATGAACTGTAATAAGGTTTTCTGTTCTCTTTTTGAAAATTATGCCTTAGTCTTGCATTGCCAAACTGATAGCAAAATTGTGTTTTCTTTTCTTGCTGCGTTTGTTTGATCACCTATCCCGGTCCAAAGGAAACGAAGCAGATCTGTTGTAGCCAAATCATTCTTTCCTTTTTTTTCAATTCTTATTGTGCCAAGTGAAGGAGCACCAAATATAATTATACCCTGTCTGTACAAAGACCTTGACGCTATGAAGATAACAACTAAAAATTTTTTATTTAAAAAAAAATTTTTTGCATGGGGCATAAAATGATACAAAAACTTCACCGTGAGTCGTTTTCTTGCGAATCGTTTCTTGTTTATTGAAAATGAGGGGCTAACTAGTCCCATAGCGTGGACCTTCTTACCCCATCATGGGTAAAAATTGGTCCTTGTGTCACTGTGCTAATTATGTTACAAGAGTTTTGCCATTTATTGATAACATAAATTCAAACAAGATATCAACGCTCAGTTTAAATCATCAATGATTCTTTACACTCTGTTAAAATATCCTCCAGATTACTTTGTGTGACGAAAAGAACCGACTAGCTCCGATATCTTTCATATATGATGTTCAAACATGTAATATATACACATATTCTAAATATATGACAGGCATATGTGCAAATTTCTTTTCTGTTTGTTTGTTAATTGATCTGATTAGTTAATTTGCTTTCCCATCATGACTTAATGATGAATAATAATTTATAGAAACTCTCGAGACTTTATGTCTGGTAACATATTAAATCAGCTTGAGTTGAGGCTTGAAAATTGAACGTAAAAGTAAAATTAGTTTACTTGAATTATCAAAAATTAAAAGTAATTAGCTTCGTATTCCTTAGTGCTGGTCCATGCATAAACGACCTCATCATAGTTCACGCGTGTATGCTAGTATATATATATATATATATATATATATATATATATGCAATGCCTTTCCATAGGAATTGAGCACTCTGGTGGATGAGGGATTTCTGAGTAATTCAAAAATATATCGCTTATATTCAGTCTTACTGCCTGTCCAGCTCCGTAGTCCTATATATATATATATATATATATATATATATATATATATATATAGTATTCAAACGCTGCCTCGTCTTGAAATGTGAATCTTCAAAAGAAATCCTGAGAAATCTCAAGGGAGGTATT
Organism: Thysanoteuthis rhombus; assembly: GCA_963457665.1. NCBI lineage: Eukaryota > Metazoa > Mollusca > Cephalopoda > Oegopsida > Thysanoteuthidae > Thysanoteuthis > Thysanoteuthis major. The sequence continues at coordinate 82,679,630 of OY735199.1, forward strand.
GAGTTATATAGAAAATTTGTTTTTCAACTTTCAAGTAAAACTTCAGTCGAAATTCAAATGTTATCATATTGTGGAAATGTCATTTTGAAAACATTCCTTGATGCCAACATAAAACCCTTTGATCTTGTACAGCTGTGATTCCCAAAGTGGGTGCTGCCGTTCCCTGGGTCATTGGAAGACAAGGGGGTTGCGGGGGAGTCCGGGACGAAGAATAAAAATCAATACCCACTTCACATAAAGTTGTATGGCTGAAAAATTGATTCCAGAGTTGAGCTATTTAAAGTACAGATATTTTCCGTTTTTCTCATCCCCCACCAAAAAAAACCAACAACAAAAAAAACAAAAATAAAAACAAAACTATCAACTCATTCTAAAAGTTTATCACGACTAAATCAGCATAGATATATTGTATCATTTTTCCACCGATTTTATGGCGGGGTTGGGCGCTGATGAAATATATGCACTCGAAGGGACTGTTTTAGAGCATCATTCAAGTTTTCTATCTCAAGATGATATGTAACCAGTCAGTTCTATAGACAGGATCAACCAAAAGTATTGTCGACGCAGACAGTCGCCCAGGGCACCAAGTACTGAGAGGTGCCACTGATCTGTTTGAGACATTGTTGAGGAATATCTGAGAGTTAATTACTTCCTGTTGTGGTGAAACTAAAAGAAACAATTGGCAGAGAATAATATCCTGACTGGCGACGAACTCAACTAGTTTTGCTTATAATAGCTTGTGTCTGAGAGGGGATGTAATAATGGGACTACTATATTCATTGCATGATCTAAAACTTTGATAAAGTGTCGGGACTGTTTTCACCTGATTATTGCAATAAACAATATGTTTGTTCTTTTCTCACTGTAAAACATTGATGAATAAATAGGATATCATACTTTAAATGACTCAAAGTTGAGCTTGCTGAGGTGTAAGGAAGCCTAAGACTGGTCCTGCTCGTACTCTCTCACTTCTTGGTAACGAGTTCAATCCACACTCTCGACCTTGTGCTACGCTAAGCCAAGCATGGTACAGTTTTCTCCGCGTCGACCCAAAGGAAAACGTCTCTACAAACTCTTGTAAGTCGAAACAATTAACAATTTTCAGTGATCTCAGACACCAAAAATGTTATGTTAGACTGAGTCCTCATAAGTTATGGTGGTGGAAAGTACTGGAGACGAGGAATAGGGTGCACGCTGCCCCTCTAACGGCTCGCTGATAAACAAACGCTGAATGTTCTTCTTACTTTTCGTTTCTGTTCGTAAATGCTGTAGAGCAAACCTTTGAAAGGTCCTATACATACTTATACGATTTCTATCTTCAGCAAAGACTCGGTCTCACTTCAGTTTTTAGGTTATGTTTTTTATAAAATATTTTTTCTTTCTGACTTCTTTTTCTTCATATCGCTTAATATCAGAGGTGATTTTTCCAACATAAAAATTCGTCCTAAGACTTCACGTTCGACCGTCCGTTAAAGCAGCTCAAGTTGAGTTGAGACTTGAAAAAATTAAAAAATTTCAATTACTGTTTTACCTAATAAAATAGCTTTACGCCTCTTAGTGCCGATCCATACATTAATAAGCCCATCATTTTTAGGGGTATATGATAATGGGCAACCGGTGTGAAACTGTAAATCGCAGAAGTACTGCGACCTATGAGTACTAGGAGAGGAGGGTTGGAGACTTGAGGAGACTTGCTGTCACTCAAACTCCAGCGGTTACCACCAGGCAACTGGTGTGAGATTCCAAATAATAATAATAATAATAATAATAATAATAATAATAATAATAATAATAATAATCATCATCATCATCATCATCCCTTTGAAGTTCATTTTTGGACATAGATCTTCCTCGAGATTCGTCAGACTTCTCGATCGTGAGTGTCACGGAGCCAATATCTTCGGAACTTGTCAAGATCCTCACGCTATTTTGATTTTTGTTGGCTCAAATTTTGTGTACAGACTTTGTGGATCTATGTTGACTAGCTTTCTTCTGCTCTTCTTACAACATGACCAGTCACTCACCATTCGAGTTTTCTGATGGATTCTATGATAACACACAACTTGTTTTTGTCCGTCACAATCCAATAAATACGGGACAATTAGAATTGAATCTACCACAGTAGCGAGACTAGCTTGCCAGCACACAACTCTACACCAATTTCCCTCTGAGTACGATAAAGTAAATTTTCCTTTGTCTAGTAAAGGGGTTCTGATTTTTTTCGTCCTTCCAAATTTTAGTTTCCTAAAAAAATCTTTTGCCCCCGCTTCCTCAGCAAAACTGTTGTCCTTTAAGGATGGATATCCTCACTCACATTGAGAATGATTGGTCAGCATTATATTATGCTTTTTGCTGAGTGTATAATCACATCAAGTACCTGTACCGTAGATCTTCCAAAAGGATCATCGATTTCCATTATGCGATGTCTTATCTTGGCTTGACCAAGTAAATTGAATAACCGAAACCATCAAATATGACGAGATGTTCCATCCTTCTATCTTCATGTGTTTATGTGCATGTTTTTGTGTTTGTGTATTCCGGTGCTCCTGGCCACACTGTTTTATCAACAGACTTAATAATTGACACCAGTACTCCACTAGACCTCTTCAAATATTTAAAAAAATTTTTTTCATTTTTGGGAAAGAAAAGCTTTTTTTCAATTTTCGGAGGCCCTATAGTGTCGAGTCTAATTATAACATCTAAACTCTCCAGAATCTATTTTTCCTAGATGTATTTTAGATGTTCTACCGAGGAAAACGCCAGTGTTGTCATAAAAAGAATTAACCATTTTGACGCTACGGCTGTTCAATTATTGACTGCGATGCCGTATTACATACTAGATTGTTTACGGCCTAAGTTTGAAGCTCGAGGACGATCTACGCATGCTAATATATAGAATAACACGTTAACGGAAACAGAAATTAATGATAAAAACATTAAAAAAAACTTACTTTGTAATATACCAAGTGGGCGTAATTTCTCCTTATTCCTTTACTTTGCCAATGTCAAACAAGAGATCGACCCCTTCTTATATTCAAGAAAAAGCCATTGTGACAATAGATAACACTTTAGCTCAACCTTCGCCCCCATAGGACAATATCGTTCCCATTGAGAATGCCTGGTCTATGCAAGGCCACAAGGGTGAGTCACCTGATGTGGATGATAATATTTTCTAAATTTGTTCCATAAGCCAATCCTTTACAGAAGAGAGGATTCATGAAGATTCACTCGATACTGTTTTCATCAGTGAGAAATTGTTCGGTGTTCGCACAATGGAACATTAAGTCTACAATATCATTTTGATTACATGAGAGGTCATCAAAGAGGTCTGTCGACTCTTGTTAATCGAGATGACTATCCAAGGAGTCAATAAATACCAGGGGTCAATAAGTGCTGGGTTGGGTCGTTCAAATACATTGGTACGCTTTACATCTTTTGACATTCATTCTTGTTTACTTCGGATTTTACGCTTGGTTTTTTATCAATCTCCCAATTTTGATACATAATTATATACTCTGGATGTAGTACGTTTTTGGAACATTTGGTACATTTTAGGAAGCAGCGTTGGTACGTTTGATATTTTTCTTTTTGGTGGCTCTGCCATGGGGTCGAGGTCATAAAGATTCTACGAAGGCATCGATGGTCTAAAAAGTCAGGACTTGGCCAAGTAGTGTCGATGATCGTAACTTCAATTATACACGCAGGCCATACTGTCGGAATATTCACCAAAAAGGGGGGTCAGACCTCCATAGCCAGCTCGGGCATCTGTCAGGAGGAGGAGAATCCAACTAAACCTACGACCTGGAGATCTTGCTACAATCGCCCCTCGTCAGTGGATCATGTACATCCTTGATTTAAAACTCTAGGTTTGTGAAGATCTTTGGGTTACTTATGTACAAGACCTACGGTCTGAGAACCTATAAAACCCTCCGAAATTTCTAGTTTACGAAGCCAGAGTTGTCAAACTCGATAGATGTAAAGCATTATTCGTGAAATATCAATAGAGATCTTAATGTTTTAGGGCGGGGTCAGCAACTTTTCTTTTTTTGCGGCCAAGATCGCGTATTAATGGCGGACGTTGAGCCAGATAAATGCCATACAGAACACTCGAAATAGGTGAATTGTCCATTTAAATATATCTTTTTTTTTCGCTTCAAATAGACGAATTACTTATGCTAGACAAATCATTAGGCTAGTTAATGATCAAAGAACTGAATTCAGTGGCAATTTATTCCAATCAATGAATCTTTTGAACTAACTAAGACATACAGAATCTTTGAAACATCAAACTTCATCATCATCATCATCATCATCATCATCATCATCATCATCATCATCATCATCGGTCTTCCAACGTCCATCGCGTTGGACATAGACACCCGCTAAGATTCGAAGGACCTCTCTCATGGGTGTCATGGAGACAATACTTTCTGAACTCGTCCAATTTGTTACCCCCTCTTATTTTTTGCCGGTGACTGTTTCGCATGTAATCTCTGGGAACCCACATTTGTATCATGGTTGTTTCTGACTATGTTCGTTTTCGAATATAATGTACAGTATTTTTATCCTTCTATGTGACGTTAAACATGATCCTTTCCTCTGCACGTTGAATAGTTCTAAGTTTGAAAAGCCAATCTTTTGGTTAGGTTTAATCTCTGTATGTGACTATCTAAAGCGTGCATTGGTTGGGACGAATGCCGTTTTCTTGTTCTTTTCAGAAAAAAATGGAACGTTCTCGTTATTGAAAGTTGTGCAAAGCATGCCAAGCTGGAGTGATTCTTTGTCTTATTTCTTCATCTGAAGATTTCTGGTTTTGCTGTTCTAAGTAGATGCAGTGGTCTGCTTCATTTAGCTCTCTGTTTTCGATTTTGATCGTTGTGTCTTTCCCCAAATTTGCTTATAGGCTGGATTTAGCCCACGGCCGGAAATTGTCCATCCCGGCTTGAGTAGTTTGGAACAGGAGACACCGAAAGGATAAACTGATGACGTAAGTTCTGATTAATATACATTACTATTATTTTTCCATCAAGTTAAATATTTTTAAAGGTGTGTAATTTTCACGGGCACTGCCACTGTATATGAAATGTTCAAATGTATTTTGCTACTGTTAAACTTGATAAATCTGATTCTATAATGAAGTAGCGACTTAACCTACTGTATAATGTACTTTGTCAGTTTTATTTCTCTCTTATCTTTAGATGGGATTGACGATGGCTACAATTGTCTATTCCATTTGAAGATAACAATATTGCTCCTGCCCACCTGTTGGAACTGTGAACTCTTTAAACGAATTCAGTATCGATTTTCTTAAAAATACCATATAATAGAAATTCAAATACATTCGTAATTTTTTCCACTGCAGTCAACGTGAAGATTATTGGAGGAAAGTGGATAAGGATGTATATCGTATAGCAATGATCAACTGGGTGATCTTGTTGACCATTATTGGTGGGTTTGATCCTCATTGCATCATCCACCAATGACATAAAACTAAAGTCGCAAAGGCAAGTTAGATCCTCACCTTTTAGTGTAATTGAAAAGGTTCTGCTCCAGGGGTAACTGATCCCCGTAGACTGTGTACACTATACATTTTATCAGACCAAAGAAAAATATATTCATAAAAGCTACGAGAGGAGCAAATTTTCACGGAAACTTATCATTAAAATGTACGAAAGTTGTTCCCAATCGTTAATTGTTTCACACGTGTTGTTTCACATCTCCATGGACTCGATTTTAAAAACTGTGATTTTCACAATAAACGCTTTTAGAATGAAATATGTAAATTTGGATGTTTTAGTCGATAGATAATTTTTTAGGAAGAATTAGTCGGAAATCTGTCCGATACTTATATTAATACTTCAGGTACAATTGCCATAGACGGTAAAGGCGCGGACAATGGATTAACTCTGGTTCGGACTGTTTACGTTAACACTCAAGGAAATCATGCATCCATCTCTTTTCCTGCAGCAATGGGTAAAATAACAGGACAGATTGGATTCTATAGACTTTGGCTGGCAACTAGTCTAGCAGAAGGACACTTGATTCCAAACCAGAGAACGAGGCCCTTGTGAGACAGTTGAGGGCCCGATTTGACGTCTTTGAGCCAAGCTGATGCCAAATGTAACACTCTCTGCTACTTCATGGACTAGATCAACAGTGATTGAGCAAGGACTAGATTATTAGGCTTGGCAGCTCAGAATTCTAATACACTGCACCCGGACATGCCTCCTGGAAGGGACCTTCCCTTGCCTGTAGAGACAGAACAGGGAACATTCATAGTGATACACAAACATTGGCGCATGGGAAAAAATCAAAGAAAGAAAACAGAACAGATTTGCCACTCAATAGAAACCGGCACGTGATCAACATCTTTTGCTGTGTTGCGGGTGATGAATTAAAAAATTAGAAATAGGGGTGATTAATCAATAAGTTACATCTCGCCTCCTGTTGGATAACTAAAAATTCCGGATTTTCGAAAGAACAAGCGTAAACACTGTCTGATACAAAGTGAGGGAGCAATTCAGAATATTATCATATTGTAAATTTTCCCCTATCTCGGGGAAAAAGCTTACTTGGAGAAATTTTCAAAAAGCAAATAAAGAAGTAAATGTTAAAATTGTCTGTTTTCTAGCTCCATTTGTGTACGCATCACAAAGCCAGCCAGAATCACTTAAAAACTGAAGAAACCTAGGTTGTGCTATGCTGACAGTTTTCGTTGACGGTTTCTAAAAGAAAGAAAGAAAGAAAGAAAAAGAAATAAAAAGAAAATGATTTCCGTCTGAATTTTTGAGATGAAAGATTATCAAATGATCATAGATATTTGTGGGGACCATTGTTCTCATCTTGGTTTTTCTTTTGAACACAACGCTCCGGACGTTGTACCCCACGGCTTTCTTCAAAACACGATTATAATTCCAGAAATGGACATCAACATAGAATAGGGCTTCTCAAACTGGGTTCCACAGAACCTTTAGATTCCACATCTCCAATTTCCGATTCTGTAGCTGATTTAGATAAAACAAGCAGTCCACAGTTTCGATTGAAATATTATGTGGTATTGACGGAAAAAAAATTAGAATGCATTCATTGTATGAGTTGTAAGTTTTCAGAAAACTATGCTTAATATCGAATAAAAAATCAATGGATTTAGTCATGTATTTTTATAAATTTTGTATTTGAAAATTATATGATGTCATGCTTGCTTTTAGGTCCCACTTCACTCTGTTTCAGGGGTTCTATGAATGCAAAAAGTTTAAGAAACCCTGACCTAAAAAACTTTTACACCTGAAAATAGATTGCAGCATTGTGAGAATCTGTCCCAATACTCCGAAGGCGGCCTCTTTTCCCAACATTCCAAACTTTCACCATTTACAACACTCATCGGATGAAGGTCGTAAGGCACAACGGCTGAAACATGGTGTTCAATAGAAGAGCAAAGATGAGGATAACAGTCCGACAAAATCTAAGTATATCAGTGGCGTATGGGTATTTTGTATCTTGGGTGTGCTATGGAGACACAATAAGTAAAAAAAAATGATTTAGTGTCTGTAAATAGCAGCAAAAAGTAAAAGGCTTTTTTAGTACAATGTAGGGAAGCTGGTCTTGATTGTAGATTGTAAAGTTTCACACCCTCGCTTTTGTTACAAACGGCGGACAGATAAAGGAAAATGAGAGAATTGTTGACAGGAAAATAAAATTGTATTAGTCAAAACTATCCGCTGGCAATAGCTTCTCGTTCAAATTCAGTTTTCTATTAATTCCCAAATTTCTACAATCGGGACCATTTCTCATACGTTGTGCCCGAAAGGCTTCAGCTGTCGTTTGTTCTTTACAGACACTAAATTATAAGTTTTAACTTTTTGTGCATCTGTAGCATATAGTATACCCATGATACAAAAACCTTATATGACAGTGAATGGAAAAGAAATGAGACAAAAAAACAGACTAACAATAATAAGAAAAGAATAACAACAAATACGAAATAGTCAGAAACTAAGAACCCTTTATAAAGAGTAACTACATCACATCTGGGGAAATCAAGAATTCTGATAAATCTTTAAATACTTTATGTCAACGAAATAACTTTGATCTTGATCACAGAAAGGGTTAAGATGAAAGGACACCTGGACTCTGCTATCTGACGCTGATCTTGTCCATACTTATATACATACCTATACAATCATGTAGGTATACTGCTTGGTATATAAGTCGAAGTATATTGATTGTGATGGTATTTTTCGCTTTTCTCTTCGTTTTTGTTTACCTGGCTGTTGTTGCCTCAGGACTTCAGCCTTTCTTTGTTTATTTTTTTAATTAAAACAATACCAAAAATTTTATATCACGATTTTTTTGTCGTTTGTTGTAAAAAGGTGAAAATCAGACATATATACATGATACAGAGCGTATTGTTTTTTTTTCCAAATCTTTTTAGTGAAAATTGGGTTATCTCCTCTTGTCTGGCGATCCTCACTTTTTATCACAACTAGTCTTTCTTTCTTTCATTCATTCATTCGTCCTTTCTTTCCATCTTTCTTTCTTCCGTCCTTTTTTTTTTTTTTTTTTACTTCATTTTGTATTTTTTCCAGTTTATAACACCTTTCTTTCCATCTGTTCTATAGTTATAAAAATGTCTCCCCAACTTCTTTTGATCACCGATAGAAGGAGTTGTAGAAGTTCTCAGCGTGGCTTTTGGAGGCTTAGGTAGCAGAGTGATTAAACGTGTGGTTCTGGATTTATTCAGTATTTATTTACACCTGGTCATATGAAAATAGCTGTGTATGATGCCGGCAGATATACACAGATATAATCATATGTATATATATTACAGTGAGATTGAAAAACTAGTGATTTGGTGAGATCCCTAGGGATTTTGTGAAAACCCTGAACTTTTCAGTGATTTCATGAAATCCCTAGTTTCACTATCAGAGCAGTAAACAAGCACGTGATGCTTATCATTACTATTGTAATGAGTTCGATCCTTACTTGGTGCACTACTACCATGGCCTTGTGCCAAACTAAGTTTTATATACACTATAAATACTGAAACGGAGTATTCTTGATATTCAATCGTTTTTGCCTGGTTTGACACAAGGTAATAGATGTGCAGCACCATTACCACACTGATCGCAGAACTAGGGATTTCGCGAAATTACATAAATGTTCAGGGATTTCACAATAACACAGTCTCTCAAACTTACTGGAACATATATATATAGTATGCGTGTCTGTGTGTCAATATTCAGTGAAGGAATATAAATATATGTATGTCAATGTAACAATAAGTGCATCTTTATTTTTTTTTTTAAATAAATGGCTGTAGTTCCTGGTTAACAAAAAATATCATTGGAAAATTTATATGGTTAACTGGTTAGTCAATCTGTTGCTTTATAAAACACAAAGTTTCAAAATGTATATAATGTAAATGCATGTAAGTGTACATATATATATATATATATATATATATATATATATATATATATATATATATATATATATATATATATATTTATATATATATATATGTATATATATATACATATATATATATATATATATATATATATATATATATGTATATATATACACACACACATATATATATATATATATATATATATATATATATATAAATGAGTGAAGATTTTCCAGTGGTTCATTACAAATTTTACATTCTGTTTCACTTTTAAGAGATTTTCGAAATGAACAGGTAGTTCACTTTGTAAAAATTTTTTTAGGTGAAATGCAATGTACAATCTGTAATGAATTATTGAAAAAATATTTACTCATTTTATAACTGCTCTACCAATGGTATCGAGCATTTTTTGAATGAAGATCTACTCGATACATATACACACGCTTGTTGTATATTTGTTTTCGATCTCTTATATATATATATATATATATATATATATATATATGTATATATCAAATAAACTCTTCGAAAGAAAATTCTAATTCCTCCAGATAATTTATTCAAAGACGTAGAATATATATATATGTGTGTGTGTGTATGTGTGTGCGTATGTGTGTATGTGTGTGTGTGTGTGTGTGTGTGTGCATTCATACATATACATATATGGTTGTATGTGTGTATATATACATTTATATTTATTTTGTGTACATTTGTGTATGTATATATGTCTGTGTCTATGTATGTATGTGCGTATTTCTATGTGTGCGTGGCACATTTAAACGATGTCCCAAAATGAACCAACGGAAAGGAAGAGTGAAAATGAAAATTGTTCTGAGACTATATGATTTGGATCAAATGTAGAATCCGGACCCCAGAACCGATTCAAGTCAGAACCACCAAGTTTCAGATTACGTTGTAATCAAACTTTGATTCAATTCAATCATGTTATTGATGAAATGTAGAATTCAGACCCTTTTAACCACATCTAAGAATATTGTGAGGAAATAGTATCACAAATTTTGGAAAACTTATCAATCAATTTTGATTTTGATTCTAGTGTAATCTGAAAACTTGTGCCTTTGTCTAGAAGTACCGTGTTTCACCATGTATAACACGCTGCTGTAGATAATGCGCACACCCCGATTGAGCTTCAATTTCGAATAAAAATGCATTATCCTTTGTGTACAATTATACGTACACATGTTTGTAACAATGATGTTTCCATAAATAATACGCACCCAGGATTTTTTGTTTGAAAATTTCGGAAAAAAATGCGGGTTATACATAGTGAAAAACTGTAATTCGTGATTGAAATGATGTCTTTGAACAATTCTCTTCCCATAAGTTAAAATGTCATTTGATTTGTAGAATTCGTCACGATGAAATGTAAAAGATTTTTTGTTGGATTCATTTTGAGACTCAGACACACATGAACAGAGACACAGACACACGCACATACACGCACATTTACCTATTACTGAAGTCATATGTGTTTTTGTGTCATCTTTAGAATTTGCATATATATATATATATATATATATATATATATATATATACATATATATATATATACATATATATATATATATATATATATACATATATATATATATATATATATATATATATATATATATATATATATATATATATATATATAGTTAGCGCAAAAAGTATTCGGTACATTGCAGAAATTTCATCAAACATTTTTTTGCCCTCTTAAATCAAGCAGAAATTCGGCCAATGATCAAAAAATTGAAGCAAGATTAAACAATAAAAAGTTCGTGTGCAATCATCGAAAATCTTTGGTCAAAATTCTGTCATTTTTAAGAGTGTATAAAGTAGTGGAGATGAACTTTTTAAAATGTATCAGATACTTTTGCACTAACTATATATATATATATATATATATATATATATATATATATATATACTCATTATATATATATGTATATATGAGTGTGTGTGTTTGTATATGCGTATATGCATATATATAGGTATATATGTATGTATATTCATATATACATATATATACACATATGTATATATATATATATATATATATATATATATATATATATACATACAAATTCATATATATACACATATATACATACACATACAAATGAATATACGTAATAAGCATATGCATTTATGTATATATATATTCCAATATATTCATATACATATACACACATATATGTGTATATACATACATTACATACGTGTGTGTGTGTGCATATATACCTATATACATATACACATACATATATATATTCATATATACATGTAGTGCTATTTTATTTGTAATTATTAATAGAGAAAAATATTCCAGTCACCTGGGAACATCAAGATGAGGAATATGTTGGCTCCGAGCTAACAGGAGGAAATGTAATGAATAAACATGATATAACAAACAATTAATCAACATTGGAATTCATTTCCCATAATCTTGCAAATAGAAGGAGTGGGCGGGGTGTGAAAATGCGAAACAAAAGATTTAAAAAACAGAAACAAAAAAAAAACAGTAAAAATGGTAAAAAGCAGCGATGCAGTGCAGTGGGAACGCGTGTGAGCGACGTGCCCTCACGATCAATGTATTACTAAAATTCTCTATTTCAATAATTCAGTGATAAGAAAAAAAAAGTCTGTATAAGTCCAAATACTCACTGCGTTATGTCCTCCAAACGTCTCTGAAATCAGTTAAATTTCAAAGATTTTGCAAGTAAGGAACCGGCTTAAAGCCATTCCTTCCTCAAGAGCAGGCAGCCCAACGTTCCCACTTTTTTAGCACCACATCACTGATAACAATAGCGGAAACTCTCAGATGAGAGTAATAAAAAGAATGATTATCCTTGCCTAAATTATCAAAATAACAGATGACAGCTTTTGAAACGAGACTCGAATATGCACAAATTTCAGGAAAAAGTAATAAGCGGAATTTTCAAATATATATATGTATATATATATACATATATATATATAAATATATGTGTGTGTGTGTGCGTGTTTGTGTGTATGTGATAATTCCGTGTAATATGATTCAAACTGAACAAAGAAAATCGTTTGAGTATGAAAAATTCCATCAAATAACAAAAGGTCAGAAAAATGAAGATAACAGGATGGTGTAGTACTGTGGAGACGCGTGGGAGCGGCGTCCCCTAAAATTTTTTGTTTTTTTTTTGGTGGGTAGGAGTAAGGGAATGGCGTTCCCTTATCATCTATATGCTAATAAGATTCTCTATTGGAACAATTCACTGATAAGAGAAATTAGCCTGTTTATGTCCAAATACTCATCCCATACGACCTCAAGACGTGTCTGAATTGGGGTCAATTCCAAAATTTTTCTCGGGGGAAAGGTAGATGTTGAAGAACAAGTACACCAACCTCAGGCCACGAGAGCAGGCAGCCGTGCGTTCCCTTGCTTTTTTTTTTAGCACTACGCCACTTGATAACAGAAATCTAGAATATCTTTTGATAAAACGAGTGTTGCTCCAATAAAAGTTCATAACTATTCCCCTTCATATGATTTAAGACAAATGATACAATTGAAAATGCTGCACGTATTATTTTTTTTTTAACTCAAGGTAAATGACTTTTTGAAACTGAATGATTTATAATTAGTCAAAGTAATTCGAATATTCAATTATAACAAAAATGTGCAATAAGCACGTAATGATTAGCATTTTGACACGAACTGATTAAACTGTTTGATTAGGTATAAATTCATTGATTTCATATAAAAAAGATCAAACTGACATAATTTTGATCGAATCGAACTGATTGGGTTGACACGAGCAGACCAACTTGCCGTTAACTGATTCAATAGATATAAAAAAGATTGCTTTCGTATAAACTGATCAAATTAATATCAACTGACAGATTTTTTCATACCATCAGTGTCCCATAACTGTTATCATATCAGCAAATAGTTCAAATACGCTAGATGTAGCAACTATTATGGGACAGATTTTGTCCCATAGATGTTGTAATATTTGAATCTAGTTTTCATACACTAAACGAACAAATATTATGGGACAGTCAGTATATAGAACATAGGAAAGTTTCTACTGTTTTGAGTACACGTACTGGAATTGATATTAGTCTGACGTTTAAATTAAAAAAAAAAAACACTAAAAAGTCTTCTCTTAAGATATAATATTGTGTGGTAAATTAGAATACACTTCTAAAACCTGAGATATATATGTCCTTGCATATTTTTGCTTTTTCTTCTTGCAAGACATGTAGATCAATTGAATCAGTCACGTTTTGTAAAACAATTATCAACAAAATTCGTATCAACATTATCTAAACTTACTTTTTAAAAATCTGTGTTGTTTGAAATTGATGTATTTTTTCTCGGCTACTAACTTCATGTTTGGAAATTATTTTAGAAACAAATTTTTTCCTGTTTGTTTTTTCCGAGTTTGAAATATTGGGTATCATATTGCAGAACGAGATGGGCAAACGCTATTTTCCCTCGCATTCTTCGAAATGCCCACAAAACATCATGACCACACAGGTAGTATATGTGTATGCGTGGATGATTACTACTTATGTGCACAGGCACACACGGACGCACAAAATCTCTTTATATATATATATGTGTGTGTGTGTGTGTGTATGTGTGTGCGTACGCATGTATGTATATATATCCTGTTATATCAATGCTTTCTTTAGCTGAAAGTAAAATAGGTATACATTCACAATTCTTCTTGTGTACTCATATCTATGCAGACGCAAAACTTATATATATGTAAATGCATATATATATATATATATATATATATATATATATATATATATATATATATATATGTATATGTATATATATATATATATATATATGTATAATTTAGTATATGCATTGATAGTAATACAAATAATGTATGTGTATGTGTGTATATGCTTGTATGTATATATTTCCTGTTATATAATTGCTTTCTTTGGCTGAAAGGAAAATTGGTTTATATTCATAATTCTTCTTGTGTATTCATATCCATGCAGACACTAAGCATATTATATATATATATATATATATATATATATATATATATATATATATATAATGCTGTATATGCATTGATAGAAATGTAAACTCGCATTCAACTTATTTAAAGATGAGTATGTCTTGATGTAGCTGCACAGAAAGCATATCGTGCGTTCGTATGTAAAAGTGTATTGTATTTGTTCATTATTCAGTGTTGTTTATTTTCATGTCATCATTTATAGCTAATAATAATAATAATAATAATAATAATAATAATAATAATAATGGTAAAAGAAATATTATGAATTTAACATAACAATAATTGTTTTTTTTTTTTTTTTGAAAATGTCTTCCCCTTCCACACAATAATAATAATAATAATAATTCCTCATTTTGGGGTTCTAAAAATAGGCAGTCGTATGAAAGTTCACTCATTATTTTTCTCTTTTCTTCCATTTTTCCTTAATATGGCTGTTCCCATTGAACGCGAAACAAGTGTCAATTTTCAACTCTTAAATTCATATATATATATTTTAAAAAAAAATCATTTTTAAATCAAGGGGGATAACTTCTGATCAAAGTTACTTCCTTGCACTTTTAGGTAATTTTTCTTTTAGACTTTATTCGATTCACAAAACAGTTTCATTTTTCTTTTCAAATTCTATTCATTGAAGAGTTCCACTGTGTTTAGGAGCGGCATGAAGCGGTTGATGAATTTAAGAGTTTTCTTTATTTTTTTCGTATGCATGGTCTATTGAATCACCCAATAAGAACCAATTGTCCTTTTCCGTTTGTTGTTGGGACTTCTTCTACACTAAATCCGTCTTCTGAAGGCATATGTGGCGTCGCAAATTGGGGTCGCCTACATCACAGTCAGACGTTTTTTCTTCTCTCTTCGAGGGCTATCGAATCATTATTATTCGAAATTATCTGTTGTTAGACAGTCAACGTACAAACAAAAAAATTCAGTGATCTGGTCATGTAACAGGTTTATAATTAAAAAAATCGATTCAGTAATTAAAACCAGATGTGTTGGAATATCATAAAAAAACAGTTATTTTTCATTGTCCTGTTTCCGCTCGTTCTTTCTTCAGTAATTTTTTTTTTCTTTTTTCACTTTGTCTCATTCAAATATAGATTAAGTCATTCTTTTGTGAATCAGTTGGAAATATGTTTCCGTTGAATCTTCGATAGTCATTCTTTTCTGCAGTTATTTGTCAAGCCATCGCCTTTGCTTTTTATTTTGAAAAGAGACCCTTTTAGAACTCGCAGACGATATTAGCTTTCACAGAAAGCTTTCTTGTCCACTGACTGTCTAGATAAAAAATGTTTATATATAATTAGCCCACACCAAATTTATTTCATTATTTCGCTCTCTCGCTCATCTGATGTTAATGTACGATAAATTGACAGGTGCTAAGTCCGAAAGCTAAGACCAGGGTGAAGGTCACTGCTTGTCTAAAGCTGTCTTGGCCACTTGCCGATTGAGCTGTTCCTGAAATAGATAAGAAAAATATATTTAGGCAGGTATAAATAAAATGTCAATGACGAGAATCAAAATGATTAAACAATTAAAAATACGGAATAAATTGATTTATGATGATAATTATTCAACCAGATCATAATAAACCTTTTCTAGTTGTTCAGCACACACATACACACACACATATATACATATATATATATACATACATGTATATATATACACACACACACACACACACGTATATATATATATATATATATATATATATATATATATATATATATATATATATATATATATATATATATATATATATGAATAGATGAAATTGATGAAATTCAATGTTTGGCAAACATGCAAACAAAATATCAGTGATCTGGTCATATGACTGGTTTATAATGAATAAAATGATTCATCAACTGAATCAGATGTGGGGGAATGAACATTGAATTGAGAGAACTTGTGCAGAATAGATTAAATGTACATTGAAAACTCGTTTGATAAGCTGAAAGGTCAAAGTTGCAAACATTGGTTTCTTTTTTCAGATGCACGGATCTATTGCAGTGATAGCAGTCACTAAAGACTAAAGATCTGTGGAATTGACATAGCAAATACCACACACCATCCTAGAAACTATTCCCTCCTACCATTTCCATGATTCTAATGTCATTTTCGTATCCGATATCGATTCATTCTTAAATATTTTATTTCAACTGGCTTGAGGTCAAACTCTATTTCAGTTTGTTTATAAAAATCTGATTTCAATGACATATTCTTTCCACATTTGATAAATTCATTACAGGTATAAAAGTTCATTAGGGGGGAAGAACTTGTGTTTAAAAAAAAATCTATGGTCTGAATTTTAGCTTTGTTATTTTAGTTTTATGGCAGATATAAATGGTTTACTTCTATAGCAAATATAAATCAGATTGAAAATGTAAAGCAATGGTCATAGATATGGCTTGGCTCAAAGAATTGATACTTTTAGAAGGTCAACCACAAGAGAAGAACCATAGATGGCAAAGTTTGTATGCAGCCCTTTGAACCAAGGGTTGGCATCCACCAAGCGGCACGGATAGAAGCGAGGTACCATGGTCGTAGGTTTTACAGGAGTTTCCCTCTTCTAGCAGATGCCTGGGCTAGCTATTGGGGTCTACTGCCCCTTTTTTAGAGTGTTCTGACAGCATGGTTGAGATGGGTACTTAAACCACGGGACATATATATATATATATATATATATATATATATATATATTATATATATATATATATATATATATATATATATATATCGAGCCTTGCAAAATTTGCGCTATGAATGAGAGGCTATAAATCTGCAATTTTCTTGGCTGAAAATTGCTCATCGTAGAAAATCGTAGCTTTCTAGCCTCTTATTTAAAGCGACAATTTTCCAATTATCCATTTTATGCGAAATAATCGTAAGGCGACACAAGGATAGAACAATTGGAGAAAACACGAATGACACGAATCATTCAGATGTGAATTTTTCTTATGTAGAAAGCAGTATCCAGTTTATGATTACTTCCTGGGTTTACCCTCATCTGGTTCATTCATTTTTCTACTCACACCCAGGCAAGACACAGAGTGTGGGCAGGTGATTAGCAGGACGGAGGTGGATGAAACCTTCAAGCTGTACACTTACGCAGGCTACGGCTCCAGCTTGGGCACCAAATATCACACCAATACTTACTCAATCAGTTTACGATATATGATTTAGTCTTCGTGCTCTCAAGCACCCGAAGTAGCGTACCAATTTAACGGTAGATTCATGAACACAAACCGAGTTCGAACAGGGTCTGCTCTCCGTGACGTTATAAGCTCGGCCACCTTGTACCTTAATAGGGCCTCTGGCTTGTACCCTATTGGGCATAAGGTAGATATCGGTATCCTTTTTCAGAAGATTAACGGGATCACCACAGAAGGTTCTTCACGTGATCCTCGGCTACTCACAGCACTGGGTATCCCTAGACAGTCATTAACCCAGGAACTGACCAAGCTAGACGTTGCTTAACTTCGTTGATCGTACGACAACCTATGTGTCAAACGTAATTTGTCTGTAAAGCCCTCTTCTGATCAGAAAGGAAGCCAAGAAACAGATTTTGTACGAAGTTTTGATCTGATTGAATTATTCGATTAAAGTATTTCGCTATTATTAGATTTCTTTTGGGAAGATGAAATTATGTTAACATGAAAAATTCCATCTATAAACCCATGGAAAGGCACAAACTTGAATATATTCTAAATCAATTTTGTCTAACATCGAATCCGAATATTTTATTAATTTCGACTTCTTTTTACCTTCATTTAAATTTTTAGTTGTTTTTATCATTATTGGGTTACAATATTTCATCTAATAATAAGAATGAGAAATCAAATCTGGAATTTGTTATCTCTGGTGAATCTGTGGAATTTTGAACATTTGGTTAAGATTCAGTTGTTAGCTGCTCGTAGTTCAAGAGCAGAATGATTTTTTCTTTCGATTTTCATCATCATCACTGTTTTAGCGTCTGTCGGTGGACACAGACTCCCCCCCCCCCGAGATTTACCAGATATCTCTATCACGAGCATCTCAGTGCTTGTCTAATATGTTACACCATTTTATTTTTGCTGGTCACAGTTTCGCAAACGATCGCTGGGGAGTCACGTTTCGAGTCGTGTGGTCCGTTGCCATTTGAGTTTTCAAATGGATTTGATTTATCTGACTCCTGTCTTTTCTCTAATATACTTTGCTGTCTTATGATCCCTCCATATGAGCTTGAGCATGATTCTCTCTTGTGCCCATTTCATGGTTTTCAGTTTGAGGATCGATTTTTTGGTTAGGTTTCACGTTTCAGCTCTATATAAGACTATCGGGAGAATGCATTTTTTTTCGGGACAAATAGGATTGTTTTGTTCAAATGGAGGCTTGCCAAATTAGAGTAATCATTTGTCTGATTTCTCCATCTTTTGAGTACTTCGTGGGGATTCGTTCTCCCAGGTAGGTGTAGTGGTAGGTACATTCAATCCATTATACACTTGAATCATCTTGAAGTGAGTCAATTTAAAAAAAACGAAAGGTTTTACGAAGAAGGTTTACAATGTAACTATGATGATAAAGTGAGCATTTATTTTACTCAATACTTTTTACATGTGTTATCTCCCCTTTGATTTGAAAAATGTCACAGAATTATAAAAAAAAAATTCAAATATTTTAGAATTTTTTTTCTCAATGATTAAAGTTTTTTTGCGGGGGGTTACAGTTCTGGTTGGAGTTGATGGTATTAAAGTGACATGAAGAAAAGGAGATAATTCATGCAAGCCATACATCATGGCTAAATTGCAGGGAGTAAGCGCCCACTTGATCATTATGGTTGCAATAGAACTCCTTTGTAAAAACCTTCAATTTCTCTTTCTAAAAGCTAACAAATTTCCTGAATTTCCTCATGTAAAATGGATAGAAAGCGTCTACAATTAAAAAGGAAAATTCTTGGGTAACTACGTTTTGCTGACAACTAAATCCTATCCGAATAATTTTGCTTGAGATAGTCAGTAACATAACTTTCTCGTTCCCTTGGAAAATTAAGAACACGATGATGTATGCATACAGAATTATCTCTATAATGCGAAACATGAAAGTATAAAGACATTCGTTTATTAGCAGAATCCACGAGCACATGCATATTGGATTCTCATGAGACTAGCAGGAAAGCCATTGCTGAAAAATGACCACTCAATTTATGCAATGGTATTTCCATTCTTTCTGAACGTCTGGGTCGGTATATTCTTGAAGAAAATCTATCACAGCGGTGTTAGTTGAAACAATTTCCGTACCGAAAGAGAATTTCGTGATATCCATTGAATTCTCACTCCTTTTCAATTTTCTTCTTACGAAACAATAATTTACATAGGAAACACAATCGTTTTATTTGAAAACTACAAAGCAAAAATAATTAATTTAGATACAAAACAATTTAATAACACTAATTTTATGCTAAGATTGATAAGAAATAATATTTGTTTTAATATTAATAATTCATTGGATACTAATTTTAAAAACATTCAATCGATTTTATTGAAACACCAGACAAAACCTTACGTTTTGACATTCAATTATTATTTCTATCGATATTTAGTAGATGTTTCAGTCCCATTTGAATTAATTATTATTAATTGTTAGACTTTTACTGCTAAATATGACTGAAATTTGCTTACGCAGAAATTGCTTAGACTAACGCAGGTGTAATATATCATAAAATATACTTTCTGCGGGTGTACTGACCCAGGCATCCAGGAAGAAACGGATTTTCATTTGAAATAAAACAGAATTCAATGAACTGAGATACGGGCAGTTTCTTTAGCAGAAATTGCTTGGAGAAGTCACGTAGAGCGACACTCTCAACTTTGATGGTGATAACATCCATAGAATAAAATCTTCCTCACTCCCGGGCATTGTTTTGTATCAGTTTATTAACCAACTAACAGACATTTTTATCCTGGCCTTTATCTATCAATCAATGAATATATAAACGTACGCATATATCTGTTGTGTGGATGTGAGGCAATCCGATAGAATGCTGGTGGTAATATGATAATGTGAGAGTGAAAGATTGTGAAGAGGATGCGTTACATCTCGAAATCTTTTAATGATATCATAACGATGATAAGATATATTTGAGATGTAAAGCACTTCAATCTTTTATTTCCACATTGTCAAATTACCAACGCCATTCATGTATATGTAAATACGAAGATCTCTCTATCTCTGAATATACGTGTATATGAAAATATCTTCCCTTTACATCTATATATCTCCAAGTAAGCATATATATTCAAAATCCGACATTCAACTATCTAGAGAAATGCATGTAAACACAGACTCTCTTCTTCTTTTCCCATATATCTCTAAACATACATGTACATGCAAACTCTGACAAATATCTATCTCTGTACGTAAATATGCAAACTTCGGCGTCAATCTATTTCTGGATATCTTTTGTCTTCATACATCCATCTATCAATATGTATGTCTATGCAAGCTTATATGGGCTTTCGTGTACATAAAAAAAGAAGACACTATTTTGGAGAGGATATAGCGATTGCTCAGATAAGTCACGTAAAGAGACACTTTTTTTTACTTTGGTGATGATAACATCCAGAGAACAAGATCTGCATCGTTGTACAAATTTATCAACCACAAAGAGGCTGAATATGACATAGAATAAATGCACCCTCTATATCTTTGAGATCTTTGCGACGAGGAAGATGACAAGGGGGGATAGATAGATAGATAGATAGATAGATAGATAGATAGAGACAGAGAGAGAGAGATGATGATGATGATGATGATGATGATGATGATGATGATGAATACATCACCAATAAGATGAAAAACTAATGGTGATTATTGTAAGGTGAGTAATGATTAAACTGATCGAAATTATGAGAAAATTAATTGTATGATGAATAAACATATCGACAAAACAAGCCTGATCAGTAACTCAGCAGAAACCGTCGGTTGATCATCGTCTTTTGGCAGCATACAGTTTTGGGGGTGATCAATCGAAAAATTGAGTGATCAATGAATAATTTACTTGTCTCGCTTTCTGTTGGATAGTGGTCTCAAAAAGGCCTGAATTTTCAAATGAACAAATATGACTTCAGATGGGCATAAAATAAGTGATCAATTTGGCAGAAAATTTCATTGAAAATTGACCCCCCTCACTAAATTTTCTCAAAATAATGTGGATGTTTACATTTTTTGCCTTAAAAGAGCTAGCGCAGCCCGTACGCTTAATTTATAGCCAGCGAGCCAGACCTACTCAAACACTGAAGAAATCTATGTTGACTTTTTTGGTAACACTTTTGGTCGACACCTCCTAAAAGTACCGTATTTTCTGGCCTATAAAAACATAGTTTACCAAAGTATTTATTTCTCACTATAAACATATCCTTAGTAAGATGAAAAGCAAACACTGATCATCTGATGACTCTTTGTCTATGCATTTCTTTTAGTTCCAACAAAATTATTTATGTTTAGCCTTGTGTATAGAGTCTCAACTTATACTTAAAACGTGGAGTATAAAATCAATGCATAATACCAGTAACAATGTATGCGTATGAAACAGGGAAACTTACGGAACCGCTCGAAAATAAACTCAAAATAGCATAGAGTGCAATGGAAAGAGCAATGCAAGGAATTAACCTGAGCGATAGAAAAAAAGGTTGACAAGGATGCGGGAGAGTGACAGGGTGAAGCATTAATTAGGTCATGAAAATAGAGATGGGCAGAGTACGTTGTAAGGAGAAGGCACGATAGATAGAACAGAAAGTGGACCGATTATTGTCTTGTGGTCAGTTGACGCAGTAGGTAAAGGCCAGACACACGATGGAGAGACGAGAAAAGTTCGCAGGTGAGACATGGTTGAGATTAGCGCAATCATGCTTGTCTGGGGAGGAAAAGGGAAGGCCTTTGTCAAGCAGAGGACTTACAATGATGATGATGATGATGATGATAGATTGATTGATTGATTCTAAAGAGAACTAATGTAGTGTCAAGAGTGGACCAATTCGAAGAAAAGGCGAAGTTTTTATTTATCATCATCAAACTATTGATAATTCTATCTAATTGTATGAGCATTTAAAAGACTTCGAACATATTTTTTTCCAAACTCCAGGCTTTTTCTGTTCCCAGGAGCGTAATGAAGGGGACTTTTTTAAGGTGGGGAGCCACAACCCCGTTAGTTTTTTGTCGGCAAATTTCTCCCCTTATTCAGCCGACACATCGAGTCTGACGACAAATTGGAGGCCTACGTCACCTGATAACGACAAATCTGGAACATTATAAATGTCCTAGTTCTTTTCTTGTGCAAAGATGTAGCAAGCGAAATGTTGCCAATTCTATTTTAAAAATCAGTCGAAAACATCTTAGATTGACAAGAAACTAAAAAACTATGAATCATATGATTAATACTCGTGTATTAAGTGCTGATTTAATTTTCGATATTTACTTTATTAAAATGCCACTTGATTTAATAAAAGGAACAACATATCAATTATTCTTTTCCGATAAATTGAAAAAAATATTACGTTTTTCATTGAAAAAATCATCTAAATAGCACTTCCGACTTCAAGACCCAACAAAACGCAGATATAGATAAAAAACAAACAAACAAAAACATCTGAATTAGCAATAATGGGCAAGGGACGTAACCCAAATTTTGGTATGTCAGTCAATGACAGCAATCGATGCTAGGGAAGCTAGCGCATCTAAAAATCATTCTATGCGCTTCTGATTGTTCCGCGAATGACAACCAAGAATATTGTCGCTTTCTAGGATAATGAATGTCTGAGCATCTCTTTCAAATGTTCCAAATAAGTCAATACTCTTAATTAGTAATCTAATTAGATCTTCGAACGTTTCATAATCGATTTTACTTCCATTTGTATTTTGTCATCAATCTTTAGATGCACTAACATCTCTAGTACCGTCACAGACTGACTGACATACCGAAATGAAGGCGCCGTCACTTACCAGATCTTTACACCAGAATAACCGTATTCACTCGAGTACAATGCAATCTCGATTATACTTTTTGTAGCTAAGAACTAGTGATCTCAACCTATATCTATCTATAATCATTATTTTCACATTCGAGTGTAGAGCCCTCAACCCACGAGCAAATCTATGATCTGACTTTTAGGTTTGTTTAGTTAATCAAGGACCTTCAACATTTGCTGAAGAATAATTTGCATCAAGAGCCCGAATTTCCTGAAGGAAGTGCAAGAATGATCGTGCAGAAGCTGAACGGAAACACAGAAACGATTTAGAAAAAAAATATTACAATCATAACAAGGGAAGTAACCGAATACCACGAAACTGCAAATGATGAAAAGCAAAGGTTAGATGTTTGTTACATTTTAGATATAGCCTACTTCTAAAACCATGACGTTTTTATTTTGAATTTCGGTCACGAAATCAATAATTTAGTATTTTCGTTTTCAAGTCAAGTGTTGTTCTTAGTCCTTCCAATTATGTTATATTTCATCTTTACAAAATGATTACTCTTGTATCGATCGACATCCAATTTTTGCCTGGAAATTTGGTCTCCAAAACTGACCTACATACGAGTATACACGGTAATTTCTCCAGTTTAATGAGAAGATCAATGAAGCAAAACTTTGCATCATTTTTTTATTTACCAATGTTTCACATCTATATTCGGAAGTCATGAATCCGACTAACTTAGGTTTTAAAGTGAAAAATGGAAAATTTATCCTCCCCCCATCCTCAGATAAAAGGTTGTGTATTGATGAAACGATTGGCGCCGCTCTGGGGGCTCATAGCCTTATTTCACTTATTGCACACATCGTGAATCCTTTCGACTAGCAACATTTGATGTCTGAGGACTGGAATCTAAGGCGAAACAAACACCAATTCGCTAAAGATATAGGTACAGTCCGATACATAATACGCTGATAACATCAGCCTCCAAGGAACCGAGATCGTTAAGATGGAGACGCTAATATCAACGGACGCAGACTACTTTCTTCCCTAATTTAATGATTCAAAATTAATTGAGTAAAACGACAATAGCTTCGAAATTCAAACCAGACCAGAAATTTGAAAGAAAAAATCAATCAACCGGCGTGGACTCTCCAACAACAAACACTCACTCCAAAAAAGTACCCGCCAAATTTAGTCAATTCTACGATCAGTTTGAGAGCGCTCTACAACACACACGCAAGAAAGATTTTATCAGCATATTCCGAGATATGAATGCCGTAATTGAGGGAGAAAAAAAAAACAGAACAAGACTTGCTTCTGCAGAACCAAACTCCACTCGAACTGCTATTCAGATGAAGATGATTACTTCAACCAATCTCAGTAAATAATTGAACAACGGTAGCGTTGAAATTCGGTAAAACTTTCATCGAAGAATATATATGGTCAGAATAAATTCAATTTATGACATCAGTGGTGTTTTCACTGGAAAACATCTAATATAGAGTGAAAAAAAAAGATCTAGAAAGATCTAGTTCCTGGAGAATCCAGATGTTATTGATATACCCGTTAAAAGAAGGATACAAAAAGGAACAAAAATGTTTTTCCAAGAATTAAAAAAATTAAAATTTAGAAAAAGGTCCATTGTAGTGCTAAAGCCTATTTCAGACATAGACAAAATGGTATGGTTAAAAGCACATTAACGAACACATAAAACAGGATAGAACTACCTTTTTTGGAATATATGTATTTATTTGTTTATCAGCATGGAATTAGCCCGTTGGTATCTGTATAATAAACTTTTGTTAATTCATAGTACTTATCAGTTTATTTCAAGCGGTAAGGCAGTAATCTGGCAATTAGATGGTCGTGAGTTCAAATCTAGACTGGGGAATGAATATTCTACATGACGGTTCTCACCTTATCTTATATCGAATACAAACAGCAAGACTGTCTGGTTCAGTGTCCAACTTCACTATGACTTGAGTTTTTGAAAAATTTCGATTTTTGTGAAAATTTTTCTTTCTAACTGATACAGGTCTTCAAATCTTGCCATTGACGAGGACTTAATAAAATAGTACCAACATATTTTTGTAGATAGATTGAATGAAAATCTAGATAATTTTAGATATAATTAGAGGTACTGCAGATATTAACTGAAATCTAGCGTCCATGGCTTACCATTTTCTCTTTCCCTCTTTCTTTCTCTTTCTGTTTCTCTCTTTCTTTCTGTTTCTCTCTTTTTTGTCCCTCTTTATTTTTTCATATATTGGTTCTATTCCTACGTCATCAGTCTTTCTCTCTTTCCTCCTCCCTTTATTCATCATTTTAAACTTTCACCTTTAAGCCTGGACCGGAAGTCTTGAATTTTCATTTTTGTTAGGCGAGGAAAATGGAGCAAAGTCAGTAAGAGTGTGACTACAGGCAAATATCTGAGTCTTCATTTATTGTGTTGCAGCCAGATCGAAGTTAAGCAACTTTGAGCCTGGTCAATACGTAGATCGGTAACCAACGGTAGACCATCTGCCGTGAACGGTTGGAGAACATCTGGAGATCATGTAGAAAGGCACCCCCATGGTGATCCTGTGAACTCAAGGTCAATAACAGTACAGTCAATAACGCAACCCAAAGGTCCCGCCTCTGCCCCAAACCCTCTGACTGGCCTGGTTGCTATCAAGTATTTGAATGCAACCTTTTGGCGCTGCACTTATTTCATTCACCAAATAGACGTCCAAGGCTAGATCTTCACACAAAAGAACTAGCGCATTTATGGCCGGACATTTAGGTCTGTTATATTATTGATGATTTCAGGCTTCGGGCAGGTGGATGGAGGACAAAATACCGGAAGGTGTATAAGAGCAGGAATCGCTTAGAGAGACGAAGATAGGGAAGCTGTGGAGAGTCATGATCACCCACGTGCCCGAGTCCACATGTCACATAAAGAAGGATAAGAAAATGATTTCAGAAGCTCTTGATTGATGAATCAATGTTGGAAAGTGATGTCGGCACAATATTTGCAAAACAGTGACATCTGAGCGGGAGTTCGTGTGATAAGAGTTGACTTTTGTTGTATATAAGTATATCTTGAGAAATTTACAATAAGTCGATACAAGATTACGGCATTGGAAGGAAACGAAAGAGGATTATTGTCAAAAATCAAAGGATACAATTAAAAAAAACTGATGAAATGAATATAATATCATTTGACTACACGCACACACACACACAGATACATATATATATGCAATCGATCATTGAATACTCCGTGGAAAAGGAACGCAGTTTAAGGCAATATACAGAAAAAAAAAGAAGTAAAACAACTCAAGTTATTTCTTCTTTTGAGATCGATATTTGAGATCGGTTTTAAATACCCTTTCTGGAATTACAGTAAGATAGAATTTCATTTGAACGCACAAAAAATAACCATAAACAGATGTGTACACAGAGACATGCATACACACACGCTTATATATATATATATATATATATATATATATATATGTATATATATATATATATATATATATATTGTATAACATCAATTTCGTTGAGAAAATTTACCTTTTCTTCATTATATGATGTCTTTTCGATCTGGTGCTATTATTATTATTATTATTATTATTATTATTATTATTATTATTATTATTATTATTAAATGGGAACAGTTGGTTTATTGTCGAATACTGCTATTGATAAAGTAAATTATAATAGAGTGACGATATAGTGGTAGCAAGCAAAAGTAAATTTGCCGTTGAAATAGTAACAAAATTATCCTTACGAAGCATTCATTCCACAGTGAAATAGACCGTATAATCGGATAGCAGTAGACAAATAGATTCGAGGGCTTGAGAAAGACCAAAAGTAGCTTAGATGAAAAGGGTAAAGATCTGGTAGACATAATTAAAGAACTTGTAGAGTTGGTTGGAGAAACAACAGTAAACAACAACACAGTAAAATATTCACAGACAACTTTTAAACTAATTAAGAAAGAGAAATATGACCATAAATGCAATAGAAGATGGAAGCAAAGAAGCAAAATTTGAAAGAAAAAATGAAACAAGGCAAAGGAAGAAAACATAAAGAGAATAGTAAAAGCTATCAGAATAGAGAAGCAGTTTCAAACACGCTTGAGCTGAAGACTGCACTGGCAAGTAATAGATGATTGCGTCAAAAGATTCAACAAAAATAGGGACAGTACATTGAGAATAACTGAAGATTACTACAGGAACCCCTATGCCTCGAAAATAAATGTACAACAGACCAACGTTTCACTGGTGAACAATGATATTCCAGTCGTAACAACGGATGAAGTAGTTTTCGCACAACAAAATATGAAATGCGGATAAGACCAACAGCGAAGATGGCATAATGATAGATAGTTTAGAAGATGCAGAGAGGTCTAACATTAGGGAGTAGCACATTTATTCAAATTATTCACACAATGTTTATGAGAAGGAAAACTGCCTATAAATTTCTGTCCAGGAATAGTGATCCTATAACACTAGAAAGGAGACGGCGAAAACCTTACCAGCATATAGATTTTTAACCTAACATTATATAGAAATTTAGTCCAATCCAACTCCTACTTCTATACCAATTCATCCTCCATCGTATTTCAGATGTTTTAATATTGGAAATACAATCAGAGAGGAGTTACCTCCCGTAGATCAAGTTGAGTATTGTTGTTCTAGTTGTTGGTCGGGTGGGAAAACAAAATCTTTTCCTGGCCCTCGACTTAGACAGAAGTTTGACAACATGCTGAAAACAGCAGTTGATTGTATACGGATGAACTGGAAATGACAAATGCAGAACGTTGGAAATAAACGAAAAAAGTACGACGTAATTTCCCGAATGAATATGACAAGGTCGTATTTGAGAAAGATGCCGTATGAGTTTCATGTCAAGTTGTCTTTCCAATGCAGGATTACTCGTAAGAATGTTCCTGACTTGCTTTGACATTATCCTTTTATTGACACACACACGAATATATATATATATATATATATATATATATATATATACACACACACACACACATATATATATATATACATATATGTGTATATATATACATATATATATATGTATGTATATATATATATATATATATATATATATATGTATGCGTGTGTGTATGCGTGTATATGTGATTGGGGAGGATGTAGATCCGACAGAATGTTGTAGAAAAGTTGACAATATGGAAAAGGGAGGAAGACAAGGTTACTTGGTACATTTTATGAAATAGCCTAATAGTTACGTACATTTCGTCCGTGAATCCCAAGGTTTCTCCAAAACCAACTTACGCTCTCAAAGCTCTGACGAGAGAGAGAGAGAGAGAGAGAGAGAGAGAGAGAGAGAGAGAGAGAGAGAGAGAGAGAGAGAGAGAGAGAAAATGTGCAAAAGTAGCTATGCAGTATTTATTATTAAAGACAATCCACTACTGTGGCCTGGTATCTAGTGTTCAATACGTGACAGTAAAGGCAGTAGGAAAAGACCACACGCAAGAGGGATGAGTTAAAAAAAAGTTTACATCTGAGCATTGCCAGAGGTGAGAGCAATATATATTTACTCATTTAATGTCTTTCCCAATGATATTAAAAAGCCCTCTCCAACTTTGTTGGCCGGGATAATTAGAAAACAATCTCCTTTTGAAAGAAGGAAATAAAAGAAAGCCAGGGAGTGTCAAGAAATACACATTTTCAAGAACAACAATAAAAATAAGTTTTCTCAATGTTATCTTTCACTGTCATACTCACTTAAGACGGAGGGTGTAACTTACGTTCTAATTTAACTCTCAGAAATTTATGTCAGACCTCCATCATAATGTATGATTATCTTTCCGTCTACCTTGTCTGGCATGATTACCAATCAACGTAGACTAACGGTAAGATGCTCGCTACGGGTTCAGAGAGTAATGAGTTCAATCCATGGCCGAGTCATACCAAAGAATGTAAAGCTTGTATTCAATGTACTAAGAGTTGGGTTGAAGAAACGTAGAGAAGGGTGGTCTCCGTCAGACTATCTCGTCAAAAAAACACACCCGTGATACTGTAAAATCCATGAACATTCCAGTAATTTCCTAAAATCTGCAGTGCGTTAATGTTTAACAAGCTTGTGGTGCTATCAATACTTTAATGATTTCAAATCTCACTAAGATCAACTACTGTGACCTCGTATCAAACTGAGGTGAACTTAACAAATATCAAGTACGTATAATTACAGTATTCATGGTGTAGATACTGCGTAGTTCGACACGAGCCTATTGAAGTGAGGTGCTCAGTGAGGATCAAACTCAGTGATGTTCAGTATCTCTATCTTTTTGACTATCACTACAGTGATGAAATTTCTTAAATTTTCGGGGATTTCTCAAAATCTCTAGGAATTTCATAAAATCACTAATTTCACAATCACACTGGACATTTTGACGTTGGATTTATATGTATGGTGTTCTTGCAGCATCGATTGAATGTCAGCCTAGCAAAGAGAAATATCATTTCGTGATATTATTCGTATCTGAATACGGGTTTGAAATACAGAAACGCAACTGTCTTATGCATTAGAAAAACATCACGCAACATTTGACAATAAGAAGTTGTTGGCGAGCGAGCTTGCTTTAATAGGTTGCCCGTGACATCACGTAGGAATTTTTCGACTAAATTTAATTTCTAAATTCAGTTCAAATCATTTGGTTCATAACTGTAGACACGGTCTTTCGTGACAATCAAGTTCAATATTCTTACTGACCAGATGATTCTATCACGTATGATTTCGTTTGAATATACGGCTATTTTCTTTTTCTTTTCCTTCCACCTGCAACGAACGTCGACATATCTATGAACGCTAGAAAGCTTTTCTTTTGGCCCGAATTTGAAAAGGTTCAAAGCATTCATGAGAAAGGGAGGTAAAGAAAGAAAAATATTTTTTATAATTATATCATTTCTTTAAAGAAAATCAATTTTCGAAACAAAAATAAAAAAAAGTATGAGAAGAGAAGAAATTAAAGTAATAAACAGGAAAAAGCAGACTATTTAGCGTTTATAATTAATTCGTTATTTTCCAATGAATTAAATTGTATTTTAGACGATTTCTCTTCGTTTAATTTCGGATGCAATCATAATCTGTGTTTCGGACGTCTTAACGGTGATCAACAAGAAAAACCGACTGAAAAAACATAATCCCAATATACATACTAATGTTGACGAATGTCGACAAACGCTCTCAAAAATCATATAAACAACGTTGCAGGTTTTGAAGAGAGTCTGTCCTTTTCTTCGTTGCCAACAGAATCGCCCCCCCTCCTTTCCGTATTCCCATAAATATAAAGTAATTCAAAAGAACATTGTGATGTCGAAGTCTTTCAACCATTTTTCTTCCACATTAATAAATGCGTACTTTTTTTTAAAGTCAAGGTTTCCGACATCATTCATTCGAAGTTAATACGGGCGAATCCCATGGTAACACGGATCATTGAGGTGCAGTTTGCGATATAAGGCGGATAGGTGATGGACCCCTACATTCATACCTATATTGTCAACCACTCCTTTACAGAATCGAATAAAAATGAAATTTCCCTTCGAACTCGTAAGCCCGATATCTCGATCACACTTAATAATTAGCATTGTACACATGTCTTTTGTCACGGTAAGTCTATTTAATCACTGTCCCACAGCAGCAATATGTGACACAAGATCGGGCTTAACGTAGGAAGAAATAGTACCTTACCGCCAAAAATTGGCTCCAGCCGACGCAGTTACCTGCAAAAGCTGGGCCGAGTAATGATGGGAGTGCCTAAGGACGAGTCCAAAGGCCTCCCGTTGCGCTTAGCAAACGCAGCCTCAGTGTAACCTCATTGGCCAACGTTTGCACCGGCGCACTCGGTCTTTGATACCCTGCACACAATCTCCGGCCCATTCAACGGGCAAGTGTCAGTACCGACTCCTCGGTCTATGCCGTGGAACAGATACTACACTTTGATCCCGAAGATTGGGCCAGAAACCTGTGCCAGGTAAGTACGGTTTTGTCACGGTAAGTGATGTAACTGACGCATTAACTTAGAGTTTAATCCATGCATTGCTGACGTAATAAAAAAGAATTCCATTTATGTTCTAATGACGTGATAAAAATACTGAATTTGAAGAATAATATTGAAATAGAAAAACATGATAAAAACAAAACTAAAAGATGATTAAAAAATCCGTATGTGGTCAGCAGGACACTTTTCTACAAGGTCACCACAACTGATATAAACTCGAATTCGACAATATTCTAAGATTTATTCTTAAAATATAAGAAATTGAACAGTGTTGTCACCTTTCATAAAGCTTCAGGTTAATTGCCTAACGTTATTTTAGCCAGTCGACTTCATACAGAACATATGTACAATAATTTATTTCTTCAACTCAAGGAACGAGGCAATACTTGCTTGAACCAATTTTACGGAAAATGGATCTAAATTTTATACTCATTTAACCCCTTTAAGGATGCTATTGTGAGCAGAAAAAGTTCAATGTCACTGACCTACTTAATGAAATGGTCGTCATTTTTGCTGCCAAGGGTATACCAGTAGATACATATTCTGTCTTGCATTTGCACATATTTTTTGAGGAAAAGATCAATAGGAAGCGAGAGGAAGAAAAAGCCGAAGACTTTTCTCATTGTGATTGTATTACTAAAATCAATTTCCAGCTACTGAATAACTTTTTAATTTGAAACTTCGAAAGGTCATGCAAGTACTGCCTCATCAGCATTCTAATTTCGTCTTCGTGATTATTTCATATTATGTCAGCAGTCTATATTCTATCCATCTATCTATCCCAGTCTGTTGATATCTATTCATCTGTCTGCCGTGGAGAGTAACGTAGAAGTCTCTGAAAAAGTTTTTCTCTGTGGAATATTATTCTGAGGTCTAAGTTTACATATTAGGGTGAGTATGAAACTCTCGTCCTCGGACATTTCGCAAAATCCAAGATTACCTCCAATATAGGAAACGCCCATATCTCAGTCTCAAATTATATTAGAAAAATGACAGAAACGTCTATTCATAGATTTTTAATGACAAGGAATTCAATTTTGCACACTAAAAACACGTTGGGTGTATGGATATATCAATATTGAAGACAGAATGACCACCGATGATAGAGAAATACAAGCTACAAGTAGGTAGGTCTCGCCTGATTTTCTGAATTAGGTAACCAAGGTGTTATCACAATGATTTGATTCCTACTAAGACTGAATGGAAAAACCTGTGACGGTAACAAATACTAATGAAAAATAGCCTGCATGGTATTTTGAAATTGCCAAAGAGTGAACAAATACGTGATCCGCCTTCGAGGAGGCAACAATGATATCGTCGAGGATGAAGATGAGCTAGAATCAGCAGCGTCTGTGATGAATGATGTGAAACATTAATCTATCACGAAATTGATCGAGCATTGTAATCTAAATGAAGGCTATTTTCGGTACTTTGTAAGGTGTGAGTTTAATTTTGAATTTGCCTAGAAGTTTAGAATCCTTCCCGGAAGATTTGTTTATTGCAATTTTAGATACTTTGTAAGGTGCAAGTATAATAATGAATTTGCCAAGAAGTTCAGATTTCTTCCAGTAAGATTTGTTTATTGCAAATTTCCTTGATCTAAATCTAATGTTTGTCATATTTCGTATTCATGATTATCAGTATAGCACACAGCATGTGTCATATGGTACTAAGAGGTCGTGAGTTCAGAAGTCATAAGAAGATTTGCTTGCAATTTGTTCACGACTCCTCTCACAGAAATTCGCATGCTTTAAGTTCACAAAATGTTCTTCACCCCAACATTTTTTCCTAATTTAAATTGAGATGAACTGACAATGTTTGAATCATGAAAAACTTAAATAAACACGTTACACGATTAATAAGTTATTCACGTGACATGCATTTTATGCTGTAAACAGCAATCACCGAAATTAAGCAGCGTAGAGTCTGATCAGTCCTTATGTGACCGCCCAGGAACGTCAGGTATCAGGTGTAGACTCTCACTGACACATTCTGCCTACGTGGGGGGAAATTAAATGAATAACTAGAGTACACATACGCATTAGTAGATACACGCACACACTCAGAATCATCTCAATATGAATGCATGCATTCACCTGAGCACAATAAATGTAGAGTGTTTTTCACTGGTTTTATCCACACAGATAATAATTGGCCATTTGCAGGTGTCTTCTATCACGCTGAGGAACGCAACTGACAAACAACAGTCAAGCGCAATAGTCAAATAGAATTCCATAAATGAGCTACTGACGTAATAAAAAGGGCTAGATTTAAAGAATGATATCAAAATAGCAAAAGTTTTTAAAAAGATAAAAATCATAAAAATTTGTTTGTGGTCAACAGTACACTATTGTCCAAACTCACTGCAATGCAAATCACTATTATCTGCAGATATGAAATATCCATATATTTTTTTCTGACGGTACGGGTAAACCAGTCTTTCATAACACAAGGACAACCAGACCTATAGCCACCATTTTTTGTGGTTATTGATAGGACCCTGGAGCATGCTTTTTAGTGTATTGAGATTAAAACTTTCCAAGTTTCTAGAGAGTTGTTTGATTTACAATTCAAACATGAGGCTAAACTGAGCACTTATTTCAAGTCTGTCAGGTTGGCTAAACCGGATCTTAATCTTTTTGCTTTATCTTTTAGAGTAGGCAACTAGCTAAAAATCACAACAGTCGGGCGAGTTTCAGTTAGTATTCGTTAGTCTAAATCTGCAACTATTTGTGCTAAATTGTATTTTCTGGAATTTTCTGTTTATTTGATACTCGGGCCTTGATAGGTGTTTTATAACCATTGCCAGATTAGATTTGTAGAATCATTGTTTCTTGCAGGAAATTCCGTGGATGCTGAAAACTAAGATTATCCATTATTAAATGTGTCAGCTCTTCTCACACTCTTTGCTTGTATTTTCCTATTCTCTTCCTTATCCCTTCCATTCTCCGTTGCCCGTACATGTTTTTATTCTTAATGTTATACGAACATGAGTTTCATATGAGAAAATCTTCCCACTAACTCATTAAACTACTTAACTTTCTTTCCAGACTTCAGTCTTCTTACTCTCTGAGTAATTGAGCTACTTTGCTTTCTCTTCTGTTCTACGTCCTACCTTTATTTGAAAATGAGTAAGTTTCTCTTCTGACCTGTCTTGCCCTATCCACTGATTGAACTACCGGACCTTCCCCCTGTGTTATCCCTAGAACTGTCTCGTAGGGAAATAAGTGAGAACAAGCAAAGTAACCATTGCAATTGCATTAAAAGGTTTTGGGGAAATTATCTTCGTTTCACCTGGGATACCCTTAATAGACGAAGCTTTCCAAGCCTAATGCACGAGGAAATATGTATGAAAGTAGTCTAACAGGTTCACATTAAGAGGAAACCGGCATGCAAGCTTAGGGAATGCAATCAGGCAAGGCCGTCTTAATAATGTTTGAAGCACCTGGGCAAATCAGTGTTCTGGATTTGGCACTATCCCGATTTAATACATTAGTCAAGAATAGTTTTGATCATGAATGCAGACATAGATTTAGAGAAAGTCCTCTGCGTCTGCTATTTAATGATTCGAACCATAATTTTTTTTTTATCGAATTTTGGGGCCCCAGACAACTGTCCAGTTTGACCATGTAATAAGACGACCCTGCAATCAGGTAAATTGTGAAAGGATCTAAGTTTTTTTTTAGAACGCACAGAGATGCCATTCACCTTTTTCGAGAGTGATTGGTTTGCGTTAAACAGAAATGCAGAGAAAAGAAAATGTGGATTGAATCCTGGGTAGATCATTGCTTATACGAAAGTAAAATATGGTTTGTTAAAAACAGCAAACAAAGGCTAAGAAATGCCACACAAAGGCTAAAAAATGCCACATGAAGGATAAAAAGAGTATAACTATACAAAATATCGATCAGATATTTACGCAATAATGATGTTCAAAGCCATTAATTTGTTCATCATCAGACATTGAAAAAATCGAAAATCCTTGGATGCACCTCAAAAAGAAACTACGATGATAGTTTGGCACGACGCATGCAGTATTCCCGTCGTACGTAAATGTATTCATGGTGCGCAATATTCTGATAGAGGATTGATTATTGTCTTCACTATTGTATCAGTAACTGATCAATACATAATATACTTAAGTTTCTCAGGCTTTGTATGTTGTGTTAAACTATCATATTTCGCATCTATATAAACAGAGGTTCTCGTTTTATTTTCAAATGAAAAAATGGTGGCAAAGCAGAAATATGAGGGATCCTGTGAACAGAAATAAAAAGTACAATTCCAGTCAGCGGAGAAAATGAAAGGAAAAATGTTTTTTTGTTTTTTTTGCCCGATAGTAATAGCAATGTTCATGCGTACAACCCAATTTGTGTGTTTCTTAAAACACAATCAAGGTTTAAGAGTAATTATATATTGAAGAGGCATTAACTATGGTAATTATATATTGAAGAGGCATTAACTATGGTAATTATATATTGAAGAGGCATTAACTATGTCACTACGTATACCTAATATATTGAAGTGGCGTAAACTATTTTTTATAAAAAAACAGTTTTCGAACATTAAAAGATACTTCTCAATATATCCAACTACGAAAGATATAAGTATATTACGAAAGAGATAAGATAACTCGTCGTTATCAAAATGGTAGTTTCACCTCTGAAAAGATATTTTGCGTCGTCTATACAAAAATTACGAATTTACGCCACTTCAATATATAATAACCAGCTTTTGTTGGCTATTATAACTGATTTACCGTATATTCCCGTGTATAGGTTGACTCTTAATTTGAGCTCACAGAAAACATGGTGTGCTTTTTTGGAGCCAAGGGTGGCTTGCAGTCCTTTCCATTATGTTTGAATTTCAATCTTTAGAAATTATAACTCCAGTACAGCTCAACTCCCAATATTGCCCAAACATTGGGTCTTGGGCACTCGACTTATATACGAATATATACGGTATATAATATTCTTATGTAGACTGTTGTTTTCGATTCTCACAACTCGAAAAGGCACGTTCTCCGATAAGCAGATGAAAAGGTGGCAGGGGGAATGGAGGTGTATTGATTGATCCCCACTTCGGGTGCTTGTAATCTCTAACCGTACAGTCCAAAAGGGCCGAACAACTCTAAAGCCAGCACAGGCACCTTACCTAACACGGAGTGTCCAGGACTTGAGCCTCAATTACCCATTTTTTTCGAATCGCACCCTCCCCAATGAGGCAACATACCTCCAAAGCTGCCTTGGATATTTGCCAGGAGAAGGATACCCCCACAAAACCTTCAGCCTGGGGAACTTGCTTCCATCATGCCAGCTCTGTGGGCCTCAGCTTGTAAACGTTCTGTTCAAAGGGTGGGGTCTTGCGCACTTCGCACTCCACTTCAAACTCCTCTGTGCAGGCTTTTGGGCTATAAACGTACAGACCCCTCTGACAACAACGTACAGACCCCTCTGTTACAAGATGTGGACCCCCCCTACCAAAGCTTTGCTCGCAAAGCCAATTTTAGCATCTTCATATATACCGACTCACTCGGTTAAAGAAATGTATATGATAGATGTGTCTAATTAAAAACCGTCAGCATGCATTTCTTTCAATTTTGATTATGTGTCATGCGTACAGGCCCATCGATGGAGCAAGAGGGCTGGAAATTAGAACATCAACTCCTAATTATATATAGAAAAACCTTTTTTGTATCCTCAAAATCCCCGTGAGTCCCCTTTTAGAGGGGGTTCAGTTTGCTATGTAAATCTGTGCTCAATCCATCATTAGTTTATGTCCGCTTGTTCTCTGAAAATTCAGACTGTTTTTTTGTGATTAGTGTCCAACTAAATTCGAGAGAAGTTACTAACTTATTGATCACCCCGACTTTTTCCAATTGATTATTGATGACATGCTGCCAAAAGACGCTGGTTTCATGATGGTTTCTTCCGAGCGACTAACAAGACCCGTCAATTATGTATATTATTCGATTCATTCTATCATTATTGCCGAGACAATTGGAGCATTTCACTGCATAGTAAACTACTTATGACTAATTGGTATTACTTATTCATGAGATATAAGCAAATTAATGAGACCTCTATTCTTTACTTTATTTGATTCTTCTTATTTGAATTAACTCATATGTATGTATGTGTGTGTGTGTGTGTGTGTGTGTGTGTACAGCGCTTGATTAATTATGTAGCGAATATGGCCTGTGCTATTGGCCCTGCAACTTCAAGGACCCTGCTCCATTGCTTGCAGATTCAGTGATTTTGCCCTGGCCTTATTACTATAGCACCTCTTTATGGAAGACTGTCGGGGATTTTAGCCAATTTTTAACCTTAACCTGGATTATTCTAAAAAAAAAAAAGGTGTGAAATTAGGGTGTGGTCCTTATGTGGTACATATACGGTATATCAGTTCAAAGTTCTTTGGAACTGAAGTCATAGCCATTGCAC
This sequence comes from Thysanoteuthis rhombus, assembly GCA_963457665.1. Taxonomy (NCBI): domain Eukaryota; kingdom Metazoa; phylum Mollusca; class Cephalopoda; order Oegopsida; family Thysanoteuthidae; genus Thysanoteuthis; species Thysanoteuthis major. The sequence continues at coordinate 82,717,493 of OY735199.1, forward strand.
AGAAATCAGAATGACAACAAAGTAATACTTAACTAAGATACCAGACATATTAGTTGTATAATCTGACTGACTCTATAGCAAGTAAAAAAAACAAAAAATGACAGACAGGTTGGAGCGTTGATCACGACCGGAATTTAGGTGATAAGCCATCTACCAGTCACATATAAGTGAATAATTTACTCAATTTCATCTCAGAAAGGGTTATTCTTCTTGACAAAAACGATAGATCAAACTACAGTGATGCCTATGGCAGAGCCTGGTCGAAAAGCTTTGGTTGAGTCCGGGCAGTTTTTTATGAGGAGAATCAACCTCGAGAAAGTGTAAAAAAAAAAAAAAAAACCGCCAAAATGCACCAAAAACATTGTTTGTCATTTTACGTACATTTAAATGGCTAAAAGTAGCCAAAGAATTGATGCTAAAATGCGTTGAAAATGACGCTGCCCACTGGATTTTTTAATTTAGCGTGAAAAGTGTTGAATTGGTAACACTGGGTCTCAAAATGTGACCTTCTTGTGAGGTGTCACGAGTTTTTTTATTTCATATTCGTTTCTATCTTCCAGACGAATTAGCTCACTTCATCCTTACCCCACTTCATTTTTGCCTGAATAACGAGGGTCGGTCTAAACTGGGTTAGCTCGGGTTGGGGGACTGTGAATAATGTAGCTCATATCATTTCACATTGTTAGATAATATCATTATTGAAACACATGGTTCCCGGCGCGATACCAAATACGAATTGAACAAGAGGAAAAAATGAATTGATTAAACAGCTTAAAAACAGTGAAAATGAGAAACTCTGATGTGAAGTCAGATAGATTTGTTTATGATTATAAGATAATACTATACTTTGAAAGGTGACTAAGTTCAGCCTGCCCGGGATTCAACGGGACCTTAGGGCCAGCCCCTGACCTTTAGCCCTTCCCCAAACCAGATGACTGACTACCAGACAATGATCATTAAGAGTTGTGAGAACAGAAAGCAGACAGATAAAGACGATCAACCAAAATGCTTATCAGCGATCGAGGTTGAAACCTTTTCCCGGACAGATAAAGAAGTAAAGCAAGCAAATCAAAAAATACATGCAAATCCAAAAATACGGCAATCAAATTGAAAGAAAAAAAACAAAACAAAAAAAAAACTACGTCAACCAAACTTATAAAACACGTCAACCAAATTTAAAAACGCGGGGACCAAAGTTTAACATAAGCCGAACAGGTTGAAAAATACACCAAGCAAATTAAAATGAAAGGCGAACTGAATCGTGGCGTGAATATTTGATTCGCTCGGCGTGTTTTTTAAACTTAGTGGCTGTATTTCAAAATTCGGTTGACGGAGATTTTACAAATTTGGTTGACGCGTTTTTTCAAATTCAATTCCTTTACTCTTCAATTTGCTCGGGAAAAGGTAAAGAATGACGAGAAGAAGAATTTGGCAACCATGAAGACGGAAGAAGGAATGCAAAATGGCAGAAAAGTAAAAAAAAAAAAAAAAAATGGTGAGTGCCAAGAGAGACTGTGGGTGGGGGGTAGGGTGTGATTCTATCTAAAAGTTTTGTTAATAGAAGATACTTCACCTGCTAGGGCCCTTCCAGTTGCTTTCTTTTCCTTGTCTGTAAAAGTAAATGTTTGGCTTCGGTCAACCTTTTTTGTCTAATGACATGGGTGTACAATGAGAAAGATGAAAATAGAGAAGAAACACTCTCACACACGCATACATACACACAAACAAAAAAAATAAGCCCACACAAACTCAACATTCTCTCGTTTTGTGTCCTTATGACGTTCGACCATTTTCAGAATAGGTTACTGATGCACAAAGGGACAAAAATTTCTTTGTGTCTGTGGAAAGTAACAGACAATAAAAGTCTTCTTCTTGTAATTTACAAAAGGTTGTAAATTTTAAAAGGCCACACCTCGCTCATTCGATGTCTAAAACGGTGAAAAGATATAAGAGAAATAATGAAAGAAAAATAATTCTGATTAGACACTATTACCCACTGAAACCATAGTAATGGATATCTAAATATTTTCTAATATATAAATATAGATATAAATAAATGACGGAGAGTATGAAAATAATTAAACAAATAGATAGTATAAAAAGATTATATTGTACTCTTCATATTGAAATAAATTTACGATCATTTGATTAATAGTTTTAACGTTTGTTCAGTTGTTTTCAACTCTGTTTCCTCTTGTGCATCCGTAGTCGATTTCGACAATAGTTAAAAGTTATATGGGCACAAAACAAAAGAATGCCAAAAACTCTTTTGTAAAGGATTGAAAATAGAGTTTAACACGTTCACTGCAACAATGAATCGATGGTGGGGAAGGAGTAAGGGAACGGAGGAGTCGATGCATACCTATTTCTTAATCTCAGAATAGGTTATCTCATCTCAAAATGACCCTGAACCTGGCCGTATGAACTCATTTATGCCTGGAGTCAGATTCTGGTAAGATTAGAATTATTGGGTAAATGAGAGTATATCAAAAAGTCTGAGAATATTCATATGTAATTTTACCCGCTTTTCTTTTAAGTATATCTTCTATTGCATTTGTTTAAACCGTACTAAACACAGACCAATACGCAATCGTGGGTTAAAAATTCATCTTTTTTGCACATTTTTACAAGTATATCAGAACATATTTCGAGCATATTTTATTTTTATCAAGCTTTTCATCAGCAAATTTCTTGAGGGAGTTCAAATGTAATTAGGATCGTTTTCTTTCATAAACATGTTTTCTTGGGATTGATTAAACATACGTCACTATACACATAAGGGTTAAAAAAAATTACCAACAAGGGCTCACCATACCCTGAATCCCCTGCAGCACGAGCTTACTTCGGTCATCCCTGATAGACTCCTCTGTGATCAACCCTGGACATAAATCATAGGTACAGCCTTCGCGTGTACTCATTTCGCAAAAAAATCATTTCCATCACTGATCTTGGATCAGTTATAGATTAGCTAATAGGCTGAGTGGGCTGAGACTAGGGACCTAGAAGTGGGCCAAGAGCAGATAAAAAAACAAAACAAAATAGTTTGAGTGCACACATGAGTATTTTAGATATTTGTGGACTATTGCATACATTTTTTAACGGTTTTCTGATCTATTCAAAAGAATTTCTTTAGATAAAGTACTAGAAAGAATTATCATTTCAAAATCTTGGCTACTTTTTACTTTCAACCTAATTTCATCAGTCTTTTATCATCTGTCGTTGTACATAGACCTTCCCCAAGATTCGCCAGGATTCGCCAATATCGTGGGCATCGCGGAGCTAATACTTTCAGCTTTTTTGTTCGTCTCTCCATCTTGTATTCTGTTGGCCTCGGTTGTGATTATGATCTCTTGAGGTTCATGTGGTGAACATGATGTCCATCAGTTGTTTGCCAATTTCATTTAATGATTTCCATTTGCAACTTCTGCAAAATTTTGCCTAGGCTGATCAACCCCCGACAGTGAGCAAACAGAATTTATCGGAAAATAAGGAAAATAAATCGTAACTTAGATTCAGAACCACATTACCATAGTCAGGGGAAACACTTTCTGGCACGGACTGCTTTACCAATCGGGCCACCAAGATTACAGCTGGACGCAAAAGTTCAAATAACACTCTGAAACCCATCCTTCTTTCCGATCGTAACCATCTTGTTTTTGCATTCTGATAGTTACAGAATTCAATACATTTTTTTGTTCTTTTATTTTCATTACATGAAATATGAATTATTATGGTTTAACATTTTTTGAACACTTTTTACCTTTATTTCAAATTTATTCGTTGCTTATTATTGCAATTTTTTGGGTAAATAGCGTTGATATGAAAAAGCTAAAAGAAACAAAAAATGTATAATATACTGTAACTATCAAAATGTAATAAGATGCCGCTACGGTATAGAAAATAGGTTTTAAAGGGTGTTATTCGAAATTCTATGTCCAGTTGAATTAAGCCACTTAGACATTGCCTTAATTCGTGAAGCAAGCAGGGCAAAACAATGCTTCCCTTGGCTACATGTATGTGGTTTCGAATCCCACGTAAGGCTTATTCTTGATTCAATTAATCGACCTGAGCAAAGAGTTGCGATAAAAAGCTACTAATAGAATTAAGAAGGAGGAAAGCTGTCAAACTATTTGGAAATGATAACATTTTGTCATTTAAGAGATATTACGAACGGTTTCGAGACAAATAAAGGTTGTGCAGGAGTGCTAGGGGAACTGGGTGTTAGATAATCTGTCTGCAGAACATACAGTGCAACAAAACAAACACATCCTCAGCTCAGACCTGCAAGTCAGAAACTGGGTCTACTTAGGATTTTTAGTCTTCAAGATCACCTGGCTCACTTTTGTATGTATATGTACATATTTATGTGTGAGTGTGTGTGTTTCAGGCATGCAGACTGTATTAATGCAGCTTGAGGGCTGATGTATAAAACGTTTTGTTTTTTGTTTTTTGGATCCCCCAACCTAAATAGGTTCTTAGGGGAGGGGTCAATTTTCAACGTAAATTTCTGCTAAACCGATCCCTTAGTTTGTATACAGCAGCATCCGCGCTTGCATTTTAAAAATTGGGTTCTTTTTAGTAATCACTGCCAAACAAAAGGCGTGAAATGTCACTTAGTCTTTGATCAACCAATTTCTTCATGCTACCAAAAGATGTTGGTCACCAGGTGGTTTCTATTGAGTGACTAACCAGAGTTTATATCGCCCTTCATAAAGCTGTGAAATGGACGCACATGTGTATCAAAGGCAAGACGCAACATACCACAAGACGCACATGTGTATCATGTGGCAGTGAACGTGTCAAGTTAATGATGAACTTAAATAAAACAAGACAAAAACATTAAAATAATAGTGACAATGAAAAACACGAAACTGATAACAAAAAGATAATAATAATAATAACAATAAAAATCACATCAACATAAAAGAATAAAATTCAAATAAACATAAAAAACATATACAACAAAAGAGGTTAAAGAATAGCACAACATTCATATAAATATGATCATTATATAATCTCATCATGTTAAAATTATGAAAATAGATCGAGAAATGTTTTTAGAAATACTATTTATTATTATTCCTGAGATTTGATGTTAAAATAGCTATGTTAAAACTTATCGCATCCAAGTTAACAGCTCTGTGGAAAAGATTGTATGTCAAAACGTAACAACATTAAATAAAAAAATGTTCTCCAATCACAAAACTTTTGTCATTATTTAAAAAAGATACACGCATAAAATGAATTATCTGGACAATATCATCTGGGATTCTCAGACTTTTTACTCCTGCGACCCCGTTTGAAAAGATGATTTTAGTGCGAACCTTCACTCTTTGTTATAAGTACAATATATATAACTAGTATTTAGTCATAACCAAGCAATAACTTTTTACATATCAGTCTCTGAACATTTGAAAAAAATCTGTGGGTCGGCGTTAGTACTCTTGTCGCTAAAGATGGTCTAATTTGCATGGTTCTATCCATCTATCCACAAAATATTAAAAGTCTGATTTTGATAATCTGTATGTGATCTTTAAGTACCTAAATTGATAAATGATGTACTGACTTGAGGTACGTATTGGAACAGTTTTGACCTCATATTAAGGCAAAAACTCCATTTAAGCATTCTGCACGAACTAGCAGAAAAACCACCCAAGGGCGAGTTTGAGCTAGTCTGAGAGAATGTATGGATCTTGATACTAACCACCGGAAGTCTGTCCTGGTATCATTGTCTTCGACAACAATCTGTATCCTGAGGAATAATAGACTGAGCGAGATTAAGCAAATGGTTCCAAGACAATTGTCAGAAATAAAATCCCCTGAATTATTATCGTTCACTTCCGAGAATTAGATTCGAATCAAAGAATCCGGAGCTGAGCTTTTCAAAGATCTCTTCGAAGCAGAGATCAAACGACTATCCATTTACAGCAATTAGTGAAAGCTATCATGTCGACCAGGACTGGAATCCTTGAATTGAACTTTTAACAATGACCTTTCTTGTGGTCATGCTTCTTCGACATCCGGTTATAAGATTTGCAAAAGCATCGGACGGCCTGGCTCTTATAATAACATATAATTGATAAAGAGGATCTCGCGAATGAAGTGGGTTTAGGAGCAGATGCGCTCAAATACGTGTGTATGCATTTATGTGCATTGAGATATTTCACTTGGGTTTCTTCGTGTGATTGTGCTGTATTAGGTATAAATTTATCTGAACTGTCAAGAATGACGGCATATATGGAATATATTGATACGTTGAATTTTGTATACGTGAATAATAGTGATTTGCATTGCAGTGAGCTTGGAGGATAGCACTCTGTTGACCACGAATGATTTCTTATTTTTTTCTGTTTTGTTCCGATTGCTTTTTTTAATTTTTTTATCATCCTCTAAATTCAGAATTCATGTTACGTCATCAGGAAGAGAAAAACTTTTTTTCACAACGTCATCATGTGGTAACCTACTTAATGATGATATACATGAGTTGTGTCCCAGAAGACAAATAAATCAGCAAATACACATGTCAGATTTCTAGTTAGATTCCGTTTTGCGTTTTATAAGATATGATATCATACATCCTAGTTGATAGAATATCCTCATATATATATATATATATATATATATATATATATATATATATATATATATATATTGTATATATATATATATATATATATATATATATATGTATATATATATTCATATATATATTTATATATATATGTATATACATATACGAAAGTACAGATCAGTTATACAATATCCGATTTGCTGTGGGTTAATCTCGTAAAGTGCTCGATATACATTCAACATTAAACTTTTAGTCAGAGTGGAGATTAAAATATGATAAAACATGAAGGATTGGCTACATAAACACGTTGAACGTGTTTGTACTATGAATCCTTCATTTCATTTATACATATATATATATATACTTATAAGAAGGAGACAGAGAAATGAGTATGTATGCACAAAACATATGATCTCAAAAGTCAAGAAATGTACGTTATCATAAAGAAAATTCCTCTGTGTATTGATACACGTATAAATGTGTACATTGTTTGTATTTGTGAATTCGTAAAAGCTCTTGTAATTATCAGATCTTTTTACTATGACTTTTTCATAATAACATATTTGATCTGTTGGAATATTTTATACTCTAATCATTGCTGTCTGCCTCAAATGTTCGGTATCAGTCGGAATCTAGTACTTCAAACGGCATTCTTATTCGACTCAGTAAAATTATTTTTCCTATAGATTCTAATATTATCAAAGGTGTCTCTACTTTTTGAATGCACAGTGCATGACCCAGACAACAAAAGCATTAGACATTACTATGCCATCAAAACAACGTAAGTGAAGATGCTGGTCTCAAAGAAGACTTCAAACTAGACAAATATCAAATACATCGTATATACTCGTGTATAGTTCGGGTTTTGAAGATCAAATTTCCTGGCTATATATTGGGTGTCGAACTATGAACGAATTATAGTTTTGTAAGACTGAAGTTCACAAATTATGGGGAGGGCTTAGGGCAACCATTAGCTTCAAAAACGAAAGATATATAATGGTTACATCCAGCAAATGATAAATAGAAAATATCCATGAATTAATCATAAATAAGACTTGCAATGCCTTCAATAAATAAGCTGATTAGCCTGAAATTGTGTAGCTTATCATATAATGAAATATAATACAATATATCATAAAATGATATAATATGGCCTACAAATGGTAATCATCCTTTAAAAACCTATACACAAAGCATAGCATAAATTGATGACTTCGTGACCGAAAAATCAAGGGGCTATTTATACATGTGATTTATTCATACACGAATATATATAGTAGTTTGTAACAAATTTGATATATAATGAGAATGTGGGGCTCATACCTCATGCTTCCTTGTAATCTAGCATTTGTAACCCAGCATTGGTTCCATAAATCGGTGGAAGGTGAAAATATCTTGTATAAGAACGCATAATGTGTTTGGTATTGAGTGAAGAGGATTTGCTTATCTATCCATATAAAATTCCCATAGACAATTCGATAAATTTATTTATATAATTCTATAGTTATATGTGTCTATGTTTTTTTCCTATTTTGATATAGACTCTGAATTTATGATGGGTTGACCCATGAGAAATGAATTGACATACCTCAAAATATTTAAAGGCTGTATTGAAATGGGATAGGCCGTTATGATATAACTTCATGAATAATACATCACAGAAAAGATGGACGTTTGGAATTAAAATAAAAGCCAGAAGTTTAATTGTGTAAAGGATTTTTAAAATGACAGATTTGTCAAATTTGACTCCCCCACATTTTTAAAATGAAATAAGTTATACTTTTCATAAAAAAAGACTACGTCTGATCAACTTTTAAAACATTTCGAGTTGAGCTGAAACATACAATAAAATCAAAATTATAACATGATTAGTTGAAGATAAATTACCTATTAATCTAGCTTCAAGTTCTTTATTTCTGATCTGTACACAAATAAAGCAGTCATTTTTGACGGGTATATGCTATTTGTAAGATAATATATCATGTATTGTGTTGAAAATATTTTTGATAATTCATGATCCTATTCTTGTCATTTCGAATTATGGTTTATATCTTGAATCTCAGCGATCAAAGTTTACAAAATTTGATCTTCGATTCTTGGATCATTATCAAGTGTTTTTGCGCGTCTGAGTGAAATCAAGCGATATTGTTCCGTGGTAACATGTTAAGTGATTGAATTTGACTCGCTGCTTGAATCCCGACTAAGTGCGTCTGTCATTGAATGATGAGTTTCGATGTTGGGTCGGACAAATGCTTACACTTCACTGAGAAATATTAAGTAACTTTGGAATAAGTATTTGCCGAAGGCCTTGAATTGTCCGGTAATATTTGCTTAGTCACATTGAAAGGGACTAGGGTTCAACGTGGTCAGTCGCCCCAGGCACCAAGTGCTGGGGGTTGACTGCTACGTGTCTGGGACAGTATGACTTACCGAATTCAATGAAAAAAAAATGAGGAGATGAATGGATTTAACAGAAAAAAAGTAGGTATGACTGGAAACTGTTACGAGACCAACGTCTTTTGGCAACATGCTGGGGATGATCAATGGATGAGTTACATCAATCACCTTTTGTTTGGGCAGTGATCATTGAAAAATTCTAAACCCCCCTCCAACCCCCACAAAACAAGTGGAAATGAACGTTGGGATCAATTTAGCACAAACTTCATTTCAAATCAATATCCCCCCTTCCACTAAAAACCCATTGGGGGAATTTTCCAAGGACAAAAGACATGTTTTTTTTGTAGATATAAGTAAATGTTCACATTTTTATTCCTCTAGTCCCGTTGGTGGAGCCCATACGCGAGATACAGAATTGAAAACTGAAGAAACAATTTTTGACAATTTTGGTGTCGGTTTTCGTTGATGGTTTCGAAGTCAAAATAAGAAAAATCCCTGATGTGAAGTCAGATTTTTCAGAAATATCCGACAGTTATGTACTTTTTGTTTTGACAAAAATAAGAAAGACGATTGGCAAAGGGAATTCTCATGGCCAATAATAAGCTCAGTCATGTTTTAAAGGGCGCCGAAGTTGATTTTTTCCAGCGGACTTGTAGGCGGACCCAACACCTTAAATATATCAGAAATTTCTGATTGACTATATTAGTGAGTGCTGATAGAGGTTTGCCAAGAAATTGTCTTGGATCGGTCAAAACAGAAATAACGTTGTATAAAGTATTCGGGAAGAATACGTGGATCCCCAGATGTCATACGTGAAACTGTGATCGGCAAAATATAAGATAGAGTGGTGAAATAGACAGGTTCAGGAAGTATTGGCTCCATGATATCCACAATAGAGGGGTCAGGTAAGTCTTGAGGAAGGTCTATGTCCAACAATGGACGCTAACAGGCTGCTGCTACTGATGATGATGATGATGATGACGATCCACAATACTTCTTCTGGTGAACTCATATATTATTTTGTGATTTTGTCTTCGATTTATTTCAACATCATCATGGGACATTTCTTTTCTAAATTTGCTAGAATATATCAGGGTAGTTGCAGTCACTGACTGACTCACTAAAATGTTGATTATGTCCCTTGCTCAGTGTTGCAAATTTAGATGTTGCAAAGTTACGTCCCATGCACAGTATTGCTAATTTAGATAATTTTTTCCATGTAAATCTCTGCTTTTGGTTGAGACTAGATGCCTGGAATTACTACTCACATGATTTTAAAAGCAGTAAACAATATTTTCATCGAGCCAAGTGATATTCTCATAGAATAAATGTTAAAAGATATATATTCAATTTATCTATAATCTATAGACGACATCGTCCTCTTTGCAGAGAACCTCTACGGTTTCCGACTAAGGTGAGATGAACTGAACAAATGAAGCAAGAAAGCCGGCCTACGAATGAATTTCAGCTAAAAAAAGGCATGATAAACACGCCGGAAATAAACGCACAACGATTAAAATCGACGATGCAGAACTGGAGAAAGTAGACAACAGCATCTACTTGGGACAACAGATCTCCCTGAAATCCCCAGAAGGAGAAGAAAAACAAGCGAAGAATCATTCTAGGATGGCAAGAATTCGGTAGAGCAAGCTCAGTCTTCAAGGACAAGAAGATCCCATTAGTCTTAAAAAGAAAAGTCCACAACCAATGCATCCTACCGATAGACATCTAGGGAGCTGAAACAAAGAACCTAACTGACCTGCAAACTGAGAACAATGCAACGTTCACATGAGAGAATCATGCTCAACATTACACAGAGAGACCACAAGACAGCGCAGTATATCAAGGAAAAAACTGGAGTCTGAGACATCATAGAAATCATTAGAAATCTCAAATGGCAATCGGCTGGTCATGTTGCAAGAATGACAAACAACCAATTGACATCATGATTCGCAACATGGATCCCCTGAGATCAAATGCAGGACAGAAACCGGCAGAATATAAGATGGTGAGACGAAATGAACATGTTCAGAAAATATTGGCTACGCAACGCCCATGATAGAAAAGTGTGATAAATCCTGGGCAAGGTCTATATCCAATAACAGCCGAAAAAGGACTGATGATGATGAATTTATATTCCTAGATTTCAGATATATATCTGTAGAATCTAGATGTATCTGAGGATTTTTTCAACATGATTATGACTTAATTTTTTTTAATGTGAACTTGAAATTATTATTGACAACACTGTCCTTGCAAGATATTCACACAAGAAAAGAACTAGCGCATCTATGATCTAACTTTCAGACTTATTTAGCATACATCTTTCTTTTCTTCACCTTTTTTCCCTTATGTATCATGTCCCTTCAGGGCGTAGATGATCATGACTCTCCATAATGTCGTTTCCCTTGTCGCTCTCAGCAAATCCCGCTCTTCTACGCCTTCCGGTATTCTTTCTTCCATCCATCTGCTCAAATCTTTCAAGTAGGACACCCCCTACCTTTACCACTGCTCCTATCGACCCATGAGCGTCAAGTCCTTCAAGACTTATTTCCTCATCATATGTGACAAAAATTCCAACTGTCACTTTCTTATTGTTGGCAACACTCATTACCTCGGCCAACGAAACTGGAAAGGTATATGTATCCTGTCTTGTCCGTCGTTATGTATTTCCGTCTGTCTGTCCTAAAGATATCTCTAAAAGTACACGATGGATTCCAATGATATACTGTGGAAGCTGAAGAATGGGGTGAAGGGAGGGTTGGTTGAATTCTTTGAGCGGATCAAGGAATCTTTTTCGATCGAGAGATATTTTCCGTTTATTTGATACATTTGAATATAGGCTCATGACTTGCCACACTATATCTCCGGAGGTTTTCAATGCATTTTGATGAAAGTTTAAACAGTTGGCTACGGAAGAACTTGATTGGATTTTGGGTCGGATCCATCCAGAATTACCTAGCCTGCGTCATAGTTATATTAATACAGTGATATAGAAAAAAATGGAACAGCAATATTATAAAGACCGATGAATGTGTAAATTATAATTTTACGTTTGATGGAGATAGGAAAACTCAATGCTGATAATTATTAATAGAAATATTTAGACTCGCCAGACATCTCTATCATGAGCGTCACAGAGCTGATACTTTATTAACCTTTCTACTTCGACACACAATTTCATTTTCAATCAGCTGCAGTTTCACATACGAGATTTGCTGACCCACGTCTTGAAACATGATGTCCAGCAGTTGTCTGACATTATTGCGAAATAACCAGCCCATCGCCATTTGAGTTTTTAGGAGGATTCTATGGTATCCTTGACTCCTGCTTTTCTCTATGATATACTGTGGTATCTCGTGAACTCTCCATGTGTCGTTGAATACGATTCTATCCCGTGCACTTTGCATAATCTCAGTTTGAGGGTCCGTCTTCTGCTTAGACTCTATATGTGACTATCTGGAGGAGATATTATTCCTTACTTTTCAGGACTAATAGGAATTTTCTCTGAGCCTGTCGTAGGAGAGACTGGATATGAAGGCAATCACTTGAATCTCTTCCTGCTTTCAGCCAGACCCGTAACTAATGACATTTTTTTAAAATTTGAGATACAGGTCTCCAGTTTGCCGATAAATTGGATGGGCAGGCCGAATAAGAGAAAAAAATTGTCGACAGAAAGAACATGGGGGTGCTGCACCCTCCTAGGTGTAGGAGCGGGATCCGGATAAAAGTAGGCGAATCAGTGTATTTATGACAAAGCTGTGTAAAATTTCGGTCATATCAAGTCGTCTACTCCCCTTAACCGAGGAGTTCCCATACACCTATGGGTATACCCCTCCACCATCCCCAAAGAGTTCGGTATGCACCTGCGCCTACATGAATTATTTACTCGTAATTGTTCTCACTGTGGCTTGTACATCTATCACTTTCAGAAACCTTATCAACAAGACATGCGCCTAAATAGTCTAATCACCATCTCACTCTGAGATAAACACTTGAGCGAAGGAAAGAATGTTAGATTTAACTAAATCCTGAGTACTGATGATGGGTGATGAATCATACCACAGATATTCAAATTATAATAACTAAGGCAGCCTTCTTTCCAAAAGTGCATCTTTGGAAGGGGGCGGATTTTATTATGTGTGGAGAGGCTTGCCATAATTGTCAGGTAAAATAAATTTCCATCTGTCTCACGACACTACGGCTTCCGAGTATTACAGCTACTTCCTTCCAGTGTTGCCACTTTAGGTATTTGGTATCTAAATTTAGATCTATTACCAATTCAGATATTCATATTTGAATTTAGCTCTATAATTTTAGATGAGAGACCGATAATCTTTAGTTTTTCTTTTCATAGATTTCTCGAGAATCGCTGATCCAAACAACTTCAAACTCGATCCTGCGATGCCTGGTGTGATGACTAGTATACTTAGTGAATATCAACATCGCACAATGCCCAATTGACGTTCTATCGCAGTGCATTCAAATATATATACCCACAGAGATTTCTCCAAGTATAGTTAGATGTAATATGAAGAGTATTATCTCTTTTCAAATTCTAATTGCTACATCAGAGCGAAAGGTTGTATATTAGCTGGTATTTACATAGTAATAAATTTGTATGACTTATCAGATATAGATGAGACGGATCTATTACATAGGTCTTAAATAAGCGTTGAAAAAAATCAAACGAAGAATTACAAAGAACAAAGAAAATAATATAGACAAGCAATCAACACATGCACACAACAAAAAAAAGAGAACCGAGGACTTACAGACAAAGAAAATAAAAACAGAAAATATTCAGTAGCAAAAGTGAACAAAGAATGCGTGCAAAAATAGTTGGAAGATCTCCACGACTGCAACGATAACCCCAGACAGAATGTTTCTTTTTTCTTTTTTAAAAATTTATATTTTGTTCTATTATTATCATTATTATTATTATTATCATTATTAAACAATGTATTACTTGATCGGATCACTGTACACAAATAAACGTATCTATGCATGTAACTTTCTATTTCATTGCATATTTACAGGTGCACAGTCACCCAAGACATCAATTGTGAGGGGGTCGCCAAGTTCTAGGGACGATGTCATGTGTCCGAGTTTTTTAAATTTAAATGGAAAGAGGGGTGAATGAATACACTAGACAGAATAAAAAGTGTCAGAATAAAAGAATTCCCTGATTTGAAGTCAGATCTCTCAGGAATATCTGATAGTTGAATACTTTCTCTTTGATTGAAACTAAGATAAACAATTAGTTAAAGAAATTCCCATGACAGAGCTAGGATTTAAAAGATGCTAGAGTTAAAGCATACCCGGGGTACCGATAACCCTAGGACCGGCAACTAATTTAAATAATGTCTTCGATTGTATGGAACAAATGACGGGAACGCAAGACTCTTGCTACTATTTACAAAAGAGTATCCCCGCCTGTCACGCGGGAGACCGGGGTTCGATTCCCCGCCGGGGAGGCTTGATATATTTGGGGAAGGTCTATGTCCAACGACGGACGCTAAAAGACAGATGATGATGATGATGACTTGTTCACGAATGCAGAATGTCAATAAGATAAATATTTGGATAAAATATCTCGACGTTTCGTTTTATGAATTCAAAATGATTACAAAAGCAGGCCTGCTTAGTCAAACAGGAAAAGGGGTGATAACTTTTTGTTTGGTTGTAATTACTGCTAAAGACTTAATTCTAAAAAAAGCAAAAAATAGATAGATAAACGTAAATCCCCTTGGACGTAAACAAAATGATCAATTTAGCTGAAATTTACATTGCAAAAAACTATTTTCGCAGGAGTGTTAAAAAATCTTTTTTAGATACGATGAGGAGTGAAAGTTGAAACTCTCAACCCTCCTACTTCCCTGGTGTGGCCTGTGTCCGTGGGACCCTAGCCTTCGAGCCGGATCAACCCTAAAACTAAAGAAACTCATGTTGACAGTTTTGGTTTACGGTTTCTCATTGAGATTGAGAAATCAGTCGAATTGAAGTGAGTAAATTGTACATTGATAATTATGCCGTCCTCATCAGATGCTATTGTAGATATTTACAAATCTTAGCCTCGTCTGTCACAGAGCTTATAATACGGTGAAGATGGAATTAATTACTAGTTTGTTGGACTAGGTACTAGTTTGTTGGACCGGCTTGTTAATCACCACTATACAAAATTCGTCACCGATGGTATGTATTCAACCAGAGTTCGCCTCTTAAGAGTAAGACGATCTACTTACCACTATTCAGGCGTGTTAGTTCCCTCATATTCACATCAAAACGTTTTGTGCCCCTCGTGTGGGGCGAATAAATACCTTCAACGCCATTTAATGAACCGCAATTAACCCTGTTATTTGACAGCACTTAATCAGAGTGTATATATTGAAGGGGCCACTTATTGTGATTACTTAGAGATACCTATAACCAGCTGATAACGTTAAGCCAAAAAAAAAAAAAAAAAAGATTTTAGCAGAGTTTGATTTGCAACGTGAGGTTTTTTGGTCCCTTTATGTCCAATAGCGTTCAAATTCAGACGTTTTGTAGTGCTCACCGCCCACCAAATAGCGAGAGAAATAACTTATCAACTGATCACCCTTCTCCATTCTTTTGTTGATCGCCCCGATGCCACACGACGTCACCGAAAGTACTGAATGGATTTCAACTGAACTTTGTAGAATAGTGGGAAACTGGGTGAGAAAGAGATGGTGAAATTTTGGGGCGATTAAGAAATATATTCCTGCTGTTTTATGTTTCATAAATCGCATTTATATGATATATTGTCGAGAAGTGGACAATAGGCTATCGAAAAAAAAAACTGATTAAATTTAGGAGCGAGTCTTTGCACAGTTACCTGCTCTATGTCACAGTTATACGTCAGAACCACATAATATTGTCATTTTTCTCCTGCTCACAATATATTTACAAAAATATTATCGACTAATTTCAATCAGATTTCGTGAAATGGTAGACGATGATCTATGGAAAAACTGACAAAATTTCGAAGCAAATCCTTGCACAATTACAGACCCTTCACCTATGTCGTGATTTTAAGCCCCAACCTCATGATATTGCCAAGATTTCATGCCTGTCAACATGAAATCTCCAAAAGTTCTCAACGAAATAGGGGGAGATCTATGCACAGTTACTCATCCTGAAAATGGCATTTGCAGAGGCATGCTCATTGAATGATTTCTTTTTTTTTTTAATGCTTTGGAGAGTTGATGAATAGAGTAAGATTAGCCGTTACCAATCGTAAATTGGCCTGATCGATTTGGGAAGTAGCACAAGAAACTTGCAGCGCTTCGCTAATCCTGGAAATTAACCAACGAGCAACTAGAGAACAGGTAAGCCAGGAATCAAATGCGGAAACACGTTTCCGGCAACGATTTGAACGACTAAAAACCAGAAAAGACAATTTGTATATAAACAAATTAGATGCAATCAATTCTTTCCGCTCTTCAGTTAGGTACAAAACAGTAAGAGGAATTTGTCGATATGTATTCATATGCCTCTAGATCTGTGTATGCTAAACCTGTCTTGATTACTGCCCACCTTTAAAACATATATTTCATCAGCGTCCATATAGAGAGAGAGTGAGATAGATAGCTAGACAGATGTTATAGAAAACTTCACAACCTTTTTATTTTACGCTAATCTTTAAACCGTCAAATTGTAGTATATATGAATTATATGAATAGATAAATCAATAACTAATTCGTATACATGAATTTAATGACAATGTTGAAATTATTTCAAATGGTTATTTGTTTGTCATCGAAGATGCGTTTCGCAAATTTTCATAGCTCAATCGAATTGATTTTCAAATGAAAGTACAGTTTAGTCATTGAATTCATATCTTGCCGAATATCATTATCCATTATATATATATATATATATATATATATATATATATATATATATATATATATATATATATATATTCATATCTTGCCGAATATCATTATCCATTATATATATATATATATATATATATATATATATATATATATATATATATATATATATATATATATATATATATATATATATATATATATATATACACTGGAGTCCATAATGCATTTCTTAGAGATATCGGTGATATCCTTTGTTCTAATCTATTTCAACGCCTAATTTGATTTCGTATGTTTGTATCAAAAAGTATCAAAAATTATGTACCTAAGAGGAGAAGAAGTAAAAAATATATTCCACAGTGTTATATTCCGTGGTGTTAGGATAGAAAAAAATGATGAGGAAGCAAGCGTAAAACTCCCCGCTCCCAATGTGGTAGACCCCTCTATGTCTGACCCTTTAGAAAAAGTTATAGGAAATTTTACGAATTCGAAAGACATTTGAGGATTCATTGGATGAATATTTGAACATACACCGACTAATTTTTCTCACCAGGGAATAGATAAAATAGAGAATTTCAGGTGAATCTAGTGACTTTAACAAATAAATCAACGTAGATTCCATCTGAAAAATCGTAATTTAAAAAGAAAAAAATTCCGGAGCAAATGAAAAAATTCATGACAGTGAATTGAAAAAATACGGTAACCAAATTTCAAAGTATGGCAACAAAATTAAAAACTGCGGCAGCCAGATGAAAAAAAAAGGTTACCAAATTAAAAAATACGCTAAGCAAATCAAAAACTATACCAAACAGATTGAAAAATCAACGCCATTATTCAGTTTGCCCGTCATTTCAATTTGCATGGCGTATTTTAAAATTTGATTGCCTTGTTTCTTAAATTTGATTGCCAAATATTTTTAATTAAGTGGGCTTGTTTTTAAATTTGTTGCTTGCTTTACTTTTTAATTTGCTTGGGAAAAGGTGTAGATGATACAGAAAAGCTCACTCTATTTTGCAAGCCGTCATATGGTCATATTAATGTTTAGTTTACGTTCAACTAACCGAACTAGCATTCCAACGGAAACTATGAATCACCGCCATCCATAAATGCTACTTTTTACCCCGTAAATTAAACAATGGTGGTGGTAAAATTAGGGTTACCTTGATGAAAATACTACTGGTGCAGTTTGGATCATTAAGTTATGATTGAACAAACAAAAACAGATTTGGTTAGTCACTCGATAGGGTGATCAATTAAAAATTTGGAAACAAAAGGATAATCAATTGATAAGCTACTTTTCTTGTCTTTTGGGGCTGTGATCATAAAACAAGTACACATTTTCAAAAGACAAGTATGAAAGCTAGAGGACACAAACTAAAGGACCAATTTTCATTGTAGATTGAACCTTTTCCAATAGAAAAAAAATATACTTTAGGGGAAAATTTTCAAAGAACAAAATAAAATTCTCAACTCACTGAAGGGAGTGCGTGCGCAAAATTTCAAGTTTTTAGTATGAACGCTTAGGGCTGGGCGTAATCCGGATTGAGAGATGGATATACATATAAACGTCAGAACATGAATAACCCAGAAACGATGATTAAACTGCTCTGTTATGGGTAGCGGTGATTAACTGTAGAAAAATTGATATAACGAGACTCTAATAAAAAAGATAACGATTAGAATCTATAAGTATTTTCTGAGCTATTTGTAAGAAGACATGTATTGTGTTTTTAACTTTTGTGGCCACGCCCTCCTTTTTAGAGCGTATATTTCATCAACATCCCCCCTATATAGTCAGTCAAAAATGATTTTTTCAAAATCAAATTCTAACAATTTTTTTTTCAATCCTAATCATCTAAAGAAGATAAAAAAAATTCCTTCAGCAAAAAAGACAACCCCCCCCCCAAAAAAAAACGAAAATATTTTAACATTCAACTACACCTTTGCAAAAACAAATATCCTGCCCCATAACGCTCCCAAGCCTACCAATGCCCCCTTTGGACCTTTAGCGCCCCAAAGGGGGCCCTAGCACTGAACTTTGGAATCACTGGACTTGTGAAATCTCGATTTATTTCTCCCCATAAAACAAGATTTGAAAATGGCCACATATCCCAAAATTTGAAAAAAAGAATGAAGAGAATAATTTTATCTGCCAAACCTGGCACCACAGAGAAGTTCCTAGTAACTACAAGTTTATGTGGATGTTAAAATGATCCCACCATCAATTTAGAACCGGCCCAAACCAGTCACCTAGGGTACTAAGTACCTGGGGACATCTGTCAACGTAGTAGGACTGACTGATTAAAATTGGAAAAATGGGAAAAGGAATAAATGAAACAAGAAAATTCCTCGAGGAGGAGTCAGATTTTCCAGGAATTTGTATTGTGGTGAAACTACGAGAAACATTTGACAAAGAAAATAAGATGGCAAGCTCAAAAAGGCTTTAAAAGACGCCAAAATTCAGCTTCCCCGAGTTCCCAGGACCACTAGGGCTGGCCCAGCCTCCATTACTAATAGTATATAGTTTGCTTCCATATTACCATTTCTGTAAGTGTGTTTCAGGGCCAACATGGAGTGCGACCGGTGCACTGAACTGCAGATTGGACAGAGACAAATGGGCTAGAGAGTGCCAAAGATAACCTGAGAGAGTTCTATGTGATTTGCCTAGAAATAAAATTGCTGACTCTATCGTTTACTGGTGAGCAAATGTAGTATGACGAGCTAAACAAGTTATTGCAAATAAAAAAAAAAAGAATTATTAAAGAACTAGGGTATCTGTGCTGGATTATGGAATTTCTCCCAGAGGCCCTGCAGTAACGAATCGTGAGAATTTCCTGGGTGAAGCTACAAATCTACACGATATGCCTATTTGAAAAAAATATAAGCTGTTAATCGTTTACCACTGAGCTAATATACGATGTGCTAAAAGGGTCATAGCAGATGGAAGCAGGATGGCTAAAGGTTGATGTTGTATTTGCAGTGTGTGTGCGATGGGAATGGAGGCGAAAACAGCTTTGCAACGACATATAAAATAATCTCGAAGAATCTGGTGAGTGTTCAAGAGAGAGACAAAATAGATTTGGAGGGAGAAAATGCAATAAAAATAACATTCAGAGAGTAAACAATAACGGTGTTTAAGCGTGAGGCAATAGATTCGAGGGCAGGGGCATAGCTTGAGATTTAGAAGCCCAGGGGTTCTACTCTCCTTGAAGGGTGCTCCCTCCTCCTATATGTAGTGCAGAGGTTCCCAATCTGGGGTTCATGGATATTTATATAACCTTAATTGAAATGCAGTAGGTGAACTAGTATTCGTACAGCTTGTTAGGTCCCCTCTATTGGGATGTGGTCCGGGGGCGATTTGAAAATTGAATCAGCTACGCCCCTGTTTGAGGGAAGGAAAATGCAATTGAAATAATAATCAGATATAAGTAAATAATAACGGTGTCTATACATACCTCTTTTGACATTAGTAGTGTCCGCTGCAAAAGACAGGAGAAATGGATATTAATATTGCACCATCACAACTGATCGAAGCAGGAAATAAGAAGGGGGGACAAGACAGCAGCGAGAATGGAAAAATAGCAGAAAAGAGAGAAACAAAAAATATATACAGGTTTAGGTTGATTCCTAGAATGCATATTCAAAATGGAGATAACTCCTGTTGGCGTTAGAATGAAAAAAAAACGATTATCTCCCTTTGAAAAAACAAACAAACCCAGAGATGAAAACAACGCCATTTCAATACAAACCTTTAACGTTTCAAACACTCAATGTTAAGAATGGCCTATATTTTTTAAAATTCAGTCAAAGTATCAAGAATATGATTTATTTATTACTTTTATATTTCTTTCATGGGAGAGATAATCTTGTAAGCTTTAGCTCTTTTTTGAGCTAACAGAGAGCTATTTCCATTTTTCGCACGTAAACTAGAATTCTACCAAAAAGAGAGAAACAGAAAATATATACAGGTTTATACACAGAGAGAATGTAGATATAAATCAGTGGTTCTCAACCTTTTTTGTTCATTGCCCCTCTTCGACTTGTAATTCACACCTGCGATCTTCATATTAGCCGTTATTGAGAAAAAATATTTTGCTAATAAATTCTTTTATAAACACATATGAATCATAGCTGTATTTTCTGTAGCTTAAAAACAAAACAAAACAAAAACAAAAAACAAAATCATACAAAAGTGTTAGCAGCAAAAACAAACAAAACGAAATAAAATCATACAAAATATAAACGAACATTTATTCCGTGTGGCTTCCAAGAAATATGATATGGCCCCATACGGGGACATATGGCCCCTGTTGAGAACCACTGATGTAAATACATAGAAAAAAAAAGACATGAAGCAAAATAAACGAAATCGTAACAACAGATAGGCTGCATACACAGGGGTGCAGTGCTATGATATATATATATATATATATATATATATATATATATATATATATATATATATATATATATATATGCGTGTGTGTAGGGTGTCCATGAAATAATAGCTAGGTGTATCAGTCAAATGGCTGTAAATCAAAGTATGGTAACTGAAAAAATATTTTGAATACTTATTTCTGAATGTTGCATTACTTCACGAACACCCTGTGTTTACACAAACATATATATATATATATATATATATATATATATATATATATATATATCGTAATTTCGTCCCGAATGTTAACAGGAGAGGATAGCAAACATAGGGAGGTTCTGAAATGCCTTTTGTCTCATTCATTCAAACTTTTTTTCTAACAAAGATACTGGAGTTACAGTGTTGCACCCCTGTACATACAGAAATACACACCATAAAAAATCAAACCATAAAACAACAACAATACAACTATGACAATAAAACCAATAAAAACAATAAACAAACCAAAATAAAACAGAAATGATAATAATAATAATAATAATCATTATTTCATCCGTTGAATAATCCATGTTTCAGCGGTAAGACAATATTTTCGTCAAACTCCCGTCCAAATCAGAAGCTGGGGTTGACTTTGTTTTTCTATTGTTACAACAAGAACAATCCTCACCTAATTGAAGGGTTGGTAAAGTTTTCACTGTTTTGTCTGTTCTGTCACGTCAAAACAAACCGATAAATAAAATCAATATTTCCCTAATGTGATTCGAAGTTATGACCAGGAGATCAGTAGGTGGCTTTCTTACCGGCCGAGCCAAACTGGCAAGACTTATGTATTGACGAAAATTCATTCTTTTGGATTGACACAACTTCAAATATTCTCTTAGGATTTTAAAAAAAAATCATCAATAATGTATAATATCAACTAGACTAGAAGATTTATAGTTCATAAGGATATGAGGTTGATTATCACTCATTATATCTCATCCAATCTCTATAACTCTCCATTTCGAGCAACGGTGAACGGTCTCCTTGTCATAAAACCAGCAATTGGGCACCGGGTGATATTTGCATTATTTTTTTTTTTTAATTCAGTGCGTAAGTATGTTTATGTCAGAGGAAGAGATAGATGGATAAAAGGCCAGGTCTGGTTGGGAGGGAAAATTGAAAAATTCACAGGGTATTTCCCTAAATGTCCATATCGAGCTCCAGTTGACAGAGCCTAGTCGTAATACCAATGTGTTGGTCTCTGTGTAATATTTGCATAGTTTATCAAATGAGCGTTTGTGTAAGAGAGAGAGAAAGAGAGAGAGAGAGAGAGAGAGAGAGAGAGAGAGAGAGAGTGAGAGAGAAAGAAAGACTGAGTGAGAACAAAAGAGGATAGTGGGAAGTGTGGTTTGAAAGAAAATTTGAAAAATGACCTTGGGATTATGAGACGGATGGCTTACTAGTGTATTTAGAGGACTATCACTCACAGAAACCCCATAATTGTTTATATCGATTTTCAATAGACGATCTCCTAGTCATGATACCAGCGAAATGGACACAGTGTAATTTTTGAATTTTTTTTCTTTCTTTTTATATGAGTCGTATATGTTGGCCAAGGCCTTAGCTGTATCATAACTACGCTACGAGTGGTATGATATACACTATAATTATCATGCTATCTTTTGGGAAATTATTTGAGGATAAAATTGCTTACCGCACAAGCGACTGAACGATGTTATTTTCTTTCTGTCACAGCTATTTGTAACATTTTCTACCAATTATCGAATATTTTTCAGAAAAAAAAATGCGTCTTACCAACCGGGAAATACGATAACCGTAAATTATATGATATTTCAGAGCTAAATACCGATATAAACGATCGAAAACAACTGAAATGCAAAACCTCAAAGCCATTGCAAAAAAAATAAAATAAAATGTTATATTATATTTGAAATTTCTAAGAAGAATGGTCGGATGTATTCAATCAGAATTTTCAATATCTTAAGCCATGATTCAGCTATTATATGTTTATATTTTTCACCCATTTTCCTCACGCGCACACACACACACACACGCACACACACACACACACACACAACACATACATATATATATATTCAAGCCTCAAAGGTCCGGTTAATTTCTGAATATAAATACGTACATACATATGCAAACGGGAATAGTTACATGCACATCTAGACAAACATAGACACTATTGTAAATACAGGGTGCTTCCCATAAAATTTTTAACACTATTTTCGTTGTTTCAAATACACACACACACACACACACACACACACACACACACACACACATATATATATATATATATATATATATATATATATATATATATATGTGTGTATATATATATATCAACACGATTTCTTTTCCTTACAGTTGATTGAAATGGCAACTACCACTGTGGTGATTGGAAGGTCTCGATCTTTGCAGCGATCATTCTTCTTCGTGTGAGGAACAATCTAGTTGAAATTTCAACAAACTGCAGAGGGGAAAGATATCTCGAAGAATTTTCTGGTTATCTAAACATGACTAGCAGTCGCTGAAAAATTACCCACATTAATTCGTTTTTCTAAAGTTTGTTTATTGTGCGACAAGAAATCGGACTTGGTGTGATCGTTGAGTAATTCACACAGCAAAGATTCCAGTTTTGTAATAACTGTTAAAAAAAATCAACAAAGTCAATAAAATCTACGTCATCTTGTCTTTGAAATTAGTGTGTACGTAGGAAGTGTGAAAAGGTATGGTGTCTTGAAACATCAATAACCTTTTTACGCAAATTCTTTATTTCTGAACCTTTTCGCTTCTTTTGGATAAATCTTAATTCAAATCATTCAATATTAGGTGGACAATTTTTTTTTTCTCATTTGATGAACTTTAGTCAGCACGAAAATAGAGAAAAAAGATATTTTGTGAAACGCGCGGTCATTCAAATCAAAGATTCATTGGGGCTTTGGAAGTCAAATGGTCGTTAGTTGCTGCTTGAAGTCGCAAGGGTAGCAAAGAACGTTTGAAAGCAATGCGTGGTGGTGCAAGTAAAGGGCAAAAGTACGAATTTTCTTTCAATGTTTCATTTTTGATCGACTTCATGGTGAGGATGGACACTGATGAAACATATTCTCTGGTTGGGGGAGGTAGTCTGAAAAAATCGTGGTAACACCAGTTTAGAACTTGATTTTTTTGTTGTTGGAGGAGGGGTTTGAAATCTTGGAACAGATTTTCCAAGAACGGGTTTTCCCCATTATCCAAAAGTAAAGTAATCCTATGAAAACTTCACGTTAACCGAAATTGAGTAAAGGATAAAAGTTACTAATAATTGATGACGGGGATTTTTTGAACGTTCCTGGAACACCGTAATTTTTGTGACAGTATGTTCAGCTAATGTAAAAGCTCAGAATAAGAAGAGGAGCGATTTCGATTGAGGAATTGACACAATTCAAATTTTACTGACTACAATCATCTTTCTCTCACAAAAAAAAATGGTAAGTCTCGTAAGGGAAGTAACTCGTGAATAGAAAAAAAGAAAGTCATTTCCCTTGCTTCACATACCAACCAACACACACTGTCTAATTATAGAAGTCAGATTTCGTGTCAATGCCACATGGTTGAAAACCTATCCAGGAACGAGTGTACGTTTGACTCTTGAAATCATGAACTGCTTAATACCGCTTAAAAATGACAGCAGAACTCTCCCACGAATAGAATAAAATAATGATTAATCTTTTTTGTGATTAGATTGATGAAACAATAAATAAATCGACCAAGGACAAAACAGAGGTAGATTTGATCAGTAGTTATTTAGCTTAAAATTAGAATACTTTCAAATATGAATTTCAAAGTTAATAATAAGCAGTTTTTATCCCGTTCGAAATAATCACCAAAATGATTTCATGTCGACTGTATACAATAACATATTCAGCCAAGTGTTTATCATTGTGTCCGTTGTCCGTGACCAACGTGGACCAACGTTGCCTAGCTAGATTCACCTTTGGCATAATCAAACTTGATTGAAAAAAAAAAACAAAAAAAATATTCTGCTGTCTGCCTTGATTGAATGCCGACTGACAATAACGCTGCATTGAAAGTGGGCTATTTTTTTCTTCTCTCGGTAAATCAGGTGGAGTTTTGTCATTTATTTATTTCACGTATTGAAATATCAGCTTAGTATCAAATTTAATGGTAAAAAAGTTACATCAATTCTGTAGAGCCAAGCTATTAATCGGATTAAAAGATGAACACAAAAATGATTTTAAATGATTTTAAATCATTATTTTTCATTGGCCAGATCTTTGGCTATTGAAGATTTTGGGGCTAAATTGAAAGAAAAAATCGGTCAGATCTGTCCGAAAATGGTAAATCTGGCCACTGTGATGTGATTTCCTGTAGCGAATGCCAAGTTGTAAGTCGTATTCTGATTGGTTTATAATCGCAGACATCTTTATTCGACTCGTGTTGGGACAGGTTGATTCTAACTTTGTCAAATTATTTGAAAATATCCAACCATCACATTATTCATTTCTGGGGAAAACAGTACGATTTTGTAAGATTTAATAAAGAGTTTAACGACGACAAGGATGTTTCCATTCTGTGCTGAGCTTCAGATATTATCCATTGGCTGAAAATTGTGCCATTTCTGGTAAAAGTCGCGATTTATTTTGTCAGTAGCGTGAGAAATTACACATTGTCATAGAGAGCTTCTGCTATGGTTCGTTTTTATCAACATGCTCATATAGCAGATTAATTTTTTGCCAATTTCGTTTCATGTTCTCGTCTAGAAACACATCCCCAGCTTTAAAACAGGACCACCTGTATTTAGATAATCTATATCCATTGATCGAATGATCAAGGTGGTGATACAGATGTTATTCCTTTTATAATAATTACCTGAACCCAGTACCTGAAAAAGGGATTTTAGAAGAATCATTGATTGCAAGAAACAATGAGAAAGTACTTGATAGTGCCAAGAAGTCTATAGGCAAAACAAAATGGGCACCCCACAGAGTTGGAATAACGATGTAAGAAAAGAAGCATATGCTCCGAATCCCGCAATTTCAAGAGCCCCGCGCTAAATACTTGTAATCAATACCTATCTACTTCTTTTATTACTAATGCTTTATACTGTTTCCAATTTTTATGGACCATGTGGCATTTAAGGTCAGCTATTTTATCCAAGTATAATCATTAATCGGGTTTATTACTTTAGCACTGTAGTTAATGGGCCTGTATTATACGCCTGATGCATATACAGAGCATAAATACGAAGGTATTGGAAACTGAAGTCATAGACATTGCTCTAAGATCAGAATGAAAACGAAGAAATACTATTACTAAAATGTTTGACATACTTGTCGTATTAACTGGCTATATAGCAAATTAAAAAAAAAGACTTTGCAAGTAGACAAATGTATGTTTTAATGTTTATGTATATTTTCTTAATTTGGTGTTTGTGATGTATTGAAATTACCAGCAAGGCGACTTGAGTTTTCTGCCCATTGAGTGCACTGATAAGATTTAAAAAATAAATATTCGCAGCGGATCTGCTTTTCATTACTGCACATGGCCGACTGCTAAATACAAACCATGTTCCTATTTTGTTCAATTAATCTGTCCATTAATAATGTTTATATGAGCAACATTACAGAGCCCCTTTGTAAAATTTGCTACTGGCCCCGCACCGGCTTGATCCGGAATATGAAAGCTAATAAAATCGGACATGCGTGACCTGTTAATAGGGGGACGCTGATATGCATGGATAATGTTAAGGAATATTGGTGTAGCAGATTGCAATGAATTGTTCTAACATTAACTGCAGAACATAAGACCACGCCAGGGGGCATATACAAGATTTTAAGTGTTTGAGGACCATTTTATTTCTCACGACATCCATCTGATTCGGCAATGGCTGTAATATTTCTTTTTGTTTTCAAAGCTTTTATATATATATATATATATATATATATATATATATATATATATGAAATTTCTTTGTCTAGGTATCAAGAAGAAAACGTTTATAGTGCTTTGCCCGAGCAGGGAGTGGAGGGGTCTGGGCCCCATGGAACCCCCACCCACGTATGCATGACCGACAGCTGCTGAAAATCACCCATACGAATTCATGTTTCTATAGTTTGGTTAGTGTGCGAAGAGAGATCGGGTTTGATATGATTGTTGAGTTATTCACACAGCAACGATTCCAGTTTTGTAATAAGTTGAAAATATTGATAAAATCTGCGTCATCATGTTTTTGAAATATGTATATACGTAAATGCATGTATATCTGCGGTTTACGTTCACTTATGCTTATCATGTGTGAATATATCGTAATACATATGTTTGTGTAAATTAGTACAATGTGTGTGAAGATATGACGTTGTAAGTGCCTAAAGTTCAACCATCAAAAATAAGAAGATCCCATTAATCCTGAAAAGAAGGGTGTATAACCAATGCATCCTCCCAATAGTCACTTACAGAGCTGAAACATGGAACTTAACCAAGAGACAGATCTGCAAACTGAGAACTCTGCAACGTGCACATGAAACATAATGCTTGGCCTCACACGGAGAGACCACAAGACAACACAGTACAACCAAAAAAAGACAAGAGTCAGAGACATCATAGAATCTATTAAAAAACTCAAATGGCAGTGGACTGGCCATGTTGCAAGAATGGTGGACAACCGATGAACATCGCGATTCACGACTTGGATCCCTCGTGAATACATGCGCAACTGAGGCTGGCTGAATATTAGATTGAGGGACGAGCTAGACAAATTTAGAAAGTACTGGCTCTGCGATGCCCATGATAGAGAAGTGTGACACATCCTTGGGAAGGTCTATGTCGAACGACAGACGTTAAAAGACTGATGATGATGATGATGATGATGATGATGTGTAAAGATAAACCATGGCTGGGCAGAAATACACGTCGTTGTTCTGGTGTTGGAGAAGAAAGCCGATATCTACCGGAGGATTTGACACATACTCCTGCCTAGACACACTCAGAAATCCATTTGATTATCTATTCCTCAGTCACATTATTATTATTCCTCAGTCACAAACCACTTGGAAAAAGACTATTTTTGTATACATCATTAATATTGATAAAGCCAATTCTGGCGAAACGTCGAAAAAAATTCAAGAAATCATTTGTACTGCATGGACTTCTGGTATTGTTATTTCACTCTCATATCGACGGATTGATCATAATCCTCACCGTAACAATGGACATATATTTTATATATAATATGAAAGATATGCAGAAGATAGCTACGAACCACTGCAAATATATTACAGATTTGCCCGAGGCTTTTATGAATTCCTCCCAGGGTCATGTTGTTTTGAATGGGGTGGTGGTTTATTGAGCTTACCCGTTGCCACTTTTTTTTCTGATGATCTGATTTTGTGCTTCTCTTACACCGGTTACCTTCCAAGGCTAGAGAACCCAATTTTCCCTGCTATTTTGTCAAATAGAGGAAAGATGTTTGCACGCAATTGCGTGTACTACGAGAGAAGTGTGCTAGCTCAGTTCGATTAAATCTCTCTCTCTCTCTCTCCATCTCACTCTTTATTTCTATCTATCTATCTCGGAAGAATAATTGCAACCTAACAGGGGAAAAAAAGAATTTATCGAATTATTTTGGGAATTCCCTCAATAAGTGTTTACATCATATCGTGATGAAGATAGTATATTGACATTTTTTCGTATATTTGCATCACCCATTGAAAACTGGCTATTTGGTTGAAGATAAGAGGACTCTAAGCAGAGGCAAGTTCCAAGTACTGACAGAGGCGTGGTTGTAAAAAGGTTAAGAATTACTGCTTTTTAGCCATTCATTAAAGACACTACACACATGCATAGACACACACCCATCTTCTTATTTTTAGATATTTCAACGTATTTTATACTGGAGTCAGAAAACAGCTCTGTTTCCTACTTCGATCAGTGAATTGAAAAAAAAGTTCAAAAACAAACCATAGATGAACAAGTCCTTTTCTTGTGTGAAGATTTAGCAAGGGAAGTGTTGCCAACTTTATTTTCAAAAGACCATATATGCGCAAGTTTTTTCCCCGTGTGAACGTCTAGCAAGGGCAGTGTTGCCGAATTTATTTTCAAGTTTACATCCAAAATTGAGTAAAAAAAATATTTTAAAGCAATAAAAAACCTCCAGATTATAAAGATATATATCTAAAATCCAGGAAATATATACCACATCATCAATGAATTCAATGTAACCCCAATCTTCAGCCTTTATTCTATCAAAATGTACCTTAATTATTTTAAAAACAATACATGCTTTATTACAATGAATTCAAAATACACATTGATTACTATAAGAATAATTGTTTAAGTTGTAATCTTTGATATTGAGATGCAACTAAAAATATCGAAATATAAGTGAAAAACATCTAAATTGGTAAAACCGTGCAAAGAACGTAACTGACATTTCGGTATGTCTGTCAGTGTCTGCGATCGATGCTAGAGACGCTAGTGCATCTAAAAGCAAAACGAATGATTTTTCTGAAACGAAAATGAAAAAAGATTGGAAAAAGTTTAAGTGGCAAACAGTTACGTGCTGTTCTGTTGCCTTCCTTCGCCATGTTCCTACAGAAGCCTCCAAGAGAAGGTGAAGTTTATACACTTTTTTCTTCTTAACTCTTTAGGGAGGCGTTTTGCATTTCTTTTTTGGAAAAGGTTTTCTTTTTTGTACCTTCTTCTTTGTCTCCTTTCCAGAGAAATTTCTTCTTTTTTTTCCTTTTTTTCTAAAATTTTTTTTTTCGTCTTCTATTTATTTCCTGTAATGGTAGCATACTACACAGCTTCGCAGTTCCTCAGAAACAGAACTCGATTCATTCCCTTCTTTTTTTTCAAAATTAAAATCCATCATCATCGGTTTCTTCAGTTCTTGAGTGATTCTGACTGTATGTGTATCGCACATGGGCAACAGCAATAGAACTATTGGATTGGAAATTTCAACTTTTACTCCTTATTTTGCCTGGAAAAAAACCTTTTATTTAAATCCTCCCATATATTTTTTTTTCTTGATGGGGGGTTCAATTCACGCTCTAAGTTTATACTAAATTAGTTCTCTACTTTGTGCCCGACAGCATAAACACTTGTTTTTTTCTCTACAAATTCAAACTTCTTTTAGTGATCACCGCTCAACAAAACGCTCTATTCATTGATCACCTCTTTTTCTAGGAGATCAATCTCAACACGGTATGCTGCTGAAATGTGTTGGTCACATGACGGTATCTATTGAGTGACTAACCAGACCTGTCTTTTTTCTCTTCCCCTTTTTTGCAACGTCTATTTTTTTTTCATTGATTTCTTGTAATGGTAGCGCACCACGCAGCTTCTTCGTAGTTGCTCAGAAACAGAATTTGATTCATTCTCATTTTTTTCCCTTTGGAAAACACGAAGTGTTGTAAAAAAAAAAAAAAAAACAAAACAAAAAAAACAGTATTTAAATTCATTGCTTTTTTTTCCATTATTCATTCTTTGAAACTTTTTTTTGTTTTTTGGTCTAAAAGTTATCAGTTCTCTTAGACCTTTTTAAACGCACGACAACCAATTGAAATCTATGAACTCAAGTAACTTTGCATCATGTTGAGGCCACTCGCAGCATTCCATGTCTTTGTGGACGAGAATACAAAGCAAGGCATCATAATTCTGGAGACGTTTCACTTTTGTTCAGTGGAATAACATTTCTTTTTTTAGTGAAAGAAATCAGAGGAGACGGACAATGTCTATAACCAAACATGGCATTATTTGATGGAAGATCAAGTCAGAATCATATGATTGAAAAACGCTTCAGAGAGACTCATATGAAATAAGAAGGTGTGAGCTGCTTCTAAAACAGCATATTACTGTAAACTCTCGGTGTAACAGAACTCCATCTTGCGGCCTAGTTTAATGACACACCTTTCAACAGCACGTTGGTTTAGATATCATTGCAAAACTGCTGTCAGAGATAGGGTTGCAGTAACAGCACGTTGAGATTTCAATGCATTATTTCAAAAACCTCTTAGTTCATTTATGTTTACAGACCTGTAACCCGTATATGGGACACTAGACTGAGAGCATAATGAAAAATCATTTCAGTCTGAACTTCCAGGTTTTTCATTAGTAATACTCTTCGTATAAAATCCAAAAAGTAGTGTTTTGGAGGCCTAGAAGGTACCATAATAACTGCAGTTTACAGAACACGAATTCAAAAAATGCTTAATGTACAGATATTCAAAAAAGAAAAGAAAAGAAATACAGATTCGGAAACTGTAAGGAAAACATTTCTTTGGATGTTCGGGGGGATAGAGTGTTTGTGAGCAGTTCTCTAAAGCAGTGATTTCGAAACTCGAGTCTATGGGCAAATAATGCTTGGAGATCATCAGGGGTATTCCCTCTAAACTTGACACTACGAATCTTATGATAGTGAAATGACGTCATCCATCACACAGCTATCGAAAAAAAATTATTCGGCACAGACCAGTACTATATTAATATCATCATTAGTCTCTTAATGTCCGTTGTTAAGACATAAACCTTCCCCAGGATTCGCTACATTTCTCTATCGTGGGCGTCACAGAGCTAGTACTTTCTGAATTTGTCTAGCTCGTCTCTACATCTAGTACTCTGCCGGCCTCCGTTGCACATGTGATTTCTGGGGATCCATGTCGTGAGTCGTGATGTCCATCGGTTATCTGCCATTCTTGCAATGTAGCCAGCCCATCGCAATTTTAGTTTTTTTTCAATGGATTCTAGAACAAGTGTGATTTTTAAAACTAAAAAATTGTTTATAATTGTAGTTCAGTGATTATGGTATAAAAGCCATATGCTAAAAATAGGGGTCTGTCAGGATATCTCAGTTTTCAAAGTATCGGAACCACTGTTCTAAATCCGTTGTTAGGAAATTCTATATTCATTAGGTGATTTTGAATTGTGAGCATGTTCCAAACTAGTACAGTTAAGAAAACAACATGCATGTGAGTACGAATGTACTGTCACTGGATGACTGGCATACCAGAAAGAAAGTAACAAGAAAGTAACTAACTTGTTAGATCTCGACAAAGGAATATCGTATTTACACGAGCACAATACAATCTTGAATACGATGCAACCCAGACTTTTTCTAACTAAAAAAAAAGCAATCTATCAATTGTCAAACTCCAGGACGAAATCTACAGTTGACTTTGTTTTCCCTACCGTAATAAGAAAAGAACTAAAGGAAAACCAATGTACTAAATCAAGATTCCCTGACCGTGATTTGAATCACAGCCAACTGAATACAAATTGAGCTGAATTGACAACTCTTTGATATTTACGTAAATTTATCATGAGGATACGTGTTGGCTCACTTCATTCTAATGAATATATACATTCATACAAAAATAGATATTTTTTATAACTTTCTATTTATTGCATACATAATACAAAAGTTGCAGGAATCACCTTTTTTTCGGAATAGAAGTTGATGAAGAGTTTGACCCCACATCAACCAGATTAGTATGTATATATATCTTTTTCATATTTTATATATATCGTTACTTTATTTTACTATAGTTTTAGCCCTGATTTTTCGTACCAAATTTCCTGCATTGCACACGATTGAGAACAATATATATATATATATATATATATATAGAGAGAGAGAGAGAGAGAGAGAGAGAGAGAAAGAGAGAGAGAGAGATGTGTGCGTGTGTGTGTGTGTTTGTATTGTCGATGTGAAGTGATCCGACAAAATGTTGATTAAAATGACATCTGGAAGGTGACAGAAAAGAAAAAACTCAAGGGGTTCCCGTCGAAATGCATCGAAACATGCTCATGAGATAATAAAAAATGAGATGTAAATCCTGTCTCTTTATTCTTTCTCTTTGCCTCCCAATTTTCATTTCCATCAACACACACACACACACACATACACACACACATATATATATATATATATACACCAGTGGGTACACAAAAAGAACCAGTTTTATTGACTTCCCCGATTACAACTGAACCATTTCGAACTTATTTCCTCAAATCGTGGCACATTCAAATGAAATTCAATTTTCATAAAGTATCTCAATATCAAATATATTTAGCACTCTGGAAGTTTAGGTTGGCGTAAAGGTTAACAATACGATATACAGAATCGGTGAATAGAGTTCGAGTTTTAACTGAAGCTGCTTATGTTTCCACCGTACTTGGGAAATCTATAAATCCACCTGTCCATGCTCTGCCCTATTGCTAAATATCTTGACAAAATATCTCGTCAGTAACTTAGCGCAAGAAGTGCTGGTTGGCTGGGTGTGCGTTCACCTCACTCTAATATCTTCAGGAAAGCCATGATTCCTTCTTCTACGAGTTAGTAATAATGTTATGCGTGAAGCCTGGATGGGGACAGCTGAATACGTAGCCAGCGTAAGGGTAAGTCTTTGATATGGAACTTTGGTTTTTGGAGAAATGAGTTGATGAGTGCGCACTGGGACCAAACACTCTCTTATTATTATCTTGTATGCTGATGCAGTATAAGCAAAATGCTTTTATTCCCACTGTCACCTAAGATATCTAGGGCCAAGATATCTTGCACAGTTAACGTGTGAGCTGATTTAGATATCTGAAAACAGCTCACTTGCGTGAGTGCTGCTTGATGCAGGAACTGCATACCGGACACCAACAGCCTTCAAGGGTCACCACAAGAGAATGTGCACCGTTTCGGGTCCTTCCTTTCGACGGAGTCACAGCACACCGCCCTCTCGTTGTTGAGTGTAAGATGATTTATGTCATTTATTTTCTGTGCTAGCGGAGAAAATATTAAATGGTACGTTGTTATCAATGTTTGAAAACAAAAACAAAACAGTACAGTTAAAACAGTGAGTATCGAGTAACTAAACTTTAAGAGAAGGAACACAACTGTACATAAGCAATTGAATTAAATTCTTTTAATTGATAAATCCTGAGTAAGGCCGAGTTGGTTTTAGCTAGATGGGAAACGTAGATCCCATTTCAAACGCATATTGTGAGACGGAAGGCAAACATGGGTCAGAAATTCCCATCGCGTCCTCACCTCATCTCACCCGACTTACTTTCCCTCAGAGGCCTAGATATTGCAAGCACCCTGACTCCATATCACCCCGCTCTCGCTACACCTCTGGAGTAGGCCCCCGCTCAGAATCGTAGGCCTATGCCAACTGGTCCACTTTCCCTTCACTCTCTTCCACCTGCGCCCGAATAAACCTATTGAGTAAACTAAACTTTGTCTCGGTATTCGTGGTGTTCGGTTACACCTAACTCAACTTCCGCCACGTCTCTAGTGTGCAAAACTTCTGCAAAAGGGAAACATGTCAGATGCAACCATTCCTCGAATCTCTCCAAAGAATTTCGCTCGTATAATTTGGCAACTTTGTGTTTGTCATGGGGAGAAATTTTGGCAACGTCTATCACTTATATGTCATCAGGCGCGTCGCATCAAATTGGCTGACGACGCCTAGAAATGTATTTGCAATTCTGTCGAACATGTTGTCCCACTGGAATCGGGCCAACTCAACTGCAGCACACAAACAAGAATCTGTGCCAAGTTATGGACAACAGCCTTCTCCTCTGAAAAAAAAATTACAGCTGCAATAAATCTGCTGATAGTAATCAGGCTTCTTGTCAGTAACCTTAGAAAATATTTTACAAGTTAATTTTTTCTGGTATATGCACACGATCTAAAAGTTTCGTTAGCCAAAATATCAAAAAGAGTGGAAAACCTAATGTATATACTTCCCAAAGACTCGTTACTTTGCTGAGTAAATAAAAAGGTCTTGTCAGTAACCTTAGTAAATATTTTACAAGTTAATTTCTCTGGTATATGCACACAATCTAAAAGTTCGTTCACTGAACTATCTCAGTGTGGATCACCTAATATATGTACTTTCCAAAGTCTCGTTACTCAGCAGAGTAAATAAAAAGCTCTCGTTTGTAACCTTAGACAAGATATAACAAGTTAATTCTTCTGGTACATGAGTTACAATGAGATTGAGGAATGAGAGATTTTAATCCTAATATATAGTTACTAGCTGAATAACCAGTCTTCACCGGGTCGAATATTTAAGAAGTAGAAAAAAGCACTGAATATTTTAGATCTGTAAAAAGAGTTTTCCTTTCACTTTTGACGACTTGGGTTGGGGTTAACTTCTCATTTGACCCCTTAAAAGGAGAAAAACATCTCTTTTTAGCTATAGAGCAGCACTGACATAAATTTCCGTCGTTCGCAGATGATGGGTCAATTATATCCTAATGACTTCTCGGGAGATACGGATTATGAAATCGATTTAATTATGTTTCATGTAATTAATTAGAAATTGTAGACTTAATGGACACGGACAATCCTGCGAGATGAACACGGTCAAAGGCCTGGAATGAAGCCTAAAAATCGATGTACGAAGGAACGAAGGAACGGAGGTCAGATTCTGATTTTCTGCAGCGCACCTTCCTCTGTTCTGCAAGATTGTCACGATTAAGCAGTAACTGCAAATGACATCATTGAATCTCTATGGCTGACTCCATAAAAATTATGTTCTAATGAGATCCATTCAGTTTCTATCAATGAATCAGGGCTTACGTCTTGCAATGGCAAACTTGCAATAGAATATCTTGCAATTGACAAGGTTTTTTTTTATTTTTTATCTTGCAATGAATTACTATCATTCTTTGCCATCTGCCGCAGCTTGGATATATAATCATGTAATTAATGCAAATAGATAAATTCTAGAATATTTCCAGTGTAGAGACCAGGGTTTCTCAACCATTTATACTTTTTCGTTTGTTTTTAAAGCATCTGCCCACCACCCACAAAAATCAATGAAACTGAAATAAGCCTGGTTAGTCACTCGATAAAAAACATCGTCTAGCAAAAGTTTTTTTTGGCAGTGTTGAGATGATCAATTAAAAAAAAAAGATAGCAAAAGAATTTTCTTGGGTTGTGATCACTAAAAGGCTGGAATTTCCAAGTAAAAAGGAGACATAAACGAAAGGATCAGTTTGGGGTAAAGTTGTGTTGTGTATTGACCCATTCAACATCCACCATTTAAAAAGTAGATAAAAAGAAGAATCATTTTTTTTTTAAATAGATATGATAGGGAGTAAATGTTGAAACTCTTTAGCTCTCTAGCTCTGTTGGTATGGCGTGTACGCATGATACATACATACATACATACATACATACATACATACGTAGACAGCCAGTTGGACCAACTTGTAAATTAGGTGGACAGTTTTTGTTGAGATTTCTAATAACATTTTACGTACATTGTTTATTCTATGTGACGTTCGTACTTTATGCCTCGTTGCATTATTCTGAATACTTGGATTGATATTAGTGAGTTTTAGTTGAACAGCAATAGACATAAAATATAAAGCATTGTATCCTTTTTCGTATGCACATATATTTCTGAGAGTTCCAGCGCTCCTGGCCATGCCATTTTGTCTACAGACTTGGAAATTAGCATCAGTATGCCAATAGAACCCATCCCAAATTTTGAATTCTTACTTTCAGAATAAACATTTTGTGGACCTCTTAGGGGGCCTTATTCTAGCAGTTTTATTAGTTTCATCTGGATTCTCCAGAATTTAGATTTTCCAACTCAATTTTAGATATTCTTCAATGGAAAAAGCCAATGATGTCGATGCAGAATGGAATTTGTTTTGACCATATTTATTTTTCGATAGAATTTGACTCTACGGTTGTTCAATTATTGGCTGTGATGGTGAGTTTTATGTCTCTTTGCAAGTGCATACATACAGGCAGACTCACTTACACAAGTGCATGCCCGCGCGCACACACACGCACACACGCATACAAAATAAGAATTTCTTTATGCACCAAGTTGGAATAGTTTTCCATTATTAGCTGACTTTGCCAACATAGAACGAAGGATAGACTTTTTTTATAAAGAAAAATCTATTCATATGTGACCAAATATCAGCTCGTTAGTTCACCCCCCTTTGGGCGATATAGCCCCCGTTGAGAAAGACAAGTATAAACTGAATGAATGAAGCCAACCGTCGTTCAAGTTCGTAATCAAGGGGCACCTAGTATATTTCCTCTCTATATGTTCACTTCGTGCTAATTCCCTTGTCAAAACGCACGAATCGACTTCTGTCTGCAAATTGTTCAATTGCTAGATATTTTGGCGAATAACATCTTATCCCTGACATGCCATAATAGTTGTTGAAAAGAAAAAGTGGGTGAACCACTCCTATTGCTATTTCACCCGTCAAGGCTGCAGTTGTAAAAGGCCGCTAATACCATGTTATACGGCGTCGAATAGCAGCATATTTATATATTTACCTTATGCCAGTATTTTAATGATACCATTATAAAAGGTGAGTTTCTGGGAAGAAGAATCATACACATGTTAAGAATGAGGGAGCTCAGGGTCGTCTGAAAATATTTTAATCCCCCGGGCGAGGCAATGTATTGGAGTTGGCCTGCAGGCGGCAGTGCCTACCAAAATTTGATACATAGATTCAGTGAAGAGTCATGAACCGATTTAAACATGAATGTAAATATAGGTTCAGAGAAGGTTCTCTATGTCTGCTATTTCGTATGAACCTAAATTTTAATGTTCAAGTTAAATTCCGGGATTCAAAGTACCCATGGGCAACTGCCCAGGGTACCCAGGGGATCATACGGCCATGAAAATGCTATACAGGATAAATTGATTTAAATAATCTGTTTCAAATTACATATAAATGAGCTGCTGTCTCAAAATAGAATGATTCTTTCCTCTGTATGTATAGGCTGAATTGAGAGTTCAATTCTTCACGTATGAATGGTACTTCCAAGCATAACATGTTTTGTCGATTATTTTGGGACCTGTTTGTCCCTGGCAGACCTTGTAAATTCATATTATTCTACTTTTCAATAAAAACAAGAGCTTACCCAATTGTTCCTTTATCATTTATTTGGTGTCATTATATAGCCTTCAAATACAAATTGAAAAAAATCAATCGAACAAGAGATATTCAAAATTCAAATTGAATGCATTTCCTGAAGGGACTGCAAGTGTGATTGCACTGCAATGTACTCCATCCACACATACAAAAAAAAACTGATGAGAGCACGAGGATTTACTAGCAAAAATATTTTACAACCTTCACAGCGGAAGTGCTTCGAAATTGTTTTCCTGTACGAATTGCCGAAATCAATGGCCCAGTTTAACATTATAGCTACATCGTAAATAGAAAACCCCTCTAAAATCTTATATATCAACTTTTTTTTCCAAAACTGTGCGTAAGCGCATTTCATGGCATTAGGACACACCAATTAGCATTGATATCTCAAAAACTATAGGAAAAGTGGAGCCAAGAATAAGCGAAATAAGAATGAATAAATAATTAGAAATACGTAAAAAGAACAATACGACATGCACATATGCCACAAGCACGCACATCTACACACAAACTACATGGACACATACCCCATACTGACATCCACGCGTGTACACACATATGCACACCCGCACATTTATCCATAAATGTATCATAAGAACACACATACTCATGCACACTCACACCACATACACACGTCACTTGTGCACATACATGCACATAGGCTGCATGTACCCAAACCACATACTCGCATCCACACCTGCATACACATATTCCCATACGTACATTTGAGCGCACATGTAACATAACACTTACACACCTACACAAACGCACACATACATGTACACAGACTACATGCACCCACGCAACAGACACACAAATTATACGCACCCGAATCACATACTCACATCCACACCTGCATGTAATACCACATATGTACACACGTACATTTGAGCACACATGTAATATGATAACACATACACACCTGCACACATGCGCTACATGCACACATCACATGCCCACTTACATGCACACAGATTACGTTCACCCACACAATATACACACAAACTACATGCACCCATACCACATACTTACATCCACACGTGTGCACAGAACCTGCATACATAAAGGACAGTAATCGAATACAGTTATGCTTATGTGCACACATACACAGACATATTACATGAACACATTGTGTGTCTGAGTGTCTTTGTTGTGTGCATGTGTGTGTATGTGTGTATTTTGCATTTTTGATTAATCGTCGTGCTATGGACCGCAGTTGCTGGGGGATTGGCGACTATTCAAATCAAGCTGAATGAAAGTAATTAAAGCCTAGGAATTTTCTGATAATGAAATCAAGAGGTTGTTAGATGCGCTAGCAACTCTGGTATCGATTGCAGTCACTGACTGGCATATCGAAATGTTAGTGATACCCCTTGCTCGGCGTTGCCAGTTTAAATGTCACAAACCTAAAACTAGATTTTTGTTCACGTTTAGAGGTCAGAAATTGCAGATGTTGAAATAAAATAAGTAATGCTTTCGTTCGATTTGGTGTGATATAAAATATTTTTTATTAATATCATTTTTATTAATATTTTCAAAAATATTCTGATACATCAAATGTTGAAGATCAAAAGCACTTTTAATGTATTAGTAATCGAGGATATTCAAAGAGTTTCAAAATGTTTTTAGCTCAATGTCAGATGTAAATATGATAATAATATTTGCAACACTACCCTTGCAAGATCTTCACACAAGAAAACAATTGGCGTATCTACCGTCTGACTTCCAGGCTTCTTTAGAGAAATAATCTAAAATTCTGTGATTGAATTCCTAATTCCCATCAAAGCAAAAATAAAGCTATATTTTTTGCTTTCAAAATTCGGATCCTTCTTTATGCCTGTCATTTCAGTGAATGGAGTTCTAACCTCTTTATTGCAAGGATTCAGAAAACAAAGACCCTCTCGAAAATCTTACAAGGGAGATTTTCCCGTAATTGGAACAATTTAAAAAAAAATAATGTATGGTTATTCACTCAATAGAAACTGTCTCGTGTCCCACGCCGAATGTTGTGTTGGTGGTGAGGATCAAATATAGAATTGGAAAAACGGAGTTGTCAATAGATGGGTTATTTCTTTTGCCTCTTGTTTGATCACTAAGAATGCAGCAAAAAAAAAAACAAATTAAAGAAAAACGAAAAAAAAAATAACCAACTACAACAAAAAAAAAACCACAACTACAACAAAAAAACCCACCCCAAAAAACAAGCATGAATGCTGTCGGACACAAACTAAAAGAATGATTTAGCATAAACATACGTTGCAAATTAAGCATCCAACTAAAAAATTAGTTGGACTGGGTATTAAAAAAAAGCTTTTTTTTTTACATAATAAAGAGTAAATGTTCAACTCTTCAGTCCTCTAACTGCAAAAGTACGGTCTCTACACGTGAAACATGATCAGCCAGCCAGTCAGAATTATTTAGAAACTGAAGAAAGCCAAGTTAACTAGTTTGACAGTTATGGTTGACGGTCTCAAAAACTTCGCTCTACCATTTCTAGAGCAAATTAAAAATTAGATCTGGCAAATTGAAGAATATGGCGGCCGAACATAAAAATACGCCAAGCCATTGAATAAAAGTAACCCATCTATCTATCTTATTCTGTACATATCTATACATTCATTCCAACCTGAATAAAATACACCGAGCAAATCAAAAGTAATCTGAAGGAGGGATTTTAAGTTTGCTTGGCATGTTTTGAAATTTGTTTGCCTCATTTCTAATTTGATAGCTACACTTTTTAATTAGATAGATGCATTCAAAAATTTGGTCATCATTTTCTTGGATTTTCAGACTGACATAGATAGATAGATAGATAGATAGATATGAGCAATGAAATATATAGATTTATATGAATAGACTAAGGCAGATGGAGAGATATGAACAGATTAAAATAGATATGAACAGACCAAGGTAGATAGATTGATAAGCATAAACACTAATATAGATAGATAGCTATAAACGAGATAGATATAGACAAAGAAATGTGAAGAAACTAAGAAATAAATAGATGTAGACTGAGATATATAGATATGTATAGAATAAGCTAGGTAGATATGAACGGACTAAAATGGCTAGCCAGCTAGATAGATACGAATAGATCACTAGATAGATAGAATTGTTGCTCTTATTCAAAAGCTAATTTCCTTCAATTCTGAGACTTATTGACTTTCATAGTATACCCAAAAAGATGGCGTCCATCAAAGACAATATTTTCTATAACGTTGCTATATTTAGTCATCATTTCTATCTATCTATGATTCTTCTTATTGGTCAATATTGTTGTGTGCTTGCTTCCGTAAAAGTCTGAAATTGAATGGTTATCTTAAGGCAGGCTGCCCTCATCACTTCGAAAATTGGCACAGCTCAGTCTTTTTACCTACCCTAACGATCATCAAAATTCGATTACACCGAATCCCCCGCCGCTTCATTCAATGTCGTTTCGTTATGAGGTCGCTGAGAAGAAGATATAAATAAACGATAATATAAGATATTGTAAGAGGAATTGGGAATTAAATGATTTTTCTGACTCGGCATGAGTTAGTCTCAAAATTTCTACACTACGATAAATTATATAACCCCTAGTAAATTAGATTGGTGTAAAAATAATTGCAGTTTTTCTAAGAAGTATACCGCTGCTGAGAATAAAAGTTTTTAATCGAAATAAGAACCTTCAGAATCAACGCATTTTTGCCAATTAGAGAGTTTTGGTGAGCTAGAGTTTTGTGGTCCATTTCGATAAATCCCCGCAGGGTCATTGGTGTGACCAGCAGGCCTTTTGCTTTTTATTCAAGGCCATTTGTCACAACACATCGATCTTTTTTGCTTTTCTAATTTAGTGCAAATGCTGAACAACTGATGAATGGTCAAAATTTAGTTCCTCTGTTATCTCTTGAGTTATTTTGCTAATGTCTGCCTCAATCAGAAGGGCGTGCACATATTCAAGGCCCTTGTTCTGAAATCTTGAGAACCAATGTTGAGCTGTACGTTCGTTGACAGCCCCCTGGCCAAATATTTGGTCGATATTGCGAGCAGTTTCCGCTGTTTATCGTCTGATTTTTAACTCATACAACAAAAATAGCTTAAATTTGCTTTTTCCATCGACAGCGTCATTTAAACCAGAACAAATAACGAAGAGAAAATATTCTGCTAAATAGATATACTTATATTCATGCTTGAAATGGTATATTATATGAACATAGTTAAGTTTATCTTGAAAATGATTATCAAAATTTCAAGTAACAAAAACCACATTTATTTTTGCACCAAGCCGAAGTAATTTGTCTATGCTAAAATAGTTTTCACCTAACAAGAATTTTCAGTAGAAGACATGGTCAGGACCCTAATCACGACTCCAATCGGGAGGTTGGTAAACATGGAAAATCTTTTGTTTACTTGGTTATCTACATGCGTCTGGGCTACTTTGATGGCCGAGTTCGATACACATAAAACTTGGGTGCTTGTATTAAGTGTTAAAGTCTGCGCAAGAAAGTCCGAATGCAGATTTTTGAAGCAGGCAAGTCTCCTCCAACAAGATAATTGGAGCAGCTTTTTCTCTCGACCAATCAGTACATTTGTCTACTTGCAAAATCTATTATACCTGGATGGTAAACTATGTCCGGATATTGCAAGCAATGTATTTTTCTCCA
This sequence comes from Thysanoteuthis rhombus, assembly GCA_963457665.1. Taxonomy (NCBI): domain Eukaryota; kingdom Metazoa; phylum Mollusca; class Cephalopoda; order Oegopsida; family Thysanoteuthidae; genus Thysanoteuthis; species Thysanoteuthis major. The sequence continues at coordinate 82,760,270 of OY735199.1, forward strand.
GCTTCAATAGCTAGAAAGGCAGCGACAACTACTACTATTACTACTACTACTACTACTACTACTACTACTACTACTACTACTAATAATAATAATAATAATAATAATAATAATACTAATAATAAAGGAAGAAGAAAAAAAGATGGAAGAGTGGATAATGAATTGAAAAAAAGAAAAAGAAGAAGGAGAAAAAGACGACGGTGAAGACGAATGATAACAAGACACTGAAGAAGAAGAAGAAGAAGGAGAAGAAGAAGAAGAAGAAGAAGAAGAAGAAGAAGAAGAAGAAGAAGAAGAAGAAGAAGAAGCTGGCAATTAGCGAAAGAGGACATCCATATTGAAGCTGCCCGATTGGAACCTCGATCATTTACTTACATTGGTCGTTTCCATCCCATTCTAAATTACAATTTCAATTTTCACTTTGCAATTATGGAGGCACAATACAAAGAAATGCAGCTGGGAGACCATTATCTGGCATCCAGCCACACAGTATCTCTCATTCATATTACTGGACACATGCATGTGTACAACCAGGACTGCCGTAGTTTCTCAGCTTCTTTCCAATCAGATCTAGTTCTCTCTATGCAATTTGATTCTTTTCGTCCACGTTGTGAAGATCGGCTGCTCTTCTTTCATTTTTCTAATTTAATTTAAAATTGTGGTAAAATATAAAAGATATTCCAAAACATTGACAGTTTTGCAAAATCTCTTACAAAAATTACCCCCTCTGAAAGGTCTCCATTCTATGTGCGTGTTAGTAATTACATGACATTTATAACATACAGTGAATCCCGTTCGTGCGACCTCACCATTTTTTGATAAACAAAACATCAAACATTTTTTCAATTCAAGGGAAAGAACTTGCATAAAAACATCAACAACTCAAGTTCCCCTTCTTTTCTACTTATTCTTTCTTTTTAAAATTTCGCATTTAAGTAATAATTATATTCTTTGTAATTCTATCGGATTCAATTTCAAAAATGTTAATCCGCTGGCACTGCTGCTGCTTGGCCCAAATAAACGGACCATTGGTCATAATAAACGAAGCAAATTAGCAAAGACTGCAGACATTTGAATCAGCTCTCACACAATTGGTCCGGTTGTGCAGCTGGTCTTAATAGTTGTTGGCTTCATTCAGCGGAATCCATTGTATTTGAAAATGTATTGAATAAATGAATTGTATTGCTGTATATTTATATACTTAATCATTTATGAAATATTCTACAGTAATTGTATATGATAAATATATATGTATATTCATATATATATATATATATATATATATATATATATATATATATATATTATGCTTGGTACTTTCTTACAAAATTTGGTTCTTTTCAAGTGTCCGTTTTGGTACTTTCATTGAAAAGCTCTCTGCAGCCCAGCCTGGCAGACAGCCATATACTATCATCCATGTTACACGATTTATGCTAGTGTACAACGCCGTCCCTCCCATTTAGACTTGCCTCTCATTCCTACCCCCGTCCTTCCCAATTCCAACCCACTATGCTTCCGCTCTTCTCAATTCCCAAGTCCTCCTATCACCCTTTAAGCATATTAGGCTTTGGCAATCTTCCAAGTCTGTGTACTGGAATGAACAACAGATTGCAGAAATAATTCAAGCAGCATGTCTCTGAGGTCGATGGCAAAGAGCCGGTAGCAGAGCAGTGAATTAAAGAGGCTGCATGATCTACCGTTCAATCGTCTCTAATACGTACATTTGGCTCTTTAGCATGAAATCACTGAGGTGAATTGAAAGCAGACAAATCGATGTTGATAAAGTGATTGATCTTCTTGTAAAACCTGCTTCAGTGAAGTATTCGGGCGGAAATCATGATCTAATGCATTCGGTACCTGACATGAACAACTGGGTAATTAGGATTAGAAATTTCAGTCAATTATCACTTTTATTTGGAGATATTATTTCATCACTGTAATTAATAGTGAGTGATGTATCTAGTTGATACCTATATGACACATAGATAAGAAGGTATTTTAAAGTGAAGTTATAACTGCGAAAAAAAGATAAAAACAAGAACGAAGTAATACTATCAGAGAACTGTCATATATACGAGTCGTATTATATTTATTTAATAATACAAGTGTTATACAAGTCGTATCTATTCATTTAATCATACAAGTATTATTATAGCAAATGAAATATCCAAATATTTTACAAGCAATATATGTATGTGTTTTTATATTTGTGCGTATATTGTTTTCATCCAGAGTCCCTCTATAACATATGCTACAAATCCTGGATTAGCTGTTATGTCCTATTGGTTCGGTTCCGTCCTCGTAGTGAAATGCTCAGCTAAGAAGTAATCAGAACATTAATATTGACGTCGATGCTCATATTTGTGATCTTGTGCCATGACTAAACTTCAGTTTGTAAATGATCATCTTATAGCGATTTTTTTAAATATTTAGTGAGCTTAGGTAAGTTCGGCATAAGGTTAAATGGATGTCTTGATTTGTAATTGTCTTTGAACATCGACTACTTGGCGCTGGTCTCAAAGACGTAATTATCTCTGATAAGATGAAAACGATAGATGCACATTAATACAAATACGAAAGAAATGTATGTGCTTATTATGGCTATGTTTGTATGTGCATTTGTTTGATATGTGTGTTTTCATAAAACTTATAGATCAATAAGAATCATTGTAAATATTTTCTGTTCGTTTTTAATGAATGTTCTGTCTGATTAAGAACTTTTCAAAGAATATTCATTAATCAATAACATAAGCTAATTAATATTTCACTCTGTTTCGTTGGGGAAAAAAATTCTTCTTTCTGATTTTGTAAAATAAGTCTTCTTTCTCGTGTATGGATTTTCTTGCTTATAGGTATTGTATTGACCTCGTATATAAAACACTGATCTTTGGTAAAGTTGAAGTCTCAACGATTGAACTGGTAATCATGGGGCGTACATCTCCAATGAGCGATCTAGATATGTAAGGGGGTTAGAATTTAGTTGTGAAAACCGAAAAGCGTACTGTGATCCAAAACTGGGTTCCGTTAACGTATAACTAATCAATTCCTAATTATACAACGGCGTATAATTCTATTTACACAATGCTTTTAATTATCAATATTAATATAGATTTTATTGTAATTAATGCTTAATTTGTCAAGTTTGTGTGTCATAAAAGCCATGAAGCAATAGCATTATTGTTACTGAATTACACAAAAGAATTCTGTAAATACTCCAAAGTCCATACATTAGTATTTTCTTTTCTTAACAAAACATTTGTATTTCTTTCCACTGATATTACCCTTGATTTGAAACTGTGAATTCTAGCAAGTTTCCGAACATTATCAAACTCCACGCGAAACCAAGTCTTGACTTGGATTTTTTGCCATAAAAAGAAGGAAAGTTTGTCCCTGAGTTGAAAAATATTAACTGGATTTTTCGTATATAACATATACTATATATTACCTCTCTATAATGAGAGAGGTCTGGCAAATCTTGTGAAAGATTCATGTCCAACGACGGATGCTAAGAGGCTGCCGACGATGATGATGATGATAATAAGCTTATTCTGACATTTTAGTTTTACAAATCCATTTAATGTTCATGCTTTGAGAATAGTCCAGAAGATACAGCAAATGGAAATAATCGAAGTTCAGAACGACGAATTCCTTCGGCAAAAAATAGAAGATGAATCTTCATCTCAGTTTTATGCAACTGTTCCCGATGAATAACACGCTGTTAGCTTCGATACGAGATATGCCACCATGTTTGGGGGTATTTATAAATGTGAACAATATTTCTTTTCTCGAATGGAAATCATACGGTAAAAAAAAAAGTCAAGATTCACAGATAAGGATCTCAAAGACAATTCACGAGTTTCTACATCTGTGGTATCTCCACAAATATCGGAAAACTTATAAAAAAATGTACAACGTCGAGTTTCTCACGAAAATTCATCAATAATTTCTCAGGTAAATAACAGATGAACGAATGAATAATAAATACGATGTTTCTCGTCTGATTTTGGTTAGATGGGGTATTTTAATCGTTATATCTGGTTTCATCATCATCATCATCATCATCATCATCATCATCATCATCATCATCATCATCATCATCATCATCATCATCATCATCCTTTTAGAGTTCGTCACTCCCCATAGATCTTTCCTTAGATTTGCTTGAGCCCTCTGTCAGGAGCGTTGCGGAGCCAGCACTAACTGATTTTGTCAAGCTCGTCTCGCCATCTTACTTTCTGTGGGCCAAACGTTTGCATATGATCTCTGGGGGGGGGGGTCAACGATGTGAGTCGTGATGTGAAGCCGTCGTCTGACATTCGTACAACATGACCAGCCATTACCATTTGATGGTTGCAAATAGTTTCTATGATATCCTGGACATCTTTATTTTTTTTTTTCAATATCTCTTGCCACCTAATGATCTCACCATTGGAGGTTGAGCATGATTCTCTCATATGCACGAACTATTTTCTTCATCTATGTTGGACATTTTTACAACGTTTCTTGATCAAGTGATCATTTTTTCAAACCCACAAGTCCGACTAAACCCCATACAACCTCATACGGTATTTGTTGAATGGCATCGCCCGATTTTCGATAAGGTATATCTAATTTGTCCTGCAGCTTTTGGAAAGTTGCCCATGCCTGATTTTGATTTAATTAACTATCAATATTGATAAACCTATTAGAATAAGCCTTCTGAAAAGCCAAAAAAGCTTTTTTTCCATTAAAAACTAAGAAACGTTTTTTTAGTACTGGTACCAATTTTCGAGTCTATAGATAAAACTATATGGTGAGAAGCGCTGGGAAACACAAACTGCTATAAATACATAGACAAACACACAAAAACGCACGTGTAAAAAAAGGGTAGAACCTGTCCCCATCTTTGATAGCTACGGTTGTTTCACAATACAAAGATTGTTCTATTCATCTTTCGTCGAAATAGAAGTATGATTGGAGTTTGCCCCTGCAGCAGTCAAGCTCGTAACAGTCTATCACATACCTTCTCAACACCAAATGCGTTTTATTATTATTGTTGGCGGGGGGCAACAAATTTCTTGGGTTGCCGATGTATGGCATGAGGCAAAAAAACAAAAAACAAAAAACAAACAAACTAGTCTATAGAGTTTAGCTTCACTTTGAATTTCTGTTATTTTTTCTTCTGAAAACATCTGCATGGATTATCTCGTTGTGGCTGAGGCGGGGAGAGCAATAAGCTTGATTTACCCGAAATTTTCCACGGTTTTGCCAGAACTACACTGATTTGAGCGAAATCTAGGACGTTTTGAGCGAACTAAGAGGGGCATATTTGACAAACCCTGCACCCTTGCTTGAACGCCTGGGGAGCATCAGCCCATAATTCTGTATCTCATGGTCTAACATTCTGCATACAAGGCACGACTCAATGATCAATGATCTTGCACTTATGACTAACAATTTGCAGTCATCGGTGTACGGCCGCGTTTGAAAATTAAGAAGAGCCCTCTCTACAGTCTTCGTACATCGGCACCTACACTTGGCTACTCGTCCCAGCATATGTCCTTGGTGCACTGCCTCTCTTATGATGAATTAGCATCTCTCCTCTTATGATAAATTTGCACTTGCGAAAATTAATGGTCCTATTCAATGCCATGTTTTGGTGCAAGAGACACAGGCATCCGCCTGAAGCGCCAAGTTCTAGAGGCCGCCTGTCATGTGTTCGAGACAATGAGACTTTACAAAGACTCTAACAAAGAGGAACAAATGACAAAAGAAAATTCTCTTGACCATAACAATCCCGATTGAGCTTTTAAGGATGCTAAAGTTCTGTGCGCCATAAAGTTCGAGGGGTCTGCTCATAGCAGTTTTTGCTGAATAGCTGAGATATTCCTCGTATGCTTCTTATACAGCTATAATTCTTTAGTTGATCTCATGACATAACGAACTGGAAACTTTTCCAGCTAGTTTAATTGGTATTTTATGGTTGACTTATGTCCTTCCGATGACTTCATCGATCTCTGTATTCTGCCGGTCAGGCCCGTAAAAGGCGGGAGTGGGTGCAGAGAGACCCTGCACACCCCCAAATCTTTGTGTTGATAAAAAAATAAATATTTCTTATCTGGCCTAGGCCTATTAACCAACCTACCCGGCCATGTACACCCCTTAATTATTGTTTATGGAAAATTTACTTTCCCATTTCATTTTAACGAGATGAATATCCTCCAGAGCAAGCGAAGAAAAATGCCCTAAAAGATGAAAGGAAAAAGGATCAATGACACACACAAACACACACACACACACACACACACACACGAGACCAGGGATATCTGCTTCCAAATCAAACAGCTTAGAGTGTAGTGAATTTGCTCAATAGATAGATAGATAGATAGATAGATAGATGTGATTGTCAGTTGATGTTTAATTCATTTTTGAAAAGTGATAATTATGACTTTTAGAAAAAACAATTCACAAAATCTCGAAAAGAGGTACAATGTAAATACACAACGCTTAGCAGAAAATAAACAATCGTTCTTCCCCTCTCCACGAACGGTACCATACACGAAGTCCTCACTCGCTTTACGATCAGATGGTTTCTCTTTTTATCAGTACCCAGTGAATTCTGTTGAAAGAGCAGGCACTAAAATCCCATTTTAGCATGAATTTTCATTGAAAATTTTCTTCCCTACTTTACGAAGATATGGGGTGTAATGTAATGGATCAAAAACTATGGGAAAGGGGTAATCAATGAATAAATTACTTCTATTGTTGGGCAGTGACCACTAAAAAGTCAGATTAAAAAAACAAGCAAAAACACTGTTGCATACACACAAACGGACCAATTCAGCAGAAACTTACATTCCAAAATGAACCATCCTCTTAAAAAAATATACAAAGGGATTTCAAGGGACAAAAAAAAAAAACGTTTCCCATTTTTTTTAGCCAGCCAGCTATACTCACTCAAAAACTGAAGAAACTTATGTTGTCTGTTTCGATAGCAGTGTTGATTTACGGTTTCTGATACAATGGCCCCAGGAGACATACCTAGGAAGTATGTAATAGAAATGCATATATATATATATATATATATATATATATATATATATATATATATATACTCTTCCACAGGAATAGAGCACTCTGGTGGATGAGGAATTTATGTGTAAATAGATATATCGCGTAAATTCAGCCTTTCAGATCGCCCAGTTCCGTAGTCTAAAGGTAGGATATCGGCCTCTGGGTCTGAAATGAAGGTTTCGATTCTGCCTTGCAGTACTGGATGAGATAATGGAAATTCTATAGCCTCACTGAAGAGATGTAATACATCGAAATAGCTAACTGTGGATGACACTATATATATATATATATATATATATATATATATATATATATATATATATATATATATATATATATATATGCACACACACACATGTATATATATATCACATTTAGATTCTGGTCCATCATTTTGGGGTTTCTGACTCTCACAATGTATACTCTCAATCTTTCATCTCAAAGATGTGTCCCAGTGTCCAAAGTTATCTCTCAAGACAATATTTGGTCGCCCCAACATAAATTCGCCATAGATGCTATTGAGAGAGTACAAATAGGAGAAACAGAGATGATCCCCTTTATATTGAGAAAGACTGAAGGAGCCTGATCTGAAGACACTATCTTACAGAAGAACCCCCTTTGATCAGCAAGAAATCTTCAGAAAAACATTAAGTCTACACACCATCGACCAAGACAGTAAGTGCAGCACATGTTAGATGGAATCGTAGTACAACCTTACCTAAACAATGCAGCCATAAGTCACAGCGAGAAGCTACAATTGCAAACGGCCAGAAAGTTTTTTCTTCTCAAGCAGATCCGCTCCTATATCGAATACAATATCACAGTCCCTTCTAATATAGATATTTTAAAATCCAATTGTAAAAGAGATATCACCACAAAATGTTTGATCATAAATTCTTGTACTAAAATAATACGAAAAGAATTATTGCAGACAACTCAACAGTTAGAATACAAAGTCGACACAGAATCGAAACTCAAGCCACAGAGCGACTCTATACATTGACATCAACGTAAAGTTTCACGTCTTGCAAGAGACAATACTCAATGGAATATGGTGGCCGGTCGAGAGCAGAACTTGATTCCTACGAGTTAATGTGGCTACTCCCTTGGTAGGATGCAAGTTGACCAAAGGGATATCTCATTCCTAATAACACAGCTTAGGGTGTACTGATGTGTCCTGGTGAAAAGTTTTCCACGCTTTTTGATCATATCGGGAATTGAACCAATAGGTTGACTTTACTGAACTAATATTGTCCTGCTTGAGGAAAGTTAAATACACAACCTCGCTTTTTCTAAATTGTGAGGATTCTTTCTCCGAGATTTCATCTTTCTCCACTGAGATAATTAGTTCTGCAGTTATTTCAAGAATTCTCTTTTTCTGTTTGCCTTTCGATCAGCCAATCCGTTAAAAAAAACTATTTATTTTTTGCCAAGGACAATTTAACATCGTGATAATCTACCTTGCGGTTTTTTCTTCGAAGATATAAATCTATTGTGTTGCAACCATTATTGAGACGCCGATGTGAGTGTGAACTTGACTCATCTCAATTCGCTGATTTTCTGATTACTTCAGCACCTTTCCTGTCGTAGTTGAAAAGTTTCATCGTCAGATTGCTTTATTTTTGTCAAAACGAAAAACAAAATCCAATACCTTTCAGTTTCCCAATAATTGCTTTTTTGGATGCATTAGCGTCTCTAGTACCGATGGCCGTCCGTGACTGACTGACTGTCTGACTGACTGACTGACAGGCTGATATACCGAAACATACCCAACACCTCTTGTTTGATCATCCTCCTCCTCCTATATATGTCGGGAAGTGCAAGGAAGAGAATTCATGTTTACTGAGTTTTTGAGAGTAATTACCCAAACTACATCTTCACACAGTCACACACTCAAAAAGATGTCGTCTGCTTCCGTCAGTTGATATAATGTCAGAAGGAAAACAAATTATTTCGTCAGTTCGAATGACTGATTGATTTAAGAGTCTTCCAGACTGACAATCCGTAAGATTACACAAGCGCTAGTAATAACTGCGAGACACAGGACTCGAGCCCTACCTCCTAACTATTCATGCAGAAGTATAACACAAAAAACGTGAACCAAAACTGTCAACATAGGTTTCTTCGATTTTTAAGTCTGTCTGTCTATCTATCTATCTATCTATATGTCACGTGTACAGGTTGCACCAATGGGCTGACAATTTAAACATTTTCTTCTTTTTTTGACTAAACGGTTTTTTGTCTTCTTTAGATTCCCGCCAGAATGATTCTTATATGGTGGTGGGGAGGGGGGCTATTTACAATGACGCATAATGGTCACATGACAGTTTCTATTGACTGACTAACCCAACTTGTTCTTGTATGGTCTAAGGATATATTATACAGGAATAATGAACAAATTATTTTACAACAAGAGCAGAAAAAACACTTATTATTTCTTGTATTTTCTCAATGAAAATTATCGATAATATTTGTGAATCGACATATGTTAACATTACTTTTTTTTTGTTTTTTCCCCAACTTTTTTTTGTGCCTGAGCAGAGCTCCACTGAGCTCCGGCAGCACTGCACCCCTGTACCTATATCTTTTGAGAAATAACATTGATTTACTTATAAACAAACTTTTCTGTTATCAAAATAAATATCCTGGTTTTGTTCGTGTGGGTAATTGATTTGTGTGTTCAGTTTTGTATTTGTTTAATCAATCAATTATTTTTGCAAAAAATATTTGGCATTTGGACAGCATTCAATGTTTGTCTATTAAGACAATTCTAAATCCATCCTGGTCTCAGAATATATAGTTCTTCAGCAATTATCTACTAATACATACACATTCATCTACCGATGTTCATATCTATAAATCGGTTCTTGTCTATCTGCCTATCTATATCTGTGCATATCTGTTCACGTAGCTACCTATCTTTACCCATATCTATACATGTATCTATCTGTAACTATCTCTCTATCTATATATTTTTGTCTGTCTGTCTGTATGAATGCATGTATATCTATTTATTTATCTATCTATGTTTTCCATACCTATGTAACTATCAACCAATCCTTGTCCATTATTATCTATGTATCTTACTCAATTCATATCTATCTACCTACCTACTGCAGTCTGTTTATATATATATATATATATATATATATATATATATATATATATATATATATATATATATATACATACATACATACATACATATACATATATATATATATATATATATACATACATATATATATATATACATATATATATCATATATATATATATATATATATATATATATATATATATATATATATACATATATATATATATGTATATATAATCTGAATGCTAGCATGTCTGCGTGAGTAAACTGGATGAAGGTAATTCTGACGAACACTCCTCTAAATAATCAATTTTTGATCAGCAAACAAAAACATTTGTTAATCAAATATTGATTACATACAAGTTGTCTGGAACTTCTGGCATTTCAAACTAAGTTCACAGAGCCAGACAACTTTACCCTATTTAATTAGCAAGTGCTCACAATATGTAATCTATTTCAGTTTTGATTTATCCTACAAATGACTTATACAAGAGGTTTAATGAGTTCTCATTGTATGTTTTGAAACTTTTTATGAGAACTTGTTTTGTATACAAGTATATACACATTCATACATATACCAGTTCTGATAAGAAAAAAAAAACTTTTGAAACTTTATATGAAGACTGGATTGGTGTACATGTTCGTACAAATCTACGATGTCTGTTCATAAAGAAAGCCAACTTTTGAAACTTTATATGAAAAATTGTTTCGCAAACAAGTTCGTTCATATCTACCTGCACTTGGCCTATCCGTAAAGAATCAGAAGTTTCAAAACAGCGCACGAATGAGACATTTCAGAATGTTGATGACTGGGTTATTATGTAGGATCGACCTTGGCCTTTGGTATGAAAAACTACTTCTGGCTATATTCGTTGCCCTTTGAGCTATACGTACCATTGTGAACATTTGTCTGGTGCGCTTTGCTCTTTCTCCAAGTAGAAAAAATGTAGCATCTTGAAGAGCAACGTGTTCATGCAAGTTATTGTTTCAAAAGTAATAACACTTTCTTGGAGAAATATCTAATTTTGCAACAGAGGTGTTTTTAAAGTTCAGTTATTTTATGAATAGCGCTTGTATTGTAAACTAGCTGAATTATTCTAGTTCACATAGATTTAGAAAACGACAGTCTTCGAATTGAAATTAGATTTTTAGGAATGACGTTTGCTTATTGTACGTATTTACCACAAAATTTACTTTTTTTAAGGATAGAGAAATATAGATGTCTGAGTAAATCGATTGTTTAACCCTTCACTTCCCATTCACTCTTCATTGAACCCTGAGGTTTAGTTCATCCCCTTGTCCACAAAAAAATAAAAAAATCATTCACCCTGGTGTGAATCATTCACTATAGCTTAATCCAGCCCTTGGGAGATTTGAAATCGCATATCAGAAGTGAGTGTGTCTTTTTAAATCACACTTAGCTTCAAGTAAAAGAAAAAAAAGGCAAAGAGTTCGTTTTCTACGAGACCACTCCGAATGGAGTACGTAGGCTGGGGACGAAGTCTAGTTTTCTGTTTCATGTACCAGCTTGAAAGTATCAAGTCTGTTCGAGACCAGGACTTCATGACGATTCCCAAGCTGAATGATAAATCTTCAAAACACATTTCTACGATAAAATGAAAAATATACGATTGTAACTAATTGCATCAAAATTTTTATATGAAATAAAAAGGGTGATAACAATCATACTTGATACAAAATAAAACATTCCCGTATATGCTGGACTATGAGACAAATAGTTCTGAGCGGAATTCTAAAGACTACCGCTCATTGCAACTCATGTAAGCCCAATAATTGTCTATATTGAGACTCGATTGACAGTCAACACGTCGTAGTATCAGTAAAATAAAATCAGTGTCACTGTTGGTCTTTACATTTAAAGCAGTGTAATTTTGGTCTTTTTGGACTCATGTAATCATGTGTCAGCGTTACCAGACAAACTTGTTGGTCTATAAAATTGCAAATGCACATGAGTATTCCTTGAGAGAGCTAAAAAATATTTTTGGAAAAACGCTTTTTTTGTGAAAAAAATTGATGTGGGGGGGTAGCTTTTGCATAATTGTGCCAACACTACCGGACATACTGCGTCAATTCTCTTAATTGGTTGTGTGGCATGCTTTTCTGATTTTTAAACACTTTTTTAAAGTCTACTTTATATACTGGTATATACAGTATGTTTGCCAAAAAAGATAACCAATTAATATGAATTTCAGAAGTAAGTTTCAAAAAAGTTAATGTTGTTCTTTGAAAGAAGTTGACCACAGATATATTCATGCTCGAATGAAGAAATATGACCTCTGGTAAATAATAAAACTCTTTATGATATAAGTCTCTTTTGGCTTACTTTCTTTTTGTCCCATTGAGTCTATTCTTATGAACAGCGATATTTATTGGCAAACCTTTCGAAGAATTCCTCCCTCAGAAATAGAAATTCTGTAAAGTCTTTTATTGGAATCCAACAGAAATTGGTAATCCAATGCAGCAGTAATAAATTTATCTATTCAGTCGAATAGACACATAAACAAGTGGCTTCTTCTGCTTTTTTGTGCATTTTCTTTAACTTATATATATATATATATATATATATATATATATATATATATATATATATATATATATATATATATATATATATACATATATATACATATATATATGTGTGTGTGTGCATATATATATATATATATATGTGTGTGTGTGTGTGTGTGTGTGTGTGTGTGAACCTATTCGACCACCAACTAACTGACCACCAGGAAGATTTTCTAATGAGCCACAACAGTCGTACCAATATCTGCCAGCTTTTAGTGGATAACACTAGAATTCTTGGCAACCCACACTGTAGGAGAAGATTACAAATTATCGAGGCTATTCTTATTCTGACAATACTTGGAGAGAGAAAAATAAGGGACAAAGCAACAGAAGCACGCCAGCACGATCAATAATCGAACAACCGTAGCGTCAAAATTTGAAGTCATGTGAAAAAAAAAAAAATTCCAGCAAAGAAAAAATATGGTCAAAATAAATCCTTTTTATGACATCACTGGTGTTTCCATAGAGAACAGAGAGAAAAAAACCCTAGATTCTGGAGAATCTAGATGTTGTAAATTAACCCGTTAGAATAAGTCCCAAAATGAGTCAAAAAAACTTCTTTTTTTAAAACTAAAAAAAAGCATTTTTAGAAAGATTAATAATGCCAATTTTTAAGTCTGTAGACAAAACAGTATGACCAGGCGCACTGGAATACGTTAACAAAGAAACCCAGTAAAATGAGGCCCGAAAGGTAACAAAGGGTTAAACAACAAAGGGTATTTCCATCTAAAATAGAGTGAAAAAAAACAAAAACAACCAGAATCTGGAGAATGTAGATATTGTATATTAACCCGTTAGAATAAGGCCCAAAATGATTCAGTCAAAAAAAGCATCTTTTTTAAAACTAAAAAAAAGGCGTTTTTAGAAGGATTAATGATGCCAATTTTTTGGTCTGTAGACAAAACAGTATGACCAGGCGCGCTGGAATTCGCATATAGATAAGCCCGGCAAAATGAGGCCCCGAAAGGTAACAATGGGTTTTTGAAAAATCAAGACGAAAACATTTTTCGAGTTATCTAGAAGAGCACTGATGCAATTTCTTAAGTCTGTAGACAAAACGGTTTGTCAGGAGTGCTGGGACAAAAACACACGCACAGATAAGAACATATAAAAAGGAAAGAACCTTTCGCTATCTATGATGGTTATAGATATTCAATGATTAAAGGAATAGAAAATATCCCTAGCTAGAAGTTTTCTTTACAATGAACAGAAGAAACATTGACAAAATATACGGAAACACTGCAAAGAGAATACAGGAAATAATTTCATCTCATACAAACAATCAGCAACAGGACGATACAGGTAGATTAAGTCAAAAATACACTGAAAACAAAAACAGATGATAATTTCAAAAACAAATATCACAATTGCAAGACACATATCAGATACAATCTAACACAAATCTAAAGACCCTTTCAGGAAGTAAACAAATCTAAACAAGAGTGAAGAGGCGAGATGTAAGCATAAGTATATATGACATTTACTCGCTAAAATTTTGGTTTCATGGCGTATAAAAACCAAACAACTAACAATCAATAAAACATTTTTCGATCTCAGAGCTGGTATTCTAGAATATTTATAACACTCTTAAGTGGAAGTGACATTATCGGCACTTGATTGAATGTACAGGTAAAAAAAAAAATCCAAAATAAGAATAAAGATCAAAAAATAGAAAAAATTAGTCACTTCACACGGTACATTCACTTGTGATGAAGACCAATGATGATTGAAAGTACTAGAATTCAAATTTTATAAACTTCAGAAAGTTTTTACATAATTTCGAAGCGGTTTCAAAGCAAATTATTGGCCAACTGGGAAAATTAACTAAAAATCAAATAGAAAGCCTTGTCAGTTGCATTCAATTATTCATATATATATATATATATATATATATATATATATATATATATATATATATATATATATATATATATATATATATGCGTGTGTGTGAGTGTGTGTGTGTATGAATGTAAAACATATAAATGAAGGTGAATGCATATATATATATATATATATATATAATATATATATATATATATATATATATATATATATATATATATATATACACACTAGACCATATACATATCTTTATAATTGCATTATTTCAGAGTGCAATTACATAAAAACTTTTAAAATGTTCCTGACTCATAACAAAGTTAACTTTGTTTCAATAACATGAAGAGTAAAACATTATATATATTCATGTATGTGCGGGTAGATATAGAATGAATAAAGAATAGCGATTTCGAAACCACATTTTTGCTCGGACTGAATTCTTTACGGTATTGAGTGAACTAACAGCGATGATCGGGGGATAAAAGAAAAATGCCTTAGATGGGATTCGAACCCACATCATTTTCAGCCTAGGACTACTCTAACCGTTTGAGCAACGATAATATTTAAATAAATACCCCATGAAAATGGACATAAGAAAAATATTGTCTTTTTATCAGAAAATACCGAAAAAATACCCACAACTAGATTTGGGTATTTTCGATCCAAATCATTGGCAGACCCCCGAGAAACACACAGAGAGACGAGCAAAGATTGAAGAAATCGTCGACAACTCGGCCGGCAGACCACTCTGTTCAGGCATTAAAATGTATCTATTCTGGTTCTTCGATGCTTTTTTTTAACCTTTTCAGATACAGTAGGATAGTGGTCTCCTACCATTGAATAGTGAACCGATACCGGGTCACAAGGAAACAAAATGATTTGGGGATACGGAACGATATGGGTCAGCAGCATCTCAGTTGAAAACCGTCAATCAAAACTGTAACCCAACTGTCAGCATAAGTTTCTTCAGTTTTCAAGTTGATCAGGCTGACTGACTGGCTTGATAGCACCAATGGAGCTAGAAGCGTGGAATTTTTTTTTATATCCAGGAAACAATGATCTTATTGTTTTTGGAAAATTCTTTTGGCTAAATTGATCCCTTTATAAGTGTCCGACAGTATTCACGTTTGTTTGTTTTTTATCAGATCTTTTTTAGTGATCACTGCCCAAGAAAAGGCCTGGGAAGTAAATTGTTTATCAATCAGCCATTTTTTTCCAATCTTTTTAATTGGTCAATCCCAGTACGGCAACCTTCCGAAGACATTGATCACATAAGAATTTCTATTAAGTGACTGACCTATAGTTTTAGTACTCAATGACAATAACTGTTTTAGAAACGAAATTAGGTATATTAGCTACTTATAAGTGACCAGTACCTAACTTATCATATATATATATATATATATATATATATATATATATATATATATATATATATATATATATATATATATATATATATATATATATATATATATATATATATATATATCGTGCTGTACGCAGATATTTGGTTAATATTAAATTTTGAATTGCAAAAAAGGTTGGGGACCCCTGGAATAGAAGATTGTGAGAATGCAGTCCTTAAGAACGTGGTTCTTGACCAAAAAGTTAGAGCTGATCCTTTCTAGAATCGTAATCCTTCCTCGGTTATCAATTTGGTTTTTCCAAAGAGAAATCAAATCAAAATTATATTCCACTTACCATTTACCTACCCTGTCCAAGTGTAAGCAAAAGCATGCAGAGAAGAAATCATTTTCAATATCAACAAGATTACCATGATAAAACAACCAAAGAAACCTGTCCCAATTTTTGATTCAAATTGTTTTTCAGGTGATTGTATTCATTTCTGCCATTACGCATTTACGCAAAGAGACCATTGTTCTTGTATGTATTAGAAACAGTCCATCAAATCTATAAACACTGGGTTTTTTTTTCAGTTTTCAAGTTGGTCTGGCTTGCTAGCTGGTCATCTATTTATCACGGGGAGAATCTGCACCAACAGAGCCGGAGGGTTGAAAATTCTGATATTTTACTCCTTATGTCAAGAAAAAAAAATGTTTCGTTTTTTTTTTATTTTCCTTATATAGGTTCTTAGCAGGGGTTCAATTTGCAACGTAAGTTCATGATAAACTGATCCTTTTTCTACCTGCAATATTCGCACTTTTCCAAAAAAAAAGAAAGACTTTTTAGTGATCAGAGCCCAAACAAAAGGCAAGGGAGATAACTTATTCGTTGATCATCCCTTTTTCCATTGATTCAATCGATGACCCACATCACAGCATGCTGCCAAATGACATTGGTCATGTGATAATATCTATTGAGTGACTAACCAGACCAGAGTCTATTTCCTTATTTGTTCATTCTAATTCAGCTTATCTCTGGTGCAGCTCCTCCTTCTCCAACAATTCTCGAGATAACAATACTATTCCAACGGTAATTGGTGCGTCCTAATGCCATGTACAGAAAAAAAGTAGATTTTAAGGTTCTAGCCGGGTACTATTTACATTGTTACAATAATGCTATAACCCAAGTCTTACTTACAGCCATTTGTACGGAACTACAGCTTTGAACTGAAAAGCTGGTACGAACTTCTCATCAAACCAGAAGAGAACATTAACGAGCCCAACAACAAAATAACAACTTGTTTAAGAGAAATACTATTTATTTAAGTTCAAAAGCACCAGTAAGTTCGCCGTGTGTATAAAGTAAGTTCAGAATTGAGCATAGCATTTCAGAAAATCGACTCACTCGGATTTAAGCCGAGTCTGCTATTTTTCCATAACCTCGTCATGAAAAATGTCCCCTTCTTATAAATCTTTCATCTTCTACAAATCGATCGTTGTATTAAAGTGATAAAAATGAGGGAACTACCGAAAAAATGATTTAAAATGGATAATATAATATACATCGTATATTACCGGTATAGCATTTCGTACAAAAATATGGTAATTGAGTTTAAACAAAGATTTTATGCGCCCAGTCTAGCTCTGTTTGTTATTTTAGTTGTTCCAACAATATTTCGGCCGAAACATTCAGTGGCCTTTCCTAGCTGTACTCTGAAAAATTAAAACATTCACTTTCTATTATGCTTACAAAAAAAAAAAAAAAAAATTAATCCCACCCCTGGAGGTTTTTAGGGATATAAATTTATGCTAAATTGATCTCTTCGTGTCTGCTTGCTATTCAAAATTCAGACTGTTTTATTGATCACAGCCCAACGAAAGACAAGAGAAATAACCTGTTCATTGATAATTCCTTTTTCAATATTTTTTTCATTGATGCCGCCAAAGACATTGATGGTTTCTATAGAGTGACTAAACAGACCTATTTTTTTTTGTTTATCAATTGCAAGAAAAACAAAAACAAAAACAAACTTGGAACTAACAAGGTGGTGCAAAAGGTGTCCCTCTCTTTGCCTATAGATAGTACACCTGTGAAACACCTTAAAATAGATTGGCCAAAATGTCATGGAAACGACAAAAATAACTAAAAAAAATGAGTTCAATCGTCCAAAAGAAATCTTTGAATATCAATGAGTCTTCTCAAAATTGTAGACCGAGGGTTGACAACATGTTTGTCTCTAAAGGCCTGATTGGGTAATGAAAAGTAGGCTGTGGGTCATATGAATGCCAATAACCAAATTGAAATATTAGAATTATCCATTGTAAGTTATGTTTTGCCTCGTATCAATGGATTACGCATGCTAAAAATAATTTGAGATCAAACAAGGATATCAATAAGTAATAAGGAAAACTCCTTAGTTGCAATCAATTCCAATCAACGTATCTTTTGATTCAGTTAAAAAGATAGAAAAATCAGCATAGTATCCCAGTATTTGTCTGTAGGCCTGTGAAAACCCCTTGGGGGATCAGATCTGGGCCGCGGGCTATAAGTTGCCTAAATCTCTTATATACAATGTCATCCTTTTTTTTCTTCGTGTGCCGTTTTCAAATTTTCTTTTTATTGAAGCTGACTTCTTTTTTTCTTTTTTTTTATTTCATGACTAACAGTGACTTATACCGATTCTGACCGTTTCTTTACTCATGGTTTTCTTTAATCACAGAGAACAGCTATGGCTGTGAATGTAATACTGAACTTTTAAATTTAGGTGAACTTTGTGCCGAGTAGATCTCATAACTAGAGTCATCTTAAGAATATTTGATGCTCTTGGGCCAAGCTATGTACTGTATTTGGCCTGCAGGACGTTGTGCCAAAATGTCAACCCTAACGTAATACATGCATTCAATAAAAAGTTAGAGACCGATTCTGACATTAATAAAAATATAGATTTGGAGATGGTTCTCTATGTCTGCAAGTCAATAATATGGACATCAATTTTCATTTTTGAAATTGAATTTCGATGCACCTAAAAGTGTGAATATCCATTTTATAAAATGGCGTATAGAAATATATATATATATGTGTGTGTGTGCACGCGTGTATGTGTGTGCACTGACGAGTTGACAATAAAAGAATTGTTGTGTTTCAATTTGATCTACTGTACCAACATATTTCTTTTTCCAGCTTTATCAAAAACGCAATTTTGGATGGAACAATATTGAAATGTTCGTTTATTTCAAGTATGAACGTCTCACAATATCATTACGCGTGAGCAGCTGGTGTGAAATATTTGATATGATAAAAGAAATGTATTGATAGATATTGTTCCGTATATTCGAAAAATTAAAATCAAGGGGGTAGCATAAACATAAGTTATAAAGTATTTTACGGGTTAAGTTTATATGCCATTGAAATGAAACAACGAAATACATCAATCATTACACACACACACACACATACACACACACATATATATATACATATGTATATGTATATATGTATATATATGTATTGATATATACATACATGAACATTCGTTGACATATATATATATATATATATATATATATATATATATATATATATATATATATATATATATATTCATTATCACATATTTATATGTATATATCGAGAAATATATCTACAAAATTGAATTTGAAACTCCCCAACTAAATACGAAACTAACTAAATACGTAGCTTTAAACACCGAAATACTATACTGGCCCACAGCTCCTGACGTCATTTTCTTCTAAATGTTAGTTATGATAACCCTGCCTCCCGTTCATATTGTGTGCACTTCCCAACTCACCATGAGTGTCCATGACACCTTGGTCCGTAGACCACCAACTTTTTTTAGCTTCTTCATGGCCTTTCTAGCCTTTTCGTTGGCAAAGGTCCTGGTCGTATTTTTGACCAGCATATTTGTTTTCAATTCCTTGACTACCGTATCGTCTCTTGCCAACTATCTTTGAGAATGCAGAGAATCAGTAATAGCTTTCTGGCGTCTTACACTATCTGCTATCCTCATTTGCTCGTCAGCTCTCCTACTGCTATCCTGATTCATAGCCTTTAACAATCTTGCCTAGTCCATTAATACCAACAATTATTAAAGATAGTACGTATCAACCTCAATCGACAGGTTAAGCAATAACATTAGACTAAGTATGTCACAGGTTCCATTCCTAATTTCTCTTTGTTTAGAGCTAGCAACTAATTATCTTTTGTAGTTACCTTTTCTGAGATTTGATTACGTCGTTTGATGCCATTGTTCCTCTAATGATTTTACGTCTTTCCTTTCAACTTTAATGTACGAGCAGTTTATATCATTTAATACTCTTCAAGAAATACATTTATTCGTCCTTATTTCTTTTGCATTGATTTTATTTTTTATAAACTTTTTTACTCCGTCTTCATGTCATTTATGCACTCTCTGTCGTGTCTTATTATGGAATTCAAAATGACCGCTCAGACGGTTGAAATAATTACACGTGAGAGCATACAAAATGGCAACAGCCTCCCCCAGTTTCTTCTTTCATGACCTCATAGACATGGCTGGAGCCAGAAATAACTCTCCATCGTGGGTCAAAGCATGCGGGAACCCAAACTTTTGCCGACTACTCTTAACCGTACCTTCATTCCTCCATATATAATGAGTTTTATTATCTTAATACCCTGTTCAACTAGAACTCTCTACCAGCATACAATAGGTAGCTTTAATGTGTATAGAGCATTCAATCGTTTTACACAACAAAAATGTAAATATTCATCTATTTATTTACACTCTATATTGAAATAATGAGCAGTAACGCAATTGATGAAGTATATATATATAGTCTAGAAAGCTTTATAGCTCTAAACACCAAAAATAAAAAAAAAATGTTTCCATAGCTTTTTTAAGATGATATCATAAGTTAGTTCGCATGCAGTCTGGAATTAAAACCGACACAACGGAGTTAACATTCACATAGGCGAACATTCAATAGAAATGACACGAAGAATGAGTTATGCCTGTTGTTATACTTACTTATCCCTCATCATTAAAAACGCTTTTAGAATAACCATCGTTAGTAAGCCTCGTTTCAAAAAATAAACATGTAGTATAAAGTAATATCAATATACAATACACATAAAACCTTATATAAAATGATCAACTACATGTATGGCCAGAACTATACAATGAAGAAAGGTGATGTTTGATCAACATTGCTGCGGTGCCATCTTAAAAAAACGGTTTCGTTCTTTGAAATCCCCAAAACCGTTACATGGTATAAAGAACATATATACATCTAAATAAATTCTATGCGGGAACTATTTCAAGCAAGAAAAAAATCAAGCACTCCTAATATTGGGCATTGATGATATATTACTGGTAGGATAATTGGACTATTTTTTAGTCTGTGATGTCATTTCTTTCAAAACATTCAGGCCAAGAAGGGGAGACCAGGGATACTTGCCACAAGTCTCATTCCTCCAATCAAAACCATGCTAGAGTGATGACATACATATTGCACATACACATTTAGACCCTTACAATGTAAGTTTATGCTGAATTGATCCCTGAGAATGTGCCCACCTGTTTTGTTTTTCAATTCAGGCTTTTTTGGTGATCACTGCTCAGCAAAAGGCGAAAGGAATTATTTTTTTGAACGATAAGCCGTTTCCCATTTTTTCTAATTGATCACCCTAATTCGACATGCTGCCAAAAGACGTTGGTCATGTGACAGTTACTATAAAATAACTGTTTCTTTTACTGCCAGTCATCTCTCGTCTGATATGCCTTTTTAATTGGCATATCAACATCAAAGAAAAGAGAAAAATTGTAAAACTTTTCAAAGCTAAAAGGTTGTGAAAGAAATAGATAGCGTAGACGGAGAGAATGATGATTTTACTTTTTCTTTGAATTAATTTGAGATTCGTTTTCTCGGTTGAAAATAGGATTAAGAAACTAACAGACCTGGAGTTGGACAGTATATTTTTCCTGGGTTTTATATTGGAGCTATTTCTATTTTACAAGAGAGATTATAAGAAGCCTCTCATTTCGCAAAAATACCAATGTAAGTTTACGAATGACCAAATGTCACTTCAACTATTATAACTCTCGAATTTAAGAACTGCTTGATACAACTCCCAAACGACAGTCGAAATCTCCCATGAACAGAATAAGGAATAATAAAATTACTACGTGAATATTATAAGGACATTTTTTCAAATTACTAAAAAGTCAAAGGGATGAAACTTTAATGGGCAGTTATTGCTATTACTTTTGATATCACCGTTCAATTTTTCCATATGAAATCGAGAGATAAATTTGACTAAATCCAAGAAAATCAGAACCAATACATGCTTTTATAAAAGCTAATAGTTTCACAAAATTTATGAGGATCCTTCTTTTAACCAAATTGTTGTAAATTTGTGATATTCACTCATATTCGTGTTTACGTTCCCCACTAGAAAGAAGGAGAGATACAAAACACTTCTGGGTGAATGGTATTGGCCTGAGATACAGGTTAAACTAGCTAGACCAGAATATGGGTCAGGTTTCGCCCCTAAGCTGGAGTGATTCAGGTTTCGGGTGACCATGATGCAAAGGTCACGTGAAGTAAAGGAAGGAGTAGAATGCCTTCGACCAATCAGCACATTTTAAAAGTCAGAATCCATTTAAAACTTTTAGTTAGATTGTGAGATCGATCCAGTAGTAGTAGGGTCAACATCTCTGATGTCTGCCGCGCACCCTTGAGGTTGCAAGAAGAGAGCAGGGAGGGATGAAGAAGAGGGGAAGGAAGATGGAGTATGTGACCTGGTCAAGACCACAATAATCATCATAATCAGTCTTTCAGAGTAACTAAGAACAGACCGTAAACAGCTTTCTACAATTTCCACTAAAAAGAATTTTATAATTTTCTACTGATAAAAGACTGAATTTTCCAACAAGAAAGATTGAACTTTGTCCTCTTTCTCTTTTACCGAATAGGAGGACATTTTCCTGCATGGAATAACTGTTTTCTTCTATCCACAGATTCTTCCCTCCCGTAATATCCGTTCAAGCCCCAGTCTATCATCCCACCTGGAATGATATATCATGGAGACAGGTTCTTTGCGTGTCATCTGTACACAGTTAACATGTGCAATCAGGTATGGTACAGAATGATCAATTTGAAAAGAAGGGTTTCAGTTAATTTCCAGCCAAGATTTGGAATTATCTTGGAGATCTTTTTATGATTTTAATTGTTGCACATCTCAGGGTATCTTTCGGAGAGAAAGAAGAAAAACTCCATTTTTTTCTTTCAGCTAATGATTAGCGCTACCCAGTGATGAACTGGCGCAGTGGGTAGACACCAAGAGAACTACCTAAAAATGTTTCATACAGTTTCTTGATTTTTTTTTCTTCCCAAATGAAACATCTACCCGTCTGCAAATATCTCAATTAATTTCAAAGTAATTTTATGGATGAACGATTGTGTGAGAAAAAAATTGGTTTAATTTCTGAGTGGATCTAGGAATTTTTCTTCGGAATATATCCCCGTTTTTTGTCTACGTTTTTGTATACGTTTATCCATGTTCACATTATGTCCCCAACAGTTCTCAATGAATTACTATGAAAATTTGTAGAAGGATAGAAAATAAGCCCGGGAGGAAGTGATCAAATAAAAAAATAATAAAAGTCCATGGTACTTATACTTATAATCTTCATACTATTTCACAAAGTCAGAACTAAAACATTCAAAACTGGAGACGAATAGAATTGTTTATAAACGTAGGCTTACGCCATCAGATTGAATAATATGGGAAAATCATGATTAATTATACACAATGTATTAGTACAAAAGATCACCAACATTTCAGATATCCTGGAAAGAGACCGTGTACTGGAAGGTGGGGGTGACACATTGAGTAACCACCCCAGGCGACACTAACTACAGGCCTGCCAATGGCTCTGCATTAGTGTGTCATAAGAGGAATTCAGAAATGAATTTCTTTGTTTCAAATATATTACCAAGAGTAGGCCAACAAAGGAAAAACTTATTTACACATTAGAAGTTGAATCATAATTACCATTCTTCACATAATATAGATAAACAATATTGTTTGGGTTAAAATTTAGACTTGGCTTATGCAATTAAATATATCAGCATATAAAATGCTGTTCAGGTTGAATACTAAACCACTGGTTATAGGTATAATAAAGTATAACTATATACAGCCAAATCATGTTAGGTACACAAGTTCTCGGAAGACCATCGATGTTATCCACCATGATCTGTCTGGGAATACCAGGTGCAGTATGATACGAGGAGTTTTCGGATAATTCGTGGCACTCTATGCACCGTATACCAATTATTAGCTTATCCCCAAAGCGAGACTGATTTTACACGAACCTTCACTACTATAAACAAATATGTGCAGGTATTCTAGCCGTTCAGCTTCGGTTAAAACTGATCTAACTGTTGGGTACTCATACGTCGAAATCGACGGGAGAGTCCATCAATGGACACGTCTCTTAATTTTAGCACAGGAATATAAATACTTAGTTATGAACAAAGCGATAAATGTGAATAGTTGTTTCCTCGTTTCTCAAGACTTGAAATGGGTTTCAGCCACTGCAAACTCCGGTGCCTTACTTGATCAATATTAGATACATGAATAAATTATAAGGTCTTAATCTAATATCATCATTCAAGTCTCTAGCGGCACCAGGCCAGGGAAAGCTTGGGCAATGCACGTGTTTCCAGCAGCCGTACCCGGGCTTGCGAAATCTAATCTTGATCCTAAAAACCTGAACCATGAAGACACCGTCCTCGGTTTCACGGCAAAACACTGAAACAGAAGAATTGTCGTTGTGCAGTTTGTGTAACTGAAACTTGTGATTGATGTTGCCATCATTCATATGTCATTTTTTTTTATCTATTGCATTTACATAAAGAAGTGAGCGAATACGATTTATTATACAAAACTTATATCATTACTTAGATAAAAACTTTGAAACGCAGGCGCCACCATTGATACGAATTACCAGAAACTTATTACATTATTCATCTAAAAAATACCTTGTGAAAAAAAACAACAAAATAAAAACAAAGAACAAAATTTGGTGATCAATTTTGTGGTTGGATACTAAAAAAACCGATCACCTACTTCATGTACATGAAATATAGAGACAACAAAGATGGAGGTATTAATCTGAATAAAATTCCCTGAATGACAAAAAATGAGAGATTTAGTAAATGACAAGAAATTCAGACAAATTGGATTCTGGTTAATACATTCATTTTTCTTTTGTTTGTAAAAGTTGGTGTGCAGATTTTTTTGTTCAGTTTATATCTTGACATATCTTTTTTGGTGATTTCCTGGTTTATGTACATAAAATAGTTCCAGAAGAAAAATGTTTTTCTTTCTATTTGAGGTGCTTTCAATCCATTTGACCAGCGGTTTCAAAACTCTAAAAACTCAAAGAACCCTTGTATAAAAAAAATTGTACTGGTGGACTCCTATTTTTTGCATTTAGTTTTGAGACTGTATTCAATGAACTACAATGATAAACGATTTTTTCCCCTCTAAAATCATATCTATTCCAAATAGATCATATTTGTTTGAATTCCCATGTATGAGCCAAATCTAGGTACAGTAATATTGTTCTTGATCACTGTGCAATGGATTTATGGCCATAAGATTCGCAACGTAAGATTTAGAGGGGACTACTACCGAATGCCAAGTATTATTAATCCAACTCGTGGGGTCTAGAGACCCCAGTTTCAAAATCAGTACATTAGACCTTCGAACCATCGGGGCATTTGTTAGTTTTTCGAAAAAAAAAAAAAAGATTAAATGGTTTCATGAAGGCGGGGGTTCTATTTTCAATGTTAGTACGATACTAAGCTGAGCACAAATTTTCCACCATTTTTTCTGAAATGTGGACAAAAATGAGGCTTACAAGACCCCATGCTAAAAATATCGCAAGTGGCATAGTGTTGAGAAATTAAAAAAAAATATTAGATAATTCATGCAAAATTAGAATCAGACCAAAGGGATGAGAATTTAAATTAGCTGTGTAGAAATGGTCCTTAAAAATAGTGGTGCCCAGTTCAGCTTTATTGTTAGATAGGACCCCCCTTGTGAAGCCTTGGAAATCTTTTTCTTCTAAAAATGTAACAAATTTCTGAATGGTTCTAAGATCTGACACTGGGGTCGGCAATTTTTGGCGGAGGCGATCTGTATTAGAAATGTTATGCCTTGTGGTCAAAGTGAATAGAAAAATGAAACTATGATCATTAAAGGCCATGTAAACAGCTTGTCTTTAATCATTAGATTGTCCTACATGAAATGGGCGTTTCTTGGCATTAGTCTTTATGATTGTAATTTCAAAGTCTGGAGTAGAAAATGTAGTTGTACATTTTCAACTGTTTCTACGACTAGCTTTCTTTTGAATCTTCCACTTTTGATTCATCTTATCAGTTTTAATAAGATAATCTTTCTCTCTTGCAGATTCTATCCTCAAAGGAAATCAGACTATTCTTTTCATATGAGTTCAAATAATGAGGTGAAAATACTGCCCGAGCTCGCAAGAACATCAATTTTGCATTTGGAATAGGAACTTGCTCTAAAAGAACAATACAACGTTCGTTCAATAAATTTTGTTCCGGAGATATGAGTCTGGATAATGACCCCTCACAATCAGTTGTTGGGGAGGCAAATCTAAGGGTTATTGTTGAAACTGATATGATGACAATTGTTTGAGCTCTTGCTCAAAATGTACAGATTTCAAAAACAACTGTTGGTTGTCATCTCGTATATTTTCCGTTTCATAAACGGCCATTTCATTAGGGACAATCTGATACCTAAAAGTTTTTCACTATAGGAATATTTACCAACATAAACTCCCATTATCAGTCAATGAAAACAATGTCATTTTTTTTACTGGGATGGATGGTTAAAATATTGACAAATATCAAAGAATAAATTTTGTAGTTCCTGCAATCAAAACTGAGTGCAAGTGTTGATCAGTTAATTCTGATTTGTAAACAGATACAATACATTTCATCTTTAAGCATTTTTTCACATTACAAAAATGACCAGTGTATATAGGTATATCATAATTCACTTGACAATATGAGAGTGAAAAGACAATTTAGAAGACCAAGTTGAGTACAAATGAGATAACTTAAGTTTATTTTGATGTTCAAGCAGTTCATACTGGCTTCCTCAGAAAAAGTGATGGGTATACAAAATAATGCCTGTTATATAGAGTCCATGTCTCAATTTTTGCAGGTCTAGTGATTAGTATTTAAACTTTTAAGTGTTCAGAAAACTAAGGCAGTGAATTTCTTTTATTCATTTGCTGGGCTTAGTGCCTCACCATGATGAGACATGGACTCTCCAACTTTTTGTATAGCCATCACTTTTTCTGAAGAAGCCAGTATGAACAAGTAAAACATCAAAATAAACCAAGGAAATCTCACTTGTACACAACGTGGTCTTCCACATTGTCTTTTCACTCATATAAATAGATAAGTTTTTTGTATGCAATTTCACTTACTCAATGAAGATGGAACAAAGCCGCAGGCTGGATAAGGCCCAAAATTATTTTTTCCATCATAATATGACCAGTGAATCGAGATGGATCATAATTCTTTCCGACATAACAGTGAAAAGACAACTTAGAAGACCATTTTATGTACTAACAAGATCTCTTTGATCTATTTTGACTTTTCATCAGTTCATACTGGCTTCTTCAGAAGAATTAATGGAGATGAGAAATATATGCTGGAATGGATTGAAAGCATCTAAAATTGAAAGAAATGTTTTTCTCTTCAAGGAGAGCAATTTTATATTTGTAAACTAGGAAATAACCTTTCTTTGTGTATTTGCTTTTCTTTTTTTTTTTTGACATATGTAAGCAAGGTGCATTCCATGAAAAAACAGAAGCTCTAAGCAATAAATGAATAAAAAAAGCCAAACACTATAGAAATGAAAATAAACAAACAACAACGAGACATCGAAAGAAGAAAAAAACAGAATCTCTACCAACTGAATGAAATAAGGAACAACGCGTTGTTGGATACTGAATAAGAAACAGGAATAATGAAAAAGTAGAAGACAATAATTGCATAAACCACATACCATACCAAGACTACTAAATAAGTAAGTAAATAAATTAAGAAGAAAAAGGACAACTTTTGTTGGTAAGTTTTTTTATCTGATTCTACAACTAAGTTGTGGTTAGTCGGTATACTTTCTGAATGACCTATTTTTTTTAATCACTTTTGTAGACATAAGAAGAAAAAGAACACTGAAAGGATGATATACAAGTTTGGGTCAATGTTGAAGAATTGAATAGTTGGCTTTATTGTGTTGTAAATATCATTTTACAATGGAGTCAATATTGCTCTTCTCTCAGTATGAGCAAAATTTGGTGCAAGACTGTCATTTGAGAATGGTATGCAGACGTGTTTCTCTGAATCTGAGTCTAGAATTGAGTTATCTATTGGGAAGAACCAAGCTTGCCCATCGCAATGTAACATTAAATTGGATGAAATCAATTGTCTATTGTCTGTTCTATATTACTGCCTGACAGAATCACAGTTACAAATTCGTTTTAAAATGTTTGATCCAAATTTGAGGCAAAAAAATCTAGAAAAAATCAAAATTCTCCAGAAAATAATCTAAAATGTATCCTAAAGATATACTACATACATCAAAAAAATAAACTACACAATTCCTTTAACTCCTAAAAATAGGATAAACTATATGTGAATTTTACACATATTTACAGCCTATTTATGACCTACTGGAACTGTTTTAGGCTCTAGGTAAAGTCAAAAGTAGTAAAGAGAAGTGATTCAACCAAAAATTAGTCATTCTTGTATTCTCCACTTGGTGTATCAGCTGACTTTGAATTCAAGGAAGGAAACTGTTGAGTTTCTACTGAAAATTTATTTCCCTTTTGGATGTTGGATTACACCCTGTTTATAATATCCTTTACTGGCTCTAACTTGATAAGATTTCTTCCTGTGTTTTGATTAGAGGATAAGGTTGTTTGGACGAATGGAATTTGATCTAAATGCTTGCAGTGCTGAGTTAACTAAGATGCAAAAGTAGCACATGCTATGGACTTTATGATATCAAGGGCCGCACACTAAAAGCTATCAAAGTATTGATTCAAATTGGATGATTCTACATTTTGCTGTTTTATTATATATTAATACTATACTTCCTTCAACTTGTATAGACAACAAGAGATTTTAGCCAATTATTGCATTCAAGTATTATTCTTTTAACACGATAATCAATGTGTGTGTTGTATCTATGTGATACACCTACACTGCATAATTATGAAAGTATTGGAAGCTTAAGTCCTAGCTGCTGCACAAAGATCAAAATGAAAACATTAAAAATGATATTTTTACTGAAATGTCACTCCTAGTTGTATTATCTAGCTGAATAGCAAATGAAAAAATATAATTTTCAAGGTAAGTAAAAAATGTATGTGTTTTGATATTTATGTAGATTTTAGGGTTCCTTTATCATACATGCTACAGACCCTGCACTAGCTTGATCTGGTCATGACAATACCAACTAGAGAAAGAAGATTCCTAATGAACTACATATATCATGATTCTCAGTATTGAAAGGCTGTGTAAGGCAGCAGCCACATTTTTCCCTCAATTGTTCATTCTTTTCACGATATCTAGGACAAGTGACCCACTCTGTGGGTAACAATGGGTGGTCATTTCAAATGGAGTTTCAAATGAAATAAGGTAGTCATGAATATTTGGTCAGATTACATATTCATTTCTCAATTATACTATTGTCTGCGTGAGAAACAACAATGCAGACATGGGTTGTGAGTGAACAAGATGAGAGGAGTGGGTATCAAGCAGTTATTTGGGCCTTTGCCTTTATGTCAAGCCATTTAGCTTGATGATAAGGAGTATTGTATTTGATGCCACATAAGACCTCGTATTAACCCACACCCGGATTGTAAGGTAGAAGTAACCTATGTTGTCTAGCTGTACAGTGACTGGTAATTGAGGTTGAGTTAAGAAGTTTGGCAATAAATGTAGAGAATTTAGGGAAATACTTCTTTTTGTACATGGGCAAACATCTCTAGTATCTATTGCAGTCACTGACAGAGATATCATTATGGGTGTTACGTTCCTTGTGTTGCCAATTCAGATGTTTATCATCTAAATCTAGATGTTTTTGGCTGCATCTAGATGTCTGAAATTGCTATTCAGATGATTTCTTGAAGAATAAGTAATATTTTCAGTCTAATTCATTGTGATAAAACAAGTATCATTTCAACAAAATAAGTATTGAAAATCAAATACTATTTGATCTATCAATAATGTGTATTATATTTCCTAGATTCTAGATGTACATCTCAAGAATCTAGATGTTTGAAGTTAAGTTGAAAATAGAATTGGCAACACTGCCTCTACAACATTTTCACAAAAGAAAAGAACTTGTGCATCTATGGCTTGACTTTCAAGTTTATTTTTGTTGTTTTCAAAACTTCAAATAGAACGTTCAGTTTCATTATCGTTGCATACACTATTGTTTCATTAAAATTTTGAATATCACATATTAGAGTCATTTCCTACGTGTGTGCAGCAGTTTCCCGGGGCACTGCAGTCGGCTTCCGGAGACACTGCAGAATATTTGAAA
Source organism: Thysanoteuthis rhombus (assembly GCA_963457665.1). NCBI lineage: Eukaryota > Metazoa > Mollusca > Cephalopoda > Oegopsida > Thysanoteuthidae > Thysanoteuthis > Thysanoteuthis major. The sequence goes on from OY735199.1 coordinate 82,790,859, forward strand.
ATCTTAGTCATTCCGAACAATCATGATTCAATGCGCTGAAGCGGATTTTTTGGCGGTAGCTGCGATAAAAAGCAAGTATCATGCAAACATTAATGTGGAACAGAAAATGAAATTGGCCATCTCCAATTTGATTTCAATGTTTGAGAAACTGTGGTGAACAATGAGTTCATTCATCTGACTAGTAATTTTGATTATCAAAAGAGGAAATGAATTATATATATATATATATATATATAATATATATAAATATATATATATATATATATATATATATATATATATATATATATATATATATGTGTGTGTGTGTGTGTGTGTGTGTGTGTGTGTTTCAGGAATTATATGATCTATGATTCTTTTCCTCACCTAACCTTACCAACTGAGTGAGCACGTATGATAAGTACCCAACAGACCGTTTTTAAAAAGTTGATATTTCTGTTATCTTAGAGCTACAATTCTCAGCTCCACTCATTTTTGGAGTTTTAACACTCTATTAGTCATAGAATGTTCAAACATGAAAATGAAATATAACCTGAGCACTGTAGCACTGGAAATAACCAAAATAACAATTTCTTGAAAAAAATGGTTTGTTGGGCACTTATCATGCATGATAGTGAATCCTCCAGTATTTTCTGACTTAGGGCACCATGATTTTAAAGATCTGGAAACCAGAGACTCATTAAATTTCCTTGGTTTAAAATGCTAACCGGAATTGTTTATTTGGATTCCTTTACGATTCCTAATGATTTATTAATTTTGTCTACATTTGTAAACTTTTATCTCAATTTTCGAGTTAAAATTAATACAATATTGGGTAACAGTACTTTATCTAATAAATATAAATTATAGAATTTTTAGGATTGTCATGTTACTTTTTTCAAATGAATAATTCAATATATCCTTTGATGCATGAATACATCTAGCAACAATCACTGTCACTGATTGACACGTCAAAATATGAGTTACATCCCTTGATGTTTTTCCTCTTAATCTAGATGTTTTGGTCACTTTTGATATCAGAAATAGATCTTAGATGATTTCTCATAAGAATAAGCGATATTTGTATTTAATTTGTGATAATAAAAAAAAGTAATATTGTTAATTGATATGAGCAATATTTCAATGAAATAAATGTTGAAGAATAAAGTCACATTTAATTTATCAATGATATGTAATATATTTCCTGGAGAATCGAGATGTTTGTAGGTGTTTTAAGATGTTCTTTTGACTCAATTTTAGAAGTAAACTTGAGAATCGAGTTGACAACACTGTAGTTGATAGATCTTCTCCCAAGAAAAGAATGAGTGCATCTATTGTCTGACTTTCAGACTTGATTCATGCCGTTCAGATTTAGTCGAGTGGAAATCTATTAAAGATGTCATCCTTTATAAAATACCTGTTGGAAAACAACTGACATTGACCCAAGTTTGTATTTTAAAGAAAAGTAATTAAAAAAAAAAAATTAAAATAAATAAATAGAAATAAAAAAAACATTTAAAAGAATTATATAAAGGAATTTTGGTAATTTTCTATTTTACATACCTAAAATAATTCTCCTAAAAGAAAAGATTTTTCTCACAATTTTTGGTGCTTTCAATCAATTACACCTTTGGAACCATTCAGAAATTTGTTATTTAAAAAAAAAATCACTATGTAACAGTTATGTAAATATAATACTGAACTGGACATTTTTTTCTGACATTTTTATAGAAATTTCAATCATCTTCCTTTAAATCTGATTTTAATTGTATTATTTCTTTAATTCATTCATTTTTTTTAAAACATCTTGAAGGTTACACCATTTTTAACATAGTGCTCATATGCACCTTACTTCTGTCCATATTTCTATGAGGATGGCAGAAAGTGGGTGCCCAGTTTAGTAGTAAACTTACACTGAAAAACTGTGAAAAAAAAAATTTTTTTTAAAAACTGACAAATTTTTGGATGGTTCAAAGGTCTCACGGATTGGAATTACCTAGAATCGAGAGGAAAAAAAATTCTTCTCGGGGTACTATTTTAGGTACGTAAAATAGGAAACGGCCAGATTTTTTTTTTTTTTCTATAAATACAATGTTAAAACATGAAGAGAGCGTGCCCAGCAAGGATAAATCACACACACCTTGTGTTGTTTTCTGTGCTGACAGCGTTCATCCAGAGTGCAGAATTATGAAAAATAAGAGCAATCAACACATCAGTTGATACATGAGTTAAGAAACAGACATCAGGAGACGACGGTCAATTGCAACGAATTAATCGGTCACCTTACTTCTCGCATCGTAAATTAAAAGTAATGGTAGTCCTTGGTCCTACGGATGTATAATATTGTAGTTCAACACCGCATATACAAAAGCTCCAAAAAGTCATTCAAAGGCTCCAATAAATATAAATATACCAAGTATTGATCAACAGTGCTGTATTAATCATGAGGCACTTGAGCCAAAGGAATCGGGCTCCCAGGCTCTAAAAGGATCCTGAGGGGTATTTAGGGGATCCCGAATAGGCCATAGGTTGGAAAAAAAATTTTTTCACATTAACCCTTTGGAGCCTATTCTTGGCTAATATACTGAGTAAATAATAACAATCAATTGGTTCTATTTTCCATTATATATCTTTGGGGGGAATCATGTTAACCTTTGCCTAATACAGTAATGAATTTAGAAGCCATTAATTTGGTCTTTATCATGATATTGTGCAATATAAATCCCTTTTTGGAATGAGAGAAACAGTGCACCCGAAATTGCCACTATTTCTTTTCGAGGCCCATCGAGATTTTCAACATTTTGGGTGTTTGATAAAAACAAATTAATGGCTTTTAAATTCATTACTGTATAAATATCTGATCAATTCACAGTACAGTTATTATTTTTGGAACCTTTGCATGACCTTTTAGAACCTTTGTATGCTGTGTTCAACTACCACATTATACATCCATAAGACCAATGATTGCCATTACGTCCAATTTACAGCGTGAAAAGTAACATGAACCAAATTAATTTTCATGTTTTCTGCTTTAGAAATAAAAACTGCTTAAAGTTTTGTCTTTGAAATAAATGGGATATCAGTAGCATTCACTGACAATCCTCATCTGTTTTCACAATTTTTCGATTGGCCTGTTCTCTGATCATCTTCAGTTGACATAAGGGCCAGACTTTAGGTCCTTGGCGCACTGGGCGAGCTGAACTTTAGTGCTTTTTATAGTATCATATTATCTTATGATTAAAAAAAAATCTGACTTCACATCAAGGAGTTTTTTAATTTTGATTAATGTACTTGTTGTCCGTTTTTTCGCAATTTGTTTCCGGGAAGGCCTACCATCTTTGATATATGACAAGTGCCTCTTCTAGCATTTGTTGCTCAGGTTGACTGTCCATGTAGTCATTACCTGGTGACATTAGGAAATTCACTTCAGCGTCCAGTTGCTAGACTGATGTCTAAGCACAGAAAATAGTCCTAGGGACAAGGTTTAGGTGCTGGCGCTGATAAAACACTTGTCATCTCCAATTGTATGTATGCATACAGTCAGTGGGACAGAGAGGGTGGTTGGGAAAATTCGGATAAAATTATTGCTGGTTTTTTCATCTGTTGGGAATTTCAGTCAAATCAAGCCCTCTGTCCCCTGCTTTAACCAAGGAGTTCCTATACGTCCATGTATATTATATATAGTACTTTGGAAGTAAGACAAGTTTAGAAATGCATTTTGTCTCGTTCATTTATTTTTGCTTCTTATTTTGAAAGAGGTATTGGAGTGGTGCTTTAGCAGCACAGCACCTCAGCCCAGGTATTTTGGGAGTATGGAATCAGGTCAGAGGTCAATCTCCTTCTGGAAATATGGATGTCTGGAAGTGGCATATCTAGTTCTGGATTTATGGATATCTGGAAGTGGACAATCTAATTCTGGAATTCAGGATGTCTGGATGTGGACTTTCAACTAACTTGCTTGCTTCTGTGAGTGAGTGTGCATGTGTCTTCAGAAATGCATAAGTATTCCAAATAGTGTATCGTTCAACGAGTGAATGGTGGGTCAGATAAAAAGAGAAGTGAGGGAACACAGAGCTACCTACTCTAGCAAGCATAGCAATCTGGTGAGCTAGCATGCCTCTACTACTGGATAGAGAGGGAACGCCATTTCCCTTTCCAAACGGAGTAAGGAAATGCCGTTCCAATCCGTCCGTACAACACTAGACTACTGCATATTTCCTATGCCTGTTTATCAATTGAAAAATAGAGAACCAATCAAAAAGAAGCATTTATATAAGATATGAATCGTTTGGCTTTGTGGACAAAGATTTTGAGAGAGTTTTGAGAGAGAATATGATGGGGCCATAGATGAGAAATAACCCTCCAGACTGCACAATGAAATTTCAAAGTGAAGTGTGTGATGTGCACAAGATATATACATACAAACATACACCAACACACACACACACACATATAAATATACATGTACATGTATGTATGTATTGGTTTGTATTTGATGAAATGTTTTATCAAAGATTTAGCCGGTGCCGGATATAACTATGTAGCAAAAGTACAGTTCCTGGATTTTTGATCATACCGTACTAAATGATTTCAAGCCATAATCTAGATTCAGTGATTCTGCAATTGCTCTTCTACTATAGTACTCTAATGCCATCAACCTTTATGAGCAAATACATGTACAAGGTTTGAGATTTTAACCAATCACCACCTTTAAAATAGGGTTATTGATTCAATACAGTGATTAATAGGTGTTTACTATCTATGCAATACATTTTTTGACTTATAAATATGGAGGTATTTGAAACTAAAGTCAAAGCCACTGTTCAATGCTCAAAATAAAAAAAATATTGCGATTACTGGAATGCTTTCCCATTTTAAAATCTTTTTATTAGATTAAGTATCATATATATCATTTTTATTCAAAACAATCTTTGACTATGTTTTGCCTTCATTCTAATTTTGATAGTTGCTTTTTATAGCAATTTCCTCTCAGATAGATAATCCTTCAGCTTTGAGTAAATAATGTTGATTATGAAAAAAAAAAAATAAGTGTTTGGTGGAATTTGAACCCACATCCCTTCGGGGAAACACTGTTTAGACTGACCTGCTTTGCCAATTATGCCACCACACTTCAACTCTACAGAAAAGTATAAATAGCACCCTTTTGAACATATCCTCTATTTTGATCATAGTTGTTCTGTGAACACTCTGGTAGATACAGGATTTAAGACATTTTCTCATTTTTTCATTAGATGAAGTATCAATTAATTGTATATATATGTATATATATAAATGTACATGTAATATATATATATTGAGAAATAGATATCTGATTTGAGAGAATGATTATAAATTGCGTTATATTATATTGAAACTCTTATTTGAAATGATGTAAGAGAATAAATAATTGGAGAAAATGTGGCTGCTGCAGGAATTGAACCCGTAGCAGTACTCTTACCATTTGGCTAAACAGCTGCCGGTAATGCCAAGGTTCAAATAACTGTCTCAAATCCAAATTTGCATTTTTTTGCTTATTCACGGTCTATATCTGCTCTATTCATTTCTTTCAATGTGACAGTTATGCACTAAGAAATGGATATATGATCCAACATATATATATATATATATATACATGTATTATTGAAATGTCAGACATATTTGTTCTATTATCTGGCTGTATAGCAAATAAAATAAACATATAAACTTGGCAAGTAAAAATGTTATTGTTTTGATAGTTATGTGGAATTATGAGTATTTTTGTAATTCAATCTATAACACATGCCTTGGATTTAGCAAAAAGAACTACAATCAACACGTCTGGATAGTCACTCAATAAAAACCATTATGTTTCTAACTTCTTTTGGCAGCATGCCCCGTTGGGGATGATCAATCAAAAAATTGGAAAAAGGGCAGTGATCAATGAATAAGTTATTTCTCTCACCTTTTGTTGGCCAGTGATCTCTTGAAAAGTATGAATTTTCAAAAAACACATTTAGGTACAAACTAAGGGATAAATTTAGCATTAACTCAAATCACAAAGTGAACGCCAAACAGAAACCTACCCTGGGGGAAGAATTAAAAAAAAAAGTGAAAACATTCTTTCTAGACTATTAAAGAGAATATTCATATTTTCAGCCCTTTAGCTTTTTTGGTGCAGCCTGTATGTGGGATACATGCATACAGCCGGCTAGCCAGCCAGCCAAACCATCAGCTAACCAGACCAACTTAAAAACTGGAGAAACCTTTGATGACAGTTTTGGTTGACAGTTTCTGATAATTGACAGTCTATGTGGCTTATTGGTAAAACACATTTTGCAGCATCAAGAAAAAAAGGATTGCAAGTTTGATTCCTTTCCAGAGGTACTGTTTGTTTTGGATTTCCAGATTTCAACAGTTATGAAGTTTCATGCCTTGCTGCAAGAAGGTTCTCTTCATGTACATATCCAAACTCGCAAAAAACCCATGCGCACATATGCTTGTATATAATCATCATAACCAACATGCTAAAGCAGCAACAAAACTCATTGCTACAGCCTTGACCAACAATAACTCAACGAGCAATAACTAATTGGGTATGGTATAAGCAGACTTCACGACAATTGCTTTTGAAACTTCTGTCACAGGAAAAGATACACACATACACAAAAAAGTGGTAAGCTTGTTTTTTGCCACCCTATCTATCTATCTAACTAATGTATACATATATATATATATATATATATATATATATATATATATATATATATATATGTATATATATATATTTATGCATGCGGTTATGTATATGGACATTTACATACTATTAAAACTTCTGTCACAGGAAAAAACGCACACATACATACAAAAGTGGTCAGCTTATTTTTTGCCACCCTGTATATATATATATATATATATATATATATATATATATATATATATATATATATACACATGCATTTATGTATAGGCACATATACATTAGAGTAAAGAGACAATTTGGACGTCCATATCATGCTCAAATGAGATTTCTCTATCTAATTTGATGTTTCGTTACTTCATATCTAACTTCTTCAGTTAAGTGATGGAGATTCAAAAAAAGGGTGTCTGTTTTACTGAGCCCATATCCAACTTTTGGTGAAGTTTCCTGGATGAGTATTGAGCATTTTCAATCAAACCATATGCTTTTCAAATGTCCTCAAGAACTGTTCCAGGGATTTATTTTCGATCATCAGATGACCAGTGTGTTATGGTCTCAAGAGAGTTTATCAAGTATCATATTGGTGTGTATGTAATTTTTGGAAGTAGTGTGTGAGTATAGATCAAAAGAAAGAGTTGGAAATAAACTGAAATTGTTTGAGACTGGCTTTTGGAATTGTTTCTTCATCCTAATACCGTATTAATCCACGTTGATATATGGGAAAGATATATGAGTTTCTTTGAGTTAGGCTTTGTTGAGTACTGTAAGCATTGATCTTTTCTAAAGAAAGATAGGTATCTCTCTCGGTAGTTTTTGAATCAATTGACATAAAAGCAAAGTTGATTCTACGATAATACTAATCAGTTGCCCACTTTGCTGACTTGAAAAAAAAAAACAGAAACAGTGAAGCCTAGCGGCTGTAGGGTCAAACTCCTGTTTAACTTCTCTTCCAACTGAAGATGATTACAGCAACTTTTTATTGTAACTATGCCAAATAGAAAAATTATAAGAATATATGTATTTTTTCAAGTAAATGTATTTGGATAAAATAAGCCTGTGCATACCTGTATGATAAATATTTGTTAATACCTGAGACTTGTCAGTTTTGCATAATCAGTAAGACAGCCTCCTGGCAAGCAGTCACTCGTGAGTTCAGATCATAGTGGGCGAATGTTAATTCTACTCATTGGTTTACACTCCTCTAATTTTGATAAGGATTGTTCTTATTATGTTCGGAAAACAAAGTCAAAACCAGACTTGGTACTTTTGTTGACATATTTTCTTCCTGTTTCTTGATAGAGGATGTTATTTTCTGATTATGCCTGAAAAGTACAAAGAATGTCATTTATTCTCTTCAAACTTTGCCTTTGCGACCAGGACAACAATAATTTGAAGTCTACTTATTTCCAATTGAAGAACCGAAACATTTGTACATTTCTTGCCACATGAATTTGAGAAAAACAATTACATATGAATATAACAGCACTAGTCACAAAAGCAGAGTCTGACAGAAATAATAGCCTTTCTCTTTACTTTTTACTCAGAAGAAATTAGAAAATAACACTGACAATCATTCTGCAGGCTATTATCCTCCAAATGATATTGATATTTGTACAGTTATTTACTATGCATGGCTTAGTTTGGGCACAAGGCTGCATATTTGGAGCTCTAGTGGGGATCAAACTTACTACTCAGGAGCAGCTCTCCATCATTTCCTTGTGAAAGTTTGGGCCATTGGCTTTAGGAGAAATAATTGAATTTGAGAGCAGATCAAGGACTTTGTTTATATTAGGCTATATATCTTTTTATTTTTTCAAAAAGAAAAGTTGAAGAGGAATAGTTAATAAAAAAGCTAAATTTAGATTTTAAGTGAAGTAATTCAATAATTGTACACTTACATCTCTCTCTCTCTTTGTTTTTAATATTTTTTTTTCATTCAGTTACACCTTTTTTTCATTCAGTTACACTTTTTTTTCATTCAGTTACACTTTTTTTTCATTCAGTTATACTTTTTTTTTCATTCAGTTACACTTTTTTTTTCATTCAGTAACACTTAGCATACATCTTTGGCAGAGGGATGCACTGTCTAAGTGTTTTCTTGGTAAAAACTATCAAACAAAACTACCAGCATAGGTTTCTTTAGTTTTGAAGTAAGCTGGTTATGTATGTATGCATACATAACACTTACAGATTGAACCAATGTAGCTAGAGGGCTGAAGATTTGAGCATTTTCACTAAAAATTTATTTTATGAGGGAAAGGATAATTTAGAATGTAAGTTTATGCTAAATTGACCACTCAGCTTGTGATCGACCACCAACAGAAGATTGGAGAATTGACTTATTCATTGATCAGCTCCTTTTCTAATTTTTCAATTGATCATCCCAAACATGGCATGCAACCAAATGTTGTTGGTCGTTTGACAGTTTCTATCAAGCGACTATCGAGACCTGTTGACTCACTTTACACATGATCACAGACCCAGCCCTAAAAAGTACATATGCCTACTGTTTTCTCTGGGTTGTTTTTGTTGTGCCAGTGCTACCAGACACACACTGTTTGGCCAAGAACCTTGCAAATTCACCTGAGAACTCCTCTGGACATCTTTTGGAAACAGTCTTCTAGATTTTTGGAAACATTATCAGTACCTTTTTTTTTTTAATGGAATTTGAAAAAAAAATATCTTGTGTCAGCCCTACCGGACTTAGTATTAAGCATAGAACTTTGAGAATGAGTGTGAGAACATCTTGTTGATTTACAACTGTGATTCACTTGATGGTCAGTATGAGGTATTTTTTTTTTTTCTTAATTTTTTATATATTTCAAGACAAGGAATGAAAAATTGTGAATAAAGTGGCCTGATTCCAGCAAGGGAAAAAAAAATGGTATGAATGGAAATTAGTAAAACTTCACCACGGACAGCAGGAACTACACCGAAACGCACAAGAATGCAAAAACAACTTTGGCAGGTTACAATGCGCATGTAGAAAAAAAACGGTAGGGGAGAGCAAACATTTTCATTTGAGGATCAAGCGACAACCAAATATGTCAGAAAAAAAAAACTTGAAAAATCCTGAAAGTGTGGACAGCCTTCCCCTATATTCAACATTTTATGCATGGAATATTTAACTTTTAAACTCATAGACTGCTTGATACCGCTCTTATTTGACGGCGGAATGATTTACTTACGGAAATAAAGTTTGTTGAAACTATCATGACATGTAGAATTAAAAAAAAGTTGAAAAATAATCCTCCTAAAACTGGAAAGGAGGTAACTTTTATGTGTAGTTATTCCCCTTGATATCAACATTTGCATTTTTTATATGAATCGAAGTTTTAAAAAATTCATACAGACACGCATATATTGATATTCATGTATATATATATATATATATATTGTGAGAGAGAGAGAGAGAGGAACCTTCATTATCTGAATGTGATAAGCAGGGAGTAATCTGCTCAGATAATTATTTGGATAACCGATCGGATTGTGAAAAAGAAGCCATACTGAATGCAATTACAGGACCTCGAAATCTAGTTCGGATAATCCTAAATTCGGAAATTTGGTGTACAGATAATCAAGGTTTCTCTGTGAGTGCATATATATATATATATATATATGTTCAGATGAGATTAGGTAGAGAAAACACTCAACACATGTTTCATGGTTGATCCATTCATATACATGTATGTATTAAGAAATGAATATATATGATCAAAGAGAATGATTATAAATTGCATTATATTTTATAAGAACTCTTATTTGAAATGAAGCCCCTGTTATTACATGGCTAATGTATCACTTGAACTAGACATAAACAATCATAGAAAATGGTGATGCTGTAGGAATCAAACCTGCTACCAATAGAGTAGCCATTTAAATATAGCAATGCTCTTACCATTGAGCTAAACAGCCGGCAGTAATACAAAGGCCCAAACAACTGCTTTCACCTCAAATTCTCATCTCATTTATTCTCAGTCTATTTGCTTCTTACAATGTGATAATTATGTATCATGAAAGTTCAAGATGAGTTTCTGTATAATATAATGCAATTTATTATCATATACATATGTGTGTATGTGTATTGGGGCAGCAATTTTTCATTCAAACAATATAAATGTGCATATGAATTTATTTTTTATATGTTCTATATGTATGAATACAGTTATATATATGCACATAAGTATTTGAAAGTTAAAAACATGTATACATACTTATATAAATATATGAATATATACATACATGCATATATTATTTAATGTAAAGATATTATATATTCATGTATATAGTGAGGCATAAAGTATCATTTACATTTTCAAAAAGTTTATTCATAAATTCATATATATATTCAAAATTGATCAAATTTAGACCAACATTTTTTATTTTTGTCGATAACTTTCCTATTTTCAATTGTGTTTCTTTATTTTCATGATTTTTAGATTTTTTAAAATATTTATCCAAATTCTGTCAACTTTGAAACTATATAATAGGTATGAATAATACAAACTCAATTTTACCGGAAAATCAACATCTGAGAAATTTGAAAATCTGGCAAAAATCGGCATATCATCTGATTTTATCAAAATTTTCTATATCTAATTATCAAAGGACAAATCTTTATAAAAATAATTTTTTTACCCCAAAATCGGAAAAGGAAAGTTTTCTTCCATATGATTCCTAGCCAACCTTTAGTTATTTTGATCACTTATTTTAATGATAAATTGATTTTTTCATTGATTTTTACACATCTAAAAGACAAATCTCTTGAGATATTAATAATTTTTATCTTTTGTTTGAAAACTGCTCAGAAACTGCTCGAACTAGGTTTAATAGATATAAATGACGGAGATTCAAAAAAAAATTATCTTGAGTAAAACATTTTTATCATGATCAAAAGTGTAAATCAACTTATAATTAATAAAAAAAACTGAAAAATTAACGATAAGTAGGGTTTCCCATCTAATTTTCTTGTTTATTTATTCCAAAAGTAAGAAATCAAGTTACAGCAATCCTTGAGAGCTTTTTTTAAAAAAAAGGTAAACATAATTTATATCTAGAAGGATTTATCTATTCAACATGTAAAAATCAATGAAAACAGCTATACATATTGATAGAACATATCATCAGAATATTAAATATCAAATGAAAAAAAAAAATCATTTTTGTCCAATATTTGTAATGATATATTACTTCTATAAAAAATTGTACTTTAATAAATAAGTATAAAAAATTTTATTAAAATCAAATTATATGCATATTTTTGCCAGATTTTTAAATTTTCCGGAATTGATTTTCCAGTGAATCTTTGTCCATATCTTTAATACCTAGAACATGATAATGCTGAAAGAAACTTTTTGAAATGTATCGGACAATCCATCACTCACAGTATGTATATGCATAAATGCATGTCGATATGTATATGGTTGGATTTAATGGCATATATACACCTAATGATCAGCATTGAATATACATCCTATTAACAAGAAAAAGATCAATTGTATACATATGAATGTATGTAAATATAAGTATAAATATCTGCACACACATATAGACATAGATACGTAATGTGTCGGTATATACCTTTATTTTAGTTTCAAAACCCAACAAATCATATACATAGATAAATATATTAGCATATAAACATGAAAATGGCTAAATTAATTGTGCTTATATATATATATATTTTTATGTAAGGTCCCTCTCAAAATCTATGTTTGCGAAGCCAAACCATTTACATATCTGCAAGTGCTCATTGGTCTGTATATCAATTATTTGCACTAACAGGCATACTGAATCACTGTAGCTCCACAAATGGCCTGCTGGACCAACGAGTCAAGTGGGCGATGGATTCTCTTGTTGCTCATTTATGTATCTGTATGTATGTGTGTGTATGCTTTGAATAATTCTAATAAAAAATCTACTCAGATAATTTTAGATCATCTTTCAAATAATTAGTTCAAGTATACACTCAGGCCACAATGATTCACTGATGTGAGATTCAGATATAATTGTAAGTAGATGGATAATTTATATCTGACAAAATGTCATTATTATAAAGACAATTTTTGTCAGAACAATATTTTTCAAGTTCAACACTAATTCCTCGATTTTTTTTTACATGATTCTGGGGCCTTTTGATTAGCTACTAAATAATTTCAGTGCCAGGCAAAACATAGTACCTACAGAAATGTCCTCATAATTATCATATATAGAAGTATATGTCTTCTAATGTAAAAGGAGTTCCGATTTGTGTTGTCAGCAGAGGATTCATTCTTTAGGGAGTTACTCTTGATATTAGAATTTTTTCATTATTGAAATCCGCCAAAGGGAACCAATTTAGTTGTCCACTCAGTACCTCTAAAAGTTCTCAAGTAATTCCAATGAAATTTTGTGGAAGGGTGTGCTATGGAAGAAGTGGTTAAACTTTAGGGCAGGTCCAGGATTTTGTTTTCATTCGAGAGATATTTTTCATTCTTTTACAGAAAAAGAAGTTAGAAAAGAATAGTTAATCATGAAAACTTGATTAAAATTTCAAGGGAAGTAACTCAATAATTCTATATCTACTTGTCTCTCTTGATATTTGGATACATTATAAGGGGCCCATAGAATGGATTGAGCAAGATGTTGAGTAAACAACATAGGCAAAAGGAATTTGAAATAATTCGAAAATGACCAAATCCAAATGTTGTGAAAACAGTGACAGCAAAAATGAGAATATAAAGCCTCAGAAAATCAAAACAGAGTTTTTACGTTTGACTCTCGAATTCAGATAAGAAAACTTGGATTTCATATTTAAGAGGGGAAAAACTACTGCAAATGTTACCTCATTTAGACCTTTAAAAATTTCTCTTCTTTATAGAAGAGTTCCATTATTTTCTTTCTATTTACAGAAGAGTTCCACAATCAACTAGGAGCGGCATGTCTGTCCACACCTTGAGTATTGTGTACAGACCTGAACACCGTATTTGGAGGAAGACAATATATCTTTCAGAAAAAGTTTAGGTACGAGCAATATAGTTAGTTTCAGAATTTAAAAGTATGACTTATTGGGATAGGTCGAAATAGGAGTAATATGGTCATAAAATAGGAGAGATAGAGGAGACTTAACAGAATTATTTGAAATTATGCCTGGTTTAGAATTAATAGAATCTGATATGGTAAAAGTAAACAGAAGTAGATTAAATTCTTTTTTAGTAATAGAGAGGTAGGATTATGGTATAGATTACTGGAATATGTAGAGATATCAACGGATGCATATGATTTTTAGAAGAATTATAATGTCTATTACACTACAGCGAATGTTTAAGACCCTAGATTATGTGGAAATATGAGGTATATGATGTGAGCCTGTACATATAATTCGAATGGTTTATTTAACTTTAAAGAATGAATATTCTAAAATTTTCTATCCAGTGGTTTATGAAATTAAAAGTTGAATTCATGAACCACTTCATATCTCCTAACAACTGTGAAACTCTTCAATGAATAGAATTAAAAAAAAATGGAACTCTTTTATGAATGATATAGAAAACAATTGCCATAAGTTGCAAGGGAAGTAATTTTGATCAGGAGTTATTCCCTTTGACTTGACATTTAATTCTTTTTTTATATGAATATAAAGCCGAGATGAAATCATTCAATAAGATAGAAGTATATTTCAACAGTTTTGAGAAAAATGTATTGGTTGGGCCAAATCTGCAAAAATTACCAAAATGGTGAAATTTCCTTTTTTTTAGTGAAGAAAGTTTGATTTCACTTTGATAACATAAACTTTTGATTGTAAAAAAAAGCTGTTTTATATCTTAGCTTTGATAAAATAAACTTTTGATCAAATTGAAACGACGTCTTTACTTGTCTTTAGCAAAAAAAGGTTAGCACTTTTCAAATTAGGTAATCTTGAGGATTTGAGCTGAGCATATATAATGAGAGGTCTTTCAATGAATGGCATAGAAACATAGTGGATATTTCTGTCTGAATTTTGTTAGACAAAGTATTTCAATCATTGTATGCTTTTGGTTTGGACTGCTGGTATTCCCGCTGAGTTTGCTTTATGGGTCTCCACTTTTGTGAGAAATCCCAAACTGTCATAAGCTCAAACTGTGTCTGTGGGCATCTATGCTTTAACTAGATCTATATCCTGCATTCATTTGCAAGAAGTGTCTAGAGTTGTCAGAAAGCTTGTAAGGGTAACATGCTTGGTGTAAAACTGGCACACATAGGAGAAGATTATTTTGGGATCTGGGAAGGCTCAGAATTTTTCCCAAAACAAATAATGGTGTTTGTTTTTCTACTTTATGCAATTTTGGTTTGCTCATCGGAACACTGGGGAAACCAGCAATATCTTTGTTTTTGAATCTTTGTTTTGTTTTCAAGACATTTTGAGAGGCTTTTGCTCCCTGGATGAGATTTTTGTTCATAAAATGCACGCACTAGAAATAATGTGTGTAATAGGGGATATGCTCTCTTTGAACAAGATTTGACAACTTTCCAGAAGATAACAGATACACGGAGAAGGCTGAAAGATACAAGGCCAAATGTTGAAAAAAAAAAACAACTAGCATTCCTAGGGAAATTAATAATCACTGCCAGCCATATATGCTTCTTTTTACCTCGTAAATTAAGTAGTTCTAGACAAAAACGATAGTATCACTCAAGTATAAACTCTCATTGGTCTTCCACTAAAAACCTATTTAGGGGTGAGATTTCAGGGAACAAAAATGACATTATCCCTATTCATTGATGGGTACCGAGTACGAAAACTTTCAAGTTTCTGTGTACAGCTAGGGCTGAGTGAAATCTGTATACATAGATACGTATAAATATTGGATCACATGAATAACCTAAACCCAGCAAAAGTGTCCAAACGGGTCTGTTGTGGATAGCATGATTAACAATGACGAGGAAATCAGTCCAAACCAACAACATACAATGATAATAAATACTCATCAAGGGAAGATAAAAATGACAAATTGCAAAAAATTCAGGCATTATGGTCAGGGCCGGATCAAGCTAGTGCAGGATGTGTAGCATATGTTGTAGAGGGACCCTAAATTTAAAGAAATACACATAAATATTAAAAACAAACTTTTTTGCTTACCAAGTAATTATATTTTTTCATGTGCTATAACTGTCAGATTTTACAACAAATATGTATGGTATTTCAGTTACAGAATTGTTTTGTCTTCATTTTGCTTTTTGTGCTGAGGCTATGACTTCAATTTTAAATATCTTTGCATCCATGCGTTGTATATGAATCATATACATAACACACTCAGTCTAAGGTGATAATTGTTTAAAATCGCTCACCTTACTAATCCAGTTGTTCATAAAAGTTCATAAAAGTTGAAGATGGTATAGAACTTTTGTAACAGAGCAAGTGCAGAATGACAAAATCAGAATTAATGGCATTTAGTGTAGGGCCTTTGAAATTGCGGGGCCACAGCATATGCTACTTTTGCTACATAGCTAATCCAGCACTGATTGTGGTACCAAGAAAAACAAAGCAGGCAAAAAAAAGTCTCAAAATTAATTAGTAATTAGTAATTAGTTAATAATTTTGGTTTGATCAATTATGACCAACCTGGTGATTAACATCCGATTTGGTGCTTTGTAAAAATATATGTATATATACATTTATATATGTACTTAAGAAATGGACATTTTGGTCCGACAGAATGAATTATAAATTGTGTTATATTACATAGAAACTTATTTGAAATGATTTCCTGTTATTACATGGTTAATATATCATTTGATTTAGATAACGCAAATAGAATTAACAATGAAAGAAAATGGGGATGCCACGGGAATTGAACTTTAACTGATATGTTGCTGCTTCAACACACTGATGCACTTACCATTGTGCTAAAAGGCCCACTGATAAGGCAAAGGCTGAATAACTGCTTTCAACCCAAATTCTCATCTGGTTTATTCTCGGTCTTTTTTATCTCTTTCAACACTGCTATATGTATTTGAGAAATGGCATGTTGAAGTGGATACTTATCGGCAGCAGGTTTGATTCTTGTGGCAGCCACATTTTCTTTAATTGTTTCTCCCCCTTATGCAGTCCGAATTGAGTGATGTATTAACCGTGTAATGATGGGAAATCATTTCAAATAAGTTTCTACATAATATAACACATTTTATAATTCATATGTATATATACATATATGTACATATATATATATGCATACATGTATATATATGTATATATATATATAGAAACACAAAAAAATGCAAGCAACAAACTCAGAATCAGCATCATTATACCTTATGCAGTTTGGAATCAATGTAAGATGCCATATTCCGGTCAATATCCTCATCATTGTTGTTTTGATCGCTATGTTTTGAATATTGTCTCCTCGGGTGTATATTGCTTGAACTATTAAGGAGTTGGAGGTTAAAAAGAAAGAAAAAAAGAATTAAAGATCACCGGATGAAGAGTACACATGAGGAATTAGAGGGAACTCACCAGCTGAAACATAGTGACCAAAACAACAAGTGTAAGGATATTAATCTAAATGATATATCTGATAATGAATACGTTTCACTTCTAAGATTTCAGACAACTTGTGCTCGATACTCCACTCAGAATTACATTCTGGGAGAACGGATTTTTAAACAAGCAGCCATGAGCGACCCCTAGAGATAATGTGGGTTGGCATATGCCAGGATCAGGCTTTCTAACTGAAACCTTATTCCCTGCTCGTAAAGATGCTCATGCACACATCTGAGTCTGATTAATTTAATGAAGTCTACCTCTTGATTCATTTTTCAGTAGATAAAGCATTCTCAACCATAATTAATTTTTGACGAGCATCCCTTTCATCTTAATTAGCTACAGCCAACTAAAACTGTCGCAAGCTGATCTGGCTGGCGATGTATATATCATGCATACAGACTGCACGGATGGAGCAAGAGGCCTGAATTGTTCAACATTTGCTCCTTATTATGTCTAGAAAAAACAATTTTTTTTGGTTTTTTCAAAATTTTCTCCATCGAAATAGGTTTTCATTTTGGGGGTTCAATTTGCAATGAGAATTTATGCCAAATCGATCCCTTAGTTTATGTCCAGCAGCATTCATGTTTCTTTTCTGAAAATTCAGATTTTTTTCTAGTGATCACCACTCAAGTAACTTATCCATTGATCACTCCTTTTTCTAATTTTTTAATTGATCACCCCTATACAGCCGAAAGACATTGGTCATGTGAAAGTTTCTATTGAGAGACTAAACAGACCTGTATTAGATGCTTTTCATTGCAACAAGTCAATCCGTCAGTCTACGGCAGTGAGTATAGAGTATCGGAAATGAAATGGAGGTTAAGTTTAAAGGTTAGGCTTGATCACCTGCCAACCGTAAAAGCTGTTGTAGCAAAATCATTTGATGATTTGTTGTAAATAGGCAGGTTTCCTGGAGTGAAGGAATGTGAGTTCAAGTATCGCCTACAGCTTATTCTTTACTTCCGATCTGTGTTGTTTATTCACTTCCGTAAACTGACAGAGTGAGTACATGAAAAACAGGCATACCCTATACTAATGTAGCTGTTGGGGTCCAAGAAAACCAACTGCGTTATAACCGGGCCACGATAACTGCAGACTGAGTAAAAAGTAATATTCAAGGGTAGGCAATGATAATAATAGGTTTGTTGTTTTGCTGTAAAACAACTACAATGTATTGAAAGGTATACTGAATTTCAGTGTTTAGAAATTGAAAATTTACATATTCGCATCAATGACCTATGAACCCTTGACCCCTAAGCCTTTAGATGCCTAGTACCAGAGTTCCAGAAAGAAAGAGGAAAGAATTAATTTAAAGATTTTTTTGTCCATTCATATACAGGAAACCCCCAATCCATGTGGTTAATATGACCTCCAAAAGTGTCACGCTAATCAAAACCACATTAATCAAATTTGAGGAATAATCGACACCTGTGGGAAATAATGTGATTAATCTTTAACATGTTAATTGAAAAAGTGCCAATCAGAATCGTACTAATTGAGCTTCCTGAAGATAAAAATGTTGAGTTCATCACCAATCACTTTGCATTATGAACCACAAGGTAATGAACCAGGTTATATCAGTGGGGGCACCTGTACTAGTCAAGAATTGATAATAGTCAAGTCTACACCTCATAAGTCATTATCATCCAAACACACATTTCTCATCACATATGAATGAGACTTTGCTTGAAGTTTAAGACCAAAGACAAGCTGAAAAATTGAAATCTGAAATGATTAGTTATCAAATAATATTTAGTTCACTTATGCTGTCAAAAAATAAAAGCTGCCTTTATCTAATTTTGCAAGTGGATTCTACTTCAAAAAATATCAAGAACATTGTGTTGTTCTGTATTTTCTTGTTTATGAACAACCAGAATGAACCTGGATTTTTTTCATGTTTCAATTGAAAAAATAAATAAGGAAGATAACTCAAAAATTAGTATCTTAATAGTTATATCCCTTGACAAATGTCGGTGTTTTATAAAAGTTGATTATTTCAATGAAGTATGGTTGAAATCACATTGGGGATGAATTTTTTGACTAAAATGGAACAATGGGAATCAGTGAATTTACCAGTTTAAAAACAGACCAAAGAAGAAAATTTCCTGATGTGAGGTCAGATTTTTCAAGAATATCTGTCAGTTAAATACTTTCTGTATCGGTGTAACAAAGAGAATCAATTGGCAGAGGAAATTCTCATGACCAACATCAAGCTCAGTCAAGCTTAAATAGTTTGTAGAAACAAAGTGGCCTGGAAGGATGGATTAGGGGTTAATAAATGAATATAAAAGAAAATACTATTCTTTGGAGGGAACCAGAGTTCAGCTTGCCAAGGGCACCAGAAACCTAAGGGTCAACCCTGGCTTTACCAGAGGTCAGTGTTCAAGCAAAAGCCATTATTTTGAAGACAAGATTTTCAAGACAAGAAAGCCCTTGGAGAAACGACGCAATTTCCTTCCCCCATTTGACTTAGCATTTTACTATGCTAAGCTGAGTAAATATTGTCATCCAGTCATTTTTGCACATCATTTCAGAGAGACTCCTTGGCTTGAAACATTTAAAAGTTGGCCATTTCCACTTGATTAATTGTTGTGCTACATATTCTTCCAAACTTGAAAGTAGTTTGTACCTATGTGCACTTCTAAAATCTGCAGTACCTACATGTTACTTCTCTCTCTTTTATATATGTACTGGAGCACACACATCATTAAAAATGGTGATAGTTTAGAACTGTTTACCTACATTTCTCCAACATTTCTTCAGTTTTTCAAATTGGTCTAGTTGGCTTTGCATGTATTATGCATACTGACAGCACCAATCGAGCTAGAGGGCTGAAATTACCCAACATTAGCTCCTTATTATATTAAAAAAAACTCTACTTGTTTTTTGGAAATCCCCGCCCCCCAATAGCTTTTTAGTGGGGGGTTCGATTTATAATCTTAATTCATACTAAATTGATCCCCATTTTGAGCCCACTTAATCTTCTTTTCGAAAATTCAGATATTTTTAGTGATCACAACCCAAAAATCAAACAATAGGAGAAATTTATATATTGATCACCCTTTTTCCAATTTTTAATTAATCACCCCTAACTCAGCATGCAGCTAAAAGAAGTTGGTTATGTGTTACATGTTGTAATTGTAGCCCATTATATGCTTCCATATCCCTGTCAAATTTCTTTCAGGAAGTCAGTGATCTTTGGCTTCCGATGATATGAAATGAAAGATCACCTTTCTATATAGATTTTTCATCATCATCATCATCATCATCATCATCATCATCATCATCATCATCATCATCATCATCATCATCATCATCATTATCAGCAGCCCTTTAATGTCCGTCATTGTCCGTCAATTGTGGGCATCTTGGAGCCAATACTTTCTGAGAGATTTTTAATTGATATCAAATCTATGTAATACACCGATAATAGAACACAAATAATTACACATGGATATAACCTCGAGCCACATAAGCAGAACTGCCAATTCAGCATATCTTAGGGATAGATCTAGTTCCGTTTCAGTGCAGTTAGCTTCTAAAAGCAGGGTTGCCAACTTGCCTGTTTGGGGGCTAGATCTAGCTCCTTTTTAGCTCATTCAGCTCCCATGTCAGCATCCAACTCTTAGCTCCTAATACAGCTCCTTTTCAATTATCTAACTTCTTCACATGTATTTTCTCACTTGTCAAATAATTCTCAAATATCAGGCAAGTAAAATTGAAATTATAGGTAAAACACCATGTAATTATATGTTAATTGATGATTAGGTGGGTTAGGGGTAGTTGTGCTGGTGTATTATAAACAATATGACTGAACACTTGTGATTTTTCTACCAGTTATCCTGCTGAGGACCACATCAACCATTCCAACCACGGTATTCCACCTAATTCTATGTAACGGTTTCCTTTAGCATGACAGGAATCGAATAAACAAAAACACATCAATGATTATAAGTAAATGTTGAACATATATGTGTATGTATATCTATCTATCTATCTATCTATCTATCTATCTATCTATCTATATATATATATATATATATATATATATATACATGCATGCACACTCATGTAATTACATCTTCATCAGGAACTGTCAACCAAAACTTTTAATTCAAGTTGACATAAATTTCTACTGTTCCTAAGTGATTCTGCTAGGCTGGCAATGCATGTATATATCATGAGTGCAGGTGGCAGCAATTGAATTTGAGGGCTGAAAATTCAAACATCAACTCCTTATTATACCAAGAAAAACGTTTTTTGGGGAGGGTATCAGAAAGTGCCTCCACAAAAAAAAAAAATGCAGACGTTGAGTTCAATTGACAATGTAAGTTCATGCTAAATCGTTCCCTCGGTTTGTGCCCGGTGACATTCACACTTAGAACCAAAAGGAATTTTTATTAAGCCAAGAAATGTTTGAGAGAAGAAACATTCATTATCAAGCCCATTTTCTGATTTTTTAATTTATCACTCCTAACATGACATGCTGCCAAAAGTCATTGGTCATGTGACATTTTCTATGGTTGATTAACCAGACCTGTCTTCATCTTTTTAAATGTTAAAAGCTTTTTACACTTCAAAATAGATAGCTTGAATAAATGTCTTTGTAGTGAAGAACCTCTTGAAAGATAGAAAACCAATGAATCACTTTAGACGTGAAGTAGGTTGTAAAAATAAATTTTCTGCAAATTTCAAATCTATTTATGACTCAAATTGTAAAACACAAGCACAAATCTATGAAGAACAAACAATTACACATGAATAATAATCTCGAGGCAAGGTAAGCAGAGTTGCCAATTTAGCACTTTTGAGGGCTAGATCTAGCTTGGCTCCAGTGCATCTAGCTCCTGTAAGCAGGGCTGGCAATTTAGCATTTTGAAGGGGCTAGATCTAGTTCTGTTCCTGCATATTCAGCTCCTGTAAGCAAAGTTGCTGATTTAGCACTTTTTGGGGTTAGATCTAGCCCAGTTTCAGTGAATTTAGTTCCTGTAAGCAAAGTTGCCAATTTGGTTGTTTGGGAGCTAGATCTAGCTCCTTTTTGTTCATTTAGCTCCTATGCCTGAATCTAGCTCTTAGCTCCTCATACAACTCCTTTTCAATTCATTTAACTTCTTGAAACGTATTTCCGCATTTGTCAAAAAATTTTTAAATATTTGGTAGGTAAAATTGAAATTATGTCCAAAACACTAGGTAATTACAAGTTAATTGATTGCAGATTAAAGACATTTTGTATTTCTATCATATTAAGTAAATCTCTTGATGAAATTCTGTTTTTTTCATGGTTTTCTGGGTGAGTATTTGATAATATTGGCAAAAATGTTGGGGTCCACCATTTGACCACCTAATATCACAAACCATGCTACAATGAACCACACTATACTGAAGGAGGCCTGTATCTAGCTCCTTTTTAGCTATTTTTCCTTTCAGATCATTTGCTCTTTGATTTTTAATGTTTCTAACTCTCACGAGTCATTTTATCTCTCTATTAACTTTTTCTGTATTTTTGGTCTTCGTTTTAAACGTCATGTTTTAGTGCTTCAAACTTCACAATTTTAACATAAATGAGCTATTTTAACATGTTTTTCTCAGTTTTTTATTGGTCTTGATTTCGCAACAGAAATAACTCCCTTTTTTATAACGCTTTGATGTGAAAAATGTATGAAGGGCCTTGTTTAGTATGACTAAAAGTAAACAAAAAAAATATTTGAGTTGGTAACCCTGCATGTAAAACTGGTTTATATTGAGTACTCTTCACAGAAAAGTCAGTAATTTCAATTTTAAAATAGTTCCATCTACTTTAGAGCTGTGGAATATGCTTTTTTTTAGATAGAAGTTTACGTTTTTTTTTAGAAGGAAATATCTTCAACTCGAATAATTACAGCCAAATGGCATTGAATACATAGGTTCTCATATGATCACTAAAATTAAGGAACATTGAGCTTGGATACTGGGTATATTAAGACCTATAAGCAGCTATTATGTAGAGAGCCTCCTGTGTCAATCCTGTTAATCCTCCTTGGAAGATCTGATCTCTATGTACACAAAGCTAAATAATGTAAAAGTATCCCCCACCAATCCTATGATTGGCCTAGCTGCAAATGATAAAATATAAATGAGTCATACATTTATCTAATTTACCGAGCGGCAGAAGGGAGATAACTTTGATCAGTAGTTTTTTTCCCTAATGATAACATTCAAATTTTCTCATGGGAAACCATTTCCCTTAAATCAACCGTAAAAAAAATAACTTGTTGAACTAATTCTTAAAAGTACAAAAATTATGGAGAAAGAAGAAAAGCTTTGAAGATGATAACATTATATTCTCAATCAACTAAATTTTCTTTCGTCAAATTTTGCTTGGCGTTGTTTTTTGTTGCATTTCCTGCAGAAAATGCAAGGCTTTTATCTTCACACCCCGTAGGTGAAATTTGACTCTATCTAATTTTAAACATTCATTAGCTTAAAATCAAAATTCTTTGATGCTTTTATTGTTACAAGAGTCAGGTAAAAATATTCCCTGATTGATTTCAGATTACAGGTGTTGAATTGGTGGAATCAATTTTCACCTCGTACAGCAGTAATTTAGCGGAAAACCATTAGAAATAGCAGGATTCTATAAGCTGTAAAGGGTCGTAACAGCAATTTTGCCGTGAAACTTCATTGTCTGATTGATGAGAAGACAGTCGAGAATGGCACTTAACTTAACCCTCCAGTTTAAACAGGTCTGGTTAGTCACTTAATAAAAACTGTCACATAGCCAATATCTTTGGGACAGCATGCCTTGTTGGGGATGATCAGTTAAATAATCGGAAAAAGGGGTGATCAATGAATTAGTTACTTCTCACACCTTTTGTTGGGTAGTGATCACTAAAAAGTCCAATTTCAGAGATATTTTGAGGCCATATGAGATGAATATTTGGACATATAACAACTAATTTCTCTTATCACTGAATTATTCAAACAGAATTTCTGTACAGGTAAGATACAAAACACCCCTTTAACTGAAACATTGAAAACTAAAATGTTCTAAAATCGAAAACCTTTCAAAAGCTACCATGACATCGCAAGAGAAAATTTCCACACTTGAATTCACTGTACTATGATTCAATGATGAGGGATGTAGCTGATTTCCAAGGCATTCAACTCATTCTTTCTAAAGAAAAAGCTTGGTTATCTTTTTTAACCTCTTCAAGAGCATAAAATTGTATTTATATCACTAACAATGAAAGATGAAACAAGTATCAATCAAAACAATTTATTGTCACTGCAATTAATCACATTAATCACCGTATTCTTGCTCATTTCCTCATCAGTACGAAAACATAGTTGTCAAAAAATGTCAAGAAAGGTTATGTAACAGTGATAAGTACAAAGCTCAATCTATGGCAAGGAGAATCAAATGATTTCAAAACCTTAAAAAAATTCTGAAATCTGAAAAAACTTCTGGTCCAAGGTATGAACTAAACCTGTAATAATAAGGGAATACCAGTCCCCCTCAAAAAATAGTAAGAGAATGCGGTTCCCGCTGCATTGCATCCCTGGTTGTATAAATGTGTATGCTGCTACAAAACAATGCAAATATATCAATACACCAATATACGTTTATGTTTACGTCAAAAGTAAAATAACACTTATAGATCTTTTGAATTGTTTAATAAAAACATAAGGAACTATTCTTGGATGCACTGGCATCTCTAGTATCTATTTCCATCACTGCCAGACAAAGCGAAATGTTTTTAGATGCACTAGCATCTCTAGTATCGATTGCTGTCACTGCCAGACATAGCAAAATGCTTTTAGATGCACTAGTATCTCTTTTATCATTTGCTGTCACTGACTGACAAACTTGAATGATAGTTATGTCCCTTGTTCAGTGTTGCCAGTTCAGATGTTTTGCATCTAAGAATATGGAGCAGAAATGTGGAACCTTACCAAAAGATTGATCCTCAAATTGAGAACCATGCAATGTGCACTGGAGAGAATCATGGTCAACCTCTCATGGAGGGATCTTAAGGCAACACGGTATATCAAAGAAAAGACAGGAGTCCGAGACATCATAGAAATAGTTATGAAACACAAATGGCGAGGGACTGGTCATGTTGCAAGAAGGTTAGATAATCCCCAGGGATCAGGTGCAAGACTTTGGCCGACAGAAAGTAAGATGGCATGACAAGTTAAATAGACTCAGAAAGTACTGGCTCTGTGATGCCCATGATAGAGAGATCTGGTAAATCTTTGGGAAGGTCTATGTCCCACAACAGATGCTAAAAGGCTGTTGCTGATGATGATGAATGTCTTTGGTTGGATCTACATGTCAGAAAATGCAATGTAGATGATTTTAAATACAATAAGTAATATTCTTAGTAAAAAAAGCAATATTTTTGTTTAAATTATGGTAATGAAATAATTAAAATGATAATCTCTGATAGATAGAGTATTATTTTAATAAAATAAATGCTGAAGATTAAAGTCAAATTTAATTCATTATCAATAAAATGAAATATGTTTTCTAGATCTTAGACATATATCTAGAGAATCTAAATGTTTGCGGGTGTCTTAAGAATGTTTCCTGACTCAATTTTGATGTAAATTTGAAAACAGAGTTCACAGAACTGACATTGCTAGATATTCATTTGAAAAAAAACTTGCACATCTATGGTCTGACTTTCAGGCTTTCCTTTATGTATAGAAAACAAAACTACTTTGTATTCATTCATGTGACAGCAAATTTGGCTTAGGATTGAAGAGACAGGATTTTTTTTTTCATAAAAATAGAAATAATTGAATCACTAATTTAAATCAATCAATACATCTAATTAATTAATTTGCAACAAACAGATGAAAGGAACAAAATTATTTCAACGGTTCATCGGATTGGTCCATACCATCATCATCATCATCATCATCATCATCATCTACCATCACCACCACCACCACCGCCACTACCACCACCACCATCATTATCATCATTTACCATCACCACCTACATCCCCACCTACATCACCACCACGGCGACGACGACGACCACCACCACCATCATCATCATCATCTACCATCACCACCACCACCACCGCCACTACCACCACCACCACCATCATTATCATCATCTACCATCACCACCTACATCCCCACCTACATCACCACCTACATCACCACCACGGTGACGACGACGACGACGACGACGACGACCACCACCACCACCACCACCACCACCATCATCATCATCATCATCATAATCATCATCATCATCATCATCATCATCATCTCTTTTCTCTTTCCTAAAGGATGAGACCTTCCCGTGTCCTATCCCACAGATATCTGGTGACATCGTGTTTTTTTTAAACTTTGGGTAAGGCTGTACACACCCCACTTGGCCTGTGGGTTGGAGAAGGGCCTCTGCTGGGCGCTGTAACTTTGGCTGGTTGCCTCCTAAGGCTAGAGAGCCCAGTCTATCCTGATATTTTACCCATAGCTGCTGGGAGAAGCAATAGAGTCATACCTTTCTCAAAGGACATTAGCACATTCATTGTTTGTTGTTAGATCAATATGATTAATATCCATCATTTGATCAAGTGAATTGTTAAATGAAATGAAGGATAAATGAGAATATCCTCAAAATTGAGTGTTTGATGCGTTCAATAAATTTTTCTTTCATCATTGGGTCTCAAGCTCACTGATATATCTTAGTACAGTTTGTAATCTTTGCAAACAAGACTATGATGAAGATGCTATCTCACTGAAAAGATGCAGTACTGGACCTTTAATTCGGGAAGCTTGGGATTGGAAGTGATCAGATTTGTGGACCGACGCTCAACATATACTTAAAATATAAAATAAACCATGTAAAGTGAAGAATGAAATTGTATCTAATAGGTACAAATTAGTACACTGCACGACAGGGTCTGTTTGATCTTAACTAATCCACTTAAAACTCCTGATACAAAGAATATGAGGTATTAAATATACAATGATGAATATTAAAGGATGCAACAGTTTATAACATGAATAAATTAATCCACATTAAGACCAGGGTCTATTCAATCAATGTTTATCTACTAATAGAAATCTGAAGAGAATTCAACCAAGATTCAGCATAGAATAAAACAAAGTCTGTACAAGAAGCAAACAACTAAGAAGCTAGCCTGATTCAAAACTCGGCATTATTATTAATTTCTAGACTTCTATTCACCTTCATCGTAAATTATTAGTTACTTTTATATTGCAACTCTCACAGAGGCTGACTTCTCTTTGACAGTAAGTAAATGGCGTTGATATAAAATAAAGTCTCATCTGAAGCTTATCATTTATTTCTGATCAACGCTGTTTACTGACTGCCAAAGGGAAGGCGGTCTCAGTAAGAGCTGCAATAAAAAGCAACTAAAAACTTTAGATGGTGGTAAATAGTAGTTTAAAAATCAATAATGATATATCATACTTCATCTAATAAAAATAATGAAAGCAGAATGAGGACCAGACAGTTTTTAAAAAGCCATTTTTTTATGATTCCAGTTATCAAGAAGCCAGATAAATGGTCCAGTGCTTTATTGAAAAAAGCATTTTCCTCTCTCACAGAAATGTCATAAGCATATAACATTTCTATTCTGATTATAGTTGGATTTCCTCACCTTTTCACAAAAGCAGTGTTTCTAAAAAATGATTCACTCAAGGATGAATAAAATCATTAAAAGTGTCTGTGGTAATTGAAATTATTCAAAGTTATCAAGACAGAATATAATGAAAATGTACCGTTAAATCATATTATCAAAAATAGTGTTTCTCTCCCTTTTGTTGCAAATTATTATACCAAACATCAGCCCTAAAGTAGTCCTCAGTTATGTCATGTCCACTAACCGCCTCGCCAATAAAACCATCTACTTCTGTTTCTCCATTTCTTTTCTTACTATCTCTCTCATTCGTCGGTTTCAATATGTTCTTGAACCAAAATGTAAGAAACTTTATTTGATTGTACTTCATACTTTATCCTAATTTTTTACTCTCAGAAACAACACCAAAGCATAAATGCACTTGCATACAAAGACATTCAATGAAATATGTATTTCCTTGTTTGATGCAAAATGAATAAATCATTAATTCCCATAAGGTTGTGTTTGTATCTTTTATTACCACCACTTAGACTTCAGTCAGCCTGTTGTTGACCTTTCAACATAATATATGACCTACTGATCCTGACAATAGTGATTTTCCTCTTTTATTCTTAACAAAATGTAGTATGATGATCCTATCTCAACTCTACCACACTGGTTACTTATTCCTATCAAATCAGGGAAGACTTATTCAGGTATTTTTTATTTTCTATACTTAAAAAAGTAATTTTTCTTGTAAACATATACAATGAGAAATATTTCTGAAATTATACATATATATAAATCATCTATATTTTAAGATTACATAGCTGAGTTTACATAACTAGAAAAATTCTGTCTATAACTTTGAGAAGAGTCATTTACATTCCAATTTTGTTTTGGACAATTCAACCTCTTCTTTTCATCCTGGATGTAGTCATATATGAGCTGATTCATTTTCTCTGGTTAAAATCATAATAACTATTCCTTATGGATATTACAATTTAAACCAAAAGAGGGCTGTAGAAATACAGTCAAAAATATTGTGGCTATATCCACAATGAAAAGAAGAGATCAAATCTTCTGAAAGTTGGTAGAGAAAAATTCTAATATTTTTGTGTCTAGTTTTTGTCATTCCCAGGTTTCTTTATATATGTTTAAGATGTTCACAAATTTGAATGAAATATAAACTGGAGAAATGAGTTAATTTATATTTATTTTTGTTCATGATACAAAATAAACTTTATATAAAATCATATGCAAGGGAGAATAAGATAGAAATGAGAGATAAAACATAAAGAAACCCAGTCAAGGATGAAGAAGAATTTGCAATAAAGACTTGAGGGTGAATGACACTAAAATAGTTTAAGAAGTATTGCACAAAAGAAAACATTGATTAAATCAAGAAGAAGTTCACAGTGTTATTTTTAAAGCACACATTATGGATAGACTTGATAGATATTAATAGTCCAGCATTATTATCTGCAGTTATATCCTACTGATTTGCCCAAACTCCCAAAATTTCCAGACGTTTTTATCGACAAACATTAAGACGAGCTGAATCTGTTCTGTCAGTGATGTAAAAGATTTATACATTGAATTGTACAAATAAATGTTATCATCAGTCATTTATTGTTCAGCTGTTTTCTCTTACCTACATTTGAGGATTATATTTCGAGAAAAAAGAAGAAGACATAACCAAAGGAAAGTAAAATTGCTTCTTACCTCAGTTGAGTTCTACTTCTTCCTAACATTGTTGCTCGTTAGATGAGGCTTTTTCCACTATTACCATTTTATTACTACTTTTCATTGGTGCTCGGTAGATTGTGTTTCAACTATTATTCAATTATTACCTCATTAATAGTTTTACTCCATCTTATTATTGTAGCTTTCTAGATAAAGCATTTTAACTATTATTAACTCACTACTAGTTTCAATCAATTTTATTGCCTCTTGGATGAGGATTTTAGCTTCTGTTATCTAATCACTAGTTTAACTTCATCTTGTTATTGTTGCTATTTGAATAAAGAATTTTCTGTATTATCATTGGGCTACTAGTTTAACTCCACCTAATTACTGTTGCTTTTTAGATGAAGCATTTTCACTATCATTATTTCATTACTAATTTTAACTCCAATTCTATCATTTTTACTTTTCAGATAAGGCATTTTAACTATTACTATATCATTGATAGTTCCAATCTTTTTTGATGCCTCTTAGCTGAAGGATTTTAGCTTCTATTATCTCATTGCTAGTTTTACTCCATCTTATTACTTTTGCTTTTTAGATGAAGCATTTTCACTGTCATTATTTTATAACTAGTTTTAGTCGAAGCTTTTTCGCTATCATTATTTTAACATTGGTTTCACTACATTTTATCATTGTTGCTTTTTTTGATGAGATATGTTCACTATGATTATTTCATCACTAGTTTTATTCCATCTTATTATTGTCACTTTTTAGATGAGATATTTTCACTATGATTATTCTAGTACTAGTTTTATTCCATCTTATTATTGTTGCTTTTTTAGATGAGATGTTTTCACTATGATTATTCTAGTATTAGTTTTATTCCATCTTATTATTGTTGCTTTTTTAGATGAAATATTTTCACTATGAATTATTCTAGTTCTAGTTTTATTCCATCTAAATATTGTTGCTTTTTTAGATGAGATATTTTCACCACAATTATTCTAGTCCTAGTTTTACACCATCTTACTGCTTCTCAGTCAAGGCATTTTCACTATTACATATGCCTGAGACCCTGCTTTATCTGGCACTGTATCTACTATGAGAATAAAGTTGAAAGTTTTGAATTTATGAATATGGATTCCACTTATTGAATAGGAACATGAGTTGTGTGACGAAGAAACACTTCATGTACAGCATGCAACCAGAAATCAATTTGGTATTGAACATCTTTTTTTTTTCATACACTTAGTTTAGCAATATAGGAAAATTTTCTTTTTTTTTTTGTATCTAGAGTGCTCTAGCTGCTTTCTAGTCTAATGTACCAGGATTTTTTTTAACATCGCATATTGTCCATCTGTCAAGCTTCTATCTGTATGCGTTGAAGGGTGCTCCATTTCTTAGTTACATCAAGAGCGTTTCACTGAGGACTTTCAATATCTTGTTAGTATGACATATATCTTGTCATTATAACAACAATGAGAGCATTTAGATTGATGCATAACATTTGAAGAAGAAAAAAATAAGTGAAAACCCAAAACTTATGCATCTAAGTAATAGAATTACTATAGTTAAGTGTCAGTTTTCAGATATATGTATTATAATGTCTTGCCCAGCAATGAAAGCTGATATGAAAAGAGAACAAAAAACAGATCTGGTTAGTCATTCAATAAAAACCGTCATGTGACCAATATCTTTTGGCAGCATGCTGTTTTAGGAGTGATCAATCAAAAAATTGGAAAAAGGACTGACCAATAGATAAATTACATCTATCACCCTTTTTTGGACAATGGTCACTAAATATATCAGAATAAAAAAAAAAAAAGTGCAAATACTGTTGGTATAAACTAAGGAACCAATTTAGCTAAAATTACATAGCAAATTAAACTCTCCGCTAAAAACCTATACAAGGGAAGAATTTTGGAGAAAAAAATGTTTTCCCTAAACATAATAAAGTGATGATCTTGAAAATTCCAGCCCTCTAGCTCCATTGGTACAGTTTGTTTGTGGGGTACATACACATATAACCATTTAGCTAGCTAGCTTAAAAAACTGAAGAGGTCTGTTGACAGTATTGGGTGACAGTTTCTAACATATGTATGTAAGTAATAGAACTGCAATAGTCAAGTGTCAGTTTTCAGCTGTAAGTAGTATAATGTCTTGCCCAGCAATGCAAACACTCAAAAGTCACAAATCAGAGTTCCATGCTACTTTTATTGTTAGAGCATAACATTAGAAGCATGGTGGTTGGTAAAAAAATTCCTCAATTCCTTTTACGTTTGAGGAGCCATTGCTTTGTCAGAAAAATACTTATGAAACTGTCAACATAGTCAACATGGATTTTTTTAGTCTTTAAGTGATTCTAGATAGCTGTCAATATATCTATCTACGTTTATAAGTATCATGCGTACCAGGCTGTGGTAATGGATAAAGAGCACTTGAAATTTGGACATTTACACCTCATGTTTTGAGGAAACGGTTCTTTTGGCTTTTTTGAAAATTCCCTCCTGAAATAAGTTTTTAGAGAGGGTTCAGTTTATAATTTCATTCCATGGTTAATTGGTCCAGCAATGTTCACGCTTGCCTTTTAAAAAAAAATTCTGACTTTTTAGCAAATCACCGCAAGGTAAGAGGAGTAATTTATCTATTGATGACCCTGTATTTCCAGGTTTTTCAATCTATCACCCCCAATGTGATATGTTGCTAAAAGATG
Source organism: Thysanoteuthis rhombus (assembly GCA_963457665.1). NCBI lineage: Eukaryota > Metazoa > Mollusca > Cephalopoda > Oegopsida > Thysanoteuthidae > Thysanoteuthis > Thysanoteuthis major. The sequence goes on from OY735199.1 coordinate 82,823,000, forward strand.
TCGGTCAAGTGATGGTTTTCTTTTGAGTGACAAACCAGACCTGTTCTTATTAATTTTTTCCCCATCCCATAATCCCATGCAGGGTTGTCAGGGTACCACAGACAATTTCATCATGGGTGTGTCAAACAGATAGCCTGATGGAGCCTATTCCTCTTCAGACTGGTTTTGAAGCAGAGTTTTCTATCTCCTTGACTGGTTTCCAACCATGACCAGAGAATCCTGTCTGCCCGATCATTTACTCATAGCTGGAGGGAGAAGAGATGGGCTCATGCCTTTTCCAAGGTTTTTGTGCAAAGCAAACACATTTTTTCTGCTGGAGTTTGAACTTAGCTTGCTAATTATCCTTGAATTGTGACTCATCACCTCGTCTCATTTTCTTCCCCACCTCTTCTTGAGTAAGTCCATCTGAAATTGATCGCTCATTATCATCTGTAAGGATTCTTGATTTCATGCCTTGCTCGGTTGATTCCATTAGAATTTAATCTTCATATTATTAGAAACTGTTAACCAAAACTGTCATCAAAACTGTCAACATAGGTTTCTTCAGTTTTGAAGCCAATCAAGCTGGCTTGTTATGTGTGTATATATATGGCAAGTACAGGTCACCACAATGGAGCTAGAAGGCTGAAAATTCAAACATTTATTCCTCATCATGTTAAAAACAAACAGTTCTCTTGTTTTTTCATTTACCCTCCAACAGGTTTTCAGTGAGGTTTAAATTTACCATGTAACTTTACGCTAAAATAATCTTGAGTTTGTACCTAACATTCTCCCTCATTTTTGAAAATTTAGATTCCTTGATGATCCAACAAATTTATTCATTGATCACCTTCTTTTTGAAATTTTTAATTGATCACCCACGAAACAGCATGCTGCCCTAAAACATTGGCTTTTCGACCTTCTTTCTATCAAGTGACTAACCAGACCTGTTTTATTTTCCTTTCCTCTCGAGACATATTCCTCCTAATGAAAATGAGACTGTATTCCCTTATATTTACAATTTCTGAAAATGTCGAACATGAAAATATTTGTAAAATGAAAGGCAATGCTAATATTATTTAATTAAATATTGATTACATGCACATTTTTTCTTCCTTCAATATGTTCTATAATATCACTCGTAATTATTTGTTCGGAGGTATTGTTGGTATTCAAGGAGACAAAGAGAGCTGACATCTTTTGAGATAAGGAAGAAAAAAACAGGTCAGGTTGGTCTGTCAACAGAAACTGACACATTACCAATGTCCTTTGGCAGCATGCCATGTTGGGAATGATCAATCAAAAAAATGGAAGAAGAACTGATCGATGATTTTATTGGATCACTTAAAAGTCTGAATTTTCAAAAAATAAGCGGGCACAAACTAGTGACCAATTTAGCTTTTACCCAATCCTACCTTTCAAACATTAAAACCCATTTAGCTGGGTGGATTTAAAAGAAACCCCTAAAATGGTTTTTGTACATATGATGGGGAGAGAATATTTTAATTTTCAGAACTCGGTGTGGCCTGAATGCATCATACATACATACATACATGCATATATACAAACTTAGCCAACTAGATCAGCTTAAAAACTGAGAGGAACATATTTTGACAACATTGGTTGACACTTTTTAAAGAGGGAGTAAACCCTGACAGAAAATCTAGAGGGAGGGAAAATGAGGATGGTTGACAGGATAGGGGTTGGGATAAAAGCACAACACTTCCTCCATACTAAGCACCCAGGCATAATAGCTTAGGCGTGAAATTAGAAGTAGTTAAGACCGGCTGTCGAAACAAATAGGGCCAACCATTGTTTTGCTTTGGCGGATAAAGAATAACTGGGGAGCTTTGAGGATCTACTTACGGTCAGTGAGAGAGTTTCAGTTGCCCTAGGCAAGATTTTAAATCTGTGTCCCTGGTTGTATCCCTGATGACTATTTTTTTTCAGTTTGTGTCCTACGTGACCAGCCTTGACTTACTTCAAGAGCTGAACTGAAAAATCAACAGATTTGGAGTTCTATTTCAAGTAAAAGCAGTTTCTATGAAATTGTTCCTAATCGAATTAACTATTTCCTCCATATCAATCAATGCATTCAAAAATAATTTATCAGAGGATATAAGAGGCTGTATGTTAAAATATCAGTTTTCATATTTGCTCAGTCCCAACCTGCCTGCCTGTCTGGACAAAATTGATTGGTGGTCTGCATTTGGCTTTATGATGCTATTCCCCTGTCACTGAAACCTATTGAAAGATATTACAAAAATACTGATTTTATTCAAATAAATATATTAGCTATATAATGAATTTGTTTCAGCGAACTTTCAATTTAACGGACCCCTGTATAACATATTTCAGATTTAAAATACCTCGCTCTTGAATATCCTATTGTATTTTGATGTATTGGTCTTTATTAGGATATCTTAATTTTTCTTTCATAATAAACAAAATTTTTAGATTGTGCCTAAAATAAATTTTATGAGAACATGATAGATTTCAGATTGGTTGACAATTTCTAATGAAAATGAAGATATGTTAGTATGTACATATATATATATATATATATATGCATATAGATATACATATATATATATATATATGTTTGCATACTAATATATCAATGTATATATATATACATATATATATATATATATATATATATATATATATATATATATATATATATATATGTATATCTATATGCATACTAACATATCTACATGTATATATGTGTGTATATATATATATACATATGCACACTCACATATCTACATCTTCATTAGAAACTGTCAACCAAAACTTTTAACGTTTGTCTACATCAGTTTCTTCAGTTTCCAAGTGATTCTGCCCAGCTGGCTATACATGTAAATGTCTTACATGCTAACTCCAACAATAGAGCTTGAAGGTTGGAAATTCAAACTTTAACTCTCTCTTGGAAATTTTTTTTTTTATGGTTACTCCCACCATAAAATAAAAATTCAGGGGTTGGGTCCAATTTACAAAGTAAGTTTATGCTCACTTGAACTTTAGTTTGTCTCTGGCAGTATTCACACTGGTTATTTGAAAATTCTGATGATTCCAGTGATCACTGCCCAACAAAAGATGAGAGAAGCAATTTTCATTGATCACCTATTTTTCCGATTTGGAATTCAACCCAGTGTGCTACCAAAAAAAGTTAGTCACATGAGGCTTTCTTTTGGGTAACTAACCAGACCTGTTGTTTTAGAATAGTAAATAACAGGATTCTTAGAGTCACAGAAAACCATTATAAAACAAATGTTTGAGCCATGATTGGTAGACTAGTGTCTTACTGACAATGCTTAACTGACAAGTCTCATATCTACAAAATTTATTTTTATATGCAGGCAAGGGTTTATTTCATACTAATAAATAAATACATTTATACTAAAAAAAATACGTTTTTCTATTTATTATAAATTCAGAATTCTTCTTTGTTGGAATAGAAGTTAGAGTGGAGTTACACCCTCCAGGTTTGTAGACTTATTATAAAAAAGAAATTATGAAGAGTCATAGAAAATTGATATAAAAATAGATTTTGTTTGAGGTATGCGTTTTTTAGTTTGTGATAAATACATATACATTGGAATGTGTATTTGTATACACAAGCAATCTCAATCATTTCTGACAGACATAATGCTAGTCTTGTGTATATTTTCTGTTTCAAAAGCTTCTGCTGGTCAGGAGGAGAATCGAGTTCATCAGTTTTCTCAATTGAGCAATATTCTCTTCCCTGATTGTAATTCCACTGGCTATCATCACTTTCCACTTTGTTGAATAATTGATAGAGATTTAATTTTCAGTTTCTCAAGAGATCAGGTTGCTTACATTTAGTTTCTTTTTTTTCCCTTCTTCTTCAATCTTTTTTTTCCTTTCATTTCCCATCAAGAATTTCTCTGATTAATATCTTAAATGCTGATCCTGGCTTGAAAAACCGACAGCCACTTGGAACGACAGTTGGTTCAGCAAACCGTTTCCAACAGGAATAAATGGGTAAATAATATCCGTAACTCGCATAAAAGTAATCACCATAGCCCACGCCTGTAACAGAAATATTCATCTAAAAATATTATCAGAAAATTACCAGAACAAAAATCTTTGATCTGAGAAATTTGGTCTTTTATCTGAAATTATCTTGAAAAAATAGATCTTTTGTCTAAAATTATCTAAAAAATTTGGTCCTTTATCTAAAATCATCTTTGAAAATAGATTTTTTATCTAAGATTATCTGAAAAATTTGTTCTTTTATCTAAAATCATGTAAGAAAATGGATTTTTATCTAAAATTATCTAAAAGATTGGATCTTTTATTTGGAATTATGTGAAAAATTGGATCTCTAATTTACAATTATCTAAAAAAAATAGATCTTTTATCAAAAATTATCTTACAAAAATAGATCTTTTATCTAAATTATCTAAAAAATGAATCTTTGATATACAATTATCTAGAAAATTTGATCTTTAATCTAAAAATTATCTAAAAAATAGATCTTTCATCTGAAATTTTCTAAAAAAATACCAACAGAAGATTTTGACATTGTTCGTCCAAATTGACTAAAGAGAACCAAAAAGCACTTTTCAGAAAAAAGCACTTTTCGGAAAAAAGCACAAGAAGGTTTTAAATGGTGCCTAGTGGTGTACTCATGCAAATTTCCTAGGTTGTAGCCCCCAAAATTTCACCAAGATTGATCAAAGACACATACCCATACACACCGAGATAGACATAGCAGAGCAAAGAGAGAAGAATCTGTGGCCCACTTGACTGGTTGGTCGGCTGATTTGTGGGGCTACAATGATATTATGATAATAATAGTAGTAATGGGTCTGTTTAGTCACTCAACAGAAACTGTCACATAATCAATGTATCTTGGTGGCAAGCTGTGTTGGAGTGATCGATTAAAAAATGGAAAAAGGGGTGATCAATGAATAAGTAACTTCTTTCACCTTTGGTTGGGTAGCGATCACTAAGAAGTCTGGATTTTCAAAAAACAAGCAGGCACACACAGATGAATCAATCTAGCAAAAACCTTTTGTTCCAGACATGATAAGGGGGGGTGGGGGTGATCAAATTTTTGGCCTTCTAGCTCCATTATTGTGACCTGAACACATGATACATACATAACAAGCCAAATAGCCAGCCAGCCAGCCTGCCAAACCAACAGGAAATACAATTGACAGATTTTGATGATGGTTCCACAATCCGTGTCTTTTTTAACCTTTACAGCGCTGCAGACATCCATACCTACCTGCCAAGAGCAGATAGAATGGGTGCTGAGAGCCGGTAGAATGCTAAGGCCACCCTGAATGATATCAGCAATGACCCCGTCCACCAGACCCCTTATCAACAGATCATGGGCCAACTCCCTGTGATTTGCACAATGCTCGTAATACTGCTACAAATTTGATGTGTTCCTTGTCAGTAAACACCATTAACGTTTTCAAAATTATCCTACATTTGAATTTTTCATGAAGACGTACAATATGATGAAAATTTTTGTTCTTGTTAGATTAGGTTGTATTGCAATATGTCTCAAAACGTGTATATCCCAGAGATCATATACAAAATTGTGGCCGACTGGAAGTAAGATGGCGTGGTGAGCTAGATAAGTTCAGAAAGTAATAACTCTGTGATGTCCATGATAGAGAGGTCTGGCTAATCTTAGGGAAGAATTATGTCCAATGACAAATACTGACAAGCTGCTGCTGCTGATGGTGATGAATATGATATCACATTTAAAAAACTTAAAACAGTCTTGTTGGGTTTTTTCTTTTACTACTACTACTGCTACTAATAATAATGATAATAATAAAAATGATAATAATAATAATGATAATTATCAAAAAAAGAAATCAGAAAAAAAATAGCAAATTAACAAAAACCCGTCTGGAAGAAAAAAGAAAAGAACCAGCAATTTTTGCTGAAACATTTCCAATCAGAACTTTTTCTCGCTTGCAAAAATAAATGAAAACAAAACAAAAAAACCGAGACTGAAAACAAAATGATTTCGTATCAGCAGAGAATTATTATCCAAGATTATACATATAAACACTATATATTATATATAATTAGAAGTCTGTATCTAGTCTCATGATACTTATAATTTTCATTGTATACCTTATATTCTTATTTGATTGACGTGGTTTTTATAGTCATTTCGAAATAGATGTCATCAGAATTTTTTTGTTTGATTCCTTACATTGTTGTGTTATATTCCCCTGTGTTCATTACTGTATAACTGATTTATTGTGAGAATTGCTCTTCCGATGCACTAGCATCTATTGCAGTGATCGCTGTCACTGACTGACTGACTGACGAATCGACATAGCAAAGGCCTCACGCCATCTCCAAGAAGCATTCCCTCCTATCCATTCTATGAATCCAAAGTTGCTTGAGCGACATTTTATTATTATTTTATCAGAACATAGAATTCTGTGTTACTACGTCAGGACATGGACATATGTCAATTGCATGAATGAAATTCTATTTTACTATGGTTTTAGTGTTAAATTAAGGTTCTTTCAGAGGAAAGGGCTTTCAAAGGTGGGAGCTTTGAAAGGAAGGGACTTTAAAGATCAAACTATTGCATTTCAGTCTTGTTTAGATAATTACAGCAATACTTCATATAGTTCAGGTTTCAATAGGATATGGTTGAAGAATTTCCGTCCGAATCAATGTAACTGAGAATGAATCGATAGAATAACAACGCTCTAAATTATGATAAGACCAATGCAGTTTTGATTGGTATGAAATAACCAGCACAAATCAAGCTATACCTGTACTTCCTTTTAAATGTTATTTTGTTTAGAGACACAGGTGCCAAATGAGGCCCAGGGCCAAAGCAAGATATCAGGGCTGTTAACAACCCTCACCCCCACTACATTAAACTAAGTTTTGTTTTTTTCCAAAATGAATTTTCAGGCCCCTAAAATCACAGGGAACCCCTGAAATCGGCCAGTTTGCTCATTCAATGAAATTACTCTTGAGCAATATTTGAAGAGAGACTTTTTTTTTCTTGGAACAATTATTCAAAATTCAGAATTCCTATTAATATTTGTTTTGGAAAACCACTTAAAATAATCAAATAATGATAAAATAATTGCTTCAAAAATAATCATCGCAAAATATGAAAGTCGAAGTCTCTATTTATGGATGAGACTAAGTGGACCCTAAAATTGTCTCATCACTTTAAGAGGATCCTAATAGATCAATATAACCAATCAGAGCTTCTCTCTCTCTGTCTCTGTCTGTCCGTCTCTCTCTCTCTCTCTCTCACACACGCATGCACACACATATACTTCCAAAAGCAGTAAAAATGTGTCTTGCAAAAAAAAATAAAAAAAATGTAATCTCTGCTAATATAAAGGAGTGGGAATCTTTTTGCTTACTACATAGGTAAGCGGTGCTTTTTATCTGTTGAATGAACATCATCAAGAACTGAAGTTTTGGCTGCCTCCCTCTCTTTGAGGAATTATAAAATCAAACATTAAGTATGGCATTTCTAAAAATGGTTCCAGGATATTTCAGACAAATGTCTTTTATTCTATCCATCAAGCAAAGAACATGCTTGATGGCCCGTCCCCCAAAAACTGTATTACTCAATCAATTTATGAATGGTGAATAAGTGCAGTTTATTTTCGTGGATCCAGTACGTTCCTTTTTGCTTTTTAATTTTGGGAGACTTTATCTTTTTTCCAGAAATCACAATAAGAATGTCAGAATTTTTAAATGCACAATTATTCTAAGTGGCAAATCAGAATTATTTTTGATAAAAATAGAATATGAAATAAGAAAAAAAAAAAATGCAAATGTCACTAAGATGGATATATTGGTTTTGTCTAATGGTTATTCACTTTTCTCTTGAATATTGATTCTGTTCCTAACTCTTAAATTCATATAAAACAAGACTTGCTGCTTCAGGGTCAAGCTTGACTCTGACAGAAGCTTATTAGTTTTAAAAATATTACAGTTTTTGTAAAAAGATTTTTTGATTTTACTGAAAAACATTTTTTAATTTGGCCATAGAAGGGGACTTGATAAAATAGTATCTAGATGTGTTTCTAGATAAATGGCCTGAAAATCTACATAATTCTAGGTATGATTTGAGGCAAATTAGATATTAACTCGAAACTAGTGTCCATAGCTTTCAGTTTCCTCTTTCTCTCTCTAAATCTTTCTTTCATTCTCTACCTTTCTCTTCTTCTCTCTCTTTTTCTCCTTCATCTCTTTCTTTTTAGCTCTTTTTCCCTCTTTCTTTCTTTCATTCATTGATTGATGACATAGGAATTGAATCTTTCCTTCTTTTCCTTCCTCTCTCAATCATTTTAAATTATTCACTTTTTTCCCGAAGTCTGAAATTGTCATTTGTGATTGGTGATGAAATAAAGTTAAAGCTCATAAGGGGTTTGGCAGAAATTTAAATCTTAAATCAAGAACAATAACTTCGGATCAGAGATACTTCCCTGGCACCCAAAGGTAAATTTTTTAATGTTTTTCTCATTCAAATCACGGAAGAGTTTTCTTTTTTTTTTTATCCCATGATTTGAAGAGTTCCACAGGCGTCACAAACAGTCCATGAATGTGAGAGTTTTGAGTAAGCAGGAGCAGCCCCAGGTACCAACAACACAGGCAGCCGTTTGGGACTTCCCAAATACAAATGAAAAAAATGGGAAAACAAATAAATTAAATTGAATAGAAATAGTCCAAAATAACAAAATTCCCGGAGGTCAAGTCAGATTTTCTAGGAATATCTGACAGTTAAATACTTCTCGTTGTGGTAAAATTAAAAAAAAAAAAACAATTGGCAAAGAAAATTCTCATGACTCACGACAAGCTCATTTGAATACAGCATTGTAATTTCAGAAGATTTGTTTAGCATGAACTTACATTGTAAATTGAACCCTCCCCCACTAAAAAACATATTTCTGTTCATGAAACAAATTTTTTTTTCTAAACATAATTTGATGTAAATCTTTGAATTTTCAGCCTTCTAACTCCATTGAAGCAGCTTATATCAGTAATCCATAGATAGGTAGAAGGATAGATAAACAGATAGATAGATAGATAGATAGATAAATAGTAGGCCAGCCAGCTAAGTAAAATCACTTAAGTTTGGTTGAAGGTTTTTAATAAACTTTAAAAAATCAAAACAAACCCCCAAATAATATTTGTACCATCAGAGATGGATTGTTTGTTTTTATATCTAGAGAATTTGGCAATCTTGTTTGCTAGTATAGGATCAAAAAGTAATTTGCTTCTGTATCTAAGGAGGCATATAACAATAATATGCTGTATGTATTTATTTGTTTCCTGTCATGCTGAGGGGATACTCATTTATATTATCATTAAGAACATTGCCACATGATGACATAGTAAAATAGAATTTTACGTTTAAAAAAATAATCTGAACATATAATAGTCATATAGGCAAATTACTTTGTCTGCTTATCTATCTACAGCATTCATGTCCCTGATATAATCTCAAATTTACTATGTATCACAACATGTGATAGATTATCAATGTAAATAAAAATAATTATTGGATTTTGAAATGAAAAAGTCTGTTGCTACCTAACAATGATGATCACATTAGAGAAATTCTGAAGACCTTATGTCTGATCACATATTGAAACAGTTTGAGTTGAGTTAAAAATTAGAAAAATTGGTAATGTTTCCATTTGATTTATAGTGATGAAATAATATTTCAATAAATCAAGTAATATTTTTGTATGTTTTGAGTTGTTTTAAGATGTTACCTGATTCAATTTTAGATTTAAACTTGAAAATGGAGTTGGAAACACTGTACTTGCTAGATCTTCACAAAAGAAAAGAATTTGCTTATCTATGGTCTGATTTTTGGGTTTATTATGCCTATAAACTTTATTCCAGGATTTCCCAAACTTTTTGGGACCTACCCCCCTTTTAACACAATTATTTCATCAGCAGCCTCCACTGAAAGTCAGTAAAAAATGTTGAATTAAAATCAATATTTTTTGATTTTTAAAAAATTCAAGCATTCAAATATATATATCGAACCACTGTGAACCCACAAATGGCTTATCTGAGCAACCAGGCAAGTCAGGTACAGACTCTTTTTGCTTGTCTGTGTGTATTCTTAATTGTGTAAGTGACTGTGGGCAATCCTAGTCTCATTTTCAGGCCTACAACTTGCATGAAAATTTGCATTAATACACCACTAATCACCATCTAAAAAACTCTTTTGCTTTAAAAAAAAAAGTGCTTTTGGGGGTTTCAATGGTCATTTTGGATCAATAATGCCTGAAATTTGTGCTGATTTTGGGGGGGATAATTTTGGATGAAAGATCCATTTTTTCTAGATAATCTTTCAGATAATTAATTCTGGCTCTTGCACAGACATTGATCATTCAATTATTTGAGTTGTGGATATTTTGATATGTTTGAAAAAGATTGAAGCATTCATTTTTACATTTAAGTATATATATATTTAAGCATTTGTTTCAAGACATACAACTTAGTGTAGGAGGTTATGATCTGCCTTCCAACATTCTTGGCTACCCCTTGTTTGCCACCAATCCTGTGCTTTTTCCAACCCCCTCTACCACCCCTTTGCTCTCTAACAACCCCATGAGTCTTCCAGTGCCCCCAAAGGGTTGGTAGTGCCCACTTTAGGAATCACAGCAATGAGCAGATGATATTTCCATGACTGTTTTTGTTGAAGACCTGTGAATATCATTCCAGGCTGATTAGGAGTGTGGTTCTCACATTATAACTATTCTTATATGGCATGATGTTACACGGGGTTATGTAATTTGTTTGATGTTTTTTAGCCACGGAAATCTGGTGTTAAGATCATTTAGCAGATGACATGAACATATCATCTGCAAACTTATTAAACATCATAGCAATCTGTTTTAGCAATTTTTTATTTTTTTACACTTATTTACTTTTTGTCACCCTAAGCAAAGCCTTTCATTGACCTTTCTCATTTCAGGGTTAGTGGAAAAAAGGAGTTATTTTTGCTACAGAACAAGACCAGTGTTAGAATAGTAAGAGTTGTAAACACTGAAATAATGACTTGTTTCAATTGAAGACTAAAAAACAAACCTTTGAAAAAAGTAATAAGAGAGTTAAAATGATGTATAAGAGTTAGAAACACTTGAATGAAAAGAATTAAAAGAATTAAAGAAGAATAACATTGGGCAAAGCATTTGCTCACACTGAATTTAAAAAGATATAGATTGTACTTATGGTAGATACATTCATGAGAAAGTTCATTCTACATAGCAGTTCTTGGAAAGAAGATTTTTGAGCAGAACTTGTGGCGATTCCTTGATATATTCCAGAAGTATGTGTGTCTTGGTAGCAGACTGAGTTTTATCCGCGAATTCCTGGACAGAAGGGACTAGGAAATGTATTCCATCTTAACCCCTCCTATTCTCGTATATTTGTCACTATGGCAAAATTCTATTGGACACAAGTTAAGTAACATTAAGCCTGGTTAGTACCATGACGGATGATAAACTAGGTTTAACAAGTACAGATCATGCAAAAAACCTCCTGGAGACCAATCTCTACACTAAGATATATGAAGTACACCGAAAAGGCTCCCATTACAATCCCCTGGACCCTTCGACTACCCTGGCTGCGAGCAACAAGAAATGAATTGATGAACTATTTTCATATTTCTGCATATGGCCTGATGTCACAGGGGGTCACTTGAATTGTTTGATGTTCTTTAGCTATGGAAATCTGGCATCGAAATCATTTAGCATATGACAAATATATCATGTGTAAACTTTGAAAATGTCTTTGCTGTCTTAATATTTTATTTATTTACGCCTGGCTGCAATGACCATTCCACTACAGAAGCTCCATATTCAAACAGGAGTGATTTCTCTTCTTTTAAGCTCACCCTTTATTCCGACTTATTGCCGCCATATTTTCGTTTTGATTTTTGAGAACTAGTGGCCTTAATAAATCAATAATAATAATAGTAAGAAATAAAACTGTCTCAGCGGTCTGTTTCAGCAATTCTTTTTTATCTATTTGGATGAATCTTCTTTTTCTCATTTTGTGAAGACTCTTCAAACTTTCTTCTATCGGGACAATAATGATTACGTACACTTCTAGTTTTTAATGACTTGTGCAATGATTTTGATTTTTCTCTTGTAAAAGGAAATAGAATTACATAGACACAGATATACACACAGACACTCATGTATGATTATATGCGTGTATATATATATATATGTTTGGTACCTATCTCTATTTCTCTAATACATAAGCGCTTATATGTGACATAAGCCAAAAAACACAAAATATTCTTAAAATATATAAAATTTGTTTGAATAATATTGATATAAGTATTAGACAAAAATCATTCAAGAAATTGATACTTTTACATTCTTAATACACGTATCCATATATATATATATATATATATATATATATATACTCACATACAGAAATATCCATGAATATTCAGATTCATTCAAAAACTCATACTTACACAAATACACATTTATATGTATGAATGTTTTGCATACATATATGTATATATACAAATGTCAAGAAATTGATGAAAAAACTTGAAATTTGGAATGTGAAAAAATGTTGAAAATATTTTTCCTCAAGAGAAACTCAGTAAAAGTTTTTTCTTTATTTCTAACCTTTTACATTAAGTATGTTCATAATATACATTTTTAATACACTTTACTTTTAAAACAAAAATGACATATTACCCGACTCATATAGAACAAGTATCCTCCATTGAATAACTATGTTGCCCCAGGGCAGTCTTAAGAATATTTAAAGCCCTCGGGGGAAGCAATGTACTCTATTTGGCCCATGGGCTATAGTACCAACATTTGAATTAGTACATAGATTCAATAAAGAGTCAATAACTGATTTTGAACACGAATGTAAATGTAGGTTTATAGAGGGTTCTTCAAGTCTGCTATCTAATAATATGAGGCTTAATTTTTATTTTTCAAATTGAATTTTGGGGCCCATATAATCATTGGACCTCTGGGTACCTTGTCTGCCCATGTAATCAGATGGCCCTTCCATATGTCCACAAATATGTCTATATGCAGAGAATTAGGATATATATATATATATATATATATATATATATATATATATATATATATATATATATATATATATGACGGATATATGTATACCTTTGAGATACCTATAGATGTGGTGTAAAGAAAATAATGAATACTGGTATAGAGGAAGTAATAAATTTTTTTGCAATATATGAAATTGTTATTATGGTGTTTTTTTAAAGTAATATCTTGTTGAAAATATATGAATTCTTACTCAGTATATGATGAAATATTCAGTTGTGCATATGTGTATATATGTATGCATATATATATATATATATATATGTATGCATATATATATATATATATATATATGTGTGTGTGTTTTGTGTGTGTGTGTTTTGTGTGTGTGTGTGTTTTGTGTGTGTGTGTGTGTGCGTGTGTGTAGATGTGCAAGCATGAGTGTATGTATAATTGTTTGAATGCATGTGTATGAACATGCTTTTTATTCTTATATTGTAACCAGCCGACAAGTATTGCTCTTTTTGCAATTCAAAATATCTACCATCAGGCCCGGGCAGAGGTTGTGGCCAGGGGCTAGCATTTTACATCGGCCTACGATTTTAAGGGGACCTACTCCTGACGCGTAGCAATAGGAGGGTGATTATTCTGTTCCGTAACTTTTTATTACATTACACTTTATATACATGTGCATACCCATGCATAAATCATATTTTTTAATGCTGACTACAAAAATTCTTTATAAATAGCTTGAAGTGGGGCTTACACCTCCAGGTATTAATCCAGATATGAGTGTGGTCCTGGGGTATGGCCTCTCTTGCGCAGATCAAGCCCAACTGACATTTTTTTAAATAAATATACCTTGATAAAGAAATTTCATGGATCTTTTAAAAATATTTTATGATTAAGCCTCATAATCAATCTTAAGTAATTGTAAAATAATCTTAGTAAGTAAAAAAAGAAAATTTGACCCCTTCCCTAGGCTCAAAATCCTGGATCGGCCCCTGATTTCACGTCTGACCTGTATTTTATCACCATCACTGCCCGGACCTGTCTACAAAGTCAATACAATCGACAAAAAAGGTAAAAATGATTAAGAACATTTTTAGTCATTAGTAAATATATAAACATATAAGAGTAGGTAACTTACCGTCTAGCACATTTACTTTCTTACTCGTGACTTGCGACTCTGATGTGCGACAAATATATGTTCCCGCATCTGTCAGTTTACTGTGTTCGATCAAAAGTGTGCTTGATATTGTTCCCGTCTCGAGAGACATGATTTTGGAAATGTGAATTTTTTTTTTTTTATTCGAACTTATTTTTTGACCGTCTTTGAACCAATCTGCATCTTGTGGATGGGTCAAGCCTGTGGCATTACACGTGAGGCGTATCGGAAGATTCTTATCAACATACAATGTTCCAGTTATGGTTATTTCTGAAAAAGATAAGACACACACACATATATATATACATATATATATATAAATACACAAATACCATATTGGTAGAAGATAAAATCATTAAAAAGAAAAAAAGGTCTTGCTAGTCAATCAATAGATGCTTGTTGAGGATGATCAATTAAATGATTGAGGAAAATTGGTGATCAATGAATAAATTTCTTTTCTCGCCTTTTGTTGGGTGTTAATCACTGAAAAAGCCCAAATTTTCAGAAGTGAGAGTGGGTGCTGCAGAACACAAACCAGGAGACCAATTTATCGTGAACTTAATTTGTAAATTGAGCCATGTATTAATAACTTATTTTGAGGGAGAATTTTGAAAAAATGAAAAAAAATTTTTCTCAACAAAGTGAATGAATCATTGAATTTTCAGTTGTTTCTTTTCATTGGTGCAACCAGTATAGGCCTACATTAATAGTCAGCCAGGTAGAGCCACTTGACAACTGAAGAAACCTATGTACACAGTTTCAGTCGATGATTTTCTAATAAAGTGTTTGCATATTTATGTGAAGGTGTTTATTGAGACTGAAGTAGTTGTGAAATTCCCATAACTGTGAAAGGCTGATGTTCAGGCCCTGGTGAAAGCATAAATATCAAATGTTGATTTTCAAGGGCCACTCTATTTGAAAGATTGGTGCAACACAATCTTCCAAATTCTGTTCCCCCTCCCCCATCTGACCTTGAGCCATACTAGCATATAATATAAAATGAAGTATAATATATGAATAATCAAGCAGTATAAAGGGAGATGAGCTGGACACTTAGCCATTAAATGCAAGACCAGACTCAAGATGGAGAGAGGAGATAGAAGTGCTTGCTGGTAGTAACATGGCTGAGATTAGTGCAATCACTGTTGGTATGGAAGGAGATAGAAGGCCTCAGTCTAGCAGTGAACTTATGATGACATGATAAGGAAAAATATAAAGTCAACTTGGCTATCAGTATATCAGTATCAAATGATTGTAGCCCCACAAATGGCCTGCTCAACCAACCAACCAACCAAGTGGGTTACAAGTTCTTCTCTGAGTGTGTCTGGGGATATGTGTCTCCCGGCACTGTTGGTCACATTTATGGGGCTACAACCTTGAAAATTTGCACGAGTACACCACTGAGCACAATATGAAAATGCCTTTTTGTTTTAATAAAATAGTATTTTGGGGTGTTTCTATGATCATTTTAGACCAACAATGCTCAAATCTTGTGATTGTGTTTTTTTAGATAATTTTAGATTCAAAGATCTATTTCTGTAGATAATTTAAATGGACAATTCATTCTTTTGGATATTTTCTTAGATAATTAGTTTGGATACATTCACTATGGTGAATGGTGATTCATTTATGTGAGGTATAGATACATAATACAAAGTCTACATTTTTAATTTCAGGAACAGACCTATCTACTGTATCTGACATATAAGAACTTTTGAAAAAATGTCTCAAAAGGTAAATGTTACCTCTAATTTTGGTGAAGATTATTCTTGATGTTCTTGTTATGGTAGGAAAAATAGAGTCAACTCCAGGTTAGGGACACAGTTTGTCAAAAAAGGTGTATCTATGGGTGATGGTGATTCATAATTTCCCTTGGAATGCTAGTTCTATCCAACAATTTTTGTATCACATTCACTCTAAGACAAACATTTGACTGCACATGCAAAAAAGAGAAGGTTTTTAAAAAAAGTTGATGCGAAATTCTTTACTTTTTTCTGACTTAATGTAGCCGAAACTACAGAGACAAGAAATAATTGAAAAAGAGATGGATTTGGTTTCCACAACATTTCAAATGGAAAAGGTGATTTGGAATCTTGTGAATATGAAAAGGGAATAAAATGAATACTTCAACCTTGTTATTTAGAAATTGTTTTCTGTCTCTGCAGCAAATTTAATCTCAGAATTCTAATCTTAAATCTTGTTTCAATAGACTTTTTTTTCATACCATATTTTTTCTCATTTCAAATAATGTTGAATTCTACTTGTCCAACTTGGGTTGGTGCAAAAATATTTGCGCTTTTTTCACCATCATTTTCAAGCAGTATATTTCAGATTAGGATTTAAGTTATTAATCGAAATAAGAACCTTCAGAATTTACGTAGTTTGCCAACTAAGAATCAAGCATAGAATTCTGGTATCCTGAAACCAATGAATTCTTCAAAGGTGTTTTGAGCTGCTGTTTGGTTTCTGAAAACCTTTCCTGGCAGGAAACGATTGAAATGCTTGAAAAAGTGGTAGTCAGTTGAAGGGAAGTCTGGTGAGTAAGCTGAGTGAAAAAGAGTTTCGTTGTCTTATTCTTTCAATTTCTGCAGGGTCATTCGCATAACATTCGATTTCTGTTTTTTTGTGTTTTTTTGCATTTCATTCAGGGCCATTCCCTCAACACTTTGAAATTTTTACCTTTCCTAATTGGTTCAAATGTCAAACAACTGTCGAATGGTCGATGTTCAGTTCCTCTGCAACCTCTCAAATTGTTTTGCATGGGCCTACCTCAGTAACGGCCCTTGATTGGATGTCTCCAATAACAAGGAGACGTCTGCGTCTTCAAGGCTCTTGCCTTTGTTTTGAAAATTTTGGAAACAATGTTGAACAGTGCGTTCATTGATGGTTCCCTGGCTAAAATACTTCATTGATATTGCAAGCAATTTCCACTTTTTCGCACTCCATTTTGAATTTGTACATTACAATTGCTCGAATTTGCTTTCTTTCCACTTCTTGATTTGGCAGTCTCAAATAAAGCAGAATAAACAGTGACAAGAAAATGTTACGCTTAAATAGATAGAGTGAAAATCACTCTTTAAAATTGTATGTTACATGAACATAGTTGAATAATACTTTATTCCAAAACAAGTATCAAAGCTTAAAATAATAAAAGCTGCAATTTTTTCGCATCTTCCTAATAGATAACTAGCCAGACTTGCTCAAGAACTGAAAAACCTATGTTGAATATGTTTACTATTTCTAAAAAGCCTTCAGAATCTTTTACTTTTTTGCAGGTCCTCAGAATCAGCACGATGGCCTCACTCCTATTTTTGCAAGGTGGTTATATATATATATATATATATATATATATATATATAATAAAAAAAAAATTAGAAATTAAAAAAAAGATTTGTGTTATCCTCAGGCCGCTGTTTGGTTGTATTACAACTCTCTAGTATGGCTACGGACAATTCAATATTCATTTGAATACCTCTTGGTAAGGTCAAAACCTTTGCTTCAGACCTGTAGGTTGATGCTCTACCCCTGCTCTATGCAGAAGTGGACAGTCAGTTGGAACGTATTAAGCAATATATTTATTTGCACATAATTTCCCATCCATTTCAGATTTGGAAGAGCATTGCTATAGTACCAATATATATATATATATATATGGGTAATAGCAAATACAGACCTCACAACTTTTAATATCATATAGAGATATATGGAAATTGGAAATAGTCATCAACGAGAGCGAGCACAGACCCCACGGATCAGACTTTTAGTATTATGAAAAATAGATACAAATCAAATCATTATTTTTGGGGTGAGAGTGAACACAGACCCCACATTTTTTTGTGAAAGGGGAGACTTCATGAGAATTTTGGACATATATACAACCTATTTGGGCCCACTGGGGCTGTTTCAGACACTGGGTAAAGTCGAAAGCTCAAAAAATAATTGCTTCAACAGAGAATCGACCATTGTAAAATAACATAATAGATGCAGACGTTTTGGTATAACATTCTTATTACATTTCTTCCTTCAGTGTTTCAAGTTGTTCAAATTTAAAGAGTGAGCACTTCGCCATGACAGTTCCATCAATAGCAAGAGAAGAAGAACTACCATTAAAAGACATCGCAGGATAAAAGGAGGAGGGTGACATTCTATGAAAAAAGAACCGAAGTAACTTGTGTCTCCTCTTGATTTTCTCAAAAACACGATAATAATATTAAGGTGCGCACAAGTAAGTTTACCCTTTTTTATGGAAACCAAAGAACTTTACAGACAAATATACAAAGGTGTATACATATATATATATATATATATATATATATATATATATATATATATATATATATATATATATAAGCAAATAAAATAATGTTGTAAAGAAGAAGAAAATCGGCTTTGTTGTAGAAGACAGTTGTAAGCCTCCGATTCGAAGTGAGGCAAAAAAAAAAAAAGATGAAGTAGTTCTGTGGAATACACTACTTTCTATTAGCGGATAAAAATAACATTTTATTTGGACTAAAACTTTTTTTAGCTTGTTGAAAAGAAGTTTGAGTTTGCTCGTGCTGTTCAGGTGAAAGAGAGAGAAAAAAAAGAAATTGTTTTATACGACATTTAAGAATATCTGGCACTCAGTCTTCTTCGAGGAAATTGTAGTTATTCGTAACCGTCAAACAAAACTGTCAACGTAAGTTTCATCAATTCTCACTGACTGGCTATGTATGTATCATGTATGCAGGTTATACCAGTGGAGCTAGAGGCCTGAACATTCACCCCTTATTATATCTATTGGAAATGTATAAGTGACTCATTCATTGATCACCGTTTTTTTCTAATCTTTAATCGATTACCTCCTATATTCAGAATTGAATTTAACATGGATTGAACCAAGTGCATAACATTCCTTTGGGGCCCTTATATCTTTGGATTAGGCCAAGATTTTCGAACAAATCAGAACAAAGATAACACTACCTATTACAGTCAATAACTTAACAACCGTAACATCAAATCTGAAGGATAATTATGGTCAGGATGAATACAGTAAAAAAACATCGAGAAACATCAAGATTTCGGAGAATCAAGTTGTTAAATTCCTCTAAATAAGGCTCCCAAATGATCAAAAAAGTCTTTTTTTTCAGAAAGAAAAAATCGTTTATAGATGGAGTTTTAGTATAGACAGGAGCACTGAAACATATGAACTAACACATAAGACATGCACAAATAAGAAACAATATGAGTGCAATTGTTATAAAAATATACTGCTCATTTTAATATAGAGTACTTCACTGACCAAAAATCTATCTCTACGTAATATGATAAATCCTCAAATAAATCAACTTGATGCACTTAATTTTTCATCTTCAAAATGAATTATGCATCAAAATATTTTTGTGATATATTTTGAGCAGCCCCCGGAATCATGAGGCCCAGTGCAACTTCATTTCCTTTAGTAAGGCCCTGACCATGCTCTACGACGGAACTAATTTACCTCTTTCAAACAGTGGGCTTTGGATAGAATAAAAAAAGTTTATTTTTATGTCATTTCATTTTAATTTTCCATAAGGATTCTCTATCAGTGTTGTTGGGATGACAAATCTGTGTTTTTGGAGCTGGATCTAACTCCTATTCAGTGCATTTAGTTCCTAAAAGCCTACATCAGGCTCTCAGCTTCTAATTGTGCACCCTTTTGAATGCATCTAATTCATCCAACCTTCCTTTATACATATTTTCTAATTTACGAAATAATTCACAAATATTTGGTAAGTAAATCCAAAGTTATGTGAGAAACGCTGCATGATTATGTATCAATTAAACGCAAATTGAAGAAAGCTTATTTTTCAGTTATACTTCGTAAATATTTTGATAACATTCTGTTTTTATCCGCAGTTTTCTGAACGTACGGGAATTGATATAGACAAAAATGTGGAGGTCCTCAACCCAGCGTCCTTATATCACACACCCTGTTATAAAGAACCGTGATATATTGAACGACGACTCCAGCTCGCTCTTAACAGTTTTTCCTTGAAGATATAGCTCTGAAATTTATATTCAAGTTGGCAACCCGGCTCATCTATCAGTAGTGTGTTGACAGAAGGTATATACACTGATGCTGTTCAGCTATTGATTATCTCGAGGCTGTGTACAGAATTAGTTTTGTAGAAATAAAGGTTGTTATCGGACTTTTAAAACACGTCCCTCGTTGACTGTTAATAAATGAGAATTTAATAACTCGAAATCTGTGTATATCTCAAGATAAACAGTGATATCAATCAACTCCTCAGTCCATAATGCAGGTATTGGGGTCCAAGAAAGCCAACTGCGTTATAACCAAGCCTGCGATAACCAGGGTCGCCAGTTCGACCATTTTGGAGCTGGAGCTAGATCTGGATCGTTTGAAGATAGATTAATATTTTTGAGTGTACCATTCACCCACGTTATAATGTGGACCACGCTATAAGGAAGTGGATCATATCAAGGGAGGCATGTAGCAACTGAATGAGTAATTATTATCAAAGGTCCTAGGGCTTTGCAAAGTATAGTCATGACCAGTCCTGGGATTTTTTAGCACCCCAGGTGAGCTAAACTTCAGCATCGTTTGTAGAATACTTCGATGTTATTTATTCATTCTTGTTTCACAGTGAAAAAGCAAAAACAAAACAAAACACTAGCATTCCAAAGGAATTTATGAATCACCACAACCCATTCATACATTTTTTACTTGCAAGTTGAGTGCGATACCTAGATGGAAATACTATCACTATATGATTTAGAAAAAAATAAAGGCCTGGTAAGCCACTCGATAGGGTGATTAACTGAAAAAATTAATAAAAGGATGATTAATAAATCAGTTACTTCCCTTGCCTTTCTGGGGCAATGATCACTTAAAAGCCCCCCCCCCCCCAAAAAAAACAAAAACAAACGGGACACGAACTAAGAGACTAATTTGGCATAAACTTTCACTGTAGATAAAACCTCCTAAAAAAAGACATGGATGAGGGCAAAAAAAAAAAAAATTTCAATTTCCCGTACTCACTTAGAGTAGAGTGTGCACAAATTTACTCCTTTGAAGGCTTATGACTAGACGAAGTCTCGATTGATAGATACATATGAATGAACAACCAAACCCAGCAACAGTGATTCAATCAGTCTGTTGTAGGTAGCGGTGATTAATATGCAGGGATTAAAAGTTTATCCCAATCATCGGGTTGTAAAAACAAACAAATACACAAACAAACGAAAAACAGCACCAACACAGCATCAGAATTCCAATTAATAGTAACTTTTTACTTTGCCCTGAGCAATCCCACGTCTAACTTCAAGCAGAGGATCACTTAACTATGTATGAATCCACACCCAAATCCAGTCACTCCTTTCCTAAACTATTGTCTACTTTTCCACCAGACTTCATTGACATTTATTGAAAACTATTGGATATATACTGTGTTCAGCCAGATAACTTTAAGAGATATTTTGTGGTTGCCGTGTTAGCTAGGACGGAAAGAGGCAATCCTTTCAATGAAATTCAATACCAACGTTTGGAGATATCGTGTGGACGGTAAGAACAGCATAAATATTTCAGATCAGAGCGTTTTATTTAACCATGGATGTCCTTTGTCTCCAAAGCTTCAAAATGAATTTCCATTAAATTTTGTGGAACAGTTGGCAATAGGCTACGAAATCTAAATTTGGTGAGATCAATTTTTCAAGTGTATTTTGATGAGTGGCTTTATTGAATATTTTTGTGTATACCATATTTTTTGCCTGATCTTTGTAATTACTATCACAAGCGTAGCGCCCATTCCACTGGTTGAAGTTTAGAAGGGCAGGGACTGAATGGAATGTGACGCTGTCTGCTAGATTGATTTGCAATCTAAAGAGCGAAAGTTAATGGAAGATGATTATAGACATTTCTCGAGAACTGTCGATCCAAATAATCTCAAACTCGACAGTACTCTGCTTTGCATGTTAATCAATATATCTAGTAAATGTCAACTTCGTACAATGGCCGGTTGTTAAGTCACCGCGATGCACGCACACACGCCCACAGATATTTCTTCAACTGTTGTGGAATTGTGCGCAGAGGTCACTTTCAAATTTGGCAACGACTTTTATTTTAGCTATTTGGATGTAAATGAATGGGAAAACATGAGAAACAAGAGTTGGAAAATAAGCAAAATAGGTTACGACTGCCATCCGACGACATTTTTTTTACCCTTGGAATCCTGCTTATGTATAGCAATTGCTTTCCCGATTAAGCTCCTAGAATTCTCACGACTGACAGAAGATCGAATCTAACCCTGAAACGCATCCTTCATTCCCCTCCAATCGCTCGACACCATATTTGTTATCGTTTTTGCTTACACTAGTTATATTAGTGGTTGTAATATTATATTGATTTATTTTGTATTATCAGATAAAGCATTCTCAACCGTTATTAATTGTTGACTAGTATTTCAAAGCAAATACACAAAAGGAGACAACTGAGCAGACATCAGTTATCAGCAGTAGTTTGGATTTCTTATCTTTACCTCAAGTTCATTAATAATTGGATATACACAGATATATTTTTTTGAAAAGAATTTTTGTTCAATGTCAAATTCTACTCGACAATGATATTGAGAATAAAATACAGTCTCCTCTCCATCAATCAGTCTGAGATCTACATTACTTTCTTTGCTTTTGTGTTTGAAACAATTCTCACCAGACCAACAGAGAAGCAAAATAATAACAACAACAACAAAATAACATTCTAGCCACATGAATATTGATTAACCATGTTTGAAGAAAGCTAAAAAAAAAAAGAAAGACTTGGAACTGGTTGACAAGATATCTCATGGGAAATTTCTTTGTCCTGGAATGGCTTATAAGATATTTTGCCGATAAGACGTCATCATTTGACAGGTAGTGTAACAACGCATGCTATTCTATAAATAATTCAATTTAATTTTCCTACTTTGCTTTTGTTGCTAAACTGGAGTTGACTTTATTTTCCTATCGACAAAAAAGTCCCAATTCAAATACGATGAGTCGTTCTCAAGGCTTGGACTAAAACTTTGGAACAGTATTCCCGCTGCAACCATTTTAACAACGACATTGGTGAGCTTCAAGACTTCTTTGGGAAACTTCCTTAAGCAACTCCCAGACAACCCACAGATACCGTGATATACATCCATAAACGACTCGAGTATACAGTAGGAGTACGCATTCATGGAGTTGACGTCGAGGAGCTCACCTTCATATCAAAATTATCAAAAAATGAAGAACAAGAACAAGAAGAAAAATCCTCACCAAAATCAAGGGTGTAAACTTATATGTAAAATTTACATTTTTCAACCGTGATTTGAACTCATGACCAACTGATTGTCAGGAGACTGCCTTACTGAATTGACGAGTCTTAGATATTAACAGAAATTTATCCAACAAATACTCACATGCTTTTTTCATCATAATTAATATATACTTTCATACAAAAATTGATACGTATATTTCCTTATTTTTGTGTATTATAAATACGTTTCAAAAGTTACAGTAATCATCTTCAGTCGAAATTGAAGTAGGAGAGGAGTTTGACCTCGTAAAGTCCAGTCTATTGACACAAGGTTGCAATAGTTTTGCATTATAGAGATAGCGCATGCACTTTCCGTTTTGCTCTAAAGCCCAATAATCTGTACCTCTCCCCAACACAAGCTCCGAAAACTCAGCTTAATGTAACATCCTAGCCATTTTGGGGATCTGGAAGCGCTCAATATATGATAATGAGAATGATATATATATATATATATATATATATATATATATATATATATATATATATATAATGTATGTGAAAAGAAACTCCCTATTGGAAATCAGAATAATGGTTGGAATAATGATTATTATTTACAGGTCGATAGTCAAACTATCTTTACCAATACAATGGTAGAATTTGCCTGCTGTGTTGAAATTCAACGTGGGCATCGATTATCCATCAATTTCTGATATTGTCTCGATAAACCTTTGCAGAAAGTCCGGAGGTACGCCGGTCATAACAAGTCGAATGTGCTCCTCACGTTTATCCAGAGCCTGTGGATTGGTACTTATATATTGTATATATTTACATTGATTACTGCTCATAACTCAGGTCTGCAGTAATTGAAGTATGGTCATACGAAAAGTCTACTTGGAGATTCGCTGACACGCTTTTATATGTATACTGGTGTTCCCTTCAGATATATATCTCATTTAACCTCTATATTTATGTGTAACTTTCCAATTAGATGCAATAAAGAAACTAAAATACACGGCAAATCGTAAAATGTTTGCATGTTGCATGGTTCTCAGTTTGAGGGTCAATCTTTTGGTTATGTTCCATGTTTCAGCTTCATAGGTGACTATTGGAAGGATACATTGGTTGTATACTCTTTTTTTAAAAGGATTTTTCGATATTGATCGTTGTGTCTTTGTCTTCAACATATTTGCTGTGTAGAACATTTGTTTTGGTGAAGTTTATGTGGAAGCAAACTTTCTTACTTTCTTCGTTCAGTCAGTCCAGTGCCATCTGGAGGTCATGAAGATTCCCAGCAAAATGGACGATATCGTCGGCAAATCTGACTCCTTTATTTTCCCAGTTTAGATTCCGGAAGATCATCTCGAGGCAGGCTGTGGAGAGTTAGGTAAGCTGGTATCTCCTAGTTTATGTGAAATTTATTTTACATGTTGCAAACTAGGGCTGAATGAATAGTAATTTGATATGTGTAGCCCAGACAGAGACAGCTGAAGCTGCAGCCAGCGTAAAGGTACTTTTCACAGCTTCATTTGCTAGATAGAGGCAAAATATTATACTCCATTTTGTTAGAATAGCTAAATTGAATCTGTATCCTTTTGTAAAACCCTAAGAAAACCCCATAATTAAAAAAAAAAGTTCCTACTACCATCAAATTCTTGCGATAGTCACCTATGGAGCTGAAACATGGAATGTAACCATAAAACTGCCACTTAAACTGAGAAGCATGCTATATGCATATGAGAGAATCATACTCAACCTCACATGGAGAGATAAGACCACACAGTATATTTGAGAAAGTAAATAAGAGCTCCCGATATCATATAAACTATCAGAGAACTCTGATGGCAATGGGCTGATCATGTTGCAAGGATGTCAGACAACTGCCAGACATCACAACTCACAGCATGATTCACTAGTGATCATATACAAAACTGTAGCCGGCAGGAAATAATATGGTGAGAAGAACCAGAAGAACACAGGAAATAATGGCTCCGCAACGCCCATGACAGAGATATCTAGCGAATCTATGCCCAATGACTAATGCTCAAAAGACTGATGATGATGATGATGATGATGATGATGATGATGATGAAGACTTTTAGCAGAAAATCTCACTCGTGTGACGGCTTTTTGGGTAGTAACGAAAAGTTCAGATTGTCTAAATCAATATTTAACTCGGAGAAGTAACAACTTATATATATATATATATATATATATATATATATATATATATATTGCAGATTCATTTCTTATAACTGAGGCCAGACGATTTGTTGTCAGCAAGTTTTCTGTATGAATTGGGAGGCACAAAAAATGGTTGATATTTATGAATAATTTGTGTAGAAAGAAGATGAAATATTTGTTCGTTATTTTTTCCCTTGAAACTGACAAAAGCAGCAGTCTAATTCCAAAAGTGTTTACGTTCATATATGTATATATATTTATGGAAAAGCAATTCTTACCTGGTCGACTTGGTGGCTTATCTGAAAGATAAATAGAGAAAGATTATTTTTGGAAGGAGTGATTGATTTTTGAAACAGAAGAATTAGCAGAACATCAACGTTATACGTTATACAAACTAGATGCAAGTAAATAATAAGGTTGTACCTAGGTTCTCCAGCAACATATTCATTCTTTCTGTGAGGTTTATTTCAACACAGAATAAATAGATACGTAGTTTTGATTTAATCTAATTTTAATTCAATTGTCTATTGTTGCTTTTCACGTTTCAAAATGGCCGCTGCTCAAGTTCCGGTATTAGTGTTTTGTTGTATTTTAGGCTTGGCAATTTTAGTTTCAGTTAGGGTTACAGATATTTTCATCAGCTACTTTGACTTTAATTTAGTAATCAGTGCTTGCTTCTCTACAGCTAGAGCAACGACCATAATTAACGATGGAAAGATCACAATTGGCTTTTTTTCTAAAATCTCGACAAAAGATCTCCGAGCATTGATTTAATAAAACTTTCTTGCTGACGATTTCAATAGCTGTCAATTGCTTGTGTGTATACTTCGGTGAGAATATCTGTCAACTAAACGAAAGCAACTAATTCATTACTCAAGTCTTTGAATGATTTCAAATTTTCCGCCTTCATCTCAGCGTACACCCAATGTTAGAAATAGCACATAAAATGAGAATCTCGCACAAACAATATAAAATAATCGACAGGCCTGTCAAGTTTCAATGTTAAGTATGAGTGGGAATCACATGAACCCTTTGAGCGCAGGAGGGACAATTTGGAGGCCTTTAAGGGCAGTCTGGGGGGCATGCTAACATGGAAAAGTTTGAAAGTAATGTATCCGTGATGGCTAGAATCACATCTCAAGGCGTATCTGCTACTGAAAATAAACGTTCTTTAGAAGTCTAGAAATGAATATTTGATAAATCTAACACTTTCAAATATGCGTGAGAGTTTTACTTCCATGCGTGTGAATGTCTCAAAATGCAAGTGAATGCTTGAGACTTGGAAGATCTCAATCTAGAACTAACAATCTAAAACAATCTATTTTAGGAAAACTTGAAAAGAAATCAGTATCCACATCCAAATCGAAAATATGGTTCACAACATCATACACGGTGTCATCTGAAAATTTGCGCTCCTGACTCGAATCAATTTTAGGATCCCGATTCTACATTTGATCCTTGGAGTTTAAAAATTGACAACGATTTACAATTCTTCATTTTAAGTATAGAGAAAAAGAATGTCTACTTACCAATAACCAAAAGGTAAACATATTTAATGATGGTTTCCTTGGAGCTAACTTGACATTCGTACACGCCGTTGTGCTTACATTGAACGTTTCGAATCTGGAGATTCCATTCATGTGAGTCCGGTACCCGATGTACCCGGTAGGTTTCATCATCTACAAATACTTCGTCCGATACTGTGATCGGATTGGGATCTGACGCCTTGCGCCACACCACCTGGAAGAGAGAGAAAAAATCAAGACGAAAGGTAAATAACAATGAATGCTATAGAAAAAAAAAAGTTGACTTTATCTAAAACAGAGGTTCTCAACCAGAGGGTGATTTTCTCAGGTGGGGATTTAAGGCTGTCAGGGGGTAGGGAATCGGAGCAAAAGAATGGCTGCTTCGAACTGATTGGAAGTTGATCTTTTGGCATTGGTAGTATGGTTTAATTTCTCTCTGTAATTGTATACGTGCAAAGTTTCTTATTGTCTCATCAAAAAAAGGATTTTGCAAACAGCTTCATAATAAAAATAAACATGGATGTTCTGAACATTCTGATTTGTCAACAAGAAATATTAAATTGTCCTAGATGAAAGGGATAATATGCTTTGTGACACCTTACATTTGTGTTCTAGATCTGTAAATTTTGAGCAAGTGTTCAAACAGTTGTCCTTGTATCAGAGTCAACAAGATCTCTCAAATTCTACTCATCAACAATTGATTGAGGGTGTCTACGAGGGAAATTACCTCGGCTCATATCTCCGGAACAAAATTCATGGAACCAACGTTGCATTGTTCTTTCTAGGCAATTTCCCACTCCAAATGCTAAACTGATGTTATTGAGAGCTTGAACCGTATTTTTCATTGAGTTTGAAATCACACAAAAAACAATAATCTGATTTCCTTTGAGGACAATCTCTGTAAGAGCTATGGATTATCTCATTAAAATTAATATGATGGATCATAAGTTGAAGATTTGAAAGGAAGCTTACATTATATAATCAGTCAAATATTGATATATCTTGCTTCAAGAAATTACAATCGCAGAGACAAAATCACTAAAACGGCCATTTAATGTGGGATTACCCAATAAAACTATTGTTTTCTTTAAAATTCAATGCTGGAAAGTAACCCACAAGTATTTATCCAATTGAAAAGAAACATATGATATTATCATCATGCACTGATTTGCTTGGCCGAGTATCATAATCTTGGTTGTCATAGTCAAAACGTTTTGGCAGTTGCTTCCTCTGGCCATCATCAGGCATTTTTTATATTTGGAAATCTTCAAACATAGGCAGCTGGATGAAAGCAAACTACCACAGGTTATTGAATTAAGGTTTCGGTTCGTAAATCCAAGAAGATTACCCGTAAAGTATTGTTACTCGAAGAAGGCTAGAAAGTACAACAGCCGAAGCCTTGTAACTATAAAAATCAGGATAGGATGAGGAAATTCGTCTGAGGATATCAGTGTATAACTTGCCATCGCAGTTGATAACTGAACAGCCATAGCGTCAAAATTTGCAATTATGGAAAAAAATTCTAATCAAAAAATGGATATGGTCAGAATAAATTCCATCTATGGCTTCACTAGCGTTTCAACTGGAAAGCATTTACAATAGAGTGAAAACATTTTGAAACATCTATATTCTGAAAAAAAAATGCGTCAAAAAAAAAGCCCCCGAAGGATTTTTTCTTTCAAAATATAAAAAAAGAAAGGAAAAAAAAAAGAAATTTGAAGAAGTCTGGTTAAGTTCTGATGCCGATTCTCAAAGCTGTAGACAAAACAGTATGGTCAGGAGCGCTGGCTCACACGAACAAACATATGCACGTATAAAAAAAGATAGAACCCTTTACCCTCTTTGATGGCTAAGTTTTAAAAAAAGAATTATGATAATATATCTCATAAATTCAGGAAAACATCACGTAAAATATGGTTGAAAGTTGTTTTGAATAAAAAAAAGAAAGCCCGTTGGCATCTCTACGAGTAACGTGATGTCATATGCAGCGGCATCTGAAAATATGCGACTCAAATCAAATTTCTATTCCGGATTTTACGTTTGATACCAATAGATATCGTACCAAAAAGCAAATCGTTTCTTGTATTACAAACCAGATTTGAAATGGACAAAATTCGATAAAAAGAAACAACCTGGAACAAGTCCTGATATCAATAGCGCTGTTAAATTCCCTTGGATTAGAGGAAATGCCAATGGGAGGAGAGCAAACGATAAGAAAAGACAAGTCTGGTTAGACACCCAATAGAAACTGTTGCATTATCAACGTCTTTGTCATGTTGGGGGTGATCAATTAAAAAAATTGGGGAAAAAGGGGTAATCAATGGAAAAGTTATTTCTCTCGCCTTTTGAGGGTAGTGATAACCTAAATATCTGAATTTTCAATATTAAAAAAGAAACAAAAGAACGAAAACAAACGTGAATGCTGCTGGACACAAACTTAGGGATCAATTCAACAGAAACTTACATCGCCTAAAAAAATCGTTTGTCTAGACATAACGGGTGAATCTTGAAAATTTCAGTCCTCTAGCTCCACGGGTGCGGTCTGTACGCGTGATCAATCGTCAAACAGCTGGACCAACTTAAAAACTGAAGAAACCTATTTAGACAATTCCGGTGACAGTTTCATTTGACTGTTTCTAAAAGTTAATGTTTTGTCTTCTTATTACAGAGGCGCTCAAGAAAGCTGATATTTAAACCGTTGCTTAAACCGATTGGATTTGATTTGGAATACGCTTAGTAATCACAAAGTGCAAGAACAATGATATTTGAGGTGTTTTTTTTTCTGTGTGTTTCCTGTTTTTCTGAATCCTAGTAGAAATTTAATTATGCTAGACAAACCCCGGCTTATTGGATTTGGTTGGGGTTAACATAGACAGAAAACCAGAAAACTTGTAGTCTGAGTTACTGATATAATGGAATATTTGAGAAAAAAAATCAGTGTTGATCCTCAGTAAGCCTCCAGGCAGTAAAATTCTACAATGGTTAAATCCAGCTTCTCTCGCGGACTAAAGCAGAATTTCACTTTACTTTGGTGTGAAGTCTGAGGTTCTCATCTGTGTCAATCTGTAGTAAGGAACCTTGAATGACGTATCTTCGCAATGGAACCTTAAACTCTTTAGTCAGGGCTATTTTATAGCATGGGCTCACTTGTTCGGGGTGGAGGAACTATAATTTGTCGGGGTCCCAAGAATCAGTTTTTAAGTCCGTTGGTTTTACGATGAAGAAGATTAGTAATCAAGAATGTTTGTCTCTGATTAAATTCTTTTCAGATTACATTACTTACCTGATAGATAAAATATTTCTCGGAGGATTCGTCGTGATTAGAAGACGCTTTTTTCATATCTATTTGTCTAAGATTTAAAACAGTACATTATCATCAGCCATCATAAGTCCACTGTTTGACAAAGGCCTTTTCCATTTAATTCCATGACTACTGTGATTTTGCCAATCTCTGTCGTATCTTACCAGCAAACCTTTCTATCCCAACCTTCCATCTTGTGCCTGGTGTTGTCTTGCTGCGTTTACTGCCCAATGCAAACCAATCGGTGAGAATTTTGTTCCATTTGTTGTCATATCTTCCTGCTAAATATCCAGCCCATCTCAATTTTTAAAAAATTATCTATGTAATATACTTCACTTTAACCTTCTCTTTGAATCATTTTGATCTTTTCTTTCTGTCTCTTCGAGTTCTCCATGACATTGATCTTTCAAAGCCTCTCTGTGTGATTCTAAGTTGCTTTTCAGTTCGTTTTATTAATTTCCATGTTTCGAATCTGTAAGTCACAGCAGGTATTATGCATTCGGTAAATACATTAATTATATTTTACTTTACGCTTTAAGCACATTCACAGAGTGCTTTTCAATATATCTCTATTCATACTAAATGGTATCCAGCCAATTGCTACGCCACGTTTTTTCTATTTCTCCTTCATGTTTTTTCTTTAACTTAATTACATGTCCTAGGTAAATGTATTGGTCACCATCTTTTGAAGCTTTGCCTTGTATTCTTATGACCTTTGGGGGCGGATTTTATCATTAGAAATTACTTCTGTTTTTTTTCTATTCATCTTTGGAAAAATATTTTTCTTGTGTAGGCAGTGATTCTGAACGTGAGGCGTAAGTAAACAAGTTGCCTTTAAAACATTATTTTTTTTCTTTCTGCATGTGTTATGAAATGAAATTAGTGAAGAAGAAGAGAAAAAGAGAAACCAACAGACAGAAAGAGAGAATGAAATAATGCCGAAGAGGTTTTATAGTATGAAAGGTACGGAAGTGGGGGGGTTGACAAAGTTTTGGATTTAATGTCCCAGGAATCTTGGTCACGGACGTAGGGAGACTGACATTAGTGAGACTGGTCAAGGGCCGTGAGAAAGAAAGAAAGAACTGGCGAGAGAAAGAAAGAGGGTATCACATGACCTTTCATTGTATTAATAATCTTACACTACCAGTCCTAAAAGGAAGGGTGTACAACCAGTGCATCCACCTGATAGTTACCCATGGGGCATAAAAATGTAACTTGACTAAAAGATTGACCCTGAAATTGAGGACCACGCAACGTGCACATAAAAGAATCATGTTCAACCTCACATAGAGAGATCATAAGACAGTACGGTATATCAAACGAACAACAAGAGTCCGAGATATCATAGAATCCATAGGGAAGCTCAAATGGCAATGGGCTGGTCCTGTTGCAAGAATGGTTGACAACTGCTGGACATCATGAGTCATAATATGGATCACCAGAGATTACATGCAAAACTATGACTGGTAGAAAGTAATGAAGCGTGACGATCTAGACAAATTAAGAAAGTATAGGCTCTGTAACGCCCACGATAGAGGGGTCTGGCATATTAGGGAAGGTCTATGTCCAATGACAGACGTTAAAAGACAACAGCAGAGATAGCTCTAAAGAAAAAGTACGAGTCGTTTCCGTTCTAGTAGTGTGCAAACTTTTTAGCCTGGCAAGACCACTTTGTTAACTTACCCCAACATCACCCCAAGGGCTCGTGGTTCGGGGCGAATATTTTTGGAAATGTACTCGTTAAAAAATGTTTCGGAAACTCTCACCTTCTCCTGAATAACGCAA
Source organism: Thysanoteuthis rhombus (assembly GCA_963457665.1). Classification (NCBI taxonomy): domain Eukaryota; kingdom Metazoa; phylum Mollusca; class Cephalopoda; order Oegopsida; family Thysanoteuthidae; genus Thysanoteuthis; species Thysanoteuthis major. The sequence goes on from OY735199.1 coordinate 82,855,269, forward strand.
CAGCTCGACGGATATAAATGAAATGATAATAATTTTAGAGAAATGTCATAGTCCGCCCTTGGAGGTGCAAATATTCTCAGTTTATCTTTTTTATCCGTCACCTGTATGCATTCTAACGAGTGCATATTGGTACATATATCTCTCTCAATTACAAGAGAGCTATGCGTAAATATGGCTGTTGATCAGACAGATAGATAGTGACGTTGTTAATGACAGTGGCCACCAGAGTGCGCTGTGAGGACGAGAACAGCTACAAATATTTTCCAATCGATCAAATCTTTTCTTAATTATCTTGGCAGAGATTTTCACGAAGATGGTCGAAGAACAAATCATTACAGATGAATTCCCAATGAACAAAAACGATGATGGGTCTGGTGAATTTTCATCACTAGATTTTAAGCAAGATTTCTTCTTTTCAGCTTTTTGTGTCGGAATTTGATTCATCGTCAGAGAAATAGAGAATTCCCCGATTAACGTCATCGTCACGTTTCTGAAAACTGCGACTTTAACTGAGACACCGCGAAGTGAAACTGATTTTACTATAAAAACAATTATATGAATAGTGGGTATTTTATTCATGGCAGGAATTCTGTAACTAACTTATGCTCCGTCGAAAAAAACACTTAATTCACAATTCCACCGACAATATTTTATATGATCTTATATCTATATATCTGTCTATCTATCAATCCATCTCTCTCTCTCTCTCTCTCACTCTCTCTCTCTCTCTCTCTCTCTCTCTATATATATATATATATATATATATATATATATATATATATAAATATATTCCTCAACAACGTTATAACGAAATAAAATTGAATTAAGAGACGTTAATCGGAGATTTCCTGTTTTTATTTTTCTCTGGTCTATATTTAAGTTGCAAAAATTGTTGCCTAGAAACGGAAGAGCCAATTGTTACTAAGAGGAACAAACAGTAAATATCATAAATTACCGATTTCTCACAAAATATTCATGCTATGTGATTATATTCACTCTTAGCCAATTATGCGTGAACTCTCCGTTGAACATGTGGTTAGGTTCCCGGAAACCACGTCTTTAACCGAAAAAATGATGAGTGAAACTAATTTTACCATAGACACAATTATAGAGGTTATTTGATTTATTGTAGAGTAGGGATATTGTGTCTGATATATATCATCATAATGGGCATCGCAGAACCAGTACTTTCTGAATTTATCTAGCTCATCTTACCCTCTATTGGTCACAATTTTGCATACGATCTCTGGGGATCCACGTTCTGAGTCGTGATGTCGACCGGTTGTCAGACATTCTTGCAACATGACCAGACCATTGCCATTTGAGTTTTCAGACTAATTCACAATTCCTCCTACAATATTATATATCATCATTTATCTATACATTTTTCCTCCCTGACTTTCTAAGGAAAGGACATGAAGATACGTTAATCGAGTATTCACTTTATATCTTTTATTAGTAGAAGTCAACATCAACAGGAATCGTACAGACCACACTGATCGATGTGTAGAGCGGAAAACTGGATATCTTTGCTTTCATTATGTTTAAACAAAAAAGCAACAACAAAAAACAAACCTCTTAGCGTTCATTGCCAAGATTAAAAAAAAAACGATCTCCATCTCACAAACCCATGATGTCAGTGCAAACACTTTTCATTGATCATTACTAAAAACAGCATCCTCTCAAACAGTTAGTAACTTATTCATTGATCACCCCTTTTTATCAACCCAAACACAGCATGCTGCACGAAGATGTTGGTCACGTGACGGTTTCTATTGGGTGACCAACCACACCTATTAAACACCGTCAACCAAATCTGACAACATGGTTTTCTTCGGTTTTCAAGTAGTTCTGGCTGGCTATGTATGTATGTAAGTATCACGCAAACTAGCTGCACCAATTTAGCCAAGAGGCTGACAATTCGAACATTTACTCCTTATTATGTTCAGAGACATTTTTCTGTTTTTTGAAAAACCCCCCCAAATAAAATTTCAGTGATAGGTTCAATTTGCATTGTAAATTTATACCAAATACGTCCAGCAGAATTCACTCTTGTTTTTCTTTTTAAAGTTAGACTTTTTAGCTATCACTACCCAACAAAAGGTGGGAGAAATGAATCATTCATTGATCACCCCTTTTTCACCAATTTTTCAGTTGATCAACCTAAAGACAGCATTTCACCAATAGATTCTGTTCACGTGATGGTTTCTATTGGGTGACCAACAAGACCTATTTTATCTTATTTTTTTTCCCAAAATATTAAAACAATGTGCTTCTTTGATATCCGACCTTCTTACTGCTATTCAAAATGAATTCAATTGTATAATAGAATCAATATTAATACTGGATAATATCATTTTATGTGTTTTACATTGTCATTATCTTGCTTTGGGGGTTATCTCTTCTTTTTCTACAACGAATAATGCCAGAGGCATTTTCAGGAACCTTCTTTACGAGGATTTAGAAATCCGAAGGATATGATTCATCTTTCAAAAGATTATTATTTTACTTCTTAAAAGGAAGGCTTAAATATATAAAGGATATCAATATATTGGAAAATAAATACATATATATAAAAATATCATAATAAAATCAACAAAAACTGATTTTATAGAATTACCGTCTTCTAAAAGAAGTTCGATTCGTAGAACATTAAAATTGAGAGGAATAATTTTTCTAATAATAATCGATTGAATATTGTTCTAAAGAATATTTGAAGACCAACTTCTATAGTCTTTTTTTTCTCTACCTTTTCATTCCAGGAGATTTTTAGAATCTAGAATGTCACAGTAAGTCATATATGTTATTATTGTAAGTGAAATGTTACTGACTTTAGGAAAATTGTTTTAGACCATGTAAATTGAATTGGAGAACAGAGTTCAAATTCCAGCTGTTTTTCCCTTTGCATTTGTGATCAAGTTAAAAATGTTCATTCTTTCTATTGAAACAATAAATAGCGCTAACTCATGTCAAATCTCATTCCTGCTTCATTCGAAGCCCTCGGGGTTCTGCAATGCACTGCGTTTGACCCGTTGGTCGTAGTGTCGACCTGATTTGATACTTGCATTCAACAAAGAGTCGAGAATTGATTTAAGCACAAATTTTCACATAGGTTTAGAGAAATTTCTCTATGTTTATTATTTAATAATATGAAACTTAATTCTTATTCTTATATTGAATTTTGGGCCCCTTAAAATCGTTTGAATACGTTTGTAGACACTTAGCTGCTAAATTCAAATGTCACTGTTAAAATATGCTACGCGGTTCCAATATTTTACTTTGAGAGAGAAACAAAAGAGGTCGACTTATTGCATGGGCACACTGGACAGTTGCCTGGGAGCCTACAGATTTAGGAGCACTGAATTCAATTTAAAAAATAAAACCTTCGCTTCATATTATTAAAAAGAAGACATGGAGAACCTTCTGTAAAGCTATGTTTACAATCATATTTACAATCGTGTTTAAATCAGTTCTTCCATTCGATTTCTGTATTGAATCAGCGTCGGGACTATGGCCTGTAGGCCAAATCCAATACATTGTTTGCACCGGGGAGCTCAAAGATTCTTAGCCCAAACCCGAGAACGAGCTAACATTGGAACTTAGTAGAGTCCTTGCTGCTAAATTCTGATATCACAGATAGAATATTCTTGGTGGTTCCAACATTTTGCTTTGGAAGAAAGAACAAGCTAATATTGAAACTTGGTAGAGTCCTTGCTGCTAAATTCTGATATCACAGGTAGAATATTCTAGGTGGTTCCAACATTTTACTTTGGAAGAAAGAACAAGCTAACGTTGGAACAAAATCTGAAACCAAACAAAGTGCGAGGTTACACTGTGTTCCCCAGCAGAATCGGTAAAAGTAGCAAATAAAAGAGAAGCCTCCAAAGAAGATACTGTACGGTTTCCCCAATCCAGACGGATTGATTTTCAGAACACAATAAGGCAGACAGATTTGCAATTGAAACATACACAAGAAGAAGACAATGTCTATTATTGATGTCACAGGACCCAAGGACTACAGTGTGATCGATAAAAGAGATTTGAGAGAAGAGCAAATGGATGTAGATATATAAAGAGAAACACGAGAGGAAGAGAGAGAGAGAGAGAGGGAGAGTGTGTGTGTTTTTGTGAGATACCATATAAACTCGTGTATTAGTCGTTCTCGTGTATAGGTCGACCCTTGAGTTGTTACTTTTAGCTGTCACAATAAGGCAGACATATCTGCAATTGAAACATACACATAAAAAGAAGAGTGTCTATTATTTGTGTCATAGGACCCAAGGACTATACTGTTGATCGATAAAAGAGATTTGAGAGAACAGAATAGATGTAAATCTATAGAGAAACGCATGAAAAGAGAAAGAGGAAGGTAGAAAGAAAGAGAGAGAGAGAGTGTTCTCCGAGAGGTGCCTCACATACTCGTTTAAAAGACGATCTTGTGTATAGGTCGACCCTTGATTTATGACTTTCAGCTGTCACAATAAGACAGATGTGCATTTGAAACGTACACTAAGAAGAAGACAGTGTCTATTATTTGTGTCAGAGGACCCAGGAACTACAACGTTGATCGATAAGAGATTTAGGAGAGAGAACAAAATATATGTGGAGTTATTAAAAGAGACATACGGTGAGAGAGAGAGAGAGGGTTTTTTTTGAGAGATACAGTAGATACTCGTGTATAATTCGATCTCGTATATACTCGTGTATAATTCGATCTCGTCATGTATATGCTTGTATAATTCGATAAGTTTAACAGAAAAAAAAGAGTGGTGATCAACATCAAGTCAAAATTTCAGAGTCGTGCCCAACTGGAAAAATACGATATTACCGGATATATACCTGTGTACCTTTTTTTAACAATATATAATCCGCTTCCATGGATAACCCGCATCTCTCGATTGATCTTCAATTTCCACTGGAAAGTGCATTATTTTGTGGATACAATTATGCACACAAATATGTATTACAATTATGTGTTCATAGATAATACGCACCGGTTTTTTTTAGCTATAAGTTCTCGTGGAAAAAAACGTTTATTATACATTTTGAAATATGGTATGTTGATCCCGTGTGTAGGTCCTTCTTTGATTCATGATTTTTGGCTGTAACACCAAGACAGATATTCTTCGCAATTGAAACGCACGTATAAGAAGAAGCTAGTATATATTGTTCATGTCACCGGACCCAAGAACTACAATGTAGCTGAGAAGAGATTGAGAGAGAGAGAGTGAAAGAGAGAAAGTTCTTTGAAAGATCAATATCATTGTAGCGATAGATGGAGATGCTAGAATAGAAAACAAGAAGTCAAAATAGGCATATCAAAACTCTTGGTTAAGGGGGGCACAGGCCTGACTTGTCCAAAATTTTACAAGATTTTCTACGACTTACACTGATTTTCCCAGAAATCTACCCCTGTCTGCTGGCTCATATGTCGATGGTAGCCAACACAAGACAACATTCCACAGACGTGTTCGAGTGGAAAAATACGATTCCTTCATTTCGCATTATCTGTCTGTACATCAAATGGAAAAAATAATTACTTTACTATGCATATAAAAAGATGTATAACCCAACAAATGTCCAGCCCGACCAACCAGCTAAATGAGCTAAAATCTTTCCTCTCTTCGCTCGTCTGTGTGTTTGTGTGTCCAGGCGCTCCTGATTACATTTTGGCAGCTATAACCTTGACAAATTGCATGGATACACCATCTAAAAACAGTTTCTTTGTCGTTGTTTTATAAAATGCTTTTTTAAGGTCTCTATGGTCACTTAGGACCAAAAATTCTCAAATCTCTTGTTGAGATTTTTTAAAAAATAATCTTTCAGATGAAATATCTATTTTTTTTTTAGACAATTTTTTCAGATAATCAGTTCTGGTACACGCGCTGACCACGGTGATTCATTGTTTCTTCAGTGAAATAATCTTATTTGCACCACTCTTCAAACGAAAGCCCATATTCGTTTCGTTTAGGTTTAATATCAACTATTTATACAAATTATAAAAATACAGGAACGGCGATAAAGGAATATTTTTCGTTATATTCTAAAATTGAATCTAACTTCTCCAAAGCTTATTTGCCGAAAAACGAAACGAGATTAAATAATATAATAATAAAAATAACAATCGCTTTTACTGCGGAAAAATTGCATTGGAATTTTTCAGATAAGCCCCCCCCCAATTACTATGGCTTGAACAAGCATGAACTGCAATGTAAACGATATCACGAAAGCGTAAAAATACCATGATACAACAAAACTGAATGGCAGACCATAGATGCACGATTTCTCTCCTTTGCACTCTACGACATATATGGTAAGAGTGGGAGAAAGGACAGAGAAAATTTCGATTTTTGCATAAAATATGACGTTCAATATATCAGTGGATATCTAATACTCATTGTTACTCTTTTATAAAAACCATCTTGGTCCCACAAAATGACCCACCCGACCAACAAACCAAGTATGCCACAGAGTATTCTCTCTTTGTGTGTGTTATCCGGAACTCATTTTGGGGGGCTACGATTTGGAACATTATTCTGAGTACACCACTAGGCACCACCTAAAAACAATTTTTTAAAGTGCTTTTGGGGGTTGTTATAGTTATTTTGGACCAACTAGGCCTAACTGTGCTGGTAATTTTTTTAGATAAAAAATCTTCGAGATAATTTTAGATGAAATTTCTTTTTTCTGATAATTTTAGATAATCTTTTTACACAATCAGTTCTAGTACATGCACGGGTTACGGAGATTCATTTATGTGAGGTACGGATATATTGTAACATATTTCTTCTTTGCGTACATATGAATAAGTAACCGGCTGTTAAGACTTACAAATAAAAGGGTTATATGGAGAAGCAAGATGATACTGATGAGGAGGGTAATCACCACGGCCAAATCATGTTGGATACGCCAGCTCTCTTACGGTCACCGAAGTTAAGTAAAGTAGAACATGGTTAATACCTAGATGGGTGATCGTCTGGGAATACCGGGTGCCGTAAGTAGCTTGGCATCATGTAGAGAGCTTCCATCGGCGCTCCCATTAACCCTTCACAGAAGGAGACAGATCTTTACTCTACGCTCAATATCACAAACCGCAAGCCCCCTACCCTACCCCCTGAAACCTCCGACTAGCATGGTTGCGAGCGATAAGAAAAGAATGAATAAAAAGCAGGATAAACTTCTTTGCTAGTCGTCAAAACGAGAATAGAGTGAACCATGTTATTTGCAACAGCACCGTCTCCTGCACCATACCCTCGTGAATCACGAGAACAAATGCTTGGCAAAACTGATGTAGAAGGATTTGGGTAAAACAATAAAACAGTCAGTGTCTTGAAATAGCATGACGTATCGATAGCGAAAACCCCCGTAAAGACATTTGCCGGTGAAAAGTCATTTACTGAACACGCCTAAAGCTGGCTGTTCTCATGATTGTTCGGTAGATAGCGTATGAACATATCTCACTCTGCGTAATTAACTTCAGTAGAGATTTTATTGTCAAACTGCACTGCAATGTCTTGAGTTAACTTTTTTTCTTTTTTTTTTACCTTGAAAAAACAACAAGTATAATCCTCAGCGAAATTAGGATGTAAACCAATACGTTAAATCCACCTTCTTGATTCGTGCTTACGAGAGATTTGTCGAGAGGCTGTCGTACTGATTGAGCTAAATCGACAAGCCACAGATACTAATGAAAATTTATGCTATAGATACGCACGAGCTTATTCCATTCTGGTAAATGAATATATCTATACGGGTATTTATACTTCTAGATATTTTTTGTCTATTATAAATATGGAAGATAAAAGTTGCAGTAATCACCTTCAGTCAGAATATAAGTTGGAGTAGAGTTTCAACCAGCAGCAGCAGCAGCAGCTTGGCTTTTTTTCCATTTTGTTCATTGTATTATATAAAACATAAAATCCTCTATGCCTAAATGGATAACTGATACTGATCTAAATTCTTAATCTAATCCCTCGTATTGATCTCCATTACATAATCATAATTCTTTTTTTTTCATATCTGCCAACGAAGTTGAGGAGGTATATATAAAATACCTTGTCTTCCTGCCTGTGCACACGATATCTCTGAAAGTTATGAATGCGTTGCAATGACATTTTATAGGAAGGTGTGCCATGGACTACGACGAAAGGGACAGATCTAGGGATAGATCAGTTGATAATTACTTCCCTTCCATCTTATCTATCCGCCCGCACCATCTAATATCTCCAAAGGGTTCTTCTCTATCCTTTCGATATCTCCAAAAATTCTCAATGGATACCAATGAACTTTTGTGAAAAGGTGGGCAACGGGCTACCAAAGAAATGATTAAATTTGGAGGCAATTACCTTCAAATATCTTACATAATCGTGTAGAAATCTATCTTGAAATACGTTGGCGTTTGATCTGTAGTAACGAAATCATTAATTCATAGTCTATTTTTTCTAAGGCAAGGGGTGCATTTAGTTCAGCTAGGTATGTCTCAATTGTTATGTTTCAAACTTAAAAAAAAATTACTCATGTAAAGGTCGACCCCCCTTACCCAACCAATAATGTTATTCAAAACTTGACTTATACATATATATATATATATAATGTGTACTTTAGAGAGTGAGACAGACTCGGGAGTGAAGTTTTTGGTGGTAAGGTTTATTAATCCTTATATGTCAATAGTCCATACATGTTTCGGGATTTCTCCCATCATCAGTGGTTTGTGTTGTGTGAGTGAGATATATATATATATATATATATATATATATATATATATATATATATATATATGTGTGTGTGTGTGTATATATATATATATATATATATATATATATGTGTGTGTGTGTGTGTGTGTGTGTGTGTGCGCGTGTGTGCAGTAAATCTGAAGTTATCCTCGGATAATTAGACGCTGGAACAATTTTTGGGAAGAATCATAGTTTACGTGAGTAAAATGGAAATAACACCTGTTAGTCTGAAAATAAACTCAGGCTTAAGGATTATTTCCCTCACGTAATTTGGTAATATGTACTTTTCCAACAACAACTGAAAAGCGACTTTATTTCCGAACGAATTTCCAACGTTTCACATACTCTCTCACTCGATGTTAAAAACGACGCACAAGTAAAATGAATAAAAAAAAAACTTGATTAAATTCAGAGCAATAACAGTATAATTTACGTATTTACTTCAGTTTCTCTTTCATCGAGTTCATTTCAAGGCTAACGGGGGTCTATGTTATGCTCTTAAAATAGATTACGCCCAATTTTCGTTTACGCAAGTGGTTTTTAACTCATTGGTAGACAATATTCTTCGAGGTAAGTATCTATACTCAGTTCTTAAAAAAAAACAAACTAACAGTAAATAGGCATTGTTTGAACGTTTCTTTAGAATTTTCCTTTATATTCAGATTTTGGGTTCAGCTCAACTTGAAAGGTGTTCTGGTTCCATTAGTCTGCTTTTAGACATTGCCAAATATCGACCGACTCACGTTCAGCATTTTTTATTTGTTTTGACAGCTCCAAAGACATAATTGTTTGTGATCAGTTTTCTTTTCGTAAACAGCTTTTCGTTTTATTCCTTTCTTATTTTCGAAGGGATTTTTAGTTTCACAGGAAGAATTTTTTTCCCATATTGTTAAACGAATTTCGGAGAGAAAGTGGTCGCCTAAATAAACAAGCATGAAAGTCAGATCATAGATGCACGAGTTACTTCCCTTACACTTACAGACTTATTTGGAAGGAGTGGAAAAAAGTGAAAGTTGGTGCTGGTTTTGGGTATGTCGGTCAGTCAGTCAGTGACGGTAATCGATACTAGAGACGCTCACGCATCGAAAGCAAATACACTGTATTCGTACATTTGTTAAAACTTGATCTGTTTTTATAAAAAACAGCCTGGTTAAAATCTTTTGTGATTGGCTGCATTAAAGTATCAAAGCTGAAATATTCCAAATATTTGTTCATACTGTATATTCTTGTTCTAACGGTACTATTTCATGGCATACGCGTTCTAACGGCACACTTGTTTTTAGATGCGTTAGTATCGATTGTCGTCATTGACTGCCACACGGAAATGATAATACGTCCCTTGCTCAGTGTTGCTAATTAGGATCTTGCCAAATTATGTCCCTTGCTTACTGTTACTGATTTAGATGATCTTCATCTAAACATGAAAGTTTTTGGTTGCGTTTAGTCGTCAAAAACCACCCACAAAGACTCTTACAAAATTCCCCGAACTTGAATGTAAAAACACATACAATCATTTGCCCGATGAGGCCCTAGAGAGGGCAGAAACATAAACTTGTTTGAGTATCGAAGCCACTTCCAGTTATATTTCCAGCTCTACCCTAAAACAATTTGACTCTCGGGGTATGAAGTTGAATGTATCAAGCACTCTATGAAATAAATCCATCACACATCAGACATCAGACATTGCTTTATATTATGCTACATTGCAAACCTGATCTATACGTATGCATATGTACTATATATATATATATATATATATATATATATATATATATATATATATATATATATGTGTGTGTGTGTGTGTGTGTGTGTGTGTGCGTGTGCATGTGCGTGTGTGTGTGTGTGCGTGTATCTGGTGAATTTAAATGTCTCTATGTATTTTAAGATGTTTTTGACTCAATCTTAAATGCAAACTGAGAAAAAAGTTGGCATACTCACCCATTTATGGTCTAACTTTCAATATTGTTTTATTCTTACAAGACTAATGTCGGAGATTAGTTAGCAGCAACTGTACAGGGAGATTTCAGTGCATCATTCTGAAGTAAATCCCTTAAAATAATGTCACCTGAATTAATTGCTTCTTATAACTTTGAAAAAATGTATACTTTCAATATTGCAAGAAACTTCTGTCTAGCCAAAGTATTTTCAAAGAATTGAAGAAACACCAGTTGGCTCTGTGGTGCTGTATATATATTAGTTTGAAACCTTCCTCAGGGTCAATGCATACAAAATTTAGTTGGACGAATTGGATTTTGTACAGAAACAGACGAGAATCAAATCATTATTATCGGGGTAAGAGCGAACGCAGACTCCGCAATTTTTCCGAAAAGGAGGAAACCATATGTGAATTTTGTGCATGTATACAGCATATTTGGGGTTTATTGGAACCGTTTCTTGCTCTGGGCAAGATCAAAAGTTTCAACTAAAAATTGACCATTGTAAAAAAATATAACAGATTTAGGGTAAGCACTAAATTTTATTGAAAAAAAAAATGGCTTACAAGCACCACCAGGACATGTAGGTCCCAAATTGATCGACAGAAGATGTGGTACTTGAAAGTAGAGGGTTAAAGCTAACCAGACAAAAACAATAACATCGTATATTCCTCTGAGACAGATGTACCATTCCAAAACTCTACGTGTGAAAAAACATATACCAGCATCTGCCATTCGCTGGCCAATCTTTATAGAGATTCAAGAACTCACAGAAGAGACTATAAATTCCCTTCTTTCCCGAAGTCTGTTGCCTTTTCATTATCTATAGAAGAGTTTTACAAAGTTTTAGGTCTAGAGGCCTTTTTACTGCATATGTTTTATCAGCACTTCACCCAGTAATGTCAGTCGAAAATTATAGATTTAAGATTAAATTTGCATTCCAACCCCGTTGCCCTTCACTATCTCAACGCCCCTACCTCTACCTGGACTTCTAGCACCCCCCTTACAGCACTTTTGATTTAAAATCACCCCCAACGCCCACCTTGTCTTCCAACGCCCCCACTTTGGGAATTACTTATCTTTAATCACTTACTGTATACTCGTGTGTCAGTCTAGTTTTTAAGCCCATCTTTTGGGCAAAAGTTGTGTTTCGATGAATCATCATCATCGACATCATCATCATTAGTCTTCCCCAGGATTCACCACATTTTTCTGACGTGGGCGTCGCGGAGGTAGTACTTTCTGACTTTATTTAGCTTATCTCACCACCAATTAATCTGCCGGCTTCAGTCGCGCATGTAATCTCTGGGGATCTATGTCGTGAGTCGTCATATCCATTGGTTGCTTGTCATTCTTGCAACATACCCAGCCCATTGTCATTTGTAATAATTTTGTTAGCTTGAAATTCAGTCATGATAAGGAGAACTAGGAGCGACCATGTCTTAAAAAATCATACCTTGAACTAATCATTTTGTGACCATAAATCATTTGTTGACCTGTACTTTAAACTTGACACGTATTCTGTGCTGGATAACGTACCTTGGTTATCTCCTCTTCGTACAATGGCCAGTTGTCGAGTAATCGAGGTGCAGACACACAGATATCTTCAGTTGTACGAAGATACATGTGCATTCCTTGAAAGTTAATATATATGTGCACACATGCATATGTGAAGGTAAAAGAATCTACCTAATCTTTATATATGTACAGACATCGATTTGCATTTACTCAGACACGTACACACACACATACAGATATATGTATATATGTGCAAACTTGCATGTACCTTAATACTCAGGAATTGTATGTATACAGACACACCTAATCACGCCTACAAACATACGTACGTACTCAAACACACACACACACACACACATACATATATATATGCATTTGTATATACATGGAGAAATTAGATTCCGCTTGCAGTAAATTTGATCAATACGAATGAATTCTTTGAAAGTTAACATAGACACATATAAAGGCAGAATTCAAAGAAGACATATTCTTTATCTATCTCTCTCTCTCTCTCTCTCTCTATATATATATATATATATATATATATATATATATACGCAAACATGCTTATACACTGATACAAACACACAAAAAATGCATTTATGCAGACACACACACACACACACACACAGACAGAGACATATATATATATATATATATATATATATATATATATATATATATATATATATATATATATATATATATATATATATATATATATCACCAAATGATTCCTCTTTCGTTCGTTTCTATCCATTAGAATAGTGGAGGGTGCGACTTGAATACAAATGTATCCTACCCTAATAACACAACTTGGGGTGTACTCAATCAGGGGAAATTTTCCCGAATGATGAGTTTTCCACCCTCTTCTCTAATACCAGGAGTCAGACCAGGATCTTTCTGCGTGTGAGGTATATATGCTAACCATAACATCATCTGAGTGTGTGTACACTCGCACTTATACTACCAAAACACGCACAATTGTATGAATGCGTGCACAATCAATCGTGCCGACAAACATTGACGAACCCACATACACACAAAATTGTATGTGTGCAGATATGTACAATCACACCGACTAAACATCTATGCGTACACGCACCCATATATCTGCACGTATGCACGCAGATGGAGAAATGCTAGCGAACGGTGCTCGCCGTCTCTCAGCCACTATTCTCCTCTCTTCAATGTCAGCAAACAAACATGTACATTTGACATTTTCCCGATATAAAAAAAAAATCGAATCTTTTCACTCGATGAATCATTTTCCCCAAAGTAAAAAGTTCTTCTTTTCCTTTCTGTTTCCTTTTCTTCTCTTATTATCTTTTTCTTTTTTCTTTTTTTTTCTTTATCTCCGGTTCCACAGACCAGACTGACGCTCATCTTCTTTTACGTCCAGACACGACTCATTCTCCCCTTCTCCCCAATGTTATTTAACAGAACTCTCAGAAATCTAATTCTTCTTTACATTTCTCAGAGAGAGAGAGAGAGAGAGAGAGAGAGAGAGAGAGAGAGAGAGAGAGAGAGAGAGAGAGAGAGAGAGAGAGAGAGAATGGCATGGATAGAATTAGCGAAGAGAGGGAGAGGGGGGAATTGTGTAAGAAATCCTCTTTTATTTTTGGACACTTCACTTTCGAATATTCTTTGGCAGAAGTACTTTCAGAAACCTAATTTATTTCAGAGAGAGAGAGTGAGTGAGAGAGAGAGAGAGAGAGAGAGCATAGAGCATTGCTTGAGAAACCAAACTTCTCACACAAAAGTCATCTTCACAATGTCCTGGCACTTCGGCAAAATATCACCCTAGCTTATTATCATGGAATTTGTCTCGATTGTGTATGCTTTTTCAAGAAGACTCCTCACAAAGTTTCTCCTGATTTTTAGCTCAAATATGAATCCAATCGCTAATGGGAAGGGCATCTTAGCCCCTGAATAAAACCATTGCATGTGTTATTTTTAAAATTTTTTATCTTCTTAGTTGATTTTTCGTAAGAATTTCTATTCAGTGTGAACCGAGAAGTTCTTTCGATGTAAGAAATGTTAACTCTCAAAATTATGCACATAGGTGTATACGAAATCTTTGTTCAAGGGGGCAGTTGTCGTACTCCCACGCATATGTATATCAGTTACGTATGAGTGTATAAGTCAGGCCAGTTCGGAATTCAACACGATGGAGTTTCCACTACACGACTGGGACAAGGTATGGAAATCTTGGCTTAATAAAGAAAGGATATAAAAAAAACACCTGAATCTTACGTTATAAATCTGTTCAGTACGATATATTTGGATAATGCACCAGGGGAAGGCCGTAGAATGGACTGTCCGATACTCTGTATGAACAATATAAACAATAGCATGGAGTTGAATCGTCCGAAAAATTCTTTGAATGGTTTTGACGATTCTCAAAACTATAGACAATATACTTACGGATAAACATTCAACGGGCGTTCTTTAAGAATTTGATCCGATACTCCTAATTCAGCCATTAGAAAGATTTTTGAGCAATAAAAAGGTCTGTGCAAAGCTAGCAATAGGTCCAGGCCTAATCAGGACCGGATTAAGGTCGCACAGGTCTCTTGGCCGCGATTCAAACAATGACCTTCTCGTCTAAATGATCATGGTGTAAGCTAACAAAATATTCTATTGAATTGAATTGAATCTTTTGCCCCCAACCCCAGATTATGGGCGTCCTTGGTTTCAGTCCACTCAACATCTCCTCTTAATCGGATGCAAAGCCTGATGGGAAATGTGGATCGTTTTCCCTAATGCTCGTTGAGTATTTTTGTAATCGCGCTTAATTTAGATGTTTTATGCATGAGTTTATGCAATCCCATGTAGTGTATATGATGTACTTACAAGCAACAGAAAAATAAAAATAAGACAAAAACGTTCTATGAAATAAAAATGGCAATCTATTTTGTCAGTTTTCCAGTTGGTCAAGCTGATTATGTATATATGTATATGCAAATACGAATGTATGTATTTACGTATTAAGTCTATCAATCGAGATAATTTAAACCTTCACTCCTCTGTCTAGCAAATGGTTGTTTTGTTCAAATCCCCTAAAATTGGTTCTTAGTGAAGCAGGACAATTTGCAATTATATGCAAGATTGCTCTCATAGATCATGTCCAGCTGATTTGTACGCGTTTATTTTTTGAAATTTCATACATTTTTAGTGATCACTGACCAATAAAAGGCAATAGAAGTAACTCATTTATTGATCACTCCACACATGACACGCTGCCAAAACACGTAAGACTCATGATGGTTTTTTAAAAATCTGCAATCTCATTATGCCTGCCTGTTTCATGAATCTTCTTTAAAATATTAATATTTTTATGATAAAGTGTTCCTCCTTGACTCTCTATGGGAGTCTCGGATCTTCATCATTCACTCGACTAAAGTGAACACTTGCCTCTTTGTAACCGAAGCATTTATAATAATAACATTTAATCTTATCTCTCCTCGCTGACTTTTTCTTTTCAAAACAATTTTTGAGTACACGTAACTTCAGGTTGTCCACCTGTCAACATTTCTCAAAATATTCCCAGACACCAACTACACTTACCATTCACAGATGATTATACACCCTTCTAATGTTTCGTAATTCTTTAAAACATCGTCTCATCATAATCTCAGAGATTTAAAAAAAAAACATGCACTAATCACCTTACGTTTTTAGAGACTTTTCATTCCCTTAAAAACTATTCATATTATACAATAATTTTTCACATTTTCTTATTCTACACGTGTTACTGATATGTTTAAAGAGACTTTCAACTTGTAAAACCTTTTCTGATTTTCTGCAAGTCATTTTCATGATAAATCCTTCAAATACTGTCTCGTCTATTCGATAAAATCTTTAGTCCATTAATCACACACACACACACACACACACACACACACACACACACACACACAATATATATACATATATATATATATATATTTGAGGAGCCAAGGCTGACATAATAAGATCGTAGATAAAGTAAGCAAAATGGTCAGGTTTCACGAATGATATATAATATATCCTGGGCTTCCCCAACATCAAAGAAACACCCACACACCGACGCCAAAATCAAATAGCTCTCATAAAATCACTATTAAATGCACTTAAATATAAATAATATTTGTATCTTAATAGAAAATACAGATCGAAATCTCTTGAAAATTACATCAAATGGATGTCAAATACATCCTTGTAAGCTCATGTTCCTTATTCACTTCAAATAAAACCACCAGATGCAGTCAACATTAAACAACAACTATGAATAGCGTTTATGTAACTTGTCAATCAAGAGGCGCCTGGTGATTCAAGGTGTCACCAAGTGCCTTACTCTTTGACTTCAGGTTACATGGGCTCACAGCGGGTCATTTGAGTGTTTCGATTGTCATCAATAATTATGACAGCGGTTAAATTTGGTGATACTGCACATTTTCACAATTAGATAAATTCTTTCATGTTGACGTAAAGGAAAGAAAACCAATATTGCAATGTTTTTCATTATGAGTATATTTGCTCTATTTTGATTGGTCACTATGAAACAATTTATTCTATAAATGTCCCAAGTTATGAGAGATTGGTAGACAGCCACTGAGAATTCCACCAGTTCGCTGCTAGAGAGTGTCGTTGAAATCACCGGCAGAGGGCGCCAACCTGCCCTGGGTACCCAGAACATGTTTACATTGAACCAGAGCCCTGCTGATACGTTGTTTCCTTAACATCTAAATTATTAAAAAAACAAACTGGAGAACGACTGCAGTGTGAAGTTGACCGAAAATAAGATTTCGTGTACTTAAAAAATAAATACTTTATAACCAAGTATTTTCTCTATCTTTGGGGTTGCCGATATCATTGGTGACTTTTATTGTAACTGGACCAGCTCAGCTTCAAAAACGTCAAATGACATCACCAACATCCATTCAGTGTGCGCGTAGAACGTGTTGGCGGGCTGAGACAATATTAGAAGGGCTGGGTCTTTGTTATAACTCTCGTCACAATCATCATCATCATCATCATCATCATCATCATCACTCTTTTAACATCCGTCGTCGGACATAGATCCTCCTCAGGATTTACCACACTTCCCTATCATGAGCGTCGCGGAGCCAGTACTTCCTGAACTTGTCTTGCTCGTCTCTCCATCTAATATTCTGCCGGCCTTGGTTGCCCATGTGGTCTTAGGGGATCCATGTTTTGAGTCGTGATGTCCATCGATTGTCTGCCATTCTTTTAACATAGCTAGGCCACTGCCATTCCCATTCATCCAACTCTATATTGCGTGATTATAACGTCCCCTGCCCCAAAACTTCAGTCAAAATACAAACCAAAATGTAACTCCAAAATCTCTGAATGTGCACCGATTTCATATAATATTTCAATGAACCCCCAAATAGACCCACCCCACAAATTAAACTAACTAAAAAAAAAGATTAAAGAAACCCCAAAAAACAAACTGTAAAAAGACCCCCCCACACACCTGCTGCCTCGACCGGGGCTTGACTGGCCACAATAATAATACTCTTCACTAAAGACTTTGCCTCTACCATGGGAATAGACCACATCAGAATTTTAGGCTCATGCCGACTTGACTACCTGCCCTCCCTCTGTTGTGGCCTGGCTATCAAACTTGGCTCTAGTAGATGTTCTCAGGGGTGTTTCATACTATCATCTCGTAGTGCGTTTCTTTATACCGATGAACTCGGTAATGGCATCACAATAACTTGTTACAGCATCTTGTTTCACGAGTTCTAAAGACTCTTTGAATATTGCTTCAGGGAAATAGCAACTTCTACTCATGTTTTTGGAGAGATACCCTTTTTTTTTCAAAATATAAAAAAGAAATGTCAATTCATTTGAAATTAGATAAACAAAACAGATATTTTTTCAGTTTATTTGTTTTCTTTTAATTGCTTGCGTTTCTTCGTAAAGTTTCCTCGTTCCTAACTCACTCGGTTTTAGATTCTTTTTCCTGCCAAGACAGTTTTAAAAAAGAATTCATCTTCGTCGTTTTTTACGCTTTTTTTTTTCCTTTTGACAATTTTCCAGTCCGAGAAGACTTCGTTTTTTTTTTTAATTCTTTTCATAGCGCCTTTTCTTACCTGTGACAAACGTCGCCAGGTCTATGAGAGCCAAATTTTCTTTTAGACCAGATTGAAAAAAATAATTGAAAGCATCTAGAGAGAGAGAGAGAGAGAGAGAGAGAGAGAGAGAGAGAGAGAGAGAGAGAGAGAAAGAGAGAGAGAGTGCTTTCAAAGACAGATTGAGGACTTGAATGAGTGTGGGGAAAGAAAGAAGCTCCGCCTGCAAGTTGCAAAGCGGAAAGGTAGGTAGAAGTGTGTGGAGAATACACGAAGAAGAAAGTCACCAAGTCTATGAGAGCAAAATATGCTCTCTCAGACCTGATTTCACTTCAATCAAGCTTTGAATTAACTTCAAAATGTACACCATGATAGCAGGAATACTTCCTCATATTCAAAATATTGTCGCTATATATTTTCCTTAGAGCCAGCACTTGCAGTGATAAAAATATATTTGTCCCCTCACGTTATCTGAGAGCAGGGCTTTCCTTTTTATATTTAAGGGACTTTTGAGCGTGCCCAGACCTCAAAAATAACCTTCTTCGGCATCTGCATGTTTTACGCCAAGTATAGCACACTTATGTGTGCTCTCTAGCTTTTCTGATACCACGGCGTTCATCTTGCTATGCATAAGATTGACATGAAGTACAGATGCTCATAATTACAGATCAAAATTGAGGTGGCTAGAGGACTATCGAAGGAGCCATGTATTGTAAAGCGAACATTTGTAAAACAGGGGATACCAACAAATACAGAAAAAAGGGGTAAAATCTAAAAGAATGGAACACATGGTAATTTGTGAGGCTGCATCATCTGTGACCATAGCTTTTGCGATTCTGAACCAGATGCAGTTGGTCTATCAATCAATTAATGTTTGAGTGTTTATTTTGTTTGGGGGTTGATCTGTGATGAAAACCATGTTTTGTTTATGATTTTAAAGAAAAAATACGCTAGTAAGCTCTTAGAGAATGCTTGTTTTAGCCAACACCATTGTCACTGAACACTGATGAAGGGGAGTTATTGTAAACGTTCCCTTGCTTTTGAATTTTAATTGATTAGCTCATGGGTTCTGCCGAATGCCATTAAAATTCATTCTAAACTTTTTGAGATATTCTGCGTACAAACGTATGAAAAAATCTCGATCAATCGGAAAAAAATCTTCTTAAATGTAATAAGTTCTCCCTTGTCCCGAGGCCTATTGTTCCACAAAATTTCATTGAAATTTATTGAGAACTTTTGAAGATATCGTGTGGACAGACATGGGCATATACATAAATATGTGAATAGAAATGAAAAAATATCCCTCCGTCAAAAGATAACTCCTGGAACCACCCCAAAATGTAATTACTCTTTTTTCACACCATAGCCTACCGTACTTAAGATAGTGTTTGGATATCAATAGGAACGTTTGGAAATATCTGGTGGGTTGACAGGAAGACAGACAGACGGACAGACAGACAGACAGACACGGGGTAACATATCTTTGGCAGAGGCAAAAAAAAATATCTACTCAAGTCAATAATCATTTATTCCTCCATATATACATATATATATATATATATATATATATATATATATATATATATATATATATATATATATATATATATGAATATGAAGACCACATTTCGTTCAAAAATAAGTATAGATAAATAAAAATCTATTTTCAGGAATTGCAAATGCGATTTAGAAATATTTAAAATACTTTCTCTAAGAAAAAAATGTATTGCGCAAGTTTTATATTTGAAATCGGAGAATGCAGGAGAAAAACTTTTTTTCGGTTATATTTTACATAATCTTTTATATAAAAACATAAATATTGATCATACTGCGATTTTCTCTCTTTTCGTTTTTTTCCATAAGATATAAAGTCTTGATGTTTCTCTGTATCTATACATTTGTCATTCTCATCTATCTTCCTTCTTCCTTTCTATACTCTCACTCACACTCTCTCTCTCTCTCTCTCTCTCTCTCACACACACACACACACATATATCTAATTACAATCTTAGTACAATTTAGTACATATATACATACATGCATGTGCATGTATTTGTGTGTGTATGTGTGTGTGTCTAGAAAGCTTTACAGCTTTAATACTGAATAATGATATCAAGAAAAGATCCAAAAATTTATGTCATTTCAGTCAATTATTTCTTAGTACCTGTCACTGTGGTTTATACATTTTTTTCTCTATTTTTCTAATGTTTTGCACAGAATTTGATATTATGTTTCTATGAGTGAATTTTGCCATGTGACCATTTTGGGGATTTAAAAACAAATCACTTATAGTAATATGGCTCCTCGGCTGTGTTGATTATACGTATATATATATGTGTGTGTGTATGTGTGTGTGTGCGTGCATGTGTGCATGTGTGTGTGCGTGTAGACGTAAAGTAATCAGTTAAAATGGTGCTGGCAATTTGACAAAGTGGAAATGAAAAGATTTTAGAACATTTTTATTATTATAAAGATTTATGATAATAAAACTTTTTGAGACCTAACACTCTTGTTCTCTGATATTTCACTTCCACATAGTTAAATTACAAACACCACACACACACACACACACATATATATATATATATATATATATATATATATATATATATATATATATATATATATATATATATATGTATATATACCTAGATTTCCTTATGTAAAGAGTTGCAAGTCGGTGAGGAATAAAAGATTGCTTGTAATATTGGAATGGGAAAACAAGGAGCTTTAAACGTTCGTTCTTTGTTTAAATGATCCCTTTTCATTGATTTGTATTCGATTGGTTTTCATGATTTCGATTGATTCTTATAGAGATTCTATTAAATGCTTTCGATCAGAATCGGTTCGATATTAGAAACCTTCAGTCAAAAGAGACAAAAAGTCAACACAAGTTTTCAAGTTGGTCCCCCTTGCTGTCTGACTGTTTCTATATATGTATGTATGTATGTATGTATGTATGTATGTATGTATGTATCATGCGTACAGGCTGTATCAATGGAGGTAGAGGACTGAAAATCTTAATCATCATCATGGTTAGAATCCTTATTCCTTTTTGAAAATTCTACCATCAAATTGATCTTTTTTAGAGAGAGGTTCAATCTGCTACGTGAGATTATGTTAAATTGATCCTTCAGTTTGTGCTTGACAGCATTTTCGTTTTTTTTTTAAATTTCTGATTTTTCTAGTGATCACTGCCCAAAGAGGGCAAGAGAAGAAACTCATCCATTACAGGATTCTAATTGATCATCCCAAACACTGCATACTGTCAAAAGACATTGCTCACTTTTTCTGTCATTGGGATGGTCAAAATGTTATTTAGCAATCGGAAACCGTCCACCAAGATGTCAACATAGGCAACACAGATTTCCCCAGTTTCAAGTGATTCTGGCTATTTATCTATCTATCTAACTATCCATCTATCGATTGATATAGATTGATCTATCTAAAAAAAAAGAACTCCAACATAGCAATTTCTGACACGTAGACGAACCCCAAAATATCTAGATTTAGATGAAAAACATCTAAATTGGCATCGCAGCAAAGGACTTAACTCAGATTTTGGTATATCAGTCAGTAAAGCCGATAGCCGGTTTAAATGCTTGTGCATCGAAAAACACATTAATAATCAAAGGCAAATAATATGATCATTTATTCTGTCAGATTATTTCAAACAAAACCAATTTAAACTTACGCCTCTAAAGCCACTGACTGAACCGACATAATTTGTTACAGAGTTATGCCTGCGAATACATTATCGCAAATAGAAACATTTGACGTTAAAAAAAAAATCTTATGTAACTTATAACTAGATTTCATAACTGATGGTTTTTCAATACTATCCCCCTCTCTATATATCTTTCACTCGCCATATACCAATAAAAAGACCATTTCCTGGTCTTTTTATCAGAAGTTACATGAACGTACTTGGTCTGGAGTCATGTTCACTCATTGATATGCTCACACGTGGGCGTGAGGCTTGGTATATTGGGAAATGGACAAAAAACTAACGTTCAATATATTTGACCAAGGAAATCATCAGAAAATAAACGCAATTATCTGAGCTAATATGATTTAATCGCCCCTATAATTGTTCAAATGTCTCATACCAAACAATATATTCGTTCTATGTTAGAGTATTAGAAAACGACTTCTATCCCCTCCAAATACATACATGGATGGAAAGTGAGAGAAAACTAACCAATAGATATATCACACATATATTTGTGTTATTACACATGACAATGTAATGTATTGGTGTGTGTACATCAATAACTATATGTAAGTATGTAAGAATGTATATACTTATCTTATTTTATTCAATAATCTCCCTATATATATATTCATGATTATGAATTGCGTTGTATCATATGAAAATTCTTATTTGAAATGATCTCCCGTCTTTACACAGTAATTGTATCACTCGGCCAAGACAACATGAATGGAATAAAAAATCAAAGAAAATGAGGCTGTTCCAGGAATCGAACCTCTGACCGGTAGGGTAACCACTTCACCGTCGCATTGCTCTTTTAAAGTCAGAAAAAATAAAACTTTCTCGGAATTACAATAACATTGAAGGTCGGGTTTAAGATTCCTGTTGCCCTGGAAAAGCCGAAGATCAGACTTTGGTCTCACAGGGCTGGAGGACTCCAACTGTCCAGCAATTTACCCGTAGCTGGGGAAGAAGTGGATTCATGTCTCTACCAAGAACGATATGGACATAAGCAGCCTGGACCAAAAGTAGGACTCGGTATGCCATCCCGTTTTTCATGTCAGTTTCAGTTAGGCTCCTCTGTGACTTCATGATGATGGTTACTACTATTGTAATTATGACTGTCTTTTACTATTGTAATTATGAATGACTTCTACTTTTAGAATAATGAATGACTTCGACTATTGTAATTATGAATGACTTTTACTATCGTAATTATGAATGGCTTTTACTTTTGCAATAAAGGATGACTTTTACAATTGTAATTATGACTTATCAGAAATTGCCACTTAAAATCTTCCAAGTTAGGTTTCTTCGATTTTTAAGCTGGTTTGACTTCTGGCTGTCTGGCTATTTATGAATTTAAATATCACGTGTACAGGCCGTTTTAATAGAGCTAGAGGGAGAAACTTGAGCATCTACTCCTTACTACGTCTAGAAGAGGTATTGACCCCCCCCACGGTAAATATAGTCATGTTTGTTTTTTTTGTTTTTTTAATCCAGACTTTTTTTAATGATCTCTGCCCAACAAGATGCAAGAGAAGTAAAAATATTCATTGATCATCCAGTTTACCATTTTCCAATCTACCAAAAGACAGCTTGCTGCCAAAAGATGTTGATCAAGTAACGGTTTCTCTTGAGTGACTAAGCAGACCTGTTCTATTCCTAATTCAAAATCTCCTTCAAAGAAAATATTATTGTAGACACCTGTTTATCAAACCACTGATATCTTGGGGAGTACTTATTAAACGAACTAATCAAAAACTTTCGTTTGCTAGGATCATTACATATATAATGACATAGCAAATTCACCCAGTTGACGTGTGGGTGATTGAAGCACACTTTCCACACACACACACACACACACATACACACACACACACGCACACGCATATATATATATAAAATATCAATTATATATATATATATATATATATATATATATATATATATATATATATATATATATATATCTTAAAGTGAGGTAACCCATCCAATTTAAACTTATGCAATGCCCTTCCATAGGAATAGAGCATTTTGATGGATGGGGAATTTATGCATAAATAAATGTAATATATCGTTTAAATTCAGCCTTACTGACCGTAGCCCAGAGGCAGGATATCGGCCTCCTGAAGCGAAGGTTTCAATCCTGCCTCGTGGTACTGGATAGGATAATGTAAAGTCTATAGCCACACTGAAGAGATGTAATACATAGAAACAGCTGTCTGTGGATGACACTACATATATATATATATATATATATATATATATATATATATTCCTTAAGTGAAGTGAGTGAAGCCACTGCGGTTGCTTGTCGCTTCTAAGTCTAATTCATATATTGCTAACCAGGGCTGAGTTAGTGGTAATGTGATACGGGGATTCCCCAAGCAGGGGCGACGGCAGCCGTAGTCAGCGTGAGGGCAATACTCACTAATCCCTCATAATCGTAGCTATACGAGTAACACGAATGAACATGGCGTTTTTCCCATTCGTTTCCAAACTCCAACCCAAACCGGGAGTTGACTTTTGTTTCTACCGAACAAGAACAACAAGAACAAGCCTCGTCAAATCCGGGGGCGTAAAAATCAATATTACCCCACCATGATTCACGTAAAATGCTTGGTAATCACATCTCTTACCGAATGCTGAATTGACAAGACTTACATATCTACAGAAATTTATCTTAGAGATACGCAAAGGCTTATTTCCTCCTGATAAATTAATATATTTATACTGGAAAAAAAAATGTTCATATTGTTTAAAATTTATCAAATATACAATACAAAAGTTGCAGGAATCATCTTAAGTCGGAATAGAAGTAAAAGCGTTTTTTGAACCTGCAGCAACCAGGCTTGTTATTGATTCATAAATGTATATGACAATGGCTACATATGAATCTGAAATAAAAATCAGTTTGCTATCGGCTTATTTTTAAATAAGAAGATAATAGCGTGTAAATGTTTCCATACAGTTTTCAATACTTTTACATCGTTGTTTGCAAACAAAACCAAAATAAAATAAAGTGCTATCCAGCAAGCATCGATTTTTTAATTCTTTTCTGCTGATTCCATTGAATTGCATTATTTTTCTTCATCTTTATTTGTTGAACTGTAGAATTATACTCCATTATATTGCAGCTTCTTTTGTGTTCTAAATACAATCCTTGTTTACTGATACAGGCAGCCTGGCTCTTGACCCACGCCCCCGTAAGACATTCCGTACGTATGCAAGAATCCATTCCTAGGGACACATGCTTCTTATATACATATATACATGGAATCACAGAAAATCGAATAAGGTTTATAAAAGAAAGTAAGTAGATGGAGCCGAGGAAACAAACGGAGAGCACTTCGAAGGCCACACGAGAACATTGGATCTGTCATGAGAATTGAGGCCCCCGGGCAAAGTAATGTACTGAATTCGACCTACGGGTCGTTGTACCGACCATGATTGAGTTCAATGAAGAGTCAAGAACAGATTTTTAACATGAATGTAAACATAAGTTTCAATTAGGTTCTCTACGTCTGCTATTTAATGATATGAATCAATTTTTTTTCAAATCGAATTTCGGTTGTCTTAAGATCACCCAGTGTGTCCCTGCGATGAGATAGCTGTGTTTGTGCTGGTTGTGTTTTAGGATATTCTTATTTACTCTAATCTCCTAAACCACACCTTGCAAAAGAGTCACGGGATTACTGACAACGGTTTATTGATAGTTTAGTCTCTCCGAATTGTCCCATGAGAGCTCTTAAAAAGGGGCATGTGACCAAAACCCCTGAACATCTGCAGGGTGATACCTTCATCTGCATTTCAAGACTTTCTCTCTCTACCAACATGGTGAACTGTTAACATCTTCACAACGGCGTTATCCAAGAGTTGCTCCGAGCCCTTTCTATTATGTTTGTATTTCCCCCGTACAAAATTATGACCTAGACATTGGCCGAGTCAAAAACTTTGCCTAGAAATATGGTCGTCAGGACTCGGCCTATACACGAGCATGTACCGTAATTCATGCATCAGTGACACGTTGTTCTTTAATCTTATCATTATTTTCCTGGATATAATTGACGTAAAACAGTTTGAAGGGTATATATAATGAAAGAATTGAATGATACTCACATATTTCGTCCCTAGATTAATCACTGCACACTTCAAGGTTGCCAGCTCTCCCCGAAGAAATGTCACATTGGTTGGTGTAGGGAGGAACCTGGGTTGAGGTGGCGTGGAGGTCATGGCGTATATAGAACCTAAAACTGAAAGAAAAAAAAAAGGGGGATCAAGATAAAGATCAACAAAAATATTCACATTTTCAAACATGAAATTAAACAAGTCTGGTTAATCACTCAATAGAAACATTTGTGCAACCATCGTCCTTTGGCAGCATGTCGGATTGAAAAAAAAACAGTTCAAAATTTGAAAAAAAAGAATAAGTTACTTTTCTCGCCTTTTGTTGGGCAGTGATCACTAAAGCTCGATGAACACTTTGGAAATCGCTGTCCTAGACTATCCAACTATAATTTGATAAATCTCTGTGAGTGTGTGTGTGTGTGTGTGTGCACTGAAATAACTTGACAATTGACTATTGAACGAATGCTGAATGATATTTACTACATACATTAGTCGGCTCACCAGGCATTGTGGTGTCAAGTTGTTTGGATCAGCGGTTCAAGAAAAATTTTAAAAAATCGATGAAAAAAAAAGAAAACAACAAAAAAACAACAAAACAACCTCGACGGATTATATATATTTCATCTAAAACCATGGATCAAAATTTTGATATAATATATCTACATCATAAGTAACGTAAATAATTCGAAGCCGTAGTTCCGTACAGTGGACGAAAAATTATTTTACGTGATAATTATGGTAGACTGTTCCACACACCATGAAGCCCAGCCACTACCAAATATGCACCTTTGGAGTGGGCATTGCCCTAGTTTTTTTTTAGTTGTGGGAGGCAATGGAAACTTATGACTCAGAAGTCTGAACCTTCCATGTTGATAACAATAGTTTCTGGCATTCTGCCACGCCCAACCATAAATAGATAGCTGCAACGAAACATGCCGGCATTAATTGTCATTGCTGATATCAGATAAATAAATATAATTAATATTTAACAGATAACTATATTAATAAATCTTCGAATAAATAGCTTCGTTATCTCAAACAATTCTCTTCTCTCGAAGTAGTACTTAATTATCTGTAATATATACAGCTGAGTAATTCCGAAACAGTTTTTATGTAGAATCAATAGGAAAACAAGTGAATTATGTGGATGTAAAAAGCACTTTAAACCCCGTCCGGCCAATCGTATGGTCAGTCAGCTTCCCTATACGTGCAATGTAAAAATATCTCCGGTCATAATGGAACAGAAGAACTGAAATAATGTCCATTTTAGTGGGTGCTCAGGGAGTAATTATGTGTGCAAGACTCATGGACTCGGTGAAACCTTCGATGGCAAATGTATATTTGCGAAAAGAAGCAAATGTCAGAAGTAATACTAAAAGTTCTGCTCAATGTGAAAACTTTCCTCTTTTGCCTCAGGGCCGACCCTAAGTGCTGGCAACATGAGCAGTCGCCCAGGACACCAAGTGCTGGGGGACTCAGGCTGTGTATCTGAGACAGTTGGACATTTCAAGTACAGATGGAAAAATGAGGAAGTGAATTTACTAAATGAAAAAAGAGCCAATACCAGAACCTGGCAAGGAAATGGAAGAACGTTTAGATCATGGGAATCGTGGTAGTACCAGTAATAGTAGGTGCACTGGGAATCGTACCAAACAGGAGGAATAAGAGGAAGGTTTGAGATTATACAGACCACAACACTACCGGGGAAAGCACAAATACTGACAAGAGGAATGGAAATATGAAATCTAAGATCTCTATCTGTTAGCAATGGCCTAACAGCCAAGAATGTAACATAATGGAGACAGTTTGATCCACAGTACTGCTAGTGATCGGTAAGGGCGATAGGAGTGGAAGGCTGGAGACTTGAGGAGATTTATCGTCATTCAGCCTTCAGTTATAACCATCGGAAAACTAGTGTGAAACTATAATCCACAGCCCTGCTATGAACTGTGAGAATCCAAAGAAAAGGGTCGGAGACTTGTCACTTAGTCTCCAGTGCTAAACACCAGGCAACTGGTGTAAATATGCAAATAAACGTAATAACAGCAGCAACAGAATGTGCTGACATGATCTCTCCATATGTTGTTAAACGCGACTCTCTCCTGTCCATGTTGCATTGCTCTCTGTTTGAGAGCCAATCTTTTAGTTAGGTTCCATGCTGAAGCTCCATAGGTGACTCTCAGGAAGACATATTGTTTGTAAGGTCTTCTTTTTCATAAGAAATGTGATCTCTTTGTTATTCAAGGTTGGTCTTGCTCTACCAAAGGCATGTCAACCTGGAATGATTTTTTGCGTGATTTATTTTTTTGATGACCAGGTATAGTCATCAAAATCAAAGAATTGTTCGATTACTATCGAAGATAATTTTATGTCGCATGTGTAGGGGAGCTGACAGCTCAAAACATTTAACCGGACGAGATTTAAAGAGATTTTTATATTCGACTAACTCAATTATCGGCTATTGATTTGATATAAAACTGTTTTGGAATTATTCGGATGTATATTATCAAATATATCTTGTTTTCTGGCACAAAAAACTCAACGCGTACAAAAAAGGAAGTAGCAGTATTTTCTTTTTGACTCAGAATGAAATTAAACAAGTTGGAGTCGTCTTGTCGTACAAATAATTTCATGATATAGTCGATAGAACTCTTTTTTAGGTATAAGCAATATTTCATGTAAGATTGTTAATTTGGAATTATATGTGGACGTGTCTCTCTGAAAATGCCTAGAATTGAATAACGTAATAAAAAGAATTCAACTCTCATATGATTAGAAAGGTAACGTTAGTTTAGATGAAATTGCTAACGATGACTAAGTGTCTATCGTCTGTTCTCTGTTGCTACCGGGTAGAACCACTGCTGCTAAACCGTTTTAATTTTCGAAAATCCCAAATTGAAGCAAAAAAAAAAAAATTGAGAAAAAATTCAACTGTTGTAAAATAATATTATGAATAACACAGGACGAGAAATTGAACTGATGCAGCTTCGGAGTTTGCAATTGAAGTGTGACACTATAAAAATACAACGATCAAAATCGAAGATGCAAAACTGGATTAAGTAGACCACTACATCCATGCAGGGCAATGAATCTATGAGATCCCCAAAAGAAGAAGAAATCAAGCGAAGAATCACTCTAGGACAACAAGCTTTCGGCAGACCAAGCTCAACCTTCAAAAGAAGAAAATCATTTAAATCTTTAAGAGAAGGGTATACAACCTATGCATCCTCCCGATAGTCACCTATGGAATTCAAACATGGAATCTAACCAAGAGACAGACCTGCAGACTCAGGAACATGCAGTGTGTACATGAGAGAATCATGCTCAACCTCACATGGAGAGATCACAAGACAGCACAGTATATCAGGGAGAGAACAAGAGTCCGAGTTATCATCGAATCTACCAGAAAACTTAAATGGCCATGGGCCGATCATGTTGCAAGAAAGGCAGACAACCGATGGACATCATGACTCGTCACATGGATCTCTGGAGATCACATGCACAGCCGAGGCCGGCAGAATACAAGATTGAGAGATGAACTAGACGAATCCAGAAAATACTTGCTCCTCAAAGCCTATGATAAAGAGGTGTTGCGAATCCGGGGGAAGGTCTACGTCCAAAGACAGACGATTAAAGACTGATTGTAGCGACTATCAGGGTGGGCATTGTAATTGTAAGATCAGACCAGGTTCTACCTATGCTCTCCTTGCAGTTACTCATTTCTTGTCGTCCGCAGCCAGGCCAGTAAGAGGGGTCAGGATAGGGGAGGGAGAAACTTCAGCTTACGTTATCGAGAGTACGATAGAGATTGCTTTCCACTTTTGGAAGATTTATTGGATCACCATAGAGGGCTCTCTACACGACCTCCATCTGCTCACAGAATTTGACATTCTAAGACGGTTGCCTGGACGGTGTTTAACGTCTGTAAAAAAATATGTATTATATAAAACAACTGACCCTATCAGTGTGTCCCCCTTGGAACATTCGCACAGCTCAACCAAGTTTTACATGCAAACTCAATGGACCTAAAGTAATTAGTTTTGAGAAAACCTTTTGAAGGGCTTTTAGAGGTGGTTTTTATTTACAATGAAAATATAGCCTTGAAATGAACCCACACGTTCCATTCTATATACGTGTATACAAGCTAGTTCATGATAAGCGACACACCTTGTTGAAAGATCAGTGAATGTTCCACTGAGAATACCTCGGAACCTAATAGATTTATCTGACAAGGAGATCTGAGGAGAGAGTGAGGGGCAGATCGAGAAGAAATTATTAGTCTCAAGTCAAGGCTGCTTATTTTTTGTTTCAAATATCTTTTATTGATTGCTTGGATCAATGCTCGGGATCTAAGTCAGATTTCAAATTTTTGCGCATGAAAAAATTGATATGGGACTGGAATCTTTGAGAAGGCTTATGAGATTTCATGGCTTTCTGGAGGAAATCCATCGACTTTCTGAAAGCTCATCAATTGACATGATAATCTGGTAATGGATCCTTGGATGTGAACAAGATCGGAACACCTGGATTTAGAATTCGGTATACAGACAATCCAGTATTAGAAGATAAATCACCAAGATTGTATTTTAAGCAAATAGATGGTTTAAAAAAAAAGAAAGAAGTAAGACCCTGGCTATAACAAAACTTGGTATAACGAATTTCAAGTTTAATGAATACGCTGACCATACACTTGGAAATATCTTAGTTTCGTAGTTCACTCTTTGTGACTTTTAGCTCAAGATAAACAGTGCAGTATCTGTTCTACAAATGTCAGCAAAACATAACATTATTATGAGTCTTATTTATAGTCGTCACTAAGTCTAAGTGGCGTAGGATTCTCGTTTTAAATCTGAACGTTTACCCGACATGCATTTCTGATTAATTTACAGCACAATAGCTTATTTACCAAACGATGCAAAACCATCGGGTTTAACGAACTCGGCTCCATTGACAACATCCCCCAGTTAGTTTGTTACAGCTAGGGCCAGCTGTCATGGTTGAATGGTGCCTTAACGTCAGCTATGGTTCCAGTCGTTCCTGCTTGGTCTCCATACATTATGTTACCAATCACCCGTCCCATTTGAGATTTGAATTTCAAATTTCAAGCCCATAAAGAGGTATTAGTCACTTAATCCTGAGCTATTTAATCCATATCTAGCCTTAAAATGGATTTATGCCTTTCCCAAAGGCATTAATGCAAAGTGAACACAAACTGCCTCGGGCTGTGTTTGAACTTGGTTCTCAGAATCTATTCCTCACGCTGTTGATAACTCGGGCAAACCGCAACCCAAAAACGAAGTAGAACTTGGAAATAAATAATGCTGATCGTACAAATGTTGGTGCTTTCAGAATCCTCACGACTGGCATGCAAAAGTATCACTGGGAAAAATATTAGAATTCTTTTAAAAGCATCTGGGATTTGCTTGTGAAAGATCTGCTCGGAATGTTATATAAATATCCATTTTTTATCCCCAGCATTAATAACAACTTACTCGGAACTCTATGAGCTACCCCACTTGCTAGCTTGCTAATTTAAGCTATACATATCATCATCAGTCTCTTATCCATCCATCTAATTTGTTCATATTAAAAACCGTCAACTAAAACTGTCACTTAAAATGTCAACATAGTTTTCTTCAGTTTTGTAGTTGGCTGGCTAGATGGGTATGTATCCTACATCCAGGCAACACCAGCGAGGATAGAGGGCTGGGATATTTCAACATTCACACCTTATTATGTCTAGGCAATGCATTTTTCTCCTTTTTGAACGACCCCCCCTCAATACGTTTTTAGGGGTGGGTGCAATTTTATACGTAAATCTATGCTAAACTGGTCCTTAGTTTGTGCCCAGTAGCAAAGACTCTTGGTTTTTGGGAATGCAATCTTTTTAGTGAGAGATGCCCCAAAAAAGGAGAGAGAAGTATCTTTTTTTTTATTGATCACACTTTTTCGAATTTTTAATTGATCACTCCAACATGGAACACAACTAAAAGATATTGGTCCTGTGATTGTTTCTATTAAGTAACTAACCAGACCTGTCTATGTATTTTAATCCGTTTATATATCTCTATCTTACTATCTATCTCAGTATATTCTATTCATTTATCAGTCAACCTGTTTATATCTATCTTACTAGAGCTACTTACTCTCTCTCTCTCTAATTCTCTCTCTGACTATACCTATCTATGTGCAAGAACGTGTGTAAATACTTTTCATACACAAGACACAAGGAAACGGCAAAAATATCTCACATTTTTGTTTTAATAGGGATTTGTTGGTGTCACTAGAATTTAAGATTTTTGTGAATTACTACGAACTCAGTGAGTAAACAAGCCTGTAAGTCGAATCATAGATGCGCTAGTTCTTTGTTTGTGTGAAGTTCTAGCAAGTGTTACCAACTTTATTTTCAAGTTTACGTCTAAAATTAAGTGAAAAAAAAAACCAACTCAAAACAACTAGAAACATCTAGGTCCTCAAGATATCTTTCTAAAACCTAGGAAATATACTACATATTATTGATATATTGAATATGATTTTATTCTTCAAATTTTATCTTAACAAGGTATTACTTAGTACATTAAGATTATTACTTAATTTATTTAAATGTCACTCAATTTAATAAACATACTACCCAATTCATTAGGGATATTATTCAAATTGTTCAAGATATAACGTAATTTTTGGAAAATATGACTTAATCAATTGAAATCATCACTTAATTTATAAAGAATGTTATTTATCCTTTCATCATAAGTTAACCAAAAATATAACTGATTTGCTAAAGACTCATCTCATCAGTGAGCTCTGACATCTAGATGCAATCAAAAACATACAAAGTGGTAGTACGGAGCAAGGGACGTAACTCACAACTCAGTATGTCAGTAAGTGACGACCATCGATGCTATCGATTCTAGAGCATCTAAAAATACCAAGACGAACAGACAAATAGATTCCTCTTCGCTCCCACTTATGTCAGTATGTAGAATAATTTTACATAACCCAGTTATGTTGATAAATAGCACCTGTCAGAGAGATGTTCCTGTAGAGCAATAATTAGCGTACTCGTCACGCAAACTTCTGTAGTGTGTTTCTTCCTTACTGGAAGGCTTAATGCCAGTCGTGGATCCAGGATTTTGAGCACAAGATTCCAAACATCAAAAACAAGAAAGTAATATGTGGTCCGGCATTTTCATTTTTTTTTTTTGCACTAGAATCTTCAAAATGTAAAGTAACACAAAATCAAAGAAATTTACCAAAGAACAAATAAAAAAATAGCAAAAATAGAACAAAACTTAAGAATAAGACGGTAGTCATCTTACATTACATAAAAAAAAACGAAATAATTCATTCTCGCTTTTAAGCTTGATTTATGATCACTTGAGATTCTTTAGATTTTCTTTTTATAAAATTTATTTTGCTAAATATTTAAAAAAAAAAGTATTGTGCGCTTCCCAAGAAATGGGGATGGAGGTCGAACCACTCGGAACGTCCTGTCCGTGATTCGCGCCTGAAAGCATTGGGTCTTGTTCAGTCCAACAGATATTAAGCACAGTCAATTTGTGGACGTATACAAGCAGGAAGAAAATACATTCCATTATTTTTAGTCACACGCAACCAAAAATATATCGTTAGATAAAAGTGAAGAATTAACACCATGCAACGTGACTTTTTACCTGGTAAATAAGCGTTATTTTCCAATTGCTTACGTATATAAAGTGTTGAAAATGGTTATCATTCCTTTCAAACTTCGCTTCTGTGACCAGGACAGTCGTATTCTAAAATCTACCTATATGTATTAGTACATTAGGTGAATTTGCATATTTTCATCTGCATTTTTGAGAAGTAACATTTTTCCGGAGGAAAAATCAGCACAGAATGAATCTAAATCATAAATGTATGTACACTAATGTTAAACAGTGGTGATCACAGAAAATTTGGAAGTGAGTTGTGTTTTAAGATTTAAGTTTAAACAGTATTAAATATTATCTTCTTTCGTGTTCTCTTTATTTGTTCCTTGGTAGCGGCCTTCAAAATTCAGTATATCTAGGTGGAAGAAGTTGCTTGACACTTCTGAATACGCTCCTATCTTCCCCTCGAGTTCATCAAGATAAATGTCAAGGGTATAATCTCAACCGGGTCCATATAGTTTCAGGCCTCGTGATCTTTCCGGAAGACCAAAACCACTGAGACGAAGCTGTACCAAGCCCCTTTCTCTTTCCTGGTGGACCTCTCAGGGAATTCCTTGCCCTGCAGGATCATCTTTTCCCTTCGAAGACACCGACACAGTCGCATGCCTCAGAGGGGACACTGTTATGACATGCAAGGTCTAAAAGGCTTTTTTTTTCAGGCATTCCAATCGGAGATCAAAACAACATCTTGGTACATAATTTCATCTGCAATTCAAAATTGTCGAAACCTTGCTAGACGTTTTGGGATAAGACAAGTACAGCAGGTCGTCAAAATGAGACTTTAAAATTATGGCATTCCTGATGGGTCTCAAGTCTCCTTGCTGAACAACGTCATATTAAAACAACTTGTTGAACCCTTGAAAGCTGTTGATTCCATCGCTGCCCATAAAATTAGACCTTATGTACATTGTACATACCACTGCCGTAGGTAAGGAGATCGAACTAAAAATTACAACATATCAATGTTCTGATCACAAGAACAAAGTTTTCAAATAATAATATCCATTCTCTGTACTTTTCATATATAAGCAATCAGGAAATAACACTTATTACCCAGGAACAGGAAAAAAACTATTTTTTTCCAAAAGTTACATAGTGTCATCTTCGTTCACTGTGATTGATCATTTTTCATAAGGTTTTAAATTTATTACGATGAACATGTTCACATCAAGACTTATATCTTTCAAAGTGTTTAAACTTGAGAAATTATATATGAAGGCTGCAATATGATTATATGAGTAAAAGAGAAAAAAAGAAGAAGAGGAAAAAATGCAATCAAATAAAAATCAACCCATCGTGTTTGTTTGCCACTCAAGGTAAAGTCTTAAAATGTTATTGTTGTATCTCCAGAGTGCTTTCAATGTATCATATTCGGTAATATTGACAGACAAAGAATGCTACTTTATGTCAGACAGAGAAATTTAAGGAAGAAGATTTGACAAAACTAATTTTAGAACAAGATTTTTTTTCCTTTGGAAAATGCTATTATTTTTTTTTACTGGAAATTTGCCTGTAAGTGCGATCTATGATTAGAAATGACATAACAACATTGGTTACCGTGAGAATCTTCTCTTTTGGGGGTTTTGGGGTAAGATTTGTTACAGGATAGACAATACCCCACGCAGTGATTAATTTTTGGGGCGGATTCATACTAAATTCCTTCTCCCAGGAACACAGACACACGTACACCGTCATAGGTATATGTCCATAATATTTTCAGAATTTTGTATTTGAACTATACCAGGTAATGGTTGACTTTGGGATACAGGAGAGGATATCAAATTTTGGGACAGATCCATGCATATTTGACCCCCCCCCTGTCGTAATCATATTTCCACAATATAGAATAACGTCATATTTCCCAATTAAGGACAAAAAAGCTATTTTGGGGCATTTCTGTTAAATTTTCACCCAGCTGGTGGTATAAAAAGAAAACATACATACATACTACACAAATAAAGAGACACACACATGTATATTCTAAGAATATGAACTCACATATATACCACACATGTGAACACAGACACACACATATAATTACAGTACTATATACAAATTAATAATGATATTTTGGCAATGCGAAATTTTCAGAGAATCCAGCTATTTTGAACCATTGAGAAACATTGGCCATAAAAAGGATTCCAGTATTAATTATTTTTAGCGTGTTTTGACGTTTTTTGATATTCATTTGAAGACGCTTTAGCGCAAAAAAGATTTCGCGTTGGCAGTGTTGTGATGGTACCCCGAATTACTACCCCGGGTGACACCAACCCCAGAAACATCCCTGCACTCGTCAACACACTTATATACACGTATACTTTTATTAATACTGTTAGTTCCAAAACTATCCATGCCTTTCAAAACTGCACAGTCAATGTTCTTATAACATTATATTTTTTTCAAATTGTATTTAGATACATTAATTTGCCCTGCTACCTCAAACACACCAATCAAAGCCGTGCAATTCAAGGTACACCTGTAAATTATACATGGATACGTATGGCACATTGAAAGATGTATACATACTTTGTACAACAGGATTTCTGGTATTGACATTTCCTTGACTCTCCCTTATATATATATATATATCCAAAAATATTCTTGTTAAATTAATCGCAAGAAACATATATATATATACATATATATATGTGTGTGTATGTGTGTATGCATACATACTTTGTGTGTATATATAAACACACGTGTTTATTTGATTCTCTCTCTCTCTCTATATATATATATACACACACACATATATATATATATATATATATATATATATATATATATAGAGAGAGAGAGAGAGAGAGAGAGAGAGAGAGAGAAAGAGAGGTAGAGAGGGACAGAGATGCTCATAGGTCTCTGCATATTTCTAATTTTAATTATACTCAGCCGATGGCATGTATATGTATTTGAGTAAAATATATATATATATATATATATATATATATATATATATATATATATATATATATATATGTATATATATATATATATATATATATATATATATATATATATATATATATATATATACTTATGTGTGTGTGTGTGTGCGTGTTTACTAATAGGAATCTATTGATGCATACATATACCTACGGCTGTGTATCAATATAGTTAACTACCTATTGATATGAGATGAGCTGACTGTTTTTTCTTCTTTTTCTCACCGAACCGCCTCTGTGTTGACGTATAATGGGCTAATGAGGGCTCCGTATGACCTGGAGGATATCCGCCTCGTCAAAAACCATTATCTTATCAGGTTTTCTCAACTTGTGATGTTTCGATGCCGCTTGATGGGGAAGGCTGTCTGTAAATAGCCGAGGAGACACACGTCTCAAACAATAACAGCTTCTCTCAGATATCAAAACCCATTACATTCAGGGATCAGGGCTGCCAATTTGGCTCTTTCATAGCTAGATATAGCTCTTTTCTAGTGCATCTAGCTCTTAGCTCTTATAATGCTCCCTTTCCGTTTTTCCAATTTATGTAACATGTTTTAAATTTATGTATACGAAATAATTCATGGATATTCTTCATCATCATCATCATCATCATCATCATCATCATCATCATCATTCGTTCAGCGTCCTTCGTTGGACATATACCTTCCCCAGGATTTACCAGACCTCTCGACAGCAACGGTCGCGGTAACAATAACTCGTCTAAATCATCAAGACATTTTATTTTCTGCCTGCCATAATTTCACACATTGTCTCTGGGGTTCGACGTAGTAAGTGGTGATGTCCGTCGGTTGTCTGTCCTACTTGTAAAATAGCCAACTCGTGGCCATTTGAGTTTTCTAATTTATTCTATGTTGTGTCTGATTTCTGTCCCTCCTTTATTAATACTGTGCTGTTTTTGCGATCTTTTCCTGCGATGTTAAACATGATTCTCTCTTGGTAACGTTGCGTGGTTTTTAGAGCCAATCTTTTGATTACACTCCATGTATCTGCTCCATGGGTGACTATCGAGAGGAAACATCGATTTCTGAAGCACCATGTAATTAATTATATGTTAATTGATTGAAAATTGGGAGGATTTTATATTCCACCTACATTGAGTCTTTTGATGAAATTCTGTTTATATTCGTGGTCTTCTAGATGCATTGGCCGTGAAGTAGGCCAAAAATGGGGTCTACGAACTTATATCTCGAATCAAAATATTGAGAATCGTGCCATATTAGTGACCCCCCCCTCTCTCTCTCTCTCTCTCTCTCTCTCTCTCTCTATATATATATATATATATATATATGTATATATATATATATATATTGTGCGTATGGGTGTATTATTTATATGCGTAAAATACATCAATATACATGCGTGTTATATAAACGTATGTTATACATGTATTCATGCATTTAAGTAACGAACACACACACACAAACACACACACACACACACACACAAACACACATATATATATATATATATATATGCTTTCTTTGAGAAATATCTGTAATCAAAGAAAATGTTCCTGGATCCAACCCAACATTTTTCTTTCAGTTTCTTTTTGCCCTATGGTCCATTTTTCTACAAAATTCCATTAAAATCAATTTGGAGATATTGAAGATCTCATGTAAACGGACACGAGTGAATGCCTAAATGTATGTAAGAAAATGAGGAAATATGCCTCAATCAGAAAACTCATTCCTGAATCTACGATAAAATTCAAGAGCATCTTTGTCACATGTTCCACCTTTCTGCAAAATTTCATTGAAACTTATCGATAACCTTTAGCAAATATCTTGTCAAATGGGATTACAGACACGGACGATACATATATCTTCCCAATTTCGTCGGCAGAGGCAAAATATCAACAAAATCAACAATATCTTCTGAATTGCTCTCGTTATAGAAAGGAATGCCTAAACAAATCACCCACCAGGGATTCATTTATTAGCCATTCAGGGTTGTTCTAGATTAGGAATGAACTTATCAAGACACCAAAAATCTATACATACTCGCTGTCATTCTAAATAAGGAGGGGGAACTCCGAATAATTTGCTATCTTAACCAGAACGAACAAATGTTTCTGACTATGTTTTATAGACTCCTAAATGGTTGGGTTTTACGAGCTTAAAATGTGTATATGGAGATAACTTGACCCAGAAATGAACACACAAGAGGTGGCCTTAAAAGGGTAGGTCAATCGTACTTTAAAACAAAGAAGATCAATTTTGGCATGTTGGAACAAGGGCTGTGATCTCTACTTTGAGAATTTCTGTGTTAGTATTTTCTGCATGACCTTTCAGTATTGATTACGATTCCCCGGGCAACACCGGTTATCCCAGTTAATATATATATATATATATATATATATATAGTCTGGAAAGCTCTCTCTCTCTCTCTCTCTCTCTTTCTCTCTTCCCCTCTCTCTGTGTCTATCTCTCTCTATATATATATACGCATATACTTATGATTATGTTATAACTATGTACATATGCATATACAAATGTACATATACAGTATAGGGGTGAACTTTCTTTCATCAAAATTCACCTTTCGCTTATATCATACCGGTTAAAGAAGATCCGTAGACATTCTGAAATAGATTGCAACTTATTTTCATTTCACCTGGTCCGAGAAGTCGGTACTTGAACTAAAGTCTAGCCTGCCAAAGACTTGAACTTCTTTATTTTATCCCTCAAATAAGAACCCCGAAGAATACAGTATGAATCTGTTTGGGCTTGCGATTAACTTAGCGCCAGTATTTCAGTAAAATCCATTTGGCCGAGGGCCATGCTTCCTTGACGGACATTCAAGTCGCTCCACGTGCGATAGAGAGATTGATAGATAGATATGAAAATATTAGGGTAGATATAAAGAGATTGAAATTGATCGATGGATATGAATAAATTGAGATATAAATTGACTTGAATGAACTTACAGAGAGATAGCGGAATAGAGACACATGGATAGATAGATAGATAGATAGATAAATAGATAGATAGATAGATAGATGGATGGATAGATAGATATGAATAGAATGGGATAGACGGATAGATATCCATAGATAGATAGATATCAATAGACTGACATGGGTAGATAGATAAGAATAGACTGACATGGTATGAATTGACGGGGATAAATAGATGGATAGATAGATAGATGTAGATGCATTGAGATAGAGAGATAGATATAGATAGACTGAGGTAAATGGGTACGAATAGATTAAGGTAAGTCAATACGAACAGATCGAGATATACATAGATATGAACAGTCGTTAAATAGATCGATAAATAGATATGAACATAAGATGATTAGTACATACATATATACAGACGTGTGTGCGTGTATGTTTCAGTCACTCGCTGAACTGTAAAGAGATACTGAACGGGAGATACAACGTCCGCTCCGAGAGATCGAATTATCAGTGGAAATCGTTTCTTGTGCTATCTTTGTCCTTTTTGGTCTATTGTTGAAGAAGACACCCAAAAGAACGATTGCTTTTGACAAAGTAGGACCCACTCAGTTGTGAACGAAAATGATCTTTCTGCAAGCGGGTTAACACAATTTGCACCCGAGTGTAAAAAAAAAAAAAAAAAATATGAATAAAAATAAAACATAAAAAAAAGAAAAAGAAAAAGGTCGTAACGTCTGTACGTTGATAGTTTCCGAGTAGAACTGCTTATTGGATTGGAGACATTCTCGTTGTAAAGCTATTGTGCCATGCAAAAGCTCTGAAAATAGCCGGAGAGAGACGGAAAGGAAGCAGAAACACTGCTCTGGATGCACATCCTCATCTGCTGTGCAAGGTTGTCGTTTTGGCTATTTTATGGCCAAATTCGACAAATCTGGCCTTTTAAAAGAGGATTTGGGAATGAACTTCAGCCTCTCTTGAATTTATGACCATTCTGATTTTGTTGCAGTAGTATTTTTAATTGATTTTCATATTTGGTATGCACTTCAGTATTGCAATGTTTTATAAGCGATCAAGGAATCAAATCAAGAGACAGATCCGCTAATTGAGAACTATGCAACGTGCAGATGAAAGAATTATGCTGGGCCTCACATGTAGAGATAACAAGACAGTACTGTACATCCGAGAAAAGACAAGAGTCAGGGACATCATAAAATCCATTAAAAATCTCAAATTGCGTTGGGCTGGCCATATTGCAAGAATGGTAGACAACTAATGGATATCACGACTCATGACTCACGACATGGATCCCTCGAAATCATGTGAGCAACCGAGGCCGGCAGAATATTAGATGGAGAGACAAGCTAGACAAGTTCAGAAATTACTGGCTCCGTGACACCCATGACAGAGAAGTGTGGTGAATCCTAGGGAATGTCTATGTCCACCGACGGACGTAAAAAGACTGATGATGATGATGATGATGATGATGATGATGATGATGATGATGATGATGATGATGATGATGATGATTCACCCTCAACATCATTTTTAGTTGCTTTCATCGCAAGTTAGCACAGGCCATCATTGTGAAATTGCTATAAAAAACAACTGAAAGATCAAGATGAAGGTAAATGGTGCGATTGAAAGATACTAATGATTTACAATAGTAAATCTATCAAAAATGAATAATTAAATGGTGGCTTTTATGAACGATTTTGTTTTGCGTGATTTAGGCCAGCGACGTCTCCAGCTCTCCAGTAAACCTGCCACAGCGAACAAGATGCTGATGGGGGAGGGGGGGCATTGCTACCTTCTTTTCATGTTGATAAGATTAGATGATCGGGCTACCGAGGACGCCCCTTGCCCCCTGTTTCTGCATTCTTCACATCATTAACATCTTAATGATTTTCTCTATCTCAAAGGAAAAGAAATGACATAAGAGGTAATTACCTACGTATAATTATTGTGTGTCAAGCACATTTCTCATTTCTTGATGTAACGAACACTTATACAAGTAAAGATCTGTCAAATGAATTAGTCCTGGGTGAAAGCACAATGGTTAGATCGTCGGACGCGAGATATAAGGTTTCTATGATAACAAAACCTGTTCATCTTTAATTACCGAAACTAGAGAGAGAGAGAGAAAAAGAAAAGAAAGATTCTTTGCATCAAACGAAACAGAATGTAATTATACTTACCTGTCAAATGTCTAGACCAGAGATGCAAAACTCTTTTACTATGTCGGGACATACATAATTTGAGTACAGTGTATGCAGACCAGGTACATAATTATGAATAATTAGTGATTAGATATAAGGTGAAGCAATATAAAAATAAAAAAAAAAACGTGTATTTATTCAACACTTGTGCCTGCGTGAAGCTCTGGAAAACAAATTGCGGCCAAATCGCGTTGGAGACACCGACGTTGAGCGATGTCGAGAGTAGACATTACCCTGATGGGTGACTGTCTTGGAATACCGGGTGCCGTGAGCAGCAACAAGATTGCTCTGAGGTCGGCCGAGTTCATGCTTTACCCCTGAAAACAGGGCTGGACTGTACACGCTGCTCCATATGGGATACATGACAATGTGCTCTCCCAGGAGCTACCACGTCCGTATCGAGTGGCTGCAATCATCATCACTGAAAACAAACAAATACACACACACACACACACACACACACATATATATATATATATATATATATATATATATATATATATATATATATATATATATATATATATTAACGCTCCTCTATTCAGAGTTGAGCACTCTTTAAGTGAGGTAACTCACCCATGGTAAGCTTATGCAATGCTCTTCCATAGGGATAGAACATTCTGGTGAATGGGGAATTTATGCGTAAATAAATATATCGGTTGAATTCAACCTCACAGTTCCGTAGCACTGAGGTAGGATATTGGCCTCCTGATCTGAAGCGAAAGTTTCAATCCTGCCTTGTGGTACTTGATAGGATAATGGAAAGTCTATAGCCACATTGAAGAGTTATAATACAACGAAACAGCTGTCTGTGGATGACACAATAATATATATATATATATATATATATATATATATATATATATGCATACATACATATATATATATATATATATATATATATATATATATATATATATATATATATATATATATATATAGGGTGTTCTTAGTATTCTGACACCAAAGTAGTTTTGATATCATTATTACTACGTTTCCTCGAGGTAGTTATACGCTTGCTTTAACTATTTCATAACTCACTTATTCCAAATAACTTATCTAACACCAGGACATGTGTCTAACACTGATTAAAATACATCTGGAAAGATTCAGTTCTGTGGGTAGAAACTTTTCAGTTTTGTTTTGATATATTTTTCACAAGGAATCTAACATCTATGTAAATGTTTTGAAATATTTGTGGAAATGGCGAGGGCAAGAGTAACATGAAAATTACTTGAAAACATCCAGACAACGCATACATCTTCCATCGTCATTCACAAACTCGATCGAAAACGAATTACTGGATTTGTCATAAAGTTAAATCATTTACACATCGCCCACTCTCTTACAAAATTTAATCGAAATCTATTGGGAACTTTTGGATAAATTATGTGCAAAGACACGAGCGAATACACAAAAGTTAGAAAGAAATGGGGGAAAAAGGAAATGGTAATAGTTTCGCTTGTCCGGATTCTGTCTCTGGTACTTTGAAATGCAAATGGATCGTCCAATCTATAACTTTTCCCGAGTAAATTTAAAAAGTAAAGCAAGCAAATTAAAAGTAAAACATACGACAAGCTAAATAGAGAAGACAAGCATGGCTGCACTAGGGTTAAACTCTTTTGCTTCATTAGAATCTAAAAGATAACAAAACAATTCAATTTTCCATACAGTATCAGTCCAAAACCACGTATCCCATTTCAACACATTCATTAGTAGTTCCTGTAATAAAAGTTCGAAGAGTGAATTCGTCATCGGTTTTTGCGTTCGTATCACTTATTCGAGTCACCATGACGTCACTGGTTTTTGGTGAGGCTATTGTCATTGTGGTGACAAACGAAAATAAAGTCAAGACTCGATCGTGAGAATTCAACAATATTTCTCATGACAGGAATTTAATATAAAAAAAAAAACGGTAACTGGCAAATTTGAGTTGACATGACATGACATGATGTCATGGCATCACTCTTTCTTTTCCCCTCTCTCTTTTAACTTTGTCTTAAATTAAAAAGTCTTAAATTCCAATGCCTGACGAATTCACAATAATAAAATCAACTCTAGGAGTTTGACAGCAAGCGATGTGAATCTATGAACATGAGTAACCACGTATATATAGTTAGTCACAGTTAGAGTCGCTTGAATCAGTGATCTTTTAAAGTGATTTTAGTAGAAACTTGTATTTTGATGAAATCCATGGGTATTTTCCGAAAGTCACCAACAACATTTCTACACTGTTAGAGCTTCAGACAAACCCCAGTTTCGAAATCAGCGCTTTGCTGCTCCTTTGTAATTTGTTAATAACGAGTTTCACGAACCGAAAACGAATCGATCGTCGATGAAGTGTGTATGAAACCTTGTATTTGAAACCGTCAACTGAATCTGTCAACATAGGATTCTCCAGTTTTTAAGTGATTCCGATTGGTCTGCTATGTATGTGTCATACTACAGGATGCACCTACGGACTTAGTGGGCTGAAGATTTAAACATTCACTCCTTATGTCTAGAATTTTCGTTTTC
The DNA here is from genome assembly GCA_963457665.1 of Thysanoteuthis rhombus. NCBI lineage: Eukaryota > Metazoa > Mollusca > Cephalopoda > Oegopsida > Thysanoteuthidae > Thysanoteuthis > Thysanoteuthis major. The sequence continues at coordinate 82,899,668 of OY735199.1, forward strand.
CCGAAACGACTTTTAGTGATGAGATCAATTTACAATGGAAACTCATGCTAAATTGGTCCTGTTTCTATCCGGCTTAACGTTTGCTTTTTTGAAATTTAGGACTTTTTAGTGACCAACAAAAGACGAAAGAAGTAACTTATTATCGATTGATTACTTCCCCCTTTTATTCAAATTGATTAACCCCAACGAGGCATGCTGCCAGAAGATGCTGGTCATGTGAAGGTTTCTATTGATCGACCAACCAGATCTGTATTGTCTAATGTTAATAAGGAAGCACACAACCATGAAGTAACAAGTGTTTAAGGCTTAATTGATCCCGAAGCGACGTTGAGGTAAAGCACAGGACGAGGAGAATGGAAAAAGAGAGCTCAAATTCTATGAACCAATGAATTAATTTGTTCTTCTCTAATTGGATAAGCGTGTAATTAGACGAGAATTCAATTAGGAGTCTTTCGCGTAAATGTGACTCAGAAGTTTTCCAGTTCTCGTGATAAACATTTCGTAATTAAATACTAAGTATCAATTACAGCAAATTTAGTATATATCTGTTTATCTATTTCAGTCTGTTCTTATTTATTTCAGTCTGTTTATATCTATCTATCTATCTATCTATCTATCTATCTATCTATCTATCTATCTATCCAAGTCTTTTCATACCCGTAGATACATCACAGGTTCTTTTTTCGTATCTATCTATTTATATTCTGATCACTTATTTAATGATTTATTCATCCAACAAACAGACAAGTAACTTGGAATAAACTAAGAAAAGATAGAAAAAGATAATTTGTGAGTGTGTGTGCATGTATGTGTGTGTGTGTGTGAGAGAGAGAGGGGGGAGAGAGAGTATGTACATAGATGGATAGATAGAAAGAAAAAGAAATACATAGATATAAACCACCAAAAACCTACGTGATTTGAAGAAATTACGCACACAGACACTTAATTAAAACATAACACCTTCCTTTCAAGTGTACTCTTCCAAGTTTATTAAAATTCTGTTCATTCACATTGTATTAAGCACACCTTTCCATCGGCGTTATCCATTACCATTTTCTTAATATTCAGGTAATTCTACGATGAGGATTTCAGAAGCATTATTGGAATTCATTCACTCCGGTTATTATATTCATCCATTCACATCTTGTCGCCTGCAGCCATGCCACTAAAAGAGGTTGGAGAGATGGAGAAAAGTGGACTTTTGGCTCAACAAGATCGCCCCGAGAACCTGTCTACATAACCCCCCAACTACTTAGGGCACCCAGTTTACCTAACGATCACCCATCTAGCTACTGACCAGGCTTGACATTGCTTAATTTCAATAATCGTTCGGAAACTAGAGCACCCAAAACGATTTGCCCGTAGGGGGTTCGTGCATATTGTCTTCTTTTTCATAGAACCAACAGGATTACGTTTGCTTTTGACCCTTTTCTATTGTGATACTTGAAATTAGATAAAGTTGTTTCATTGTTTTTTTTCCAGGGGGCGGGTAGAATGTATAAGTGATATAAAAGTAGGGTCTGGGGTAGAAAAGTGATTAGTCATTCTGTGTTGGATTGTACAGTGTAGGTCAGAAGTGAACAGAGATCTTGGACCATGAGTCATGAAGCCATAGCCAAACTACGCGTTGATTGGCTGAGACGAGACAAGGAAACTTTGAATTTAGGCTGGAATAGTTTCAAGTAAGTTACATCAGAGTCGGTGCCAAAATACGGACCAGGCTGACGGCATTTAGTGTTTTGATGGGGAAATAGGGGTGAGATAGAAAGGGGCTACAAAGTGGGAGATTAATAGTAGTAGAAAATTCGAGTTTTTGAATATTTTGTCAACCCAAAGGAAACAAATTACATTATGTTCTTGATTGAATGGCAAAAATCACTAGATCGACCTAGATAGTCATCAGAAACGTACATACAAACAAGTACTGTATCCTACAATGGAAACTATCTTATGATCGTGGCACCTTTAAAAATCAACTTGTCCACAAGTGAAAAGGATTGTAAATGAAGAATAAATTTGGTGAGACATTCAATATATCCCTTTTGCCTTGAGAAGCCTGGATAGCTGTACCAGCTGCTCTACCAATTGAGCTACAATGACTTTTGCTATTGGCAAGATACCAAATCTGTCCACATGATCTTACTCTGTATTTTCATTCATTTTAGATGATAATAATACAACTTAAACTATATTCATACTTAGTAAACAACAATAAGTGGAACACTGATCGATCAGGGAAAATAAAAAGTAAGATTACATGGTTAGACATTTTACTGTCAGTGGTGAAAGCCCTTGAAGCTTAAGCGATAAAGCAGCTGGTACGGAAAAACAAGAAGGCAAAAAGGATGTGAATGTGTCTCTCCATTATTGCTGACCTGCGCATCGTAGAGTGACGGTCTTAGTGGATGCAATGAAAAGCAACTAACAAAAACTGAGAGAAATTCTAGCAAAACAAGACATGTCAATCTTTACCCAAGCTCCTATTCCGACTTAATTTGATTACTGTAACTTTTGTATCGTGTATATAATGAATAAAAAATGATTTTATATATATATATATATATATATATATATATATATATATGAATGAAAAAAGCTTGTGCGTATATGTATGATAAATTTAATATATTCTGTCTTTTCAGTTTGGCCCAAACCATACAACAGCCTCACTGCAATTGGTTGGTCGCGTCGTTTTGGTGAGGACTCTCATTGCTTTTGTTGTGGTAAAGAAATAGAGTCCGGTTTGGGAATTCGACAGAATTCATAATGGCTAATAAATTCGACCTTTCTCGGGCATTTGCAGTTTTTTTCAGTGGAATGATCAGAGGTGTAGCTCAAGATTCGGTGGCCAGTGAATTTGGGGGTCCCTTGGAGCTCAGATCCTTGATGCCCCATCTGCCATCACTTATTGAGATTTTTTAGTAAGTAAACTGCTATTTATAAAGCTTTTTGGCCCTCCATTTGGGTCTGGGGTGGGGTCTAAATAACAAACCCTCCTCCACCTCAGCTACGCCAGTGAATATGACTGCTTCTTGGATTGGATTTTGTTTATAATTCATCATCTGAGAAACAAAATGTTTATAGCCTGTTCTTTTGTTTATTCAAAAGTAACGTCTCAGCGGAGGTCATTAGTATAAAATCAACTGCAAAATATGAGAAAACATTCCATTCCATCCAAGGAGAAGAACTGTCATCCCTACGGTATATACATTTTCAGAACCTGTTTCTACGGTGCATCTCCGTAGAGAAATGAGGTATCAGAATACAATAACACATGTTGTTATTGGAAAATAGACAAAACTAGTTTTTAAATTTCCTCATAGATATTCAACTACCCATAAACAGCTTTGCTCTGCTCAAATCTACGATGCTTGCAACCAGACATTACATAGGAGTTCTTGTTTTCATAGTCCAAGTGTAATGGTTAGTATGTCTGCTTCACATGCAGAATGTCTCAGGTTCGATTCCTGGCGTGGGCGAAATGTGTAGCCAAGTTGAATTTCCCTGTGCTAGTTTAGTATCTTCTAAGGAGTGCGATTACGATGGATGTATCCATTTGGAAGGACTTGGAAGCATGTGGTCATAAAACTTGCATGAATTAAGTCCTAGTCTGAAAATTGGATATTTGTGTATTGTTAATGCTTTTTCCATCATTATGCTACGGATTTATTGGCGAAAGTACGAACTAAAATTTATTGAATCTGGCACAGAGTGACAATAGTGGGACGGTGGGTGCGTATCTAAAATCACTGCACAAGTAAACATTAACTTACTAACAATTGCTTTCGAATAGCTGACCATAATATAATGATTCGTATTGCTCATAAGTATTTGAACAAACAGAACGTTTGCTTCGGTAGATCGGTTCCAAGCGTTAGAAGTCTGAAATTCGATCCTATTTCACATCACCTCCCTTTAAACGTTCCTTTCTTTGAATATTTTGTTTCGGTATATCACCCAGTGTCTTGAGAGAGCTAGAAGCACCAAGAGGCAAATTCTTGCTTCGGAAGAGTTAATAGACAAATTTTATTTTGGTACATCAACCCGTCAGTTAGTGAGGATCTAGGAACTGAAGATGCAAGCGCATCTAGAAAATGAATTTTATCTAACAAGATCCAAATTCTGTAGCAATCAGCTCAACAATATATGCGATCAGGGATGTTTTTGAAATTATTTCCCAGAACTTAAAAAATCTGAACTAAATTGTTAAATGAATCAAAACACCAACAACATTTGTTTATTCTAGTAAAATTTGATCAGTATCAGAAAAGAAATTGGATACGCTAAGTAATATGTTCATTAGAAATCGCCGCCAAAATAGTTTCTTAAATAACTTTAAACTAGAAATTGTAAAAAAATATATTAATTTGCTGTAAGTTGAAGTCAGTCATTGGAAACGAGTTTTTAACCAAGCTGCACCAAAAACTTATCATGGAAATGTATTCAGATGTTTTAATAAAGGCACAAGAAATGTCTGGAAGACTTGCAGACAGTGCCCGATTTAACCATGAGATACTTAAGACACAAGCCTCAGCCCCCACCCCCCTGACTACGGTGGTCGACTAAACCCGATTTGAACCTCTTTGCTAATCAGCGCATACATTGGCTGTACCCTAAAGCTGTGAAAAAAACCTGTTTCACAAGCGTATTAAATCATCCGAATTCGCTAACTTGAGGATTTTAGATTATCGACTTTGACTGAATTTTACTGTAAATACCATTAACCAATAGGGTTGTTTTTTTCACAGCGTCGCCATCATCATCCTCAGCAAAGAAAAGACCTTCCTAATCACCTTTCATGACGACCACGACTGCTATTATACACACCATGTCTTACCAGCAAATCCGTCCATATCATCCCTCAATCTTTTAGCCTGCCTTTTCCTACTACGTTCACTATCTTATGAACAGCAATTGGTTAAACTTTAGC
>OY735199.1:82909597-82924597 GCA_963457665.1 Thysanoteuthis rhombus
AACAAATAGATGATATCTCTTGAAATTATCCCATCAAAAAAAAAAAAGAAAAAAATCGTTGAAACACTGGCCTTGTAAGCTGAGTACACTCTCGCAATCAATTCCCCTAAAATATTGAAAATCATCCTTTTAGAATCTGTCATTGGACGTAGACATATAAAAGACTCGCTGAACTTCTCTATTGTCGTGGACTCAATACATTCTGAATTTGTCTCGTTCGTTACGTCTCCTTTTTTTTACTGGATCTGTGTAAGTAAATTATCTGACGGTTATCCGTTATCTTGCAACATGACCAACCCATTGTCATTTGAGTTTTCTAATGGATTCTATGATGTCCATGACTTCTGTTTTTTTCTCCAATGTACTGTGCTGTCTTGTAATCTCGCCACTTGATGCTGAACATGTATCTCTCCATTGCCCATCATATGGAACTCAGTCTTTTGGTTATGTTTCATGTTTGAGCGCCATGGGTGACTATCGGGAGGATGGATCGGTTTTATACGCTTCTTTTTTAGGAAAATCATAATGTGCATATACATGCAATTATCATCATCATCATCATCATCATCATCATCATCATCATCATCATCAGTCTGTAATCGTCCGTTGTTGGACATTGACCTTCCCCAGGATTCGCCACACTACTGAATAGTGGGTTGTGCATAGCTAGTACTCCCTTAATTTGTCTAGTTCGGCTCTTTCTTGTAATCTGCCGGCCTTGATTTTGCATATGATCTCTGGGGATCCATGTTATGTGTCATGATGTCCATCGGTTGTGTTCCATTATAGTAACGTGACCAGCCACATTGCCCCCAAGTTTTCTAGAAGATTAATCTTCAAAGTAGGGCTCAGTCTGCTCGTGGGAACTATTCTCATGATCGCTGTGCGTCTATGTTCTGATCATGCTTACCTTCGTCGGAATCTTGCTCAGTTAAAACCGCATCGATTCGGTTACAGCTAAATGATGTACATGAAAATTACAAATGATCATGTTCTCTGGACTTATTCATATCCTGTAGGAAATTGCACACATCAGGTAACAACTAACTTTTGTTACACATTGGTTGCTTTGTAAAACCCGGCATCAAAGCCGTGAAATGTAATCTGAAATGAATAAGTGCGTGATAAGGAATGGTATGAGCACAAACCAAACTCAGTTGTAGAGAATCTTGTTATATAAAATCCATTGTTATCAAATTCATTTATATACATTTATCTGCCACACTGTCACACTGGAGAAAACCGATGTATATGATTAAGTAAGCCCCACCGAACTCTGATTTGTGGCACACGCGTTTGATAACCCAGTTGCAAACCCGCTCAGCAGTACAAACTACAATGTGAGGAGAAATATAAACTCTACAAAGTTAGAATCACTCTCCATTTAGTGCTATGTCTGCGGTTGCAGGCTTATAAGTAAAGTCTATTCTGACAACTGTATTTCTGAATTGTAATTGAAATTCAGAAGTAGTTTTCTTTGTTTCTCATGAAAGATATTTATATCTAATTTAAAATGTGTATCTATCTTTTCATATTAATTTATGCCCATATCTATGTGTTCATATATATACTTTTTAGCAACTATCTATCTGTTTAGACACACACAGACACACACGCTCGCACATATATATTTGATCTGTTCATATCTATGAATGTCTGTTCATATTTATCTCTATTCATATCAATCTTTATAAATATATATATCAATATATATATATATATATATATATATATATATATATATATATATATATATACATTTATATATATATATATATACATATATATATATTATATATGTATATATATATATGTTTATATCTATCTATCTGTTCATATCTATCTATCTATATGATCATATGTATCATCACTATTCATATCTTAATATATATATATATATATATATATATATATATATATATATATATATATATATATATATATATATATATATATGTTACATTTATCTAATCTATCTGCTCATTATCTATCTGTTCATATCTATCCATCAGTTCATTATCTATATATCTCAATATCCATATCCATCTATCTTTGTTCATATCGATCTATCTATTCATCTACCAACTCATATCTATCTATCTTTGCTTAAATCTATCTTACTGTATATTCATATCTATTTCCCCATATATTCATATCTATCTATGTCTCTGTTCCATTATTATATATCCATCCATATCTTTCTATCTATCTATCTATATTTTTTAGTCTGTTCATATATAATTGTCTATGAGACTGCATCAATAAATATTTCTATCAGTCTATCATCCATCTATTTTTCTATCTCTTATTAGAATTTCTATCCATACCTGTCATATATCTATCTATCTATCTATCTATCTATCTATCTATCTATCTATCTACATCAGTCAGTTGATATTTATCTATCTATCTCTGTTAATTTCTCGCTTTTTAATTATCAAACAATTCTCCGGTTGTAAATAGCTTTGAAATCTTCCTTTTTTTTCGTATTTCATTCTTCTCTGCGTTTCTTGGTTGAATATTCTCTTCCACACTTATCCGTATGCATATTCACGGTTCTAATTTAGCATCACAGCGAGTCACATGTGATTCATGGTCTTCCTTACGGCACAGACACATTGTGTACGACAGAGGCACGGCATGACACTTTCTCTCTGTATAGAAACTGGAAAATAAAATTTTCTTGCCTATTATAAAACTCATGAAAAGGCAGTAAACTTAAATGAAACCTATTCTTTATAAACAAAAAGACTATGACTCCAATACAATTAATACTCGGAGCGACCTAGCCTTGAGATCACTCTATTATATGGTAAAAATATTTTTTTTAATCAATACATGATTCCTATTATTGGCTTTACTAAAACGACTTTCTTCTAATTCCCATAAAATATTCAGTATTCAGATCAATAGCAGGGTGTTAGACTGAAATTCGTGTGGTTCAATGTTTCAAGCCATATGCCAGTAAAAGTGAATTTAGTTACAGTTATACGGCCAAATTGCATAGGACATAACGGTACTCGTACGATAATAGTTGTTAAGCAACGTCGGGCCTGGTCAGTACCTAGATTGGTGAGCATCTAGGAATATGATATGCTGGAAATAAGTGTGGATCATATTGAGAGCAACCCAAGGTGATTCTGCTAATCTTCGTTTGGAGGAAACTGGTCTCCTAAGAAAATCATATGAAATAACGAAATGTTAAATGAAGAAATCTCGTTTGCACCCGATATGACCTTCCAAGTGGTCTCTCAACTCTTATATTGCCGGACGAATCTATCCATGTCGATGAACAAATATCATTATAATCTGAAAAATATTTGTTCCTGCATATACTTTTAAATTAGCTTTATCATAATATTTGTTATAATAATCTTTAAGACTCAGAAATAATTTATATAAATACTCGACATCACAGCCAATAGTTAAAGAACCGTATCATCACAACCTGAAGTCACGTTCAAAAAATTCCATCGGATTATAAATTGGACTTAAACCTTACCCAAGATTCAACAGACCCCTCTATTAAGGGCGTTGTGAAGCCAATACTTTCTGAACTTTCTTCTAGTTTGGCACGCGGATCTCTATTTTTTGCTGGTCATAGTTTTGCATATGATCTCTGTCGTGATGTCAAGCAGTTTCAAAGTTTCAGTTTGTAACCAAATCGAACAATATAACAGTAATGGCAGATCGACCAACTAATGGCGTCAAATTCCAATCATGCCGGACCATGGGAGATGCCGGTTTACAGTGCAGCTGGACGAGTGAAACACAACTTGTATACGCTTGTGGTTTTACTTTTGTTATTTTAGGGGGGAAAAATACGGAATAAAAAGAAAAAAGCAAAAAAAAGCTCCATCCATCAAATTCCTTTCATTTCTGTATCGTTCCTCGCAGGCTTCCACTTTTGATTCATACAAAGAATGACATGTTCACACAAACACCTGAGGTTCTAATTATGACGGAGAAGAATTTGAAACGATTTCAAATATAACAACTTCCTTTGATTTTGTTTTCACTAGTTTTTCTCTGGCTGATTTTGTTGCTATGATTTGTAATGTTATTGTTGCAGCTTTATTTGTTATCGCTAATTATATATATATATATATATATATATATATATATATATATTGTTATTGCTGTGCATGGTTATTGTTGCTGTTATTGTTATTGTTGCATTGTTTGTTATTATTAATTATAAACATAAGTTTTACAGCGAGTAAACATGTTTATCTAAGATATCTTGCTCAGAAAGTCAATCTGCTCAGATAGTCGATATACATATATATATATATATATATATATATATATATATATATATATATATATGTGCGTGTGTGTGTGTGCGTGTGAAAACATATGCATGTATATATACAGACATGAAATATATGCATTTATATATGTATGAAAATGTATGTATGTATATGTGAATATATTTGGAGGAAAAAATATATCTGAAAAAATTCACTCGTTCAGGGTTGCGTACTCTTTAAGGCAACTCGTTCATCATAAGCCATATATCAAAGCTCTTCCAACTCTAGAAGGGAGCACTCTAGTGGATGACGAATTGTGCGGAAGTAAATATATCACTGACTGTCTAGTTCTGCGTAGGGCAAGATTAAAATGCCAGCCTCTGGGTCTGAAGCGAAGGTTTTGATCTTACCTTGTGGCTCTTGATGGAATATTGGATAGTCTATAGCCACACTGAAGAGTTGTAATACAACAAAACAGATGTTTGAGGGTGACTTGGTTTATATATATATATATATATATATATATATATATATATATATATATATATATATATATGTATATATATATATATATATATATATATATATATATATATATATATATATCGCATCCCGACACTTAGTTATCAGCTAAATTCTGATCTGTGATTCTCAATCGATCTAATTAACATATCCAACACTGAATAAAGTGCATTGAAATGGAACGATATTATGTTGAAAAGTGTGCAAAATGAATATTTTTTCATCATTATGATACGTTTAATTGATGAACCTATCTCTTTCTCCCTCTATCTCTCTCTTTCATTATATATATATATATATATATATATATATATATATATATATATATATACATATTTCTTTAAATCAGTCGATATGACATTTATTATTTTCCCAAGTTTTCTGGTGAGTATTTGTAATGGTATATTTAGCAATTCATTGCACAATCAGTCCATAACACTGAGCAACGTTTTTTGTATCCTTTGTTCTGTTTCTGGGAAATAGATACTTGAATTATAATGTATAGAATTATAGAATATGGCTAATATTATTCCTTTGTGAGCAGATCATTATTTTCCTCAGACAAAATCAGGAGGTACATGAAAGCTGCAAACCCCTTATCCAGAGCTGCAACAAATTGTTTCACAAGGCTTAATGTGCAGTAATGGCATCGACATCTTCAACCAATCGCTTCCACCGAATATAGTTCATCCCAACATAGTTCAGTTGACTGTGGTCAGTGGCACTTTTGATTGTACATCAAGGAGTATGCCCAAAACGCAGAGATCACAAGGAAACGTGGAGACTGACTAGGAATACCACCATTTGTGGTGATCTCGAAAAAACTTGAAAAAAAAAATACTCATTCAAAATCTTTTTGTAATCATTTCTGACTAACGTTAGTGTATCAGAGTTTTCCAATGTGTGGTTCTGTGAGATTAAGTGCCTTTCAATCAAATTTTGTGTGAGTTTTTTTCTTTGTAAAGAAAAGGTGTTCACCTTTTTCAAAAAAATAAGTTTGCACAAAAACTTAATATCGTAACAAACTGGACGGTGCCTCAGATGTACGATATCAATTGTCCAATATCAAACCGAATTTTCGTGGGACGAAAGAGTTAAAAAAGAAACAATATTCATCACCTTTATCTCATTTACGCAACAATCACAAATTTATAAAAATCAAAAACGTAGTTTTTTCTCTTATAACGTTTCATTTATTATTTTTTGCATGGATAAATTCTGTCTATGAATCAATTTTGCTTTCATTTAATGTCTTTTTAAAATTAGGATCTTTGGTGCTGTCCGCATTATATAGGTATAAATTCCAAATTCTTTGAAAAATCGCATAAGGAGACAGCGACAAAATAAATTTGAGAACCACTGGTGTAAAGACTCTATCTTAAATTTGTATGTTGTCTATTTTCAATTTTCATATTGAACAGTGAATTTTTTGAAAATAGGAATAAAAATATGCAAATTCACCCATTGTACATTTGAGAACAGGATGTGACCAGTGTCTACACTCTCCATACATAAGCAATTAGAAAAATAACACTTACTACCCTGGAATAAAAATTGCGTTATGCAGTGTTATCTGCAATCATTCAGTCTACCACTGAGATGTGCAGGGCTTGTCGTTAGCAATAGAAATGAATCATTAATGAATAGAGATAAAAAACAAAACAAAAACAAGTACTTGCAGCTAAGAGCAAAAGAGAGAAAAGATTTGCTAGTAATTAGATATAATTAATTCAACTCAGAGTGTTATAGCAAGTAACTTACTCTTCAGACAAGTTAATGATCACAAGAGAAAATTAATTAGAAGTTGTTGAACTAGTAACCGTTAAGGTACACACGAGTGATGACAGAACAACTTTAAATAAGAATGACTAATCAAAAGGCTAATATAGAAGTCTTGATAAAAAAACAATTATTATGATGAACTCGCTCAAAGGCCGCCTTCACCGGCCATAAAGATTGATGTCAAGTAACATACTTTGTATTGGTTTCATATTAGAATTATTTGCAATTGAATAAATAAGGGAATTAGTATTTTTCCCCAAAAGGGGCAATATGATAGCCCTCATTTTTGACCCCCAATTGGGAAAGAGTTTCCCTTCACTTTTAATTCGTGGAAGGGTTGTGCATTTATAATTAATTAGTAATCCATAAATAAAAAGTAAATAAAGAGAGTGTTGAAGATTTCTTTATTTACATCTGTTTATGAAGAAGGTGGAGTAACGATTATTCGACCAGAAAATGGATGCAGCATACTGAGTTCGATTTCCCCTGGGGTCGCTTACATCACTTTTCGCACTACAGTCCTATGGAAAAATATGCACATACTTCTCTACAGTCCAATTGTTAATTGTCTTGACAATCGTATCGTGCAGCGTAGGTGTAACTTGGCAACCAATCAAAGGGAACCTTACGGCGTATGCGTGAAAAAAATTCTCCAACAGCATGAAGTAACCTCGTTTAAGATGTGACCATCGCAATTACCATGACTAAGTTTAAAAGGGAGTCAGAGATCATTACCATGTGATGGATATTTTTCCGTTAGCTTTAAATGATAAAGTCCCGCAGGGAAAAATCTCCAAATTCTGTCAAGAGCATAATTCGGAATGTTCGCAGTCAAAATTGCCAAGGCATTATCTTCTTTTGGTTCTCTTTGAAGGGACAATTGGTCATGAAGACCAACGAAGCGTTAGGCTCACGTATATTTGCAGTGTGGATTTGAACAGTTCTCTTCTTTACTAATATCTTGAGCCACCACAACCCTCAAATCAATACCTTATAGTTACTCTACAATAACTAGAAACTAGAAAAGAACCCGGAGAGTTACTGCTACCAACGCTTTTGTCACTAAAGACTGATTGCAAATCATTTTTATATGTGCATAATATACGGAGAGAATATTGTTTATAATTACGTGATCAACCCCAACATTTTTTTAAAATTTCTCTTCTGCTAATGGCTTACCCCTCCAAAAAATATCATTTAAATTGATTGCAAACGTTTGGAGATAAAGTGCAAATAGATATGAGTTAATGCCTAAATGTATGGGAAAGTATAAAGAAAGAATATCCCTCAATCAAGATGAATTCTTTTTTCCACCCCAAAGTTTAACCAATTCTCCCTCAGAAGATTTCAGTGAAATTCAGAAAAAATGTCGGACATATTGTGTGGTCACATAGCAACGACGTAAAAGAGATAAGTATGAAAAAAATCCTGGATCCGCCTTAAAATTTACTTGATTATTCCTCAGCCGCTGGCCCGCTCTTCCACAGAATGTTATGGAAATTCACAGAGAAATTTTTGAGATATTGAGTGGACAAACAGACTGATACACACGATTAATTGTTCCATAAAAATATCAGATAATTATCAGAAGAAACATATTATGATTCGAGAGCTTTCTTTCATCGCTGAGAATAAGCAAAATAGAAATATGTCTGGTTAGTCACTCAACAGAAATCGTCAAGTGTTAAACGTCTCTTGGACGCATGTCGTGTTGGGGTTGATCAAATCAGAAATTTGAAATTTATTAATCAATGAATAAGTTACTTCTCTTGTCTTTTGTAACACTGTTAAAAAATCTGAATTTTCAAAAAACAAACGAAAACATGTGTCAGTGCTGCCGGACATACACTAAGTGGCCATTTTAGCATAACCTTAAATTGCGAATTCGACCCTAATTGGTGGGAGAAAAAAACAACAAACAAACAAAAAAACAATGGAAATTAGACATGAGGAGTTAGTTTTTAAATGTTCAGCCGTCTACCTCGATTGATGCAATATGCACATGTGACACATAGATAGTTGACAAGCCAGAATCACTTAAAAGCTGAAGAGACCTATGTTGGCAGTTTGAGTTGACGGTTTCTTATCTGCACATATGAAGATCATAGCTACTAAGTTAGTTTGTTGGTTTGTTTTTCTGTTCGGGTCACGTGATGACAAGACTTTCTCTACTCCTCTATTTAAAGTTGTTTGAAGAGAAGGAAACTTATGTGGCCTGCTGCTAAAGAGTTAATCACTGCTATAGCTGACTACACAAAAGAATTGCCGTGTCTTCCTCTCTTAGAAGTTAATTAGAGGGGAAGACTTATGTGGTCAGCAGCTTGAGTGTGACTGACTGAAGTTGCAGACATATAAACCCAGTTTGTGGCAAGTCAAAGTTAGGTCGAGGTAGTGGGGGGGGGGAGTATAGGGTCAGTTTAGCTTTTAGATATTTAGATTTCGGCATTTGGGGGAGGGTTCTTTCTTTTTTTTTCCTTGTAGATTTATGGTTAATTTCGGGGGAGGGGATTTAGGGTTCTTTGGAATATACGGAATTGGTGCACATTTAGAGATTTTTTCTTTTTTTTCAGTTTAGCTTTTAGATATTTAGATTTCGGCATTTAGGGGAGACTTTTTCTTTTTTTTCTGCTATTTGACCAACGATTCGACGCATAGGACATTTACAAGCTTGACTTTCTTCTTCTCTTCAAAGCCGATGAAAGAAAAGGAGATATTTGACTGTAAACAGTGTTTGATAATAGAAATATTCTAAAATATTCGTCTATCCATGGACTTTTCGTAATTTTTGACGGGTACTATGCTAGTATAGCGACAAAACCTTCTCCTGTCGCTGAGAATAAACAAAAAGGACTAGTTTTTGTCTCAAAAAATTCCAATTCATTTTGAACTATAATTTCTGGAAGTGTTTCAGATTTTCTAAAAATCAAAAGAAGTGAAACCTGCAGAAACGTGACTTTCGCTACCGATGAGTCTAATATCATTTCATGGTCGTTTTATGTTTTTGAAACTTATTGTTTGAGATGCGTGAGAAGATTTCAATTAAACATGCATTTTTCTTGTAAAGAATAATAACTTGATTAACAGAGATCTTCATTCTTGAGACGGTCTCATCTTTCAATAAAATCATCGAGATGAATTGTTTACAGTTCGTATGAACGGATTCGTATGGAGAGCTCAGCTCAATAACCGCAAGACTGGCTGCGGCAGGGTCAAACACCACATCGACTTCTATTCTGACTGAAAACGTTACTGCAACTTTTGTATTGTATATATACTATATGAAAATTTATATCAAACATTTTCGTATACATGTATATCTCGTTAGTTTGACTCAGTCAGCAAGGAAACCGCTCTCCGATCAGTTATTCGTGATTTCTAATAGAAAAAGTTGATTTAATTATTGTTTTGGTGTATTGTGTCTGGACAGGGAAGAGTTTACTACCTTTAAAAAAAGGGGAGGAAACAAAGTCCATTCCAGCTCCATGGAAATAACTGAATACTTTGAGACTGTATGAATGAAGGGAAGTAACGGTGTACTTAAGCAGAATAGTTACACGACTAAAATGTAACAGAGTGTTTACAGGTTCAGTAGTCCACAAAAAAACGTTTTTTTGAGTCTATAATCATTGAAACCAGGAAACAATGGAATGCTCCGAGTCATGAGATGATGGCTCTATGCCCCAAAGCTCCTTACGATGAAATCTACCACTCGACTGACAGTAAGCTGTGTGCATCCAAAAACAGTCTGAGAAGCCACCAACGAAATCATGCACACCAAAGACGAACTCACAACCAATTATGAAAACTTAAAGACAACTACAAAATAAATCAATCTCAAAATCAAAATCTGAGAACAACTAAAAGAATAGTGGATGTCACCATCGATACCGAATGAACGTCTTAAATCTAAGACTTTTTAAGATATAACGTATTTTCTGACTTTTATACTGTAATTTTTTTACCTGAACAACATTCAATAATTCGAAAATGTATCAATCAGCTGTGAGTAAAATGATACAGGAAAGTTAGCAACGTGGACTTCGTAGTATGGTAAACATTTTAATCCGAAATTATTTTCCGAAAAATACCCAACTAATCATAGGGTACATCTTATCACTTGTAGCCTCTTACTAGCCGGAAAACGCAGTACATGTGTGTATATATGTGTGTGTGGTAGATGTGTGTTCTGCATCGTTTCCTTTGACAAATAGCGTTATTAGCGAACTCCATGGTGGTCTCATATGCCCCCTCGTTATGATTGACACGAGGCTTGTTCATCTCATCTTCACTCAGCAGGTAAATCTACAATGCCTGTTCGCATCTTCTGTTATGACAGCCGTATTTCAGAGACAATAATCCTCACCAACCACTATAAACTCGAACCTGCATTTCCCGCGGGAATAGCTAGTGTGATTGTGCCGCAGCATAGACCTCTACTCTTATCGATTGTGCAGATAATTACAAGCAAAAACATTTTTTACAACCATCACAATGAATGTAACTGAATAATTCGAGACTGTACGAATAGAGGAAAATAGTGGTCTACTTTAGCAGTATAGTTACATTGTAAATAGGAACCCTCTTTAAAACCTTAAAAAATACTTCTAAAATACACGGCATTGAGACGTTCTAACTATCATAGGAATAGTGTTGATATCTCTGAGACAAAAAGGAACGGAATAATTATCTAGAAATACAGAGAGAAACGGTGTGCTTGCACATATGCACAATCACACCAATTAATCAAAAGCCGAATTTTACCACGAACTGCGTTTTCAGTATTATTTTGACGTCCTCGCGATAGGAACACCGACTGATAGATCCTCGCCTGCCGTGTGAGGTAGTGTGAGTTGCATAGATTGTTAAGCTTCTCACGGCAAGATCAGTTGAAAGTCTTTTCTTCAAACAGCGGAAGACATCTCATCTCTCCCTTGAGGATGCAATCTGATTCTTCAGGGTGTATGGTAAAAGCTTCATCATTATCGTTGTGTGTGTTCTCCTCCATTAAGGACATTTTGCCGTGACATCCGTTTGAACTGTACGAACGATACTCATACACACGCATTATATATATATATATATATATATATATATATATATATATATATATATATATATATATATAAGTATAGAAGCTAAAATTCGCCCTTTTGGGAGGTTTCCAGCAAACATGTATATGAATATTGAACGGGAAATAAGAATTCAGTTTACCATTGCAGTTACGTAGAATCCCCTTCTAAAACACTTTAAAAATCATTTTCTACGAACATTGCCTATCTTAGTTAATATAGCGAGAATTATCCGAATCATATGAAAAAAGAAATCATTTCTGTTTACTTGTAGGCCTTTAGGATTGATAGAATTTGGATGAGAGCTTTCTGATCTTTGTATATTTTCAATGCTTAATCGAGTTTCAATATTTTTTAAATTCTGTCTTTTTCAATCTTTGGTTCCAATTCTATCAATTTTAAAGCTGTACAAGGACGTTGAAATAAACTTTTCAAAATCTATCGGATACATATATATGAACAAATATATAATATACAACAACCGTGTGTGCATATATTAATGTAGATAAGTAAATCCTAGTTGAAAATGCTCAATACCATTGGTAGAGCGTTTATAAAATGAGTAATGCTTTTTTTTTCAAAGATTTATTTCAGACTGTACATTCTGTTTTACTTGGCGGTTTACTTGAAAATCTTTTTCAAGTGAAACCGAATGCACAATCTGTAAAAAGCCATTGAAAATCATTACTCATGTTATATATATATATATATATATATATTGTGTATGTAGACTACACCCTTTCTTTCATACATTTATCGTTAAACATGATCGTCAATTTTTGTCGGTTTAATTTATTTATCAATTTTTCTTGTTCGCATACGACTTGTTCAACTTCAGGTTGACATGGATGTAAGAACTTGTAAAAGTCCAAACTAGTATACCTTGAGCGCTTTTGACTAACATTAGTCATTATCAAAATGTAGTACGTGATAAATGTTGAAACGATTCCGAATGAAGGTATACTCATGGATGGGTCGAAGTAGTTTTCATGTTGGTCACGTGTTTATGACGTTTGCTCAAGGCACTTAGATTGCTTTCACTAAATCCGTACGATACTCAGTTGATAGTAGTTGTACGGTTCTAATACATGGAGTATTTCTGTGATCTGATGGATATTAGAGGAAGGACAATGGTGATGTTAAAAGTGTTTGTGGATATGAGCTCTGATTGGGAAAATGGCATTTTAAACGGTGCAAGGATGTGTGTGTGTGTGTGTGTGTGTGTGAGTGTGTGTGTGAAAATACAGTTAGAACTGCACAACCGATAAATATAAACACTACATATGTGTGTGTGTGTATTTTAGCATGTGCGTGTATGATAAAGTGTTTGAAAATGTGTTTATATGGATATATACTTATGAGCATTGAATTATATACACACACGTGTCTTACGTGCTTTTATATATATATATATATATGATATGTAAACACGTTTTTTTTGTATATATATGTGTGTGTATATATATATATATATATATATATATATATATATATATATATATATATATATATATATATATATATATATATATATAAACCGAAAAAGCTAACACATGTGTGTAAAATTCATTTTCATATATTTATATATATTCACATATATGATTTGTAACTATATATCTACCTATCGTTCGATCGATCTTTCCATTTATCAATGAATCTATCTATGCCTTTCATCTATTTAGATATTTGAATGAACAAATATACAGATTCTTGGGCCTGCAAATACATAGATTTTTTCCTACAATATACCAAATAATATATCTATCTATAATTACATACAAGCGCACAGACAGATAGATACACGTACAGTGCCTGCACGAGAGTTAACAATTAATATCTCTATAAGCGTTTTTATTCATCATTGTGTATTAGCAGAATTCGATAAGTTTTTAAGCTCTCGGTAGATTTATATTAATAAAAGGGGATGGAAATTGGTTGCCTAATACTGAAAGTAGATAGTGAATAAGCCTAAAATATTTTATGGTGCTATTTTGGTCAATATCTGGAGATTGTGAAAGCGAATCCTGGCAGAAAAATTGGAAAATATTTTCGACATCTTTATGACGGTTTTACGCCGAAAAATCTTTGAGTCGATTATTGGAAATAAACCCGCTTGAAAGCTATCTGGATTCTATTCCTAACAGTATTCTGTAAATGAAAAGATATTTTCGTATCCTGTAGAGATATAGATATGGAGAGGCTGGGATCGATATATATATATATATATATATATATATATATATATATATATATATATATATATATATATATATATATATATATGTATGTATGTATGTATGTATGTATATAGATAGATAGATAGATAGATAGATAGATAGATAGATAAATAGATAGATAGATAGATGGATGGATGGATGGATGATTGATTGATCGATTAATAGATAGTTATATAAGAGCAAACAGAGATGGAAAGATATAAATTTGAATAGATACATAGACCGATAAGGACAACTGAAATAGATTGAAGCAAACAGAAAGAGATAGATAGATAGATAGATTATATACTAACAATATTCTGTAAAGGAAAGATATTCTCGTATCCTGCAGGAGCGTATGTTGGAATAGCGACTGCAAGTGTGAATTTCGAATCTTTCCTCCCTCCTCCTGCGAGGAAGTCTGTTGTCTGAAAATATATTCCTATACTTCCACATATAATGTATTAAGGTTTTAAATATAACCGGTTCATCGTTTACAATGGCAATTCGTCTATTAGTGATTCTTAACCAATGATGGACGCCCCGCTGAGGGGCGTGTGTGAGTAATTTCAAGATAGGGTGCGAGAAAGAAGGAATAAGTAAGATTTTAACCCTTGTCAATTCACTTCAGTCGGTAAGAAAGCCTCCATGCAATCAGCAAGGGAATATGTATTTTACACGTATATTTACACCCCTAGATTTTGTGAGGATTGTACGGTAAGGAGATAGAGTCAACTGCATACTTTGTACATCTTAACCGTATATCTGACAATACACCCCCATATGTGTGTGTGTGTGTGTGTGTGTATACATATATATGTATTCTAAAAAGCTTCATTAAACATTGAACAAAATTTTTTTGAGTAGATTAAAGGGGACACTTCAATCTCCCATTTCTCAATGTGTATCAATGCAGTTTATGTAACCCAAAAAAAGTTTTTTTTTCATTGTTTCCTCTATTTTTTGTTATTATTGTACAATGTATACATTATCTCTTATTGGATCATCAGTTGATTTCCATGTAAGTACACACACACACACATACTCATATTTGTGTGTGTGTGTGTGTGTGTGTGTTTGTGTGTGTGTGTGTGTGTGCCTATCACCACACTGAAGCACAAACATACAACACAAAATCTCTCTAATATATATGTGTAT
>OY735199.1:82934597-83079597 GCA_963457665.1 Thysanoteuthis rhombus
CAAAACACTTGCGAAATACAGGTAACTTCATGAGGTTTGAGAACATACAAAAAAAATTCAACTACTGAATTGAATATCAAATTGAAACGTAAATCAGAGAAGGGAACTCCGTTATATATATCGCTTTATGCATTTTTTATATTGAAGAAAATGAAGTGTTGGAGATCAGATTAAATCAAATTTGATGGAAGAATAGAAGAATTAAAAGAATGATTGAAAATGAAAATCTTGCTTTTCTATCTGTCTTTTTCTTAAAAAAAAAGAGAGATTCTACAATTTCTTGTTTTTTTCCTTTTTGTTCTTTTTTCATTCCTGCATTTTTTTCTCTGGGTTGGGGGACGTTGTTGATTGATTATATCAAAATATATAAATGAAAAATAATTATACCCACTGGTATCCCCGTCTTTAATACTCAATTTAATCCCGTCTAATCTAATATTTAATTGAATATTTTTGTATGCTCTCCATTCTTATAAGTATTATGCTTTTCGGCATTATCATGCCATCGTAATTCATTTTCCCAAAGGTTGGTGTAGCTGATGACATGTTTCGAAATAATGCGAGTAGCAAGTGTAGCTCTTGTTGAGAGAATTATATTGAAATGTACATATTCTGTGATAACAAAAATATTTTTTCGTAGCCTATGATTTCAAGCTTTGTTAAGAGGTGAATGGAGAAAAAACACAGAAGCAAAAGCAATGTGTAGAGATGCTACAGCTATCTAATATGACAAGAGACGCCAAATACAAATATATTTTCTTATATCTAATCTGAATTTACCAATGATCAAATTGACACTAAATGTAGGAGCTCAATTTTAACTGTAGTCAAAACTAATAAAACTTATCTCAGGAGTTTCTCACTAGAACGGTGCTATAATATTTGCCAACCCTATTTCTATAAGTTTTGGAAGAGGCTGTCTTCTAAGTGATATAAAACATTTGATCAGATTCAAAAATGAATGTTTTCTCCAATCTCACGCTGTTAAGAATTGAAGCGTTTTCACTCGAAAACGAAGAAAAAAAAAAACCCAAAAACATTCGAGACACAACTGACTGAAATTCAAATAATTCAACCTTCAACCAGAACATTTTATTCAAATTTGAAATTTTAAAAAAAATTTGTATAAAACTATGTATCAAATTATTGTTATTAAGTTATTTTATATTGAAATAAGTTGTTTTCTGTAAAATTGTTCTGTTTTGCATCGGATTCTTTTCACGTACGTCCGGAATCCCTAATTCAAAAAATAATCTTGCTAAGAGGTCAACTCTAAGTCTTATGCGTATATTACGTCCCGGACTCCGTTATTAAAAGTGTATCTAGAGACTATTGCGAAAACATTGTTAAGTGTATAATTTGAATGAAGATGTAGTCAAACCACCTAAAAATTTCAAAGAGAAGTTTTGAAATAGAAAGCAGTCAAAAACAATGTCTTTGCTCTTGAGTAAAGCTCTGAAAAGGATTTGTGTAACAAAAACGTGAAATATTACACATCGAAGATTAAGCCTTCATTTAATTTTGAACGAATAGCACGTATTGGTTTACTAAGATAACGATAAGTTCATGAAGATTTTAAATGTGGAAAATTAGATCCTTTGATTTTTCAATCAGTCGAAAAGCTGTTAAAATGTTAAGACATTTACATTCAAAGTGAAAAGGTGATATTTTTGATCAAATCAGATGAGATTTTTTCCTATAGTAAAATCAACTGTTTGAATAATAACGTTTATCTCCTTTATATTATATACAACGTCTGTGATTGTTATCTTCCTCTCAAAATTTTAGACACCTTAAGTTTACGAGCTCATTCCAAATTATGAATAAAATGTTTATAACTTTGTCAATTTTCTTCGATTTAAACACACTTTGGTTGAAAATGACCAAGTTCATTGTTCAGGTTTTAAATATATACTCTTTATCTTTTGCATAAGTTGCCTTAAAAAAAGTTCAAGATTTGAGATGAAACTTCTGTTCTGATCCAAAATCGAAGCGAACGAAGGAGGAGCTTCACATGTTATTGTTCCCAGACTGGACAAAGCTCTGATGTTGTCAATTTTCTTGGAACACCTCTCGTGCAAAATGGGAGCTTTACTGCTAGGAAGAAACTGCCCCAAATAGTGTTGTTATCTTAGCTTAAGTATTTTCTAAGATCAATGGCCATTATCAGTAAGTAACTACGTATGTATGTTGAAATTATAAAATCCAAAATACGTGCTGTTTTTCGTAATAATCCTGACTTTTGTCAAGTACGTAGTAACCATTTTTCATTCTTAAATTTACGTTTCTATCTCTTGATAATGACGTTATTTGCAAACGGCTTACAGTTCATACCGTTCTTCCTGTTTTAAAATGTTGAAGACATTTTAAAATGCTTACCCCTAGGTCAAATGATGTTTTGTTTACTGTAAATTATCAAGTTTGTATAAGTATACCTCCTATTATTTGTAGTATTTATCTTAGCGTTCTACGGGATTTTAGTTTATTTCAAGTACAGCAACTGAAACAAAACCTGGAGTCAATAAAATAAGAAATAAAAAAAAAATAAGCATTAAGATGTTTGGGTAATTAAGAAGCACCAGTTCATGGGCGTACGCTGTCATTCTTTCCGTGGTTGGGATAAATATCCAATGGGTGGTGAGGATACATTCGGAATATATCTCAGTGTCAACACTGTTACAAGCAAATAATAATAGTCTGTTTATATTGGAACAAGGTTAGATTGAACGATTGTACTGCATATATTTGCATCATTTTCCTTTATTAACTATAAAGGTTCCAACTTCCGAAGAGCCTCGCCTTCGAAAAGAGAGAGCCTGATTCAGAGGTGGATATCAAACGCCCTGATTACCTTCTCCCTTTCTCCATAGCTGGCGCCCGTACATCTGGTCGAAGTTTAGATAACAATCACACTCAGTCAAATAATGGAAATGTGAAGATTTAGAAAATAAAAACATTCCGTATTCCGTTTCTTCCAACGGTCGGTTAAATCACAAACTGTAATCGCTATGATTGTATTTCTTGGCCCCTTTTTTTCAAAGAAAGTAAATCAACACAGGACTTGTCAAAGAAGCTCAGACATCCAGCCTTCAGTTTCCTGTACACGCATAATTCTGCCTGTCATTATCTTGAAGTAATAAACATTTTGTTGAAATATCTCCCATCCACATATTGGTCGGAATTCTATCAATTTTTAAACGCTAGAAGTATGTCGGAATGAAATTTCGCATACTTTCTTCACTCACTGTATCAAAAGACAAAAAAAAAAAAGAATTTGAACTCATTGGTCTATGATTTCTTTAGAGTAACTCTCTATTCCTAGATAACAGTGAAATCTGTCTATCCGTTTATTTTTTTCGCGGGGATTAACAACTAAAACAGAATAATTTCAGCTTTAAGAGTTTCCGCTAATTAAGAATCATCTGGTCGAAGTTAAGATTACAATCAGACTTAGTCAAATAGTAGAAAGGTAACGATAAGAAAAACGTTAAGAAAAAAAACATGTATTTAGTTTCTTTTGACGGTTGGTTCAATTACAATCTGTGATCAGCATTACTGTATTTCTTGGCTCGTTTAAAGAGAGTAAATCAACACGGGACTTGTGAAAGAAGCCGAGGCATTTGGACTTGAGTCCCCTATGCACACGCATATTTCTGCCTGTTTCTATCTTTGGGGGATTCAGAAAACGGGTTTCCAGTCTACTGCAAAGGTTCTGAAGTACGAGGATGATGTTTACAAACACGTTCAGCTGCTGAAAGAAAAATATCCTTTCCTCTTTCGCTCTTGGGCCAGAAGAAATTGCGCGATGACATCAAACGTCAAACAAGAAGTAGAAGAAGAAGAATAAAGAAAAAAAAAAGAGAAGGGAAAGGGAAGAAAGAGAAGAGAGAGAGGAGAATCAAAAGGACAAGAATAAAAGAAAAATGATTTAGTGAAGAGAAAGAAGATGAGCTGAAGGAGCCGGGGGAGGAAGGGAAGAAGAAATATATAACGAGGAAGAGAAGAATAAGGGAGGAAGAAGGTAGAGGATAAAAAAGACAACGGTGGAAAGAAAGGGAGAAAGAAAGAAAGGAAGAAAGGAAGAAAGAAAGAAGAAGAAGAAGAAGAAGAAGAAGAAGAAGAAGAAGAAGAAGAAGAAGAAGAAGAAGAAGGAGAAGAAGAGAGGTGAGATGTGATTTTTCAGCATTGCTCAACGGCTGTGCCAGAACTTTTTACGCTCTACTCTCAACTTGGCATTTAAAGATCGTCTAATGAAGGCTGTAATCGCCGGGGAAATGGAAGAACCGAAACTATAATAGCAAACAAAGTCAACAACAGACTTACATGAGACTTTGGGGGGAAATACAACCCCCACCTCTCTCTCTCACACACATATACACACGTGCACACACACATGCACTCACACATACATACACACACATATATATCTAGAAAAATGTATCTGCACGTATATACCATACACCCATAAATATGTATATATACTTATATATATATATATCCAAAAGCACGCGTACACACGTATATATATATATATATATATATATATATATATATATATATATATATATATATATATATATATATAGACAGATATAACACACACACACACACATATATATATATTCTAAAGCTCTTACACAGGAATAGAGCATTTTGGTGGATGGGGAATTTAAGCTAGATAGATATATCGCTCAACTGACTGTCCTCTTCCAGAGGCAGGATAAGGGCCTCAAGATCTGAAGCGAAAGTTTCAATCCTACCTCGTGGTACTGGATGGAATAACAGATTGTCTATAGCCACACTGAAGAGTTGTAATACAACGAAACAACTGTCTCTGGCTGATACAACAATAATTCATATATATATATATATATATATATATATATATATATATATATATATATATATGAGAGATTGTTAACGGAAATGGTCACCACAAATGTCAATATAGGTTAATTCAGTTTAAAAGTTCGTTTGGCTGGCTGGTCATGTAAGTATCTCGCTACACCGATGAAGCTAGAGGGCTGAAATACCCACTGCTTACTTTGTCTAAAAAAAACGTTTTCCTTTATTTCCATTTGAATTTGTTTCAAGTACGAGCGATACAGTTTACAATGCAATTTTGCGCTGAATTGATCGCTTAGATTTAGCTCACTTTAATTTTTGACAATACACACTTTTCTGATAACTGCCCGACCAAAAGCAAGAGATGTATTCTTATTCAGATGTATCTTATTCATAATTTTTTTCCAAATTTGTCAAATGATCACCCCTAACACGGCTTGTTGCCAAAATACTTGGTCACATGACAGTTTCTATTGAACGACTAAACAGTCCTGTATATATATATATATATATATATATATATATATATATATATATATATATTCTTTTTGGGGAATGGATCAGACGTTTTGTGTAACCATAGGACAGGCATGGCTGCCAATTTAATTTTTCCAGTAGGTCAAGCAATATTTTTAGATGTGTTAGCATCTACAGCGACAGTTGCCGTCACCTACTGACATACCGAAATATGTATCATGTCCCTTGCTTAATGGGTTGGTTCTCTTGGTTAGTGTAGCCAATTTTGATGTTTTTCATCTAAATCTAGATGTTATTGGTTGCATATACATCTCAGAAATTTACATTTACTCTTATATAATATTTCGTTATCAATTAAACATTGAAGAATAATGTCAAGTCCTATCTTAATAGTAGATGATATATTCCATCCATCTTACATGTGTATATTTAGGGGAACAAAATGTTTTTTGACTCAATTTCAAATGGAAGTTAACAACTCTAACTTTGCTGGGTCTTCACACACACAAAAAAGGTGTCCTTAGTCTGACTTTCAGGTTAGTTTAGTGCATTTAGCTGTAATAAGACTGCATATAGCTTTAACTCTTAATTTAGCTCTTTTTCAGCTTATCTAATTTATCTAACCTTTTTAAAACATTTTCTCATTTATGATATAATCCACGACTAGGTAAGTGAAATTGGAATTATTTGTTCAGCTTCATGCAATTATATATAAAATGATTGGAATTTGAAGAAATTTCATATTTCAATTATATCAAGTAGATCCTTTGATGAAATTCTGTTTTTATTTGCAGTTCCCTCGATGACTAAAATCTCTGAATCCACGAACCATCAGTCTATATTGCAAACCGCTCGATAACGAACCACACCATATCAGGGGATCCCTCGATATAGCTCCTTCTTTGCCACGTTTTGCTCACTGATATGATTATTAGATATTATATTCGAGTTGGCAACCCAGCTGAATTTGGCTTTTTTTTCCTCGCATTTCTAGTTCTAAAATCTATAACCGAGTTAGCAACCCGGCTTGGCTTCTCTTAAAAGTATTTTCCTTTTAGATTTTGCTCTAAATTTTACATTCGAATAGGAGACCCTGTTATATTTAGCTCTTTTAAAATGCCTTCTTCTTGTAGATCTGGCTCCAAAATCTATATTCAAGTTGGAACCCCTATTGTACTAAACGTCTGTTTCTTATAGATCTAGCGCAAGTATTCATATTCGAGTTGGCAACCCTGGAGACAAGTATTCAGATGCGAAAGAACTTGGACAACAGTCTGAGAACTCTGCCTTATCAACAACAGCTGTCCAAATCATTTTAACGAAAAGTCTTTGAAAGAAAATCGGAGGGAAATAAAAATGAAACTCAGACCATGGATGCACTTATTATTTTCTTCACGTTCAATTGTTGAAGGCTTGATAATCCACTGAGTCAAGGCTCTCAATCTTTCTTAAGAAAAGCCTTATATGTAAATTAGTATGTTCAATTGCTTAATTGGTGGCATAGTTGCCCTTTCTGATTCTTATGATAATCTAAAACTTATAATGGACTGGTCTATGTGGAATACAATAACACTGCTGATAAATTAATTTCAGGTTTGTATAAACATTATATCATCTGTCGTGATATAACATGGTCAAGTAATAGAAACTCCTAAGACCCTGTGTCTGATCACACGTTAATACAGCCCCAGTTGAGCTGAGAAAATCTCAAAATTAGAAAACTTGAATCCTTAAAAATAACTTACCTAATAAAATAGCATTAGTTTCATTTGTGTCAATTCGTACTTGAACGACGCAGTCATTTCTGACAGACATATCATGTCTAATCAATCTAATATGATTTTTTTTTAACCAATTGATGGGTACGATATGTTCTTTATCAGGAAATAGTTACCTTATGTGGGAGATCCCATTGTTACTGACCAAGAAATAGAAAAAAAGATCATAATTTCATTGTTATATAGTAGATAAAAGATAAAAGTATTAGTAAAATTCCTTCTATTAAATCTGTATTAGCCCACTAATACACTTTTATGAATCAGGACGTAATTGTACAGGATGTTCATATAAAGATATAGCATTCAGAAAGGACATGATTCTTTGAATGAAACTTATCACGTTTACATTTACTGTCAATTTATTGGTTTATACGCTGAGCTGTATTCTCAGCTAAGTATTCATAATGAGAACTAAAAAGTACAGACAAAATTGACTTTTTATTACCCTTTCACAATCTAATGCCCCAAGTACGGGTTACAGGTCTGCAAATAAAATAAATGAACTTATTGACAATAGTCTCACAAGAATATAAAAACAAACACGCTGTTACAATGCGTGTGTCATAAAATGGTGCCGTTCCAATGAATGCCGTTAGAACGGGACTTCATTGTATTTGAGAACAGCACCGAAGAGATTATAACGTACGAGAAGATATTGTGTCAATCGGGGGCAGTCAATGATAACACTTTATTTGTTATCTTTTTTATTTATTCGGGTTCAAGTAGATGTCTATCATATTGTCTTGCCCAGAATAGAACTCAATCATTCGAAAACACTCTGGGAACCCGGGTTGAAAGTAATAAAAATAAGGAAATAAACATCAAAATCAGTGCCAAAACAATGTTTCACTGTCTGGCCAGATTCTTTCCTTTTTTTTCCCCTTACCCCTGCCCACGAAGTTGAAGAGGTATGCGTATTACTCTGTGTCTACCTTCCCATCTATCTTCCCGTCTGTCTACATGATATCTCCAAGAGTTCTCAGTGAATTTGAATGAAATCATGTTGAAGTGTGGGCCATGCGCAAATGACGTATTGATTTAATTTTAGGGTGGGTCCAGGGATTTTGTTCCTGATTGAGAGTTCTTTTTTTCCCTATTTTGTCCTTTACATTCTTGTATTTACCCATGACTGTCCACGCATTTCCTTCAAAAGTTCACGATTAATTTCACTGTTATTTCGTATAAGACAAGACTGTGTGGCAAGGAGGAAAGTGTTGAACTTTGGGATATATCCTGGAATTAGGTTCTAATGGACTGAGTGTACGGTGTTGGCTCCCTGAGTTTTAATTTTTCTCTGGATTTCACTGAATTGAGAGTCGAAGCTAAGTACAGAAAAAAAAATCAAAATCAGAGTTAGATAGTTGCAAACATCTAGAAAAACTGAAATTGATTTTTCAAATGAAT
Source organism: Thysanoteuthis rhombus (assembly GCA_963457665.1). Taxonomy (NCBI): domain Eukaryota; kingdom Metazoa; phylum Mollusca; class Cephalopoda; order Oegopsida; family Thysanoteuthidae; genus Thysanoteuthis; species Thysanoteuthis major. The sequence goes on from OY735199.1 coordinate 82,943,102, forward strand.
GAATTGTGTACTACTATGATGATTAAAGCCAAAATGTGCATTATACGTATTCATATATATCTAAATATGTTTAAAGATATGTATATATGTGTGTGCATATATAGTTGCGTATATGTAAGTATGTTTGTAAAATAGCATATATAATACATAATATTACATATGAAGGATATCGATAAAATACATTAGATTTTTTCACTGTACACATAAGTACACACACACACACACACATATATATATATATATATATATATATATATATATATATATCAGCAGCAGCCATCATGAGTCTAATGCTAGACGAGGGCTTTGCCCATCTTATTCTCGGTCGACTGTGACACTGCTAATCACATCTATGTCGTACTAGCAATAATTCTGACTATCTCATCTCCCCATCTCATTTCTGGTTTTCTCGTACCAAATTGGCTATATATATATATATATATATATATATATATATATATATATATATATGATTACAAGGATGTAGACCCGGTGAATATCAGCATTTCGTTCTTAATACACTCATCAGCTCATTCTTTATGAAGTTTATCCACTGTTTTACCATAGCTCTCTTTCGGGAGAATTATATATATATATATATATATATATATATATATATATATATATATATATATATATATATATATATATATATATATATGTTGATGTTTGAATATATGTTCTTATGTCAGAATTCTATGTATAATTTCTACGCCACATTTGTATTTGCTCTTCAGCTATATCGGGTTTATAATACTAATATCTTTTGAACACGCCCTCCTTTTTTCGAATATATGGTTCAATTTTCTTTATAATCCAAAATACGTCGTGGTACGATATTATGCGACATTATTCCCTAGGAAATACTAACTTTTCACTATTGTACCATTCAATATCATTACTTTGACAAAACTGGAAGGCGAAACATTAGGATAATGGTAGTATATAACATCTGTAATAAATCAAGTGATATTTCAATAGAGTAAATCTTGAAAATTGAAGTCACATACAATTCATAAATATTATGTTGTATATTTGCAAGAAGAATCTTGAGGTTTCTGGGTGTTTTATAAATATTTTGGCCCAATGTTGGATGTCAGCTTGAAAAGTGAGTTGAAAACGCCTTTCTTAGATCTTTTCTCAATAAAAGAACTGACACATCTATGGTTTGTCATTCAAGCTCGTTTGACTCAATTTCAGATGTGAACATGAAACTAAATTTTGCAACTCTGTCCCTGCGAGACATTCACACAAGAAAAGAACTAGAGCATCTATTGTCTGTCTGTCAGGCTTGTTTGACTCAATTTTAGATGTAAACAAGAAAACAATGTTAGCAACAATGCCCTTGCTAGATCTTTGCACAATAAAAAGAATTTGCGCATCTATGGTCTGACTTTTGGGCTTGTTTTTTTTTTTAAGGTCGATGATTGCTACTTCGATAATTGAAAGAGTTGCGTGAAAGAATAGCGATAATTGTGAAAGACTCAAAGCGAAAACAAGCAAAACAGGCGATGCTGGAATGGTAGGAACAAAACAAGGCCTGGTTAGTCACTCACAAAAAACAGTCATCTGACTCATATCTTTTGGCAGCATGCCGTATTGGTGATGATCAATTAAAAAGATAGGAAAGAAAGGGTGACCAATGAATTAGGTACTCCTCTCGCTATTTGTTGGTTGGTGATCACTAAAACATTCGAAAAATAAAATCAAGCACGGATTCTTCAGGACACAAGTTAAGGGACCAGTTCACCCAACAAGTTATGCTGGTTTGGCGTTCTCGCTTGATACATTCATACAGAGCCAGACAGCAAGCTGGACCAACTTGAAAACTGAGGAAACCTATGTTGACAGTGTTGTAGACGGTTTCTAACAAGAAACCGTGCCAGGTTTGCTTGAAGCTAGAAGAATGAGTAACAATTGAAGGGGAAAAGGGAAAATACTTTCCTTCGCTATAATTTTAATTCACTTTAGTGACAATAGAACAAAATGTTTATTGAAAGAGCCAAAAGTCTAAGTTCATTTCCTTTTCCGACCGTAGACAACACAGAACAATAAAAATGAAGGCTTATTATCTATAGAATCTACGTTGACTTGGTCTTCTTCTTATCATACAATTACAAGTCCACTCTTTGTTATACCGCATATATACGTGTATAGGTCGAGTTGTGAAGTCTTTGAAATATTTGTTTTAGTGTGTGGCTTTTTAGAACAATGATTCATTGATCATCGACCCTCAGTATTGTATTCGGTACAACAACAGCTACCACGTACTGCTACCTTTGTCCTATAGTAGTGGTTATATTTAGTGTATGAGATGTGTAAATAAAAATGACTATTGGAAGGTGAAAAGAAATAACTCAAGAGATAGGTATTACATCCCATTTTTTTTACATACCATGGGCGTAGTTCGATGCATTCCAACGGGGGCCAGTCATCTTTTCCAAAGCAAAAATATTTTTAGCGGTTCAAAGAGAAAAATATGCTGTTTACTTGTTTGATGCTGAAGAGGAGAATGTGAAATGTATATGCGAAAGTAGTAACCTTTTATCATTGGTGTCTATTTTACTATAAACAATATACTATGTATCGATGAATGATGTATTTATCATCAGCGACCAGTAGGTAGTCAGTCAAACTTTTGATAGTACAGTTTTTGTTCTTATATTAAATGAGAAGCCAAATCACTAGATTTTATTTATCTATTATTAAAACAAAGATGCCTCTATGGGCATATCCATAAATGATTCACTATAAAGATGCGTATTCAGCATCAAAATACGCATTGATCCAAGTAGGAGAAATGTATGGAACTTAATAAAATATTATAAGCACAGAGAAATATTCTTTTTATCTATTTAAAATTTTTTTTTGTATATTTCAGCTGATACTTCACAGAATTGCCTTATCAATAAATTTTCTATCCCAGATCAAAATTCAAAGTTATTTTCAAAACTATTTGTACTTGAATCATTTTTTTTTATATATATAAGATGGTCAACTATTTTTTGGGGAAAAAATCAATTTATTTTTGCCACAGACATGACTGGTAAACATTAAACTTCCATAAATTGTTATATCATTTACGATCTTGAATGTTTTGTTTAGCCCTTTCTTGCTCTCCCCGCCCCCAAACAAAATTTCGAAAGATTTTTTTTATGTAATCCTAGTTTTAGCATTATCCACTCCACTGTTTTCGCTTCAATTTTTAGAGAATGTCCAGCAATAAATAATCTAGAGATTGCATTTCCAAGTTTTATTATGTAGACCTCCAAATAATCATACAAAGACTCTAAAAAGTATAACTATACAATATTTTGATCGAATTTCACCATCCAAGTGAATCAATCCATAGTATAGTTATACTTTGGGGGTCCTTTGTATGACTTTCTTGAGCTTTTGTATGCTTTTTTAATACCATTTTTTTCATTCAGAAAACCAATTTAAGGTGTTCCTTGTATTGGCGTTACCACGGAGCAATAACTCAGGGTGTCACACCTAATGTTGCCAGATAAAAATCTTCTCGTGCAGTCAAAAAAATGCCACATTATGCTAAAAAACGAACACAATCAGCCTTTTATATGGACATTTTCAACAGCTGAACATTATCAGATTTGTCTGAAATGGCTAGAATATACAGTACAAAACGTAGCAGTAAATGTTGAATTTTCAACATCGCTAAAACATCACGGTGTCACCAATCTGATGGTGTCTCCCGGGACGGTCTGCCCTCTCTTGTTTTATTGTGAGCTTGTTCATATATTATGCATTTAACGTTATTAGGAATAACAACTAGGACTTGATAACTAATTGCCATGGAAACAGCTCGTTAAAAATCTCAGTACAAAGGTAGCACCTACTTACAGAACACCCTTTGGTAGCTTTTCGCTGGTGTAATACAGTGGCCGATGATAAATTGCTAGACGCTAGAAACCAAGAATTCTTCCTGTGGCCCCAAAAGATAACTCTGCCCAGTCTCAAGAATTATCAAGCCCAGGGCAACACAATCCCATCGTACTGAAAGGCAAGAGTTTGGCTTATTTTGACGCCTTTGCAACACCAGTTTCGGGGACTGAAGCATTTTTTTCAGCTTTCCCGTATACAGAACCCCACACTGAACCGACCCTGAGTCAGATTTTGCTCAAATTCAAAAGTCCCTTTGCCACTGGTAAAATTTGTCTAATTCAGATATTCAAGTAACATCAGACCCGTAGGATTTGTTCGTGTTTAATCGCTGAACTTGGAGCAGGATACGTGCAAGCGGAACAAATTGATTTAAATTAGATGTGTATTAGGTTGTGCTTCATTCTGGCACGGATCATAAATGCAAATACCTAGTAATGATCGAATTCACTACATCAGGGAACGCTCAGTGAGACTATTTTGTTTGAAATTGCTTAACGACTGGCGTCATGAGAGACAAGTATATTGCACATAATTTAATAATGTCCCCCTATCGTAATTGAGGTACAGAATTACCTTGATTTGTGCAGTTGGTTCGTTCTGAATTGGCCTGTACCATTCAAAACCCTACTGTTTAATGTCTTATCATAATGTAATGTTTTTTCCACAGAATAAACTTAATTACATTAATTTCGACAGCAATACGTTAACCGTACTTGATCAAAACGCACTCTATTCAAAACTGCACTATTTGAAGTAGTGTGATCATCATCATCATCATCATCATCTCAGTAGCATCAGTTATCGGACATAGAACATCCCCAAGATTCGCCAGAGCCCACACCTTCTGAACTTGTCTAGTTTATTTTACCATCTTATATTCTGCTGTTCACAGTTTTGCCTGTGATCGTTGGGGATCCACAAAGTCAGTTGTTATGCCAAGCCGATGTCTGCCACTCTTGCAACATGACCAGTCCATTGCCATTTGAGTTTTTGGTGGATTCAATGATATCTCGGACTCCTGTATTAACCCACAATACATCAAGCTGTCAGGTGATCTCTCCATGTGATGTTGAGCCTGTAGTACTGCATATTGCATATAATCCAAGTATGATTGAGGTATTTGTGTATTTTCTGCGGTGCGAGTGACATAGCGGTTAATAACGCAGACAGTCGATTAGATGAGCCAAATTTAAACTTATGTATGTACTTAGTACTTCTGTCTTTGGGAAAGACATGAATCAATCTCCCACCTCGAGCTGTGGCACTCTAGCCTTTGGAAGACTGCCAGTTCATAAGAAGGACAACTTTGATTTCAAACCACGGAGTGATGCCCTCTTGAGGTGTTTGGATGCCAACTTTGACGTCCTCCAGACAGCCCCTGCAGCCATTCTGATATCAACCATATCACTCTCCGCTTTCCCTTGGACGGCACCAGTGAGGCCGAGGGAGGGATTCCACTGATTCAGCATCCCAAATTCTTCATTCGCTTCATCAAAACTTGCAACCCCGGAGAGATCACTTCAGTGAAGTTCCATTGTCTACCGAGACACAAGGGAAACTTTTCTGTGCAGTTTGTATAAACTATTGTAAAGCCACGGTTTCCAATACTGAATCTCAAGACAGGTAAGCTTTCTTCACGTTAAGGTAGCCAATCTAGTTCTTATGAAGTTAGATCTGGCCTTTTTTGTATCTTATCTCCTTTGTCTGCATCTCGCACTTAGGATCCAAAACCAGCCTCTTTCCAATATCTAACAACCACTTTTAAACATTTATTTTTATCTATGAAATAATTCATGAATATCACGTAAGTTGATTGGAAATAGAACAACTTGTAATTACATATCAATTGACTGGAAATCTTGAGGCAAGCGGCTCTTGTACGTTTTATGACCGGAAAGGACCCAGGGTCCATACGTAACCTAATGAAAAAGCTGCTACTTCAGTAGATATTTACAGTACTCTAAGATACACCTTGTTTTATGATAGCATCAATGACGTTGGGTATTTCCACAGAGAATTTTCATGGTCACCGCCCCAAAATGCTCGAAGAGCTGAATGGAGGTAGCAAGAAAGTTAGTCTTCACATGAACTTCAGTGGGACTAATATCATCGCATTTTGCGGACAAGAACCCAACGATCAGAATCGAAAAATCTATGAATTTATATATATGATTTATGAATTGTGTTATAGTATATAGAAATATGAAATGATTTCCTTTCGTTACACGGTTGTCATATCATTCAATTTAAACAAGGTAAGTAGTATAAACAATTAAAGAAAATGGGGCTGCTGCAGGAATCGAACCTGCCTCAGATAGGTTGCCGCTTCAACGTAGCGATGCACTTACTTTTGTGCTAAACGTTGAAGCTGCTACCTACAGGTGGTAGGTTTGATTCCTGCAGCAGCCACATTTTCTCTGATTGTTTATTCTATTTACGTTGTCTAAATTGAATGATATATTAACCGTGCAACGACGGGAAAACATCTCTAATAAGTTTTTTTAAGATAAAACTCAATTGATAATTCATTCTGTCGGACAAAATATGTCCTCTTCTTGAACACATATACACACAATTATATGTAAATAAATATATACAGCAATGTTTCTCCAACTCTAGAATGGAGCACTCTGATAGATGGGGAATGCATAAGTTAATACATTGTTTACTTCAGTCCTACTGACTGTCCAGTTCCACGTAGAACAGCATCTGAGTCTGAGGCAAAGGTTTCCACCCTACCTAGTGGTACCGGAAGGGATACTGGATTTTGTTTAGCAATATTCAAGAGTTGTAATTCTACGAAACAGATATTTTTGGATGACATAATCATTTATATATATATATATATATATATATATATATATATATATATATATATATATATATATATATATATATATATATATATATATTATCTGTAATTTGTCGATCTCTTTGTATCTGACTCTTCCCAATCTTTTCCATATCCGTTTTTTTATCTTTGCTTTAGCTAGATATTCAGGAAATATTGAACACAGTGTTTTTGATATTTTATGTACAATGCAATTGCATATTGCTCCAATATTCTCGACCTTCTTTGACAGCAATGGTAAGCTAGTGTTAGACTGCAGGAAGAATACTTCAAGAAAGAGAGTAAAACTTTTCATTATGCACTGATGCGTTCAGAATAGACGTGGAGATTTGTAGTATGATTCGGCTTAAATAGATTTTCTCTGTAGACAGTTTTAATGCAAGCTCAGATAAGCGAAAAACGATTTCTTCTTTTTATTTTAAATAAAACCCCGTTTCCACATTTTGCTGTAATATTGTTAGTTTGATTTTTTGTTATCAGTATTTGATCTTTCGCCTAGTCGACTGAATGATCAACTAGACACTGAGTAAATGAATCTCTCTTTGTAAATTCTGAATCATGATTCAAAAAAAAAAAAAGAGCGAGAGGGGTGTGTGGAGATGAGGGTGGAAGAGAGATAATTTAGGCAGTGAAAGAGAGAAGAAGAGACAGTGAGAAAGAAAAAACAAGAAAGAGAGTCAAAGAGAGAGTGACGGATAAAAAAAAGAGAGAGAGCAAGAAAATAAATGATTCTTTCCTTGGATATTCTGATCTTGATTTTTAAATAACGAAAGAGGGGAGGACGAGGGATTGAATTTGGAGAGAAAGATTGAAAAGAGAGAAAGAAAAGTGGGAGAGAGTGAGAAAGAGAGATTGAAAGAGAGGAAGATACAGAGCGAAGCAAAGAGAAAGAGTGGAAGAGAGGGGAGAGACAGACAACAAGACAGAGGAAGATACAGAGGGAGAGATAGTGAAAGAGAGAAGAGAGAAATAAAAGGAGAGTGAAAATAATAGAGATAGACAGAGAGAGAGAGAGAGAGAAAGAGGGAGGGAGGGAGTGAAAGAGAGAGTGAAACAAGGAAAGAGAGAGAGAGTGAGAATGAGGAGTAGGCTGTGGAAAAAGAAACTATTTAAATGCTTTTTCTTCTATATTTTGATATTTCTTTTTTATCTTAATGTACCTCGCTCCGCCGCACATTTGGATTTGTCCAATGTTTTAAAAAAAATAAAGCTATTTTCTTAGATCTTAAATCCATTTCAGAGATTGTGTGTATTATGTTCATGCCTGTCTCTCCGTCCGTCTGTCGGTCTGTCCGTCCGTCCGTTCGTCTGTCCGTCTGTATCCAATATATCTTCAAAAGTTTTCGATGCATTTCACTGGAATTTTGTAGATTGATCAGGCATAGGCTTTGGGAGAAGAGTTCGAATTTCGGACCAGATCCAGGCATTGTATCCAATTGAGAAATATATTTGTTATTATCCTACAGGAAATGAAGTTAAAAACGAACGATTCGTAAAAAAAAAATAAAAAATAAAAAAAGCTAGATTTAATTTTCAAGGGAAGTTACTCATTATTAAACATCTGAAGTTCTGTCACTTGTTTTTTTAATGTTTTACCTTCATTCGCTTCTAATTTAGTGGATTGCATTTGCAGAAGTATGCGCACTCTGATTGCTTTGTAAGTCTTCATTGAAACAGTCAGGTTTCGGAAGTAATTTACTCTATTTTTTTTTTTTTTTTTGCAATGGTCGTTTCTCGATTGAACCGCTTTTATTTTCAAAGCTTTTGACTTTACCCATTTCCCAAACGGTTCCATTAGACCCCAAAGGCACTGCATATGTGTGCGAAATCCAGTTTCCTCTATTTTCGGTAAATAATTGCGAAGTTCTATTTCAAATAAATGTAGTATATTTTTAGCTTATATTTCAGATCATTTTCCGGGGAAGTTACTTTTTTTTTCAGATATTTTGCCTCAATTTCGAATCAAAGAAATTCAACCCATTTTCCAACCGTAGTTCTGTCTATTAGTACCAGAAAACGGATAACAGACATTTAGCATTTGTTGGTAATTTCATTGTATGACCGTAGCCACCAAAGGTAAAGGGTTCTTCCCTTTCAAAGTGTGCATGTGTTCCAGTGCTCCTGGCTATACCATTTTGTCTACAGGCTTCTAGAAATGAGCATGAGTAATTCACTATACCCCTTCTCAAAATGTTTTTTTTCTTTCCTGATTTTCTGGAAAAAAAATCTATTCCGAGCAGTTTATTGATAACGTCTAGATTTTCCAGAATGTAGGTGTTTCAAGAAGTCCTTTTTGATTGGTTTCAAATTCTTTCCAGTGTAAAAAGCCAGTGACGGCACATATGAAATTTAATCCGACCATATTTATTTTTTCGATGGAATTCTTTTTTACATGACTTGAATTTTACCGCCACGGTTGTTCAAATAATTACAGAGAGGCTGAGTTTATTTCAATGTCCCTTTTTTTTGATGAAATGGACAAGCTTAGCCCCTTCCAATAGGTGACTCAATTCTATGCACAGATCCAAAGAGATACATCCAAATATCATTCTCAATTGATAATCTACTACAAAAGATTGTTTATGCTGAAAAAGACTAATATTAACTTGAAAAAAATGTAAAAGAATATACATAAGACCCTAAAGCCAACTAGTTTGTTGTTCATAGCCCATCTGTTACCAACAAGAAAATTGCATTTAGATTCAGCCAAATTTCCTTATTTGTAATTATTTCACCGAGGCTCTTCAGGCTTTGACATAGATTAGTGTTTTTGCGAAAAAATTCATTCCACCTGCGTACAGAACTTTTTTGTGCATCACTTATACCACAAAACTTTTTTTTCAAGCAAGTTTCGTGAGATGCTATAGAACAGAGCACCGCTATCCTCTCATGTCCGTCCGTCTGAATGGGATAATTAGATGTGACAGCTAGAGAGTACCGTAAGGTATTCAATCTTTAAGTATTTTCCGAAAAATACCTAGCTAATTATAGGGTGCGGTTTAACACTTGTAGCTTCTTAGCAGCCGGGAAATATTGTAATTATTACTATTTGATGACGATCGTCTTTCAAGTCATAATTTGCATCAAGTGAGAGTAAAATCGAAGCAGGAGATCGATTTTTAATTAATGATCGAATTTAAAGGAATGTGCAGTTAATTACGCGTTCATTTCTCATTAAAAGTTCTTGATAAACAACAAACAATTTAATCATTATTGAGATTAATTAAAATCTCAATAAAAGTAATTTTCCTTCTAAATGTGTAGATTTAAAAGCTTATGAAAAGAATGTATTTGGCTTGTCAAAGTAAAGCATGTTCATGTTTGCTGTCGTTAGTCGATTAGAAATCCGGAACCAAAACTGTCAACATCAGCATCAACTTCGGTTTCATCAGTTCTCAAGTCGGTCTAGCTGGTTGGCGGGCTATCTATATGACATACGTACAGGCTGCACCAATGAAGCTAGTTGGCTGAAATTTTAAACATTACTGTTTTTATTATGTCTATTAAAAAAAAATCTGTTGTTTGAAATCCCATGCACTAGTATTCAGTTGGGGGTCAATTTACAATGGAGGTTTGTGCTAAATATGACTTTAGTTCGTTCACGCTTGTTATTTGAATATTTTAACTTATTTCAGTGATCACCAGTTAACCAAAAGTGAAAAAAGTAACATGCATTGATCATCCCTTTTTCTATTTTTTCATCACCTTCGACAAGACGTGATGCCAAAAGATGCTTTCTATTTTCTTTGACTGAGTCAAATAAACTGTTGTTTACCTCTACCTACGAATATGGGATATATATATATATATATATATATATATATATATATATATATATATATATATATATATATATATATATATATATATATATATTCCTTGCGTCTGTTCGTCTATCTAATCATCGTTCTGCCCACATGATATCTCCAAAAGCTATCGGCAGATTTGAATAATGTTTTTTGGAAGGTTGAACAATAGGCTCAGGAGGAAAACAAAATCATATTTTGGGGTGGATCCAAGAATTTTTTTTTTTGATTGAAAGATATCCTCATTTTTCTGCATGACAGAAAGATTATTAACAAACAGTTAACTGAATTTAAATTTCAATATTTGTACATATTGAGTTAATTGTGTTTTCTCTCATGTTTTTTGATATTCTATTTTCATTCAGTCTTTCGTTCGTGTAAAGTGTTGACAGAAGTGTGTGCTCTGCGGGCTCTTTCTCGTTCTGCATATTATAGAACTTATTTTTCTCTTTTTAAAACATTACTAAAGCAAAATTATGACAAGTCTGATATCATCATTTACAAACCTCTTCCCTGTATTAAGGACTAAAGAGGATTGTCTCAATCTCTTCAAAGATGACGACCTCTTACAACCTTCCCTAATTTCAAGATAATCAACTCATAAATCCATAGGAATTCAAATAGTGATTTAACGGGGAATAATTTTTTATTTAACACACTTCTTGGTTATTTTTTCTTTTTAAGGTCCATTTACAGAAGAGTTCCATTTTCTGTCCTATTTCTCGAACGGTAAAAAGCAGTGCTTGAATGTTAGTTACTTTCATTGCAATAACGATTTTAACGCTCAGATTGAGTGCCTTGGCAAGACATTTATATTTTCATTTCCCCCTTCATTGATTTTTTTTCCAAACTCCAGTCCATGTTGGTGGCTGGACTTAACACTGCAGACAACCATCAGTCAATTCAGAGGAGTTAACTCTTCACTGTTTGTCTGTCCCGTCACGTTAAACCAAACCCATATATAAAATTAGATTCTCAGCAACAAATCGAAATTATGACCAACGCGACCTTCCTACAGACTGAACTAATTTGACAAGTTTTCCATACCAACAAAAACTTATATCATCATCATCATCATCATCATCATCATCATCATCATCATCATCATCATTCTTTCAACATCCGTCATTGGACCTTCCCCACACTCCTCTATCATGGGTGTCGTGGAGCGAGTACTTTCTGAATTTTGGCTAGCTTGTCTCTCCATCTAATATTCTGCCGGCCTCAGTTGCGCATATGATCTCGGGGGATCCATGTTGTGAGTCATGATGCCTATCAGTCACGGGTTTATTTAATCTTTCGAAATAAATACACTTGTAACATATATATATATATATATATATATATATGGAACAGATGTTGGGGCGGGGTTTGACGCTGCAGCAGCCAGTCTTATTTATATTTTCTGTTTCCTCAAGATTTCATTCCATTTTATTCAGTGGGCAACAAACGAGATATCTCAAGCTGTCAACATGTCTAAGATGAAGTGTTGCCGTTATTGTCTACTAGTCAGTCCTTGTTAAAAAGAGAACCAAGAAGATTCTTTTTTTTATGTAAGTGCTAAAATATATACTCGTCTAAATGACGGGGTTATTCAAGTATGCAGCCTTAAGCTATTTTATAAGGTAATTTATTTCTAATGATTCAAGTGTCCTGATTTTAAGTTTTTTTTTATGTCTCAACTCAACTCAGGCTGTTTTGATGTGATCAGAATTATTTTTTGATGTCTCAACTCAAGCTGTTACAATGTTCTGTCAGAATGAGGTCTTAAGAGTTTCTATGATGTAATCTTTTTTTATTGTTATGTCACAATAATTTTAGTGCAAATAAACAAACAAACAAACATCTAGAAAAATGCATATAAGTATATTATTATATAAGTATCTTCAGTAAAAAAAAAAGTTGTGTGCAACAATCACAACGAAAATAAAAAGATAACTGTCAAAATCGAAGATGCAATAGCGGGGAAAGTAGACCACTGCATATACCTAGGACAACGAAACTCTATGAAACCTACAAGAGAAGAAATCAAGCAAAAAAAACCCTTCAGGATGGCAAGCATCCGACAGAGCAAGATCCAGCTTCATGAACAAGAAAATCGCAAATACCCAAAAAAGAAAGGTACACAACCTATGCATCCTTCTAATGGTCACTTATGGAGCTGAAATATCGAACCTAAACAAGAGACAGACCTGCAAAATGAGAAGGATGCAATGCATGTTTGAGAGAATCATTATCAATCTCACATAGAGAGATCACAAGACAACACAGTATATCAGGAAGAAAACGGGAGTCTGAAACATCATAGAATCTATCAGAAAACTTAAATGGCTATGGGCAGGTCATGATGCAAGAATGGCAGACAACCGATTGACATCACAACTCACAAAATGGATCCCAAGAGATCACATGCAAGACCAAGGCCAACAAAATACAAGATGGAGAGAGGAACTAGACGAATTCAGAAAATACTGGCTCTGCGATACCCCTGATAGAGAAATGTGGTGGATCCTGGAGAAGGTGTATGTCCAACGACGGACGATAAAAGATTGATGATGATGTTTTAATTAGTTTTAATTTCATCTCATTTCTGTTGAATTTCAATAAAGTTTTGAGGAATTACATTAATATTGATATGAGACATGATGAGCGACCGAATTCTTTGATGAAGCTTTTCCATCATTGGAAATCATCAAGCAAAACAATCGATATAGTTTTCTGGTTCAAGCTGGAATCCATCAATATATCCATGTACTTGCTCTCAGTCGAGCTGGATAATCATTTATTCCTTAACGTTTGTTTTTTAAAATTCCGTAAATAGGCGTTAGCGGGGGTTAAATTACAGCTAAATTGATCCCTCAGTTTCTGTCCAGCAGTGTCAACACTTATATTTGAAAACTTAGACTTTGTAGTGATAACTGCCCATCAAAAGGCAGGGGAGTTGACTAATTCATTGATCACCCCTTTTTTAATATCTTTTGATTGATCGCCCCCAACAAGACATGCTTTAGAAGACGTTGGTCTTGTGAGAGTTTCTATTGAGTGACTAACCAAAGCTGTCATTATTGAATTTCGATTATTTTGCCTTTCATCTTGTTTTTATTGCCATTTGTCGCAACGTTCGTGCCGTGTCTGACGGTCGTGGAATGCAAAATCGACCCAAGCATTGCGATAAAGAGCAGCAAGAGTTAAGATGAAAGAAAAGCTGGTATAGAAAATCAATAATACTAAACTTTGATGTTTCAAATGTCGACGGCTAACTTCAGATAATTTCATTTTCGCTAAGAAGTGTAGGAAATTACGGCCTTATAAAATATTTATTTCAACTGTTTTATACTTGTTAACACTGATTTATTTTTTTATAGAAGTTTTTAACGATTTTCACATGCTTTTAGAACCGTCAACCAGAACTGTCAATAAAGTCAATATAGTTGTTTTATCATTTTCAAAGTGATTCTGGCTGATTGGCTAACTATCTACGTGTCACGCGTACAGGCTGCATCAATTGTGCTAGAAGGCAGATGTTTTATACTTACACCTTATTATATCAAGGAAAAACTTTTTTTGGCAGTGAAATTTTATGCTAAATCGGTCCCTCTATTTGTGTCAGGCAGTGCCACTCGCTTGTTTGAAAATTGCCACCTTTCAACGATCCAACGAAATGCAAGAGGAGAATAATCATTCATTAATCACCCCCTTTCCCATTCTTTCAAGTTTATAACATCCGATAGGACATGCTGCCCAAAGAAGTTTATCACGCAACGGTTTCTATTGAGTGACTAACCAGACTTCTATTCTATGCATTTATTTCCTTTTATGGTTGATTCTAGTCTATTTTAATGATCCAGATTACATTGCGTGTGTCTTTTATCTTAACTGCACATCGGCCATTTTTCTTCGATCGGAGGAAGAACTCAATAGGTTGTTTAGTATAAAGAAATACGTACCAAAAAAACTTTAGATAGATGAACAATCAATGGTGAATTTAAGCTGCAAAGAGACTTTAATGAACTTGATTTCCTCACTCTTAAACTCCAGTACAAGGTCTGGAGTTGACTTCGTTTTCCTACCATAAGAAGAACAGCTGGAACCATTCTCACCAAAATGAGGGGTGTAAAATCTTCATGCCCCTGAAGTGATTTGAACTCACCACCAATAGATTGCTAAAAGTCTGTCATACCACTGGTACTAAATTGAGATGTCTCTGTTTTAATGAAAATGCATCATACAAATGCGTCTTGGGCTTTGAATACATTTTTATGGCATCTATGTATCTACCTATCTCTATCCATCTCCGTCTCTCTCTCTCTCTCTATCTATCTATCTATCTATCTATCTATATATATGTATATATATATATATATATATATATATATATATATATATATATATATGATTTGTTGTATATTCAATAGAAAAAACGTTTCAGCAATTATCTTCAGTCAGAGTAGAAGTTTGTAAAAAGTGGAGTTAGACCCTGCAGCAGTCACGCTTGTTTTACAGTGTATTCCACTATCACCTATCCATGGGTTTAGGAGCGTGCAGGTTGGGGGGCAGGGATGGCAACCGATCTGCCGAATTCGGGCAAAACGGCGGGGAACAGTCGGGCAATTTATATTTATTCCTCTTAGAAGGGCAAAAAACAATACATCTTTTAGATCTATTTTTTTTGTGGTTTGCACTTAGTATTGTTGATAGATAGGAGTAAGACCATATACCAGAATTGCCTGATAGTTGGAGACGTTTCTGCCAAATGCACATAAAAATGACCCCCAAATGACCAAATAACACAATTTTGAATGAGACATTGCAAGACAGTAAACTACCAGAATATGGATTTAATGATAATTCTACTGCTAAAATGCCAACTCTTTGTTCCGTACGATTGGCAGACAGAAGGGTCCAGTTCAGCATCAAAATCTCATAATAAATAGAACACGCATGACCTTAAAAAAATGACTTTTCCCAAACTTACTTATTTGCTGTGGAAATTGATGTCTTACGGTTGGAAAGGACAAAAATTACTGGCGATTTTTTCTCTTTTTTGAAAAATAAAATGTTCCGAGTAAATAAAAAAAATGCCAAAAAAATGGCCAACAATCAAATATGCCCAACTCCAAATGATGGACAATGCTTCTTTCTTAAATTCCCCACACAGCAATTTTTTGATTTTTCGAGAAAAAAGATGAAATGTTTTTCTATAAAAAAAGAAGCCAGATTTGTCATATTTGGCCATAAAATATCCAAAATGGCAACTCTGTCCCATACGCTCATGCGCCCCGGATAATCTATAACCTTTTGTGTCAGAAACTAATTATTTTTCAGAGTAAACAAAGGTTATGTTTTCCTTCTCTGCCAGATCATCAAATGCAGGGTGAAATTGGAAATTTTGTTCATAATTCAATCTGCGTTATATTTGATGGCAGTCGTTTTTGATCTTTGATATTTGAAAATATAAATTTAGAGAAAAGCAATACTGGTGAGTCTGGATGCAAGAGTGGATGCTAGGAACGTTTAATTCAGAGGAAGGCAACCTATGGTCCGCTGGCTGGATCCAAATTTTGACTGGCCTGCAATCAAATATTCGGAGCTATGCTTACATTTCCTATTTCAAACATTTGTTCCGTCTTTTTTAATAACTCCATAAAAAAAGCTTTGGTTAGAATGGATAGAAACTAAATTGAGTTCTTTGATTTCTAATTAGCATCCTTGTGTAAGCACAAATGATTTTCTAGCATGTGGTTTTTATCGATATATATATATATATATATATATATATATATATATATATATTCAAATCGGTGATTTATATATCTTGAGCTTTTATATGGCATGATCTTGGTTAAATGTTCACAGAAACAAAAAAAGTTTGGAGACCAATGATTTAAACGTTGCAACCCAAAGAATAACCGTAACTCTACAAATGGTCCACCCAACCAACCAGCTAAGTAAGTTACAGATTTTTCCTTCTTTGTTTATGCGTTTATGTCTGTATGTGTGTGTCAGCAGGCACTCCTGGTCACATTTATGGGGCTAAAACTTCGAAAACATGCGGGAGTATACCATTCGGCTTGATCTAAATTTCTTTTTACGAAAAAAAGTTTTGGTTTTTTTATCTGTAGGGTCCTTTTGATCAACAATTCCCGCAATTTTAATGGTATCTGAAAAAAAAATAATTTCAGATCAGGGATCTACTTTTTAGATGATTCTAGATAATGTTTCATGTACATACCCGGGCCAATGATATTCATTAACACAAGGTACCGATACTTCTCCTTCATTTTCTATAGAAGTGGATCCAAAAGTTGACTCTGCCACCCTCATGAAGGTACTGAGAAACTCAAAGAGGTGGGGGTATCAGAAATCAAGGGGATGGTGGACTCAGGATGGTGAGGGTAACAAATCACAAAGAATACAGATCGATACCTCCTACGCATAAAGTCATACGTCTGAAAAGTTTTATTTTATAAATGAGCCGTTTAACATTCAAATATTTTCCGTTTTTTTCTGACTTGATAATTATGGTTTCTGGAATAGTAACATAGAAACATAGAGCTTTTAATATTAGCTTTGCCATTGAACCATCTAAAACTCCCCCTCTTTTCCCTCTACCTCCATAGTCCCCCTCACTATTTGGCTCTTATATAATCAAATGTATATTTACCCACGACCCTAGTGGCTGTCTGTGTACATATATTTACATTGCATATTAAGTTTAGTAAACATCTGATAAAGTGTTCGCTTCCCGATACAGAGCTTAGGAAAGGGGAGTTTTTTTTAAAATGCTGTGAAATACTGTATTTTTCCCGACAGCGTTCACGCTTATTTTACGGAAAATTTGACTTTTTTTAGTGATCACCGTCCACGGAAAGATGTGGGAAGTAATATGACCATTGACAACCCTTTCACTGAAAAAGAATCGTTGCTTATCGCTTGAGTACACAACTGTTCAGTCATCCATCTATTAGATTACTGAATTGATCAGAAGAGGAAAAAGTTCCCTAAAGCTTTAGTATTTTTTGTTCAAATCCTTGTGACGAATTCCTACTAACTTCCTCCGTTTGCGATTTGTGAAATGGACTTATAGGCAACAAGTATCCGAGGTGCGCCACTCACTCCAGCCTGTGCTACTTTACCCATTGCTCGAAACAGGATTTGAAACGGCTCCCGGAAGCATTTTACGTGTCGTTATCAGCTCGGCCACCTTCTATTGGTCAAAGTGACATAGGATATTAGTTTCGGACCGTTTGTCTGTACCAGAAGACAGATCAAAGTGCACTTTGTAATGTTAATCGGATGAATTATTCATTCCGCTGTGCAATTATTGAATCTCTACTTACCAGTCTTGCCAGAATTCGAGAGTGGAAAGGTGAAATAACTCTTACCTGAAAAAAACAAAGGAAAAAAATATCGTAAATTAACAATTAGATTACTTTTTTTTAAATGTCAAAATATACGATGACTAAACAATGAAAACATTTTTTTCAAGTATTGGGATGATCAATGAAAAAAAAAATAGATGAAAGTGGGGTGCAATGAATAAGTTTCCTTTCTCGTCTATTGTTGGGCGGTTTTCATTAATAAAAACGGATTTTTCAATGCAAGAGAGGAAACCCCAAGAGCACAACCAAAATATACAAACAGATACAACTTGGCATGCTCTCTGAGAAGTGATTCCACATTCTAGAACTTACAACATCCTGCAAAGGTTGGAGGGTATACGCCCGAAACGTTGCAAAAAAAAAAAAAAAATAGAATGAGCACAAAGACGAGGAAAATGGTATGACCATATCATGCAACTTGAATACATGTAAAAAAAATGGATATCAAATCAAGGGGAATAACGTCGGACTGGAGACACTTTCTTTCAATCTGTTGGTATTTCCAATTTACAAAAGAGTACCATTTCTAAAAGAATTCTATTCAGTGCAGAGTCACTGTGCTTATGAGCCGTATGAAGTGGTTCATGAATTTAAAATTTCGTATGAAGTCTTTTTTTTTCTTGCTATAAAGGTCTTTCATTAAAAAAGAAATAGCTCCCGTGTTGGTTTTTGCGTGATATATGGTCGATTTTACTCAACTCTAGAATTAAATCAAGAACACGTCTCATATTGAGTGACATAATGTAATTGAATGGAGAAGACACTGCACGTCACCAATCACGTGACAAAGTTAATACACATTGGGTTTCGCGTGACTAATTAAGTAAACGTCATGTTGATGTGGGTTTTGCCAAGGAAAGAATACATATATATATATATATATATATATATATATATATATATATATATATATATATATATATATATATATATATATATCTGCAGCAAGCGAACATTCCGAAGTAGAGAGATAGAAGAAAAAGGGGATTTTCCTGCTTTTTCGTCTTGTCTGAGTTGGTTACATGGTTTGTGATTCAGAGAGTTTTTTTTTTCCTTCGATCAAACCAGACAAAGTAAAGAAAACCCATGCCTTGTTAAACTTCTGTTTCCTTCTCCACCCAATCTTCAAAATGAAGACGAGAACTATCAACCATTAAAATAGAAGTCCATGTTTGATTATGTATTCAGCACTTGATACTACGGAAAAGGTAAATTTTCATATAACACTATTTAATATATTCTCTGTCACATTAAAAATGTATAATATAACCATAGCCCAAGCTCTACCTCCAACTCCAAGCCCCAACCTAATTTCCACTCCAACCTTAACAAATAATATAATACTGTAGTTATTGTTTTGATTGAATTCACACTACATATTTATTCGTTTACATAACACATGACGTAACAAGCGGTCTCGAGTGGAAATCGGGACTTTTAAATCGAATTGAATTTCAGTCCAATCCCGTACACTTGTGCATGTATTCAACTCCAAACTAGAAGGTTATTATCCGTTGCAGAATACTTGTGAAACACCAGTTTTTGTACTGGAGTTTGACAAAAAATATTTCAAGAAAACTTTGTCTCGTTTTTCCAGGGAGATGTATAGTTTATTTTTTTCTGTATTCTTTTGTTTTTGCACGATATGAATTTCGCTACGATGTAGTAAGTGTAATCACCACTGAGTGCCCCTAAGCATTGTAAATTGCTATGATAAGAAAACTTTGTCTTCCTTTCTCAGGGATACGTACAGTCTTTTTTTGCCTTCCTGTAGTCTCATGTTTCTGCGCAATATAAGTTTTGGTGCATAAAACCGAAAAAACACCATGGAGAACAGGCCACGCTGTCTTAGTTGGCGGCCAATGATATATCTGTGTGCCCAGGGTATCAGTCATAAGCCAGGAGCTCAATTCGTTGCATAACAGTAACTAGAGCTCAAATTAACTGCCAAAACTCTTCCGGGGTCTGGCTTTGACTCGACCTCCTGCTGAGAAAGAATTGGTCGAAAATGTTGATAAATGGCCGGGTCTACAGAAGAAGATAGTCTTTCGTTTCTTTCGTGCAAGAAACGCATTTTTTACTGCTTCAATAACCTGAACGCTTTCAGGCTAGAAGCTCGGCGTCAACTTACCCGAAGAGGGTGCAACTTTACCCGAAAGATGTAAACTGGACTATGGTAGCCTTTGTCTCTCTTTCTCTCTCTCTCTCTTGCTCTCCTTCTCTTTCTTTCTCTCAACGCACTCTTCCTCTCACGTTTTATCGATAACCGGTTGATTATTGCTAAAGGCAAGTTTTGCTAGAATTAGCCAATTGACCAAGCTTGTACAGGAGAATTGACCTGGACTGCCGGGGTCAGGAGTTTTCACCATTCGTACGGCTTCATAGGTCGTGACTGTATGTATTAGGTTGTCCGCAAAGTGTTGTCGCATTTCGGGGAAACTAAATAATAGCCCTCTATTATGTAACCAAAGTTCAAAGTTCTTTGTCAGATATAATGAACAGTATCAGCAATGAAAACAGTCTAGAACAAAACGAATTGTCTTATTTCTTGTTGAGAGAATCCAGTATAGTGAACAGAAGGTACATGGAGACCTGATACGGCGCCCAAGATGCGTCCCAAGGAGAGAGCGTGCAGTACGGAGGATGCGTGTAATAGCCTGGCACATTTTCTCACGGTATTATTAGTGAGAGACCGTAACCTAAAACAGTCACCATAAGTTTTTTCAGTTTTCAAGTTGGTCTGGCTGGCTGGCAATTATGCGTACAGGCTGCATCAATGGTGCTAGGAGGCTGTAAATTGGAACGTCCTTAAAAATAACCTTCCTTTTTTTCTTCAAATTCCTCCCCTGAATGTATCTTATTTGGGGCTCAATTTATGATGTAAATTTATGCTAAATAGATTTCTTAGTTCATGTTCAGCAGCATTTGCCCTTGTTTTTCTGTTGTTTGACTTTTATTTATATAATTTATCAATCATAATCCAACAAAATCTGAAAAGGCCAAAAGTTCAAAATTTTAAACTTCGTTGTGCTTGGAAAAGATAAATTCACAAATTCCTCGCTAATTAGGTTTTTTAAAGGAAGAAAGACAATTTACAACGTAAGTCCATGCTAAATTAGTTCCTTATTTTGTATCTGGTAGCGTTCACTCTTGTTTTTTGCATTTTTTTCTTGTTGAAAATATTGACTTTCTATTGATCACTGTCTAACAAAAGGTAAGAGATGTAACTAATCATTGATCACCACTTTTTCCAATTTTGGGGAATTGATTACACCTAACATGCTGCCAAAAAACGTTTGTCCTCCCAACCTCTCTTAGTAACAATCTCTTTTTGTGTATGACTGAACCAATTCTATGCGTTATTGAATTTGATCTTAATGTTAGCGCACCAGTGCACAGTAGCCAGTATCAGAACAAATTTCTTTTGTGAGTAATACTAATCGCTTGTGTTATTATGTGCTAGCGTGTGGTATCTGGCCTTTCTGTTATCTGACGTTGAAGCATCAATCTGTTAGAAACCATCAACCACCACCACCATCATCATCATCATCAACAGCCTTTTAGTGTCTGTCGTTTGGCATAAACATTCCCCAAGATTCACAAGACCTTTCTATCGTGAGCGTCACTGAGCCAGTACTTTCGGAACATATCTAGCTCGTCAAGCCATGTATTATTTTGTTGGCTCCAGATTTACATGTGATCTCATGGACTGCACGTTGTGAGTTGTGATGTCTAAGGGTTGCCTGATATTCTCACAAGATGACCAGCCCTTTGCCATTTATTTTTTCTCATGGATTCTATGATCTCTCGAACTCCTGTTTTTCCTCTAATATATTGTAGTGTTTTGTGATATCACCTTATTATATTTTAAAGGTGAGACTTTTGATTAAGTTACACATATCAGCTCGATAGGGGACTATCAGGAGGATGTGGTTTAAAGAATAGCATTCATTTTGTTGGAGATTTCCCCCTGCCTGTTGAAGTTGTTCACAATGAAGATCAGCTACGACTATGTTTGTCTTATTCTAAGTGCTTGTAATGATTACAATACTCCACCAAAATCTTCACTTGTGGTGTAGATAATGTGATATTTTCCCCTTGAGAATCACAGATTCTTACAAGGGATGAATTAATTAGCTTTTGTAATTGTAAATCTGCTTAAATATTTTTTGTTCTTTGTCTATAAACATGGACCCTCCCACTTTGAGGTTACAATTTTGCTGATGATAAATATTTCCTACCCATCAATTGAACAATGTATTCTCCCACGGAAACAATTTTTAAATTTTTTTCCAGAAGAAAATCGTTTAATAGATTTCTAATTGAAGTGGTCCTCACACTTTGGAAGTTTGCTTCATGTCCCCCTTTTTTACTGGAAAAAGGCAAAAAAGAAAAAAACAAAAACAAAAATGTTTGCACTCCTTCGTCCTTCCTCTTCTACATCTGAGTTTACCGTATCTTTCACCATAAACTCTGATGACTCAGCCTAACGTACGTATCTTGAGGTTTGGGGGCAATAAAAAAAAAAGTCCCCATATGTATTTTTTTATCAATTATTTCTTCGCTCCACACCATCTCAGCTGATGAAGGGATATCAAAATAGCAACGCTCGACTTTCGAAAGCGGAGGCAAACCTTTATATCCATGAAGTTATCAGTTAAAGGGAAAAATAAACCAGGGAATGATGATCTCCAGCTTTTGTCGATCACCCTTCTGTTCAGGAAAATCTGCAATATGCACGAGAGATATATTCTCCCGAGTGATGGGGAAGCTGATCCAATAAAGTAGCCAATCGTTTTTTTGCATGGTTTCCCCCACGATACCAATCACCATCGACCCAGTAAACCAGTTCAGTGTGGCACCATCCAAGGGTCGTAAGTCACTGACTTCATTGGGTGGTTGCAGTTTTGTACACTTGAGCAGTATGTGTTAGATGCTCTGTACAGCACTGCTACCCACACAGTGTGCCGTGTCCTTTGCACCAATTCGATGTGGGAATGCCTCAGTTTTAGCTCAGCCGGTCTGCAGCCGGTTCAACAGAACAAACGATTCGCATTCAAGATCGTGGCCAGCTGGCTTTGCTGAAGGCTTATCGATGAATTGATGGAGGTGTCTATTCATCACGGCCCACTCTTCTCACCATCTATCAGATAGCCAATTTTCTGACAGCGGTAGCCGTTGCTGAAATTGAAGAAGCGTTAGAGTTTTAGACAATGCAGTCGTATTGAAAGGTAATTGGTCAATGGCAAATCATCGATTACTATCGCACTGTCCTTGAATACGTCTAAGATAACTGTCTTCCTTGTGGGGATAAGCAGTCCTGTTATTCATTGTATTGATCAGACAATTGATGGCTTCCGAAATCTGGGTGTGTATTCATGATTAAGGTTCAATACTTTGCGAAGATATATGTCAGCTGTTAAGCGTGTTTTGGCAAGGGTTGTATTAAAGTTTTGTTTGGCTCCGGGATCGGGGAATTTGGGAGGTACCTCTATTGTCAGATGACAAAACAGGATTGGTTTTTGTTGGAATCGATTGTGGAACGAAGAAAGGCAGAGGGTGTACAAAGTTGGACTTCAACAAGCAATGTTAAGAGTTTGTTTATACAAAATTACGGACTAATCTCTGAGTGAGATAATCTCATTGTTTTGATCAAGGTTTTCACGATAATCCTCGGCTCGAGCAAAATAATCAGCAATATTTTTAGTCACTGATGTTCAGCTTTTTTCAAGTCGATAATTCAGGCAATAGGCTCCTCAAATTCACAGTATCCGATAGAACTGTTCATTCATTTGCTATCACTCACAGCCAGGCCAGTCAGGAGGTTCTGAGGAGGGGTTAAAGGAGGAAAGGGTTCTTTAGCTTGTGTTGTTAAGTGCGATGTAGAGATCGATTTCCTCTTTGGGAATAACAGTATTGCCACGACAGGCCCTCTACATAATGTACACTTGGTTACGGAATCTGATATTTCTAGATGGTCACTGTCCAGGCTCTCTACCAATAGAATGAGAACAGTTTGATGCTTGTTCCCAGAATTAAATCTATAATCAGGGTTTTGAAGTAGGAAACAAGGTTGTCCATCCTATCTGATCAATGCAGATCTTTTTAAAGAGAAAAATCATGTATCATGAAAAGTTGGTTAGCTATTCAGCCTTGTAAGCCATTGTTAACAACTTTGGATGGATAAATGCAGAGGAAACCGCATAATCTGATCACATTATGACTATTTTAGATAACATTAATCAGTCGACATTATTTATGATTATAATGAGCAGCTACCTCTGTATAGAACCCTTTGGGGTGGTTCTCACTTTTCCAAAGCAGGAAAATGATGGGTAATGTTTGCCTGTCCAGAAATTGCAATTTTTGTTTCTTGAACAAAGATTGGTGTAAAGTAAGCATTAGTGTCCTCTAGGGGGCACTTGCTTCACCCTCAGTTAAGCCTTCTAACTGAAGACGAAGTTGTTTGAAAGTTAGAAGTTTATATTCAATAAAGGATTATCGTACAATGCGATTGTTTTGTCTTAGCCTAATTGAATGTTGCCATAT
Organism: Thysanoteuthis rhombus; assembly: GCA_963457665.1. NCBI lineage: Eukaryota > Metazoa > Mollusca > Cephalopoda > Oegopsida > Thysanoteuthidae > Thysanoteuthis > Thysanoteuthis major. Next base: position 82,967,593 of record OY735199.1, read on the forward strand.
AAAGGAAAAAAAAACTAACCATCCATTGGTAACAAGTTTGACACTAAGATATTTTCTGATTACATCATTTTGTGTACCCCAATCCTGGAAACGTGACAGCGGTTGCCCATATGCGTAAGTTATAACTAATGATTTTTCATAGTCTTTTCTTGTTAGTAAGCTTACTCTGGTTGTGTCACCAAAATATCTCCATAAATCAAAACCCGTCTGACAGAGCCGTGGAGCTTATTATTAACTATGCGTAACATATGTAACTTATTATTAAGTTTCGTCAATATAGTAATCTATCTCATGGAATACATACACACACACACACACACACACACACACACACACACACATATATATATATATGTATATATATATATATATATAAACTTTGCATGTTTACGCTGAAAAATATATATTTTCAGTTTCCTGAAGTGCTAAATCATGTTATGTTGGGCAATTCAAATCACAACGAACTACTGTTTATGTACTGTTTTCAGTGTTTCATACAAAATATAATGCCGTAATTTAAATTTGGATCCTATTGTCATACGTTCAAATTTACCGTGGAAATCATCAGATGTCACTTTTCCAGGATGGGGTTGGACAAAATGATATAATCGGAAAATATCTTAGTGTCAACTTCGTTACCAACAGATACAGTATTTTTTATTTGTTAACATTAACCTGTTTTGGAAATATTAGAATAAAAATAGTACAGGTATTTTACAATGGAATCCCTGAGCAGTGTTGATATATATATATATATATATATATATATATATATATATATATATATATATATATATATATATATATATATATATATATATGTATATATATATATATATATATATATATGTGTGTGTGTGTGTGTGTATATATATATATATGTGTGTGTATATATATATATATATATCTATATATATACATATATATATATATATATATATACATATACTGCTATTATAGTACATGTATTTTACGATGGAATCCCTTAGCAGTGTTGATATATATATATACATATATATATATATATATATATATATATATATATATATATATATGTGTGTGTGTGTGTGTATACATATATATATATATGTGTGTGTGTGTATATATATATATACATATATATATATATATATATATATATATATATATACTGCTATTATAGTACCGGTATTTTACGATGGAATCCCTTAGCAGTGTTGGTATATATATATATATATATATATATATATATATATATATATATATATATATATATATATATATATATATATATATATACTGCTATTATCGAGAAAAGTTTGTATAAAAACCAATATTACCACAAATTTTTAATCGTCAGTAGATGCAAAAATCTCACGCTGTGCAAATTGTTAGTATATTCACACTTTTGAATCCGACACAGTGAATCAATATTTTTTCAATAAATATTCAGTAATCTATCTACTGAATTGTCTGCACTAAACAGGGTTTATGGTAAGTTTGAGTGGTTTCTTCATATTCTCTTTCCCACTTTAAGACTCGATGATTCACTACTTTAAAGCCACTTCAGAACTGCTAATTGTGTAAATAAACGTGTTGAAAAGGAGAAAGAAAAAAGATGGCGTTCAGGAGATATTGACAGCGCGACGCTCACAAACGAAAGGTTTTGATGTATCTGAAAGAAGATCTATGTCCAATGACGGACGTTAAAGGGCTGGTCATGATGATTAAATCGCTATTCCACAAAAAATGAAAACTGGTGGTGATATCAAATGACTCGATCAAATGTATCCTATCTTTCTCCTTCTTTTCTTTGCTATAATGTATTTGATTTTAGACAGGGACTGATTATGACTGTACATGGCTCATCATGATCATCATGATCATCATGATCATGATGATGATCATCATCATCATTAGTCTTTCAACGTCAGTTGTTGGGCATAGACCTTCCCCAGGAATTGCTACAATCCTCTATCATGGGTGTCGCGGAGCCAGTACTTACTGAATTTGTCTAGTCTCTCCATCTAATATTCTGCCAGCCTCAGTTGCACATGTGATCTCGGGGGATCCATGTTGTGAGACATGATGTCCATTGGTTGCCTTTCATCCTTGCAACCCGGCCTGCCCATTGCCATTAGAGTTTTTTGATAGTTTTTATGATGTCACGGACACCCATTTTTTTCCTTATATACTGCGCTGTCTTGTGATATCTCCATGTAAGGTTGAGCGTGAATCTCTCATGCACACGTTGCATACTTCTCAGTTTGTAGGTCTGTCTCTTGGTTGAGTTTCATGTTTCAGTTCCTTAAGTGACTATTAGGAGAATGCATTGGTTGCAAACTCTTCTCTTTAGGATTATTGGGATCATTTGGTGTTTCAAACTTGAGCTTGCACTGCCGAAGGCTTACCATCCCAAAGTGTTTCTTCGCTTGATTTGCTCCTCTTCTGAGGGTCTCATGGAGATTTGTTGTCCTAGGTAGATCTGGTGGTCTATTTTGTCAAGTTTTGCATCTTCTATCTTGACAGTTATGTTCTTATGTTATAAAGGATCTCAAAATTAAGAAACCAATCATGAATATCAATTTTTACTTATAAAGTAATTGAAACTTTTCATATGCTCTCAAGCCAGATATTACAATAAGTATGTTCGACAATGGTAACGGTATTATTTTGCTAAGATTTTGAATTTGTGTAGCGGTTATAGCTTCCATTTCAGATATCTACATATTTATGTGTTGTATATCTATGATATAGATACCATACTCCCATCGATTACTGTGTTAAAAAATAACCCCCACTGCAGGTGATAATTGGTTGAAATCGTTACTTTCAAACACCCAGTCGTTCATGTTAGTCAAAGGGGATTTACTGCAGTAATATTGTAATTGAGTAAGTAATTGACTCAGTGCAGAATCACTGAATCGGTCTTAGTAAATATGAAGTTTGTACCATGGACTCTCGAAATTGCACGACCCGTAGCATAAGCTACTACTGCTGCATAGTTAATATAGTCCTGTACCTAACTTTTTTCGTTTAAATTCCGTTGTAATGCATTTGACTTAAGAATGTTAAAGTTGATTCATTTGACCAGTGTTTCCCAACCTTTTCGGGTCGACGACCAACTTTTCAAAGCATATATATACATATCATCACTGCCATTCTTGGAGTCGGTCAAAAATGATACATCAGAAGTTAAATTTTAGTAAAAAAAAAATTTAAAAAGAATCAATTTTTTAAATATAAGTCAATGGAATTCTTCAAATCAGAAGAAAGGAAAATATTTGAAATTCAAACAGTTTTACAGTGAAAATACTTTTTTAGATGTACGACTTTATGTATGTTAGGTATCGTATTGTATTCTTGTCTCCTTACACATCATCATCATCTATCGTCTTCCAATACTTCACTACTACCAATTGACTTCCAAGACCCCTCCAAAATCTCCGAGTTCCCCTTTGAATCTCCCAATGCTCCTCCTATTGAATATTCCAATACCCTCTTAAATCTTCCAGAGCCTTCTTGAATCTTCCAGCGTCCACTTCAATCTTCCAGGGTCCCCTTGAATTTCCCAGAGCCCTTCCTCCCCTTTGAATCTTCCGGGGTTCCTCAAAATCTTTCGGGCATCCCTCCTTGAATCCTCGAGAGCCTCAATGAAATCTTCCAAGACATACCTTAAATTTTCCAGTGCCCCTGAGGGGATGGTAGCGTCCATTTGCGGGATAAAATTCTGCCCTGGGCACTTTTGCGTGATTCCTGTGAAACATGTTTCCTGGCGAGTACCAGAAAATAACCCATCAAACAATACAAAAAGTACAGCAACTATGCGTAGTGTATGTAACCCCTGATTCAGTTTCGTCTACAAAATAATTTGCTACAAGAAAAGGTGCAAAGAACTTAACGCTCCCTAATGAAAACAAATTTCTAAATCTTGATACAACAGGTCTGGTTAGTCAACCATAGAAACTGTCACGTAACCTACGTATTTTTGTCAGCATGCCGTGCTGGCTATGATCAATTAGGAAAAAAATGAGAACGGAGTGATGAATGGGTGAGTTACTCCCCGCACATTTTGCAGGGCAGTGATCACTAAAAATTCAACTGGTCAGAAATCTAAGGTGAATGCTGCTGGGCACAAACTAAAGGATCAATTTAGCATAAACGTACATTGCAAATCCCCCTCCGACTAAAAAATTATTCAAGAAGGTTTTTCTAAAAGTAAAACATTTTTACTCGACTTAATAAGGAGTAGATGTCTAAGTTCCTAGTCCTTTACCTCCATTGATACAGCGTGTACATACAAACTTAGCCAGCTAGACCAATTTGGAAACTGGAGAAACCTATTTTGACTATTACGTCCCTTTCGCTTGACAGTTTCCGATAACAAATATCGTCTTGTGGTAGGTCAGGTAATTTTGTTAACCATCAAACGAAAATGTCATCATATGTTTCTTCGGTTTTTAAATGATTCTGGCTGGCTATGTTTGAGTTGCTCTGACAGGCCATGCCATTGGAGCTAGAGGGTAGAAAATTCAAACATTTATTTATTTTCTGTGAGATAATCATTTCAATTCAAATTCTCCACTAAATAGGCTTTTTGAGGAGTCAGTTTACAATGTAAGTCAATGCTAAATTGGTCCCTTATTCTCTACCCTTTGGCGTTCACATTTGTTTTTTTTTCTAACTCAGACTTTTCATTGATCACCCATTTTTCATTGATCTCCCCCAATTAGGCATAATATCGATAGACTTTGGGAACTTGATGGTTTCTCTTGAGTAACTACATAGACGTGTATGTTAATCATTTCTTTGAATGAAAATGCTTGGAAGAGATAGGTGATAAATGGAATTAATTACGGAGAAAATATTACGAGTTGGTTTTTGCTGTTGTTTTTTTTTTGGTGAGAACTTGAATTATCTCTGATGAATTTTTGCTGAAGAGATAAGTATTTATCATTAATGTTTGACGAGTATTTTCTTCCATCTTGATTTTTGTTTCTGGTACGTGAAAGTGAATTATAGCACCATCGCAAATCTCAAAGATTTAATCACTTCTAGATCTTTTGTGATTACTTTTGTTAAACATTCCTGAAGAATAATGCATATTTAGATTAATATGTTGCTTTTCTTCTGAAAACAATTATTTTTTTCAATGTAGATAAAAATATGCAAATTCTCCCGTTGTAAAATTCGAAATGGGTGAATTTCGAAGTATCACTATCCTGGTTACAATAGCGAAGTTTGAGTGTAACAATAGCCATTTTCTATACGTTTTACATGTTAGCAATTAGTAGATAACACTCAGTACCAAGGAAAAAAATCACGTTGTACATTCAGTTCTTATCATATACATTCAGAATGTATACTCGTGTATAAGTATTTAGGGGAGTGCTATCTTCTAATGTACATATACATACACCAGGACACACAGACGATCCTATCTATCTCTTACTCTGTACAAAAAAACAGTATTTAAGCGTAATGCCTATTCGAAACATGCATGTATATCATACTAATGCATTTGTGAGTACTGAGTTCAGACGTGTAAGGGTATGTATACATGTGTGTGTATGTGTGCATGCGTACATGTGTACGTATGGTTAGTCGTACATATGTGTACGTTTGTTATATATTTGTTCTTTTTCTATTCTTATAGCTATCATCATAGAAACATAAGCTTCAAGAACAGACCGACATTGTCTCGCGTTATTTTTTTTTTGTTTTGTTTTTTCAATATAGATACATATATATCAACTTCAGCGATAAATCTCGTTTCTTCTGACAATCTCTTTACAAATCTAACTGCCGAGCGGACAAGAAATGCTGGAATTGTAACAGAAGTCTGTAATTGTAGAGAAAGTTTGTATGAAAAAAAATAATGTTCCTTCTAACTTTTACTTGTAAGTGTGCGCAAAAATCTTATGTTGTGCAATTTTTTCTCCTGCGACAAAACCGTGTGTTCACGGAATGGTTGTGCTAATTGAAACCTAGAATTGTTTCAAGATAGTTGTGGCACAGACTTTCTCACAAGGCTGATATACTACATACAATATAATACAAGTATGATGAAATTCTACGAAGTCAAATATTTAGTTTAGATTTCATTCTCTAGTTTGAACTACTCTATCTACTTAATTGTTTGAGTTCATAAAACGGAGATGAACATCTATCATTATTATGTGATACAATACATACAGATATGACATGTGAAAAACCAACAAGCTACTAGAGAACAACTGCCAAGAAATTATCATCAATGAATGAGGTTATGAAATCTTATTTTTCTAATTTTTTTTGGTGCATAATTGCCAATCATAGCATTATTTTAGGTTACTAAGCTTTTGAGCTCATACCAATTTCCTCTGTGCGTTGCTTGCAAAATATGTGCCCACAGCTTAAAGGAAACTATAATAAAAACTACAGTGAAACCATTAAAAGTGTGAAGCTTGCCAAAATGATTCAAGTTGAGCCAAAATAATTTATTCATTCTTCTTCTGAACGAGCAAAGAAGAACTCGGCTTGGTGAATACTTTGAAGCACTTAAAGAAAGAAAGAAATGTCAAAATCGTAAATCATTTTCTGAGAAGAGTTTTTGGCAGTAAAGGCTAAAGTTCTGAACTCATTATTCTTTTTGTTTTCTCAGCCAAATTAGCAAATTAAGAGAAATTGTTGTCGTAAATCACTCTGTCTTGACACGCAAAAGTTTTGCAGTTCTAATATCGGTAAGGTAAGCGGCAATCCTTGCAACAACGCATCAGGTACCACCATTTCAAAATTGGCAATTTTGAACTTGATCATTGCGAATAGCTGAAAGTGACTAGATTTTTAACATTGTTCGAATAACGTTAAGCTTGATCTAAGAATACTGTTTTCGGCTTTTTTTCGGTTGAGGGATCCGTACCATTTTGGGCATGGCTGACAATTCAACTCGTCTGTTACGAGGATCAACCCTTCTTGTTGCCTTCTATTTTATGTTTTCATTCGCTTTATCAAATAGTATTAGGGTTAGTAGGTAAGGTTCAAGTCAGATTAGATAGGAAGGGTTCAAGCCATGGTTAGTCGGTAGAGTTAGAATATAGGTTCCCTATTAAGGTAAGTAAATATGTTTAGTGTTTAGGTCAGTCGGTCGGTAGGGTTACTTTTAGTATTAGTAGGTAGAGTTATCAAAAATAATGTAAATAAGTAGGAAAGGAAATCTACTCTGTTACCTGGAAATCAAATCTACTCAAGAACGACTTGAAAAAATGTAGCCACATTTGGCCATTTAGAATTGTCACTTTCAAGATGACGGTACCTGATGCATTAGTGCAAGAATAGCCACACAAATAGTGTGGATTCACTAATTTACAGATTTTGAGTATGCAAATTTCAACTTAGTTTATCTATATCACACATAAATGAATCGCTGTTGCGCACGTGTGTACTAGAAGTAATCATCGAGAAAATTAGACTTCCATCGATCATTATCTAAAAATACCAGCACAAGATTTTAACGTTGTTTAAAATGACCATGGAGACCCTCAAAAAGGAATTTAGACCCCCTCCCAACAAAAACCCAAGCAAACTTACAAAAAAAAAAAAAAAAAGAAAAAGAAAAAAAAAAAGAAAAGAAAAAGCTTTCAAGCGATGCCCACTGAAGTACTCCCTTGAATTTTCAAGGTTGTGGGCACCACCATGTGATCTTGAGCGTCCGGAGACGCACATACGGACGGGCAAAGATAGAAGAATCAGTTGCCAACTCGGCTGGTTGGTCGGGTGAGTCATTTGTAAAGTTACAGTCATTCAGAAATTCTTCAACTTCCAAATAGCAGTATTTTATGAGAGGAAATAAATTTTAGTCTGAAAGTTACTACGTCTTAAGGATTTAAACGAATCAGAAAATCAAATCATTGATACACGAGTTCTTTCCCTTGCACTTCCAGACATAAACTGAAGGAGGGGGAGAACAATAGATGATGAAAGTTTTATATCAACCTGTCAGTCAGTTCAGTGACGGCAATCGGTACTAGAGATACCCATGCATCTAAAAACAACGTGGTCTCTCTTTGCAAGCATTAACAATCTATTTAAACGGTTATTATGATTGCTGTCGCATTAACATTATAAAGAAAAATCTCGTCTCTTCGTGAATAAATGAGATTTAAAGAACTCCCATCACGTACGGGTCTAAGATTAATAGTTTTGAAGAGCGTTCCCTACCTCATAAATATTATGAGGTTGGCAGTTTGAATTATGGCAGCTTTTACGTCATTCAAGTGCTTGTAACTGAAGTAGCTACCGGCAATATGGGGAAAAGAGATATCTTTTAATGGTACTAAAATCCAACATTCCCGTAATGAGCGGATACATGATAAAACATAAAAAAAGGAGGAGAAAGACGTTAAAAGCTTGTCCTTATAAGCTTGTTTTGTCTGGCACTCATCAGAGGATGACTCGCAAGAAAAAAATGTTTAAATGTACTGTGTTCTAACTATTTGAATGAATTCGGTAAAAAATGTTCAAAACAATAAACGAATACGTTGAAAACATATGCAAAGAAATACAGGCGCATAAAATAGAAATATGGAATTATGAACACGTCTTGAAGGATTTTTTACATTTCTCAACAACTGTAAACATAGGTTTCTTCAGCTTTCAAGTAAGTCTAGCTTTCTAACAGTCCATATACGCGTACAGGCCGCGCCAATGGAGCTGGAAGGCTGAAGAATTAAACATTTACTTCTTATTATATCGAGAAGGAAAGATTATATTTTTCGAAAATTCCGCCTCAAATGGGTTTTTAGTGGGGGGTTAAATCAACTTTGTGTTTTTCCCTAAATTGGTCCCTTGATTTACGTCTAGTAGTGTCCACGCTGGTTTTCTGAACTCTCAACTGATCACAGCTCAACTGAAGGTGAGGGAAGCAACTTATTCATTACTCTTCTTCCCAATATTCAATTAGTCCCTTTCAACACTGTTTGGCTTCCAAAAGATGTTGGTCATGTATCAGTTGCTATTGATTGACCAAGACAGACTTATTATTATTAAATGAAGTATTGTGAGACAATTTGTTCTGATCAATTTTGAATAATTTTTTTTTTACCTTCATCTTAATTTTTAGCTATTGTCATAGAATTATCTATTCGAGCTGCTTGTTTGTACAGCAAAAAAATGAATAACGCGATCGGAAATAAAGAATTAGCCTTTGGCGATAATCAAACCGAAATTCTTCAATCAGGGAGAAGCCTAGTTAAACCCTGCTATAACTATCCCGCGGCAAATACTCACATTTTAACATAGAAACCATCAGCCCGGATTGAAAGTTATATTATGACAATTATAACTAGAATGGGCGTTAGGAAACAGTCAAAATCAAAAAGACCGGTTGCTTCAATCTAGCAGAGCTTATTACTTTTTTTTCTTTTTGGTGGATGATCTCTGAATTTAGCCAAAGAAGGGTCTTCTTAAAATAGTATGTAGATATTTTCCAAGATAGATGGTTTAAGAATCTAGATAATTTTAGATTTAATTCAAGGCAATTAAGACATTAACTGAAACTAGCATTCATAGCATTCCATTCCCTTTTTCTCTCATTCTTTCTCTCTTTCGTCGATTGTTGATGTAAGAATGGGATCCATCCGTCTGTCTGTCTGTCTGTCTGTCTGTCTGTCTCTCTCCTTCTATCTGTCTCTGTCTGTTTGTCTGTCTGTCTGTTTGTCTGTCTGTCTGTATGTATGTATGTATGTATGTATGTATATGTATGTCTCTCCCCCCCTCTCTCTCTGTGTCTCAGTTTCTCTCTTGTTTCTCTTCCCTTTCCAATCATCTTTTTGATTTTTTCAAGTTTTCTTTGTCAAAACCGGGAGTCTGAAATTCTCATTGTTGTTAAGCGAGGAAAATAGAGTCAAATCTCAGTTTTTCGACAAAAAAATATCGCACAGTACAATGAGGTGAATGTACTAATAAGGGGAATCGACAGGAAAATGAGTTTAAAACAAATCACACCGATAGACTTTCAAAAACCTTCACGCGTCGTCTGATATTTTTAATGATCGTCAAATTATAGCTGAACAAAGTGCAAACCTCTTGCCCTAATCTATTGAGATCAAAAGTTTTGTGATTTTTTTTCTTTCTTGCTTCAATTGCTTTCTCTCAGAAAAAATTAGGTTACAGTTTGAATTAGCGTATTGGGGGAAAATATTGCTTCAAAACCATTATCATCATCGTTTGCTCATTGGGTCCCTGTGATAATTTTGACAATAGCCTGAATTACCTGAAAAAACTGCAAGCGTAGTTTACACCGCTGCATAGCCCCCACCTCGAAAAAAATTCCTTAATCAAAGTACACCAAAACAAGGTCTGGTTAGTCACTTGATAGAGTGATCAATTTGAACAAAATGGGGAAAGCGATGGTCAATTAATAAGTTACTTTTCTTGCCTTATGTTGGACAGTGATCACTGATGAGTACAAATTTTTAAAACCAAACCCAAACCTGAATACTGCTGGACACGAGCTAAAGGACAAATTTAGTTAAAACCAACATCGTAATTTTCATGTTAGGTTTGGACAAAGACTGGATATATATATATACATATATATATATATATATATATATATATATATATATATATATATATGTATTTATCGTCATATTAAAGCTTTTCAGTGTAGCTATAGACTATCCTTTATACCATCCAGTTCCACGTGGTAGGATCGAAACCTTCGCTTCAGACCCAAAGGCTGGTATTTTATATATACACATACACACACAAACACACACACACACATAAATATATATATATATATATATATATATATATATATATATATATATATATATATATATATATATATTTTTATATATATATATATATATATATGTATATTTATATATATATATATATATATATATATATATATATATATAGAGAGAGAGAGAGAGAGAGAGAGAGAGAGAAAGAGAGAGAGAGAGAGAGAGAGAGAGAGAAAACACTGATATATATATATATATATATAAATGTCTGAACTCGTCTGAATAATATAAACCTGGCTATTATATTTTGTTGCGGATAGCGGCGATTATTTACAAGTGAAAACAATTTTACTACCTTCACAAGGGAAATAACTGAATGTGGATAAGTACTGCGTGGGTGAGGAAGAGAAAGCAAATGAAAGAAAATACGGATAAAAGAAACAGATGAAGAAAGAGAAAGAACGTAAAATGTGCTGGAAAAAAAAATATGGAAGCACCGAAAGAAAAACTTTATTTTGCCTCTAGATTAACAGTTCGATTCCACCCCGCCGCCCACCTTTCATCCATTTTCTCAGCTTCTGTCATCGAATAAAAGAGTTTGCATAATTAGATCGTGTAACCGAGAAAAACACGTAGGCGGGAAAACGAAGCAGCAAGCTGAAGAGGTGGTATGTTTTATTTATTTGTTTATTTATTCATTTATTTATTTACTTTTTCTTCATAGATCAATGTATTGATCGAAGTGAAGCGTCCGTCTCTTAAGAGACATCTCCTGATGGAATATACGGCTGGTGACGAAGTCCCCGTTTCCAGTTGATAAGTAAGCAACGCCACAATCTTGTACAGTTCATCCAGTGCCTCATTCACTAAGAGATGGGTTTGGCAGGAAACTTGATTGGCTCGAACTGGGTATGAGAAAGTTTTCATGTTTTGGAGGCCACTCTGAAATTTACTATCTTTTGATAAGGCTTCAATCAATACATCTTTAGTATATTTACACCGAAATCTAAAGTTCTAAATATTAATGAAATAAAAATCTAATCAAATAGCAAACACCAATCGATAGAAATACTAACACGTACGACTTGCCTGGTAGCAAATTTGGTACCTATTGTTACTAACTAATACTAATGATTTTACACGGTATAACATTTTATTCTAATGTCAAATTAAACAGGAAACATTAAATCAATATTTGTTTTTCATTTATATCAGTTGATATGGATTATTCATTTTTCAAAAGAAATTCAGAATTTTTCCGACAAAGCCATATGAGGCTGTACGTGATGGTCTAGAAAGACTCATGCAGTCTAAAGGTCGTAGGTTCCACACCTATAGATTAGAAAAACAAAGCATCATTGAAAAAGAGTGTAGTATATTCGTTGTGATTAACCCGTTACACGAGTACCCGAAGAAGATGCCGGAAATGTTCGATTATTTGGGGACTATAAACAAGTCTGCACCTTGTGATACATAGCTGATACCAAGTACCTTCCTTGTTAGCTAGTTTAAAAGGGGGTGAGATATTTCGTAAGCTTTATTTTTTGTCATCTCAAAGCCTGTCAAGTCAAGAATATGATTCTTACTCTCTTGGCATGGTGCAAGTCCACCAAATGGACTGCTTCCATCCTAATCCAACGGCTTAGAATACACTCACTTTAATGTAGAATTTTCCTCTCTCTTCGCTCATACCGGGAATTGAACCCAGTACTTTCAGCGTATGAAGCACACGTGCTAACCATTGCACTATCTGAGCGGAGTTTGCGTAATTAGGACAGTCTAACCGACAAAACGTGTGGGCGGGGAACGAAGCAGCACGCTGGAGCGGAGGTTGATTTTTTTTCCCATTGGGGATCCATGTATTGATCTGCACACCTCTTACTCCTAACTACTCGACAAATCAATGAGTTTTGCTGTGCACTAAGGCAGTGTCGCAACTCTCACATATCAACCACGATGTCTTGCAATGTAGGACGTCTTTGGAAAGTCGAAAAAAAAAAAATGATCAGTACCATTTTAGATGCGCAAGTATCTCTAGTACTGATTACTGTGACTGAGTGACTTGCAGAAACACCGAAAAAAAAGAGATACCGTTTCCTCTCGTTTCCTTCAACTCATTCTTCAAGTCTAAATGCATAACGGAGAAATATTGTGCATCCATGATCTGACTTACAGTTACTGTTCGGTTTATTGGTCAATTATTTGCAGATGACAGACCTATGTCATTGCAGTTCTACGACTAAGTCGATAAAATAACAATTTTATCAGTTCTATTTGTGAGTCAGGGCCTTTATCCTGCCATGGCTAACTCGCTAAAATATCTGTTTATTGTGATTGACAACAACTCAGTACGTGAGACGAGGCTTTTATCTTGCAGTGGATAATCTTGCAATGGACCAAGGCTCTCATCTGGCGGTGGATAATTATTACACTTGCAACTTCCTGCACGGATAGTTTTGTTATTTTTAAATAACTTCGGGATGTAAATATATTGAATAGAAGTGATGTGCATGGCTAGTATTAAACATATAGAGGAGCCCAGTTCCCTTGCCAGGCACTTTTGTAATCCCCCATTGAATACGTTTCTTTCTCTCGGTTCATTCTGAAAAGATCTTGTCCACTAGCCTGGATCGGGTGACTCGTTCAAATTTCGAAAATCCAGAGAATTTCGTCAGTTTCATTTTCTATGATGGATTCTGGTCCGTGCATGTATCATTGGTTTCTATCGTCGAAATGTAGTTGCTGGCACAGTTTCTAGTTGATCACCCATCCCACCCAGTCATGCCTGTTCTCATACTTCCTATGAACAGGTTTACTATATCTGCTTGCTATGTGGTAGATAGTCGCACCTTTGTCTTCACACACTCTACGCTTACTGTTCCCCTGTGTTTTATCTTAGTCTTTATATATTTACTTCTTATAGCGTTGTTTTGGTCTGCTGTTAAGAGCGATTCTTTTTTATTACCATTATGATGATTTTTACAAAGTTCATGTCTACGATCGATTCCCAAACAGAGAGCTAAAGCGAGAAATGGTGTAAATTTTTTAATCATTTATTCTTGACGAGATATGCACAATGCTTGATTTTTCACAGCATAAGAATAATTTCAAATGTGGTTATTGAAATTCATTGCAATGATAATAATAACTATTATTATTATTATCATTATTATTATTATTATCATTATTATTATTATTATTATTATTATTATTATTATTATTATTATTGTCAGACGAGGATGTTTACAACTTGCTTTATTTTGCACCGAATGTATATGTTGTGGCACGAAGCGTTTTTGTCCAGAATAATGTGTTACTAATTCTTCAAGTGAAAAGATATTAATCGATCGTGCTGATCTGTCAAGGTCAAAAAATATCCACTACGGATATCAGCCACTAAGGAAGTTGTTTTTAATCTGATATTTCTTTAATGGCTTCCTATTTGGGAGATGACCTCGCATAATGTTCCTTATTGTTGGTCGACAGACAGTAATGAATGTTTGTAAAAGATATAGAAAGCCCAAAAGAAAGTTAGTTTGATACCAGACAGAGAGAGAGAGGGGGAAGGGGTGGAGAGAGACATGGTGGTTTGATAACAGGGTAGTTGGAGAGCGAGGGAAGAGAAAATAAAAATAGTTTGATAAAAGGATTGGAAGAGAAGAGAGAGGAAGAGTGAGTGAGAGAGAGAGAGAGAGGGGGTGCATATGATATGAAGATGATCTAATAAGAGGGTAGGAAGAAAGAGGAAATAAACGTAATTTACTAGGAGAATAAGAAGAGAGAGAATAATTAAAATTAATCTAATACGAGGGCAGCGGGTAGAATGGAGAGAAGAAAATTAGGTAGTTTACTAACGGGTAAGAAGATTTGAAGGAATAAAAAAGAGAATGAAAAGATCGAGACAAAGGATTAGAAAAGGGCAGAGACGTAAGATGATCGACTATCTTAGTTGTAAATACTCGTAGAATTTTTACAGGCTCAGCTTGTAAATACTTATTACCGCTAGCTTTTGCTTACTAGAAGAATATTGCAGTCAAGCAAATTCAACAATCTTGACATTTTTCCTTCCCCATAACTTTTCCTGGTAAAAGATATTTTGTGGGCAAAATAGTCATAAGATATGGCCTTTTGATTTAACGTACTGATATTGTAGCTCTACGCAATTCAGAGCGACCGTCGGATTTCATTAACACATTCATGAATTTGGCATCTGAAAACTGAACTCCCAAAAGCGCATAAGGATAGACTGTAGCGAGCTTCATGGAAGCGTCAAGAAGTGCTTGAATCTCTTTCTGTTTTGCTAAATTTTCTTTCTAACTGGTCCTTATCATTATCATCAACCGTCCTTTATCGTCAGTCGTTCGACAAAGACCCCCCCAGTGTTCGCCACACCTCTCTATCGTGGGAATCGCTGAACCACTATTTTCTGAACTTGTCCAGTTTGTCTTGCCATCTCATATTCTACCGGCCTCGATTCTGCATTTGATCTCCAGAGATCCATGTTGTGCGTCGTGATGTTCATCGGTCGTCTGTCATTCTTAAAACATGACCAGCCCATGGTCATTTGAATGGTTTCCATGGCGTCTAGGACTCCTGCATTTCCCTATTACACTGAGCTGTCTTGTGATGACTCTTGCAAGTGAATGCTGCTTGGATCTGAGTTTGAAGGGCAGTCTCTTGATTAGGTTCTATGTTCCAGCTCCATAGGTGACTATAGGGAGGGTGCATTGGTTGTATACTCTTCTTTTTAGGACGAGATAGATTATTGTTCTTGAGTGAGTATCAAATTTCTGTATGTTGGTTTGTGTACGCTGGCCATCAGGGCGTAATTAGTGACCAATCTCCACCAAATTCGGAGAGGATACGTATTTTCAATACATCTCGAAAAAAATTCTCTGGATTTTACGAAAAAGAAATTAAAGAAAAAGTAGATTTTAGTATGGTATCGCATGTAACGTAAGAGCATTGCAACAACAGATTATATAGAGGCTTGGAAGACAATAGACTTTTCTATCTTCACTCTGGTATATTTAGAGGCTACAAGACACAAATTTTGATACGCTGAAGAAAGGGACGACATTTGTAGTGACATAAGTATTCGTCATATTTGATCAAAAAAATTTAGTCGCTTCGCGCTTGGGTATGCAACTGTTCAATTGTACGTCGATTACACGGTAATTATTATTATCATTCTCATCATCATGATTATAATTAGAATATACGGGGTCACTGATGTATTGATCAACATAAAGGAGCATAAAGCTATATTATTTGGTAATTTATTTTAAATAATCTGAGTTTGCTAATTTCAAATCTTTTAGTCTCATCTCGACTTGGGCTGTTTTAATGTGTGATCAGAAAAAGGCTTGAAAGTTTCGAAGACGTAATTTCCATTGTTGTGTCATGAAAGGAAGATCATTACGGGAATCGTTCCATTTTTCTCCTCTTCCATATTATGTCATGGAAATGACTGCATCAGATTTGGGTGAGTCTACCATGGACATTACTTTACATCAGGAATGTAAATTTGGCGGATGAATAGAGGAGAAGACAATCTAATCTGAATAGATTCAAATGATATGTTTAAATTATCATCATCATTATCATTATTAGTAGTAGTATTATAATCATTATTATTATCAGTAGTAGTATTATAATCATTATTATTATTAGTAGTATTATAATCATTATTATTATTAGTAGTATTATAATCATTATTATTAGTAGTAGTAGTATTATAATCATTATTATTATTATTATTGTTGCTTTTATTATTATCATCATTATCATTGCTATTATCATTATTATCATTGTTATTATTACGATCATTATTACTGCTATAATCATCATTATCATTATCATCATTATCATTATTATTGTTACTATCATCATCATTGTTATCATCATCATCATCATTGCTATTGTTCATATTGTTGTTGTTATTATTATCATTATTTTTGCTATTATCATTATCATTATAATTGTTATTATTGTCATTATTATTGCTATCATCATCATCATTATCATAATTAGCATTATCATCATTATCATTATTATTGTTATTACCTTCATTGTTACCATTATCATCATCATTGTTATTATCATTATTGTTGTTGTTATTATTATCTACATTTTTATTGCTATTAACATTATTATCATTATTATTGCTATCTTCATCATTATCATCATTATCATTATTATTATTACTACCATCACTGTTACCATGATCATCATCATCATCTTCATCATCATCATTATCTCTATCATCATCATTGTAAACATTATCATATCATTATTATTATTATTACTATCATCAATATTATCATAATCATCATTATTATCATTATTATCATTATTATTATTATCATCATTATTATTATTATTATTATTGTTATTATTGTTGTTGTTTTTGTTGTTGTTTTTGTTGTTGTGGTTGTTAAAGTAAGTTTTTCTCAACATGGCATGTCCAAAAGATAATGAATACGTGTTTCTGGCAGCGAACAAAAAAATTCTATTTGCATGGATACTTGAGAGCAACGCAACAGTATGAGTGACACAATAATAATAACTGTTGTCACTTGAGAATTGGCAGTGATATAAAAAACGGATATGCCTGAAAATATTGCCAATTTTTAAATGCCTAATACTTGTGTTCAGTTGCAGGTAAAAAAAAAAAACAAAAAAGAGAGAGAAAAGAAAAAGAAAAATCATACTTGAAGACAAGTATGATTAGTCACTTAATAGAGGCCGTCACGTGACCAACGTGTTTTTGGCAGCATGCCGTGTTGGGGGTGATAAATGAGAACATCAGAAAAAGGAGGTAATTAATGAATAAATTACTTCTCTGAACCTTTGTTGATGTGATCACTAAAAAGTCCAAATCGTAAATTGAAACCCCACCAAAAACTCATTTTGAGGTGTAATTTTCAAAAAACGAGAACGAGAGTTTTTTTTAATAGATATAATGAAGAGTTAACGTCTGCATTTTCAGCCCCTTAGCTTCGTTGGGACAGCCAGCACTCGTGATATCTAGATAGCAAGAATTACTAAAAAAAACCTCAAAAGAACTCTGTCGAGTGTTTCGAAAAAAATATTTCCGAAGATAAGATTTAAGTTTCGAAATGAGACGCCAGTCTCACCTTTTTTCACGATAAGAAATAGAAAAATTGAGAGAAAAATTTGAACTTCCAACCATAATATATATATATATATATATATATATATATATATATATGTGTGTGTGTGTGTGTGTGCGCGCGCGTGTGTGTGTGTGTGCATGTGTGTGTTACTAAGAAAATGAATATATGACCAAACTGATTTATAATTTGCATTATATTATATTGAAACTCTTATTTGAAATGATCTCCCGGTATAATACATTGAATACATCATTTGATCAAGACAATGTGAAAAAGATAAACATTTAAAAGAAAATGGGGCTGCTGCTGGAATCGAACCTACAACTGATTGGGTAGCCGTTTCAACGTAGTTTCTCTTACGGTTGAGCTAAACAGCCTCCGATAATGCAAATTCCTGCTGCCATTTCCTGCAGCATACCCATTTTCTTTAATTGTTTATTCTATTTACGTAGTCTAGACCAAATGATACATTCACTGTGTAATAACTGGAGATAATTTCGAATGAGAGTTCCAATATAATATAATGCAATTTGTAAATCACATACATTTTTATATGTATATGTATTTTTCATGAAATTAAATGTTGTATAGCATAAAATAACATCCATTTGCAATAAACTATGATAATAAACTATATAAGATTAAAAAAAAACTATATGTATAAAGATAATAGAAAAAAGCTAAATATCAATTTCATTGCTGAAGTTGAGTTGGTGTCTGATCAACACTGGTGGGGAGCCGTATTAATATACCGATATGGTTACTTGGTAAACAACTGATGATCCCAACAAGAAAAATTCCCACATAGTATCAGGATATATCAAATTATCTGTGAAGCGTATGACCATTTGAAAATCTTACAGAAATTGCATTAACAGATGTTTCGGAATAATTGACTTAAATGACATTCGCTTCCATCTTTTGCGTTTTGAGCTGTGGAGCTTTGTAGAATATATATATATATATATATATATATATATATATATATATATATATACACACACACACACACACACACATATATATATATATATATATATATATATATATATATATACACACACACACACACACACACATATATATATATATATGTTTTGATTTTGTGATTTTTGTTAAATCCACGGATATATCCATCACAAATATTTCATCATATCCTTAGTTTTACAACCGATGTAGTGAGGGTTAAAAAGCTTTTGATACTGAAGACTCGATCCTTTCTGGGCGCCCCACAACTATGGCCTTGTATCAAACTAAGTCGTATTTACACTGTAAGTACCTAAGCAAAATAGGGTCGAAATTTAGTAGGGTTATTTTTTCTATTCACTACTTCTTATACGTCACTCGAGTCATATATATTTTGAATCCAGCTGCTTGTAATTATCATTTACCATTTTCTGATTCTTTAATTCTCATCTGTTACTTGTGAACAGATCTCGTAAACTATATTACATGTAAGCACCTCTCATATGCATATAGTATTGATTGCAAAAATACTTATTGATCAGTTTAAAATGGAGCCTTTATTTCCCCTTCCGGCCTTGGCCTCTTACCTCATCTGCACTGACCAGGTGAGTACATTTGGAGAAGAGAGTAGTAGTAGAAGCCTCTGTGAACTTAGTTCACAAAGACTACTACATATTACTGAAGCAATAAGTTTCATCTAAAATCAATTATGTTCACATATGAGTATGAAAGATGTTTTTTCTCAATCTTTGGGAAAAACGAAATCCCGTGAATTTCTTGACGGCCATTTTGAATCGGCTATGTTGAATAGTTAAAAGTTGCTAGATTTATGAAAATATGGCTGGGATTTGGTATTCAACTACCAGATAACTATGTACGCTCTAAAAACTCATACAAAAAGCCTAGAAATATAAGTATAGAAGGTATTGATAGGATATTAACGTTCACGAATGCAGTAGTACCTCTCATAGCGAAATTACACTGACCGTGAGGTCCCAATGGAAGAAAAGATCTATTAACGAAAAATCTTCTGTTAACGAAGAAATAAAATAAAATTACGAAATTTCATTCTGCGAAGGGTCCGAAATTGAATTGGCAACCTTGAATATCTCGGAGACAAAATAACAAAACGCTGTTGCCAACTTGAAAAAAATATTTTTGGCGCTAGTTTGACTGCTCAGAAAAAACCAAATGTAAAATAAATAGCGTGCCAAAAATTGCTTAATGAAAAAAAAAACAGAAAATATTTTGTAACAAAATACAATGGTACCTCTCATAGCAAAAGAGTCTTGTAACGAAATTTCAATTAGAGATAGATCCCAGTTGAAAGATAAAATCTGTTAGCAAAATATTTCTAGTTTACGAGAAAAAACTACGCAATTTCGTAGGATTTTCTAATATTATCAAGATTTCATTTATTATTATCTTGATTTTGATCTAGTATCTACGTGCTTTTTTAGACAGACACACGGACATAAGGTAAATTACTAGAGAATTACTTATCCATTTATTCATTACATTAAATAAACTATTTGCCAACTCATACATAATTACGAAAAATAAGGTTATTTCTAAGGTTTAACAAGCTTGATTGTTTTTTGAGCAAATTACTGAAATCTTGTAGATTGAATTATTCACTAAACGAATTTTCGTCTAATGAGACGGTTTGTAGAAGGGAATCTCCTCGTTAAGATAGGTACCAATGTAACGTTATTTTCGAAGAAGAGAAACTGTTCTCTTTCTCTTTCTCTCTCTCTCTCTTTCTCTCTATCCCTCCCTCTCAATTTAGCTATCTATTTATCTCTTTCTCTCTCACTATATATATATATATATATATATATATATATATATATATATATATATATATATATATATATATATATATATATATATATATATATAATTATAATTATGGGCATAATAATGAAAATAAAATCTTCGTTGATCATGTTCAGCGTACTAGTCAACTATACGTACTAGTTCTACACAAGAACTTATTCATTTGGAAACGTGGGAATGAAATAAAGTTTAAGAAATAAAGTGAAAATATTAATGGCCTTTATTTTCGTTACCGTGTTAATATTTGATCCATGCTTGTTATAATCGTACGGCTAAATTGCTTTGAATTCACCGGTTCTCGTGAGATCACTGAAATTGGATGACATCAAGCCTAGTCGTTACTCTAATGGTTGACCGTCTAGGCATACCAGCTGCTGTGCACAAGAAGATGATTGTTCTGCGACCGTCTTGGTCTATCATGATTTGCCGCCGAAATTATTGAAAAGTACAGGAAATTACCCTAGAGCATCTTGCCAAGGTAGGATCGGACTGTGAAACCGGTCTTTTCTCACACAAGTGCTGTTCCATGGAGGACACATCAGAGTGTGCTTTAGCCGCCATTCTTGTATCGAGTGACAAAGGTCATCATCACGATATGTAATCATACTTTGAGCTTTTCAATAAAGTTACATGGAAATGTAATCTAGTCACACTTTGAGCATCGATTCAAAATGGCTGTTCAAGAAATTCAAGAGACGTTTTTTGTTTTTTTTTTAACCAGGGACTGCCAGCTTTTGTATTACAGTATAAAACTGGATTAAAAAAAATCATATCAAGATCATTAATAAAACTAGTCGTCATGTTGAATACACTGCAAAAAATCACTGAACATTTTGAGTCAGTTTGGTATTTTTGTTTTGTTTCTTCGTTGATATTTCCATCTGGCCTGGACCTATTACCAGCTTAGCACAATTCTGAGTGCACAGTTACCCCAGCCACGAAACAAACCGACTTTGTGAAGCCTTGTGATATCAACACACAGAATGAAGAAATTGGATACCAATAAAATGAAGATAAACCTCTTCAACTGCTAATACCACAACCTTTTAAAGGTTAGCAGACAGTGTGTCAAAGAATGTTCTAAAGTCAGTACAGATAATACCATTAGATAGCTTGAGATTATAGCCCTATTTTCTGCGACGTGGGGGTAAGATATTCTTAGGAATTCATCGTAAGTTAGAGGTAAAATGTAGAATGTTTTTGCTCTTACCTGAATCACTACTTGAGATTTCGAATTAGTGCACTAGACTAAATACCCGACCTAATGAGCGGGGGAAAAAACATCGCAGTGAAAAAAAGAAAAAAAAATTCAAGAAATAGATAGGTAGGTGGAGATCAGGGTCTGATTTTTATTTGTTTCTAAAGAGTGATATTTGCGACTAGTATAACTTTCTTTTTACAATCAACGGCTAATGTTAAATGTACGAATATGTCCATTTAACAAAATCAAACAAAGCCATTCTTCCACTTACTCTCAGCCCCTCAAGTTACAATTAGATAAAAACAGTACATAGAATAACAATAGTGTGATTGGGCATGCGCAATCACACTAATTAGAGAAAAATAATCCAAAACTTTGGAGAAAATTTTGACGGATTCATCAGTTTCCGATTCGTCAAGTTAGGGTTGTGAGTTTGAACCACAAGCAGTTGCCTGTATGTAAATCATGAACAAGCATTATCGCATTACTCTCTTGTAGAGTGAGTCGGTAGTGCCCTCACCCTGGCCACGGCTCTAGCTATTCCCGCTTAAAATCCAATAAGTAAGTAAGCTCGTATCCATTCGCCATCTAGGGTAATATACATATACATATATAAATGTAATGCTTTTTCAACGTAGGAAAAGAGTTTGTGTGTGTATGTGCATGCGTTATTAAGAAACTTAATATCTGACCCGATAGATTGATTTATAATTTGCATTATATCATATTGAAACTCTTATTTGAAATGATCTCCCGTTATTACAAAGTGAATGCATCATTTAACCAAGACAACGTAAATAGAATAAACAATTAAAGGAAATGGGGCTGCTGCTGGAATCGAACCTGCAACTGAGAGAGTAGCTGTTTCAGCGTTGTTTCTCTTACAATTGAGTTTAACAGCCTCCGGTAATGCAAATTCCTGCTGTGATTCCTGCAGCAGCCCCATTTTGTTCCATTGTTTATTCTATTTACGTTGTCTAGACCAAATGATACATTCATTGTGAAATAACGGGAGATCAATTCAAACAAGAGTATATATATATATATATATATATATATATATATATATATATATATATATATATATATAAGGGTTAGGTTAGATCAAAGCTGATCACAATAACATCCTATGAGTCTATTTATTCAAAAGTGTAGATCAAACAGAACAATTAGAATTAAAAACACCTCTGAGAAATGATGACAGGTATAGCATTAGAAAAGTTTAAAGAAGGTGCCTTGTATCAATGCTCCTTTATAGATGGTAAATTAAAGAAGAAAAGTTATACATAAGATCATAGGGAAAAGAACCAGAGGTGATGTCGCTTGTTTCATCTGCGTTATTTTACCCCAAGCTTGAGGAAGGGACAAATGGGTTCATGCCATTTCCAGGGGAATTAGTACGAAATGAGCACAAACTGACTTCGCTAAAGTTTGAACCCGGCTCCCCGAATCGACCCTCTGCGCTGATACTTGCTTGCCCACCCGGAAAGCGCAGTGAAGATCTTCCCCTTGTAAATCATGATCTACCATTTATTGCGTTACTCTCTTGTTGAGCGATGATGAAAAAAAAAAAAAATTCGGCAAAGAGGAAATAATGAAAAGTTAGGAACATAAAGGTCTGGTTAGTCACTCAATAGAAACTGTCACATAACCAAAATCTTTTGGTAGCATGCCGTGTTGGGATTGATCAATCAAAAAAGATTGGAAAAAGGTGTTGATCGATGGATAAGTTGGTTCTCTCGCCTTTTGTTGGGCTGTGATCACCGAAAAAAGTTTGAATCAGAAATAAAAACAAGAGTAAATGCTATCGGGACACACACTAAGGATCCATTTAGAATAAACTTACATTTCAAATTGATTCCCTGATTAAAACTTATTTACAGACCTAGCCAGCCAGCCTGCCAAGCGATCCAGCCAGCAGACATCCAAACCGACTTAAAAACTGAAGGAACTTTCGATGACAGTTTTGGTTGACTGTTTCTAACAACTGGAGAGAAAAAAAACTTTTCTTCTTTCTGGATTCCATGATGTCATAGGTTAGGAAAGCTGCCATGATAAATTGTAGAATGACAACTACAAAAATAGTGGCATAACCCTTCAGCAAAAAGTTTAACAGACAGGACTAAAAATACATGGAAGGAAATTAATTTGATTATGCCTACGTGTTGACCAAAGACGAATAACGTTGTAAAAATGTCTTAAAACATACTAGTTCTAATATTAGAGAACAACATCTAGAAATGCCTGCACATTGGCAATTTGTAAATATAATCAATCAAACCTACATAGACTGTCAGAGTCGTTTTCGAGTCTAAGAAATAGAAAAACCACCAACTATAAATGCAAAATCAATATTTTCCATAGACAAACACGAAAACTCAACGTGGTATTCGAAAGACAAATGGCCCCAAAGAACCATCCGATGATAAATACTGATATTGTCCAAAGAAAAAAAAGTAAAAAAAAAAAGAAAGACTATTCTGGTTAGTCAATCAATGGAAATCGTCACTTGACCAACGCTTTTTGGTAGCACGCCGTGTGCAGGGTGATCAATTGAAAAAAAAATGGTAAAAAAGGGAAGATCTACGAATAAGATACTTCTCTTGCATTTTTTGGCGGTTGATCACAAAAAGGTCAGGATTTTTCGAACAAAAACTAGCGGGCATAAAGCATGTGGCCAATTTAGCCTAAACTTATTATGTCTGTTGCCTCTGCTCCCCCCACCAAACAAATGGAAATAAACAAAAACAGAATTTTTTTTCCAGACATATCAAGGAATGGATTTCGATAATTTTGGCCCTCCAGAACCATTGGTTCGGCGTGTACGCATAATTCATACATATTTATGATACGTTATCATGATAATCATCAGCCTTTCAACGTCTATCGTTAAACATAGACATTCAACAAGATTTGTAAACCTCTCGATCGTGAGCGTCACGGAGCCAAAACCTTCCAAACTTGTCTAAATCGTCGCACCATCTTTTTTTGCTGGCCACAATTTTGCTCATTATCCCAGGGGATGCATGCTGTAAGTCGTGGTGTCTAGTAGTTGTCTGATATTCTTGTAATATGACCAGCCCATCAACTTTTAAGTTTTCCAATGTTCTTCAATATATCTGAGTCCCGTTTGTTTTTAGAATATCATATGCTGTTTTGTGATCTCTTTATATGATTTCAAGCATGACACTCTCATGTAGTCGTTTGATCCTTCGATCTACGCAATGATACGAAATCAATTGCATACTCTAACCACCCCTTTTTCACAATAAGTCCTCAGAACCATTACTATTTTTCACTTGAACCGAGTGGGAGTCAGACTTATTTTTGTAGCTTTTCAAGATCAATAAAGTTTTGTACCACATAAAAAAAAAAACAAGTTTTGGGATTCTTAGTTTGCAAGCCAATGTAATAATCTGATATTAAAACCAATATTTCATATAAAAAGGCGCTCTGTGATGTTTTGATGTCAATAAATATCTACGGACGTGAAAAAAGACAATTGTCTACTTCAAGTGTTTTGTCGTATAACAAAGAATGAATGACTGCGTAGGACTCATTAAATTCGATATTTGACTTCTATTCAACTTCACCCTAATTTCCCCTTGTTACATTGCAACTTTACCCAGACCGTCAATTAACAACAGGGAGTAAATAGCGTTGATCAGTGATAAAGAACTAGCTTCTCATGAGGCTCGAACTCACGTCCCCGGCAGGGGGTCGGGGTGACGACTCTTAGCATCTGAGCTACGGTAACACTCCAACTAGTTGAAATAACTAATCAAAATGATTCGCGTAGGATTCGTTCGAATTTAGACGTTGGGTGCAAGAAGTAAACCAAAGTCACTTATTGCAGGCACTAATTTTTTTTTTGTCTAGCAAGTACAGTTTTGCCAAAGTTTGAAACTGAAATTGATTCAAAAACATCTTAAATCTTCCAGATTCTTGATGTATATATCGAAAACCAAGGGAATATATCAAATATTAATAATAAATTGAATGTGACTATTTTTCAACATTTATTTTAGAATATCATTCACTTTATCCTAATACTGTATATTGAGTAACAAATATTACTCACTTTATTAAAAATCATGTGAATAGAAATGTCTGACATCCAGACTCAACCGAACATGTCTAAATCGCCAACACTCGGTAAGGTGCGTAACTCGGAAACATCTCAATTGGAAATATTAGACAAGGAGCGTAACTCACATTTCTTTGTGTCAGATACTGCGGATACTAGCGCATCTCAAAAATCGTGCTGAAGAGATCGTCCAGCTGTTGTGATAAAAACATGTTGAAAAAGAACTCCACCAGAAGTACTCATTAATCCAATGATCTTTGAAACTGTTGAAGCTATCGACATGCTACCTTTTAGAGGTTTAAAAAAACTGAGGCTACAAGATTAGGAAAAAAAAAAGCACGTGGTACTCGACTCGACCCTCAGGAAAACGTAATATTTAGCTGATTAGTTCAATAAGCGACTAAAAGAACATCAAAGACCCAGAAAGCTGTAGGGTCTCATGAACAACTCGGATTGAATCTATGAAAAAAAATATCATGTAAAGAGGGCCAACAAAAAGAGTAGTATCAATTTCGGCTAGCTATCTTATACCCGTGTCTTGCCACAAAAATATTCTTACAAGCTTCGCTATGCTTGTTTCAATCTCTCTCACTTCACAAAAATCTAAAAGGTAAAGAAAACATTCATTTCTCTATATTGTATTATTCAAAAACTACATGTACCATTTCAACTTCCTTATCAAAATTTACCGTAAATATGATTGGCAAACTTTTATCAAATCAAGTCAATCTGGGAGAGTGGAGTCGTCATCAGTTTTTGCGTAAATGACGTCACTGGTTCTTGATGAGGTTATCGTCATTGATGTGACATTCGGAAATGAAGTCAAAATTCAGTAAAATTTTGACCTTAATGTAAATAAGTAACTCAATTCTTGTATAGCTTTAAACAAGACTCTTCAAACGGCGATTTCTTTTGTCAAGCCTAGTCCAAGACTTGAGTTGATTTTACTTTTATAACCGTAACGTGAACAACAAGAACAATCCTCGCCAAAGGGAGTTAAAATTGATATTATCCCACTGCGATTGTTTATTTCATAAATACATATTCATTTGTTAGAATGGGATAAGCCCCTAAGTATTTCTAGCATACATTTTCGTAGATATATAAAACTTTTTAATTTAGCTCAGTTGGTAAGTGAGCCGCCTATCCCATAGTCATTCATGATTTGAAATCACAGTAGGGAATGTTGATTTAAGATCCCAGTTTGAAGTCAACAGTGTAGAGGTAACTCCCCCAAATTCGAAAAGCATTGTTCTTGTTTTTGTTACGATAAGAAAACAAAGTCTACTCCAGATCTTGGTCTATTTTTAAAAGGCCTACATAATGAAAGAGTTCTGTTTCTTTGTCTTTTTCGGTAATTCTGTCCCACTTAACAGATTCGGTGTTTTCAATTAATAGTGCTCCTTGTTTTGGCAGTGCAAAAGACTGTTTAATTAGCGGGGGCGTGCTTAGACATTTGGTCATTTTTTGGCGTTTTTTTCATAGCATATCTCCAGTATATTTCGGCCATTTTAGGCGTTTTTCTGGCTATTTCTTTTTTTAACTTGGCGCTTTTTAGCAGTCAAACTAGCACGGAATTTTTCTTTTTTTTTGAGTCAGTATCACTCAGCAGACTATCGCAGACAATCGTCTAGATTCTGCTTTGTCTTTGTATGTTCATTACAACAACTAAGTAAGTTCTAATGGAAGCAGAAAGAATCTCAGATTTCAATAGTGATCTCGGCGCTTTGAAATCCAAATCTTACTTTTCCTTTGTGTGACAAAAGTAAACGCTCGCGTCGCCAGCCTTCTGTGTGTTCCTCATTGTTCTTAGGGAGATTCAGATTTTCTTTATGGTCACGATCTACCTAAAGATGACTTGTATTGACAGGAAACCTTATTTTCTTTGTATTTATTTGTTCTCTAAAACGATAACCAGGATCCAAATAGCGATAAAGATGTTAGCAATGATAACTAACATAATAATACTTATGATAATGTCTGCGATTAAAATTATCATAATACTATTTAATAGCCGTTGGAAGAAGAATTCCTGGATATCAAGCTTTCTTCTGCGATCCGAAAAAAAGAACATTCCAATAAAAGTCTTTCAGAAGCCGAAATGATAGAAAGTGAGGAAAGAATTACCATTGATTTATTAGAGATTATTCTTTTACGGTCCAAAGCTCCCTTTTCCCCCAAATGGTAGGAATAGTATGTTAAGTTGAGTTATCGGAGGTCCCGATGACTGAATGGTCCAAGAAACTGGGCAGTAATAGAATCGGAAAGAGCGTGTGTGCAGCCTCTACAATGGCTAGCTTAGCCTTTTTTCTCTCGGATAGTGGCGTGAAGCGAACTGTCAAAAGGCAGGGGCCTTTCTGTATTTTAATTCTATCGGTTATTTCTTTATTGATGGAAGGAAAGAAAATAGAAATTTAATTCCGGTGAGACAATCTATATTGTAAAATGATGGAGTGGAAATATCTTTTTTTGTCAGTGAATTTCTTACCCTTTGGTGTCCATGGTTACAAATCACACCGTTGATTCTTCCTTTCACTAGATTGAGATGTGTTTTTTCTTTGTTTATAAACATGTGATTTTAATTTATTTATCTGCTCTCTCTTTCTCTCTCTCTATATATATATTCTATTGATTCTCAGTTGAAACTGTTTGCCCTGTCTTTCAACTATATAATAAATAAAGATAATGAAGGATTATTTGCAGCCCGGCTCCTGCTGGATCATCACCACAGGACTTCTAGATTTCAAACTCTTCACTGTGTTTGTGACTTCCACTAGTTATTTTAATTTCCACTTTATAATTGTCATATAAAATCCTTCGATTCTCCAAAATATATCTAGGCAGTTTTTAAATGTAATGATTCTCTTTACTGTGACCGCGTGTACTGGCAGAGAGTTCCACGTGTTTGGTGATCAGACAAAAAAAAAGTGTTTCGTCTTACGGCAGTCTGTGCAGGTACTGGAAAAATTCTCATTTCATGTGTTCAGGAACTTGAGCGGTCCGTCGAGTCCTCCTACACACAAATGAAGTCAACTGCTGACTTATCATATAATATTGATACTATCTTAAAGATTTATATCATGTCAACTTAGATATGACGACAGCTTAGTGCCTGTAGCTTCAATATTCTTCTATTGTTCTGCAGTTAAAACGGATATCTATAAATTTTTCATATTCATTTGTCATCCATCAATGTCGATAATTTTTTCTCTGTAGCATTATCAGTTATGGATTTAGATGTTGATTTTAGAGTAGTCTTCCTTACTTATCTATCCATTTTTGCAAATGCATAAATACTACAAGTACATTCTCGTTGAGAGCAAACAAGAAAAAACAGAGAACCATAATGATTCTGATATTTGAAAAAATACAATTCTCTTGCAAGATTATTCGAATATACTTATCATTTCTAACGGCATGTGTAAAGTAGATTCTGCTTATATTTCTCTTATCTCTTAAATTCATGAAAAAAAAGAAGCATAAAATCAAAGGGAATAACTTCTGATCAAAGTCACTTCGATACACCTTTGAGTAAAAAATCATCAAATACACAGTAGAGTTCAATTGTTTTGTTTTTTTAAATTCTATTCATCGAGGAGATATACCGTGGTGAACGGGATGAAACTGTTCATGAATTTAAGAGTTTAGTTATAAGTCAGTGCAAGTGACATATCACTTTAAGCACATTGCATCTTGAAATATGATTTACTTTTGACATGATACTTCCGTTGAGTACATATAAGCATATTGAAAACAATGTATATATATACATATATACATATATATATATATATATATATATATATATATATATATATATATATATATATATATGCTGACAGATATTAATTTTCGGCTTTAAAGGATTTCCTTAATATTTTCCAATATGTAATATTTCATTCAGTTCAAGCTGCTTTCCAGTTATTCGACTTTAATTACATCTAAATGAACTTATAACACCTTATCGGTTAAGAACAGGAGTTTTTCTTTGAATTTCCCCAAAAGATCCTATAAGTATATTGCAACAGCATGCAGTGATTCAGAAAGATCTATATATCATGCAAACTGGGGTAGGAAAAAACACAGTAAATACACCTCGTATCACTCCACGTATTTCATGACAAGGAGAAAAGGAGAAAAAGTTGTAGTAGTCGGAGAAAAGGTTGAAGAAGGAAGAAAGCCTGTCGGATCATTCATTAGCTGTTCTTTTATGACCGGGGGCATGACTTCAGAATTTCTGATGCACACCTACGTCTATGTCCAGATTTTATTTTTATTTTTGTTTTTTTTGGCGCCCAAGCAGCAAGGTGTGTCTCCCCGGGGATGAGGATTCTTTGTGCATCTAATGAAATTTGAGCAGCAACTCCAAAAGAAATGAAATTATGGCGCTGGATATGCAGCGAACGTCAAAAAGGCTGGGAAAAATTGACACCTGCTAGTCTCTGGGGGCCTTAGTATGGCAAGATGATATCTTCATTGCATATACACCGGGTTATTATAACAGCTCACCTCTCAGAGAGATAGATAGAGTAACTATTAAAATTACAGCGGTACCATTCCCTTGCCCGTGATTTCGTTATTCACGGTCAGTCTGAGCATTGGCCAATCAACAAGTTTATCCTTACATATCATACTTTTACGTGTGCATATATATTTTTTATCTGTCATATTTTTCCAGGGTGATAATAGTTAAATATGATACTCTCCTTTACTCATTATTTTTTTGCAATCGTGTTGAAATTCTGGTTACATTCTAATTTCCATGTATTTATCTAAATAATACTTACATTCTGATTGTCTGTATGTGATCTGTTAGAAATGGTATAGAATCAAGGTTCCCCTACAACCGGGTTTGATCTATTATTACCATTCCGTTCTTTCGTCGGAAACCCCGCCCGCAGATGATACTTAACGATAAAGAACATATCAAGTTGTTCCGATTTAGAAAAACAGTGGATTCCGTCTAATAGAGCCAACGATTTTAGGACCAGCCGCATAATAGAACCGTTTCAAACGAATGTTATCATCGCTAATTTGCTTCGTTTATTAGAACCAATGCACTGTTTTTTTTTTTACGGACTAAACAGCATTGCTACCGAATTACTATTTCTTTTTGCATAGAATTAATAAAAATACATTTGTTGGCTCTCAAAACAAGTATCTTTCAAATATTCTAGCTCGTGACTCTAATTTAAAAAAAAAAGTTGACAAGAAAAGGGATGAAAGAAAAAGGAATCCATTGTATATGGAAAAAATTATTCAAAAGTAAAAAAAAAAAAAAAAAGAATCTCTATGCTCTGCAAAAATTTATTTTGGGATCTTGCCAAAATATTCTGAAACGGTTTTTACACAGACAAAAATCAACAAAACCACAAATAAATTTTAGATTAAAAAAGGCAAAAGAGAGAGAAAAAAAAATCCAAACTTGCTTATAGTAACAGATATGGCAGATGCAGAATTAGTGAAGGTAATGAGAAACATGGCTGATGTATCAGGAGTTTCATTTATAGAAGCTGCAAAAATACGACGACCATCACTAACAGTTATGATAAGTGATAAAAAAGTGACAGCTGTCCGGACACAAGTTGGTGTACTTCGTGCATCCTTATTTTGGCTTGTCAAACGGTAGAATAAATCACAATTAATCTGATGGGATATTTTTGCAGCCAAAACGTTAGTCAGAGTTACGCATCATTTTCCCAGCAATGTGTGCGTGAAGTGTCAATAACAGGTCAAGATATATTGGCCTTTAATTGGTTTTGTGCATGAACAATGATCGATAAAGTTTCCACTCCGAAAATTCACTACACTTGTAAATTTCCTGTTCTGGTAAATCGTTCAATAGAGACAATCACATGACCAACGTATTTTAGCAGCAAGCTGTGTTGAGTTTAGTCAAATAAAGAAGAACTTGAAGAGGAAAAGGTGATCGATGAATAAGTTTCAAAAACCAAGATCAAAAACTCAGGCCTGAAAGGAGTAGACCACTTCATCTACCTGGGACAACAACCATCAGAAGAAGAAGAAATCAAGCGAAGAATCACTCTAGAGAGGGAGCTTTCAGCCGAGCAAGCTCAACTGCTAAAAACGAGAAAATCCCATTAGTCTTAAAAAGAACGGTATACAACAAATGCAAACACTCGATAGTTTCTCTTAAAGGAAAAAAAACAGGAGTCAGGGATATCATTGAAACCATTAGAAAACTTGAATGGTAATGTATAGGTCATGTTGCGAGAATGTCAGACAACCGTTGGGCAACATGATTCACAGCATAGTTTACCAGAGATCATATGCGGAACTGTGACCAACAAAGTATAAATGACGAACCAAACGAGTTTAGAAAGTATTGGCTCTGCGACGCCCACGATAGAGAAGTCTGGCAAATTCTGGAGAAATTCTATGTCCAATGACAGAAGCTAGAAGGCTGGTGATGATTTTCTTAATTATGAATCTTTCGGGGGAAGAAGCAGACACAAACTAAGGGAACAATTTAGCATTAATTTACATTCCAAATTAGACATGGATCCTCAGAGATCACTTGTGCAACCGATGCTGACGGAGTATTAAAGGGACAAACGAGCTAGACAAATTCAGAAAGTACTGGCTCAGCGACACCCATGTTAGAGAGGTGTGGCGAATCCTGGGGAAGGTCTATGTCCATCGACGGACGTTGAGAGAATGATGATGATGATGACATATATTCCAAATGTTTTCAAAATGTTGGCTGATTATTCATTTAGCTATATCAAATCCTGTATCAGGATTGAATATAGCGAAATATTTTCACTTTCACTGTACATTGAAATTGCGATTTAGTTCAGCGAGGTTGCAGTTCATATCCAGTAAATATAATGATAAAGATTGTATTTTTGTTATTCAGTATATCAGCTGTGATGAGAAGAAGTGCACACCCAACATTTTTCTGCGAAGAGCACATCAAATGTCTAAGAACCGCATTTGGCTCGCAGGTCGCAGTTAGACCTTCCTTGCTCTGATAGTTGAGATAGTTGCATATTTGCTGCCATCAATCATCGGTGTTCGATTTCAGGTCAAAATCTAGGACTTTTAAATGCACATTTGCAAAGAAGGAAGGCCTTTCCCTACTTCGGAGACCATTGCAGTGCAATCTTTTCATACTTTATTCACCTCTTCGATCAAAGGTAGAAAAGTATATCTATTACTTAATGCCCGTCTTCTTGTCTCGTACGCACGATATTTCGGAAAGTTTCAATTGAATTTCAATGACGCTCGATTGAAAAATGAATGAAGAGGAAATGATTAAGTTTTTTGGGGATCTACAATTTCTTCTCGATGCACTGAGAGTGAGGCGTTGGCCGAGGTATGCGCTCTCAGGGTGGTTTTTAGTTTGACATTTTATCGTAATAAGCGAAATTCATCAAGTATCAAGAATTAAAGGTTTTTGCCTTGAATAGTCCAATCAGCCAATCAAGTATAACAGCAGGTTTCATTAAATAAAGACCAAAAGTAACATACTTTATTATATGTTCAAATCGCATCTTCTCTCAAACAGTGTCATTAAAGGCTGGACGAATTATAAGCAAGAAAGTTGAAAGTAAAACAGATGTTGAATATGACAGACACGTTGAGGACAAAAAATACAACGATTAAAATCCAAAACGCAGAACAAAAGTGAACCACTATATCTACTTAGGACAACGAATTCCCCAAGAAATCAATCAAAGATACTCTAGTTTGGCAAGCTTTCGGTAGAGTAAGCTCAACATTAGAAAACAAGAAATTTCATTATTACTAAAGAGAAGGTTGTACAAATACATCCCATCGATATTGACACATGGAACTGAAATATGGAATTTAACCAATGCATTGGTCCCCAAACTGAGAGCCATTGAACGTGCGAAGTAGAAAATCATGCTCAGCATCACGTGGAGGAGTCACCAGACAACACAGTACGATGAAAAACAAAGCTCAGAGATGTCATGAAATCATTAGCAATGGGCTTGTCATCTATTACGTCTTCAAATTTCATCTTCTCTCAAACTCTGTCCATAAAGGCTGGACGAATTTAGAGCAAGAAAGTTGATCTCAACATGAACTTCAGTAAAACAGATGTCATATGGAACAAATAAGTTGAAATTATGCGTAAAATACCATGTAGTTATAAATTGAGTAAACTTAATATTTTATTTACATTAAAGAAATCTTCAGATGAAATTCTGTTTCTATTTGTGTCTTTCTTGACAACTGGGCGATATTACAGGCAGAAATGTTAAGATCCATAACCTACCCGCCTTGTATTTTGATTCGTGCTTTATAAAATGGCTCCCGTATTTAGCTCATTTTAACGCCATTCTCTGGCAGATATAGCTCTAAAATCTATATCCGAGTTGGCAACCTAGATTGTAAGTAAATTGTGACCCTTGGCCATGATATTCAAAGCTTAGTAAATGAATATTTACTAGGACAAATTGAAGAAAAAACACAAAAACATATTCATTCAATAAATGACTCCACAGATATAAGAGCATAGATAAAAACCAACCCATACAGAATGAGGTGAATAAACAATGTATGTACGGTGGACAATGGTAATAACTTTCGGTCATTGATTTTATGTGCCCTCTTTGTATCTGTATTCTCTACCGATTTTGAGGCAAAACTTTCGGGAAATAACATTGTTTTCCTAATAATGACCAGGATCAAGGATACTTAAATTCAGCGGTCAGACATAAATCAGTTTTTCTTCCGTAACATAGCTCAAAGCCTGACGTACTCACAAAATATCCGATGAAGAATAAATGGGGAATAAAAATCAAGGGTCTATTTGACTCAATCTTCTTCTTTCCGTCTTTTATTATATATATATATATATATATATATATATATATATATATATATATATATATAGATGAAACCGTCAATCAAAACTGTCAAGATAGTTTCCTTCAGTTTTTACGTTGTTCTGGCTGGCTATGTACTTATGTATAACGTGTACATGCTGCACAAAGTGACATTGAGGACTGAATGTTCAAAC
Source organism: Thysanoteuthis rhombus (assembly GCA_963457665.1). Lineage (NCBI taxonomy): Eukaryota > Metazoa > Mollusca > Cephalopoda > Oegopsida > Thysanoteuthidae > Thysanoteuthis > Thysanoteuthis major. The sequence continues at coordinate 83,002,550 of OY735199.1, forward strand.
ATTTACTCCTTATGTCTAATGAATTCTTTTTTTTGTTCTTTGAAAGCTCCCTCTCATATTTGTTTTTGAGGAGTTCAAGTAATTAGCAATGCAAATTTATGCTATATTGGTCGTTTGTTCATGAACTTGCATTTTCCCAAATATTCGGACTTTTTATTGACTAAGCAAAATACAAAAGAAGTCACTAATCCATTGATCACCCCCTTTTTTCAAATCTTTTGATTGATCGTCCGCAACACGACGTATTGTTGGCCACATGACGGTTTCTTACGAATGACTAACCCGGCATATATATATATATATATGTATGTGTGTGTGTGTGTGTGTGTGTGTGTGTGTGTCGATTCCGTGCGCAATTACTTGAATAACTACGATGGATTATATCAGGAAGGGCAAGAGCGATTATCTGGCCTTTTTGTTATCCGCCTCGGCCTTTACAAGACGGAGTCAACAATACAAAAGATGGCGGATGGAGTCTTGAGCGGATCAAATACTTCGAATATCCTGGATGACCTTTCCTTTTTTTCACTTACTCACCTCTTTCTCTCTCTTCCGTCCTCTTTTTTTCTTTCCTGGGACTTAATAATGTTTCTTTTTTTTTTCTCCTAACATATCAATCTCCCTTTTTTCTTTCCTCTCTAATACTCATTGTTTCTCGATTTTTTTTCTTGTTCTTTAACGCTCCCATTGAGTCTTTATCGAAGTTACTTGTCAGTCATCCGACCAATCAATTATTGTCTACTTTCACTTTCACTTTCTACCGTCCTAACCTGGATAAGGATGGTAATCACTGTAAATCTCCAAATTTTATTTCTCATATCAACTAATTGAATTTTCTCGGCAGATACCGCATTTCTTGACTGGTTGGACGCCACTAGTGGTAAGACGCCCACCAAGATTAGCTAGGATTATATTATAAGTCAGTGTCAGTTAATGCTTGTATCCAGAGATTGGGGTTCGTGAGGTTCGGAAAACTCTTCCTTACAACTTGACCTTTTTTGTGTTAAGGCACAGGGTGATTCTTTTCTGGAAAAAAAATTATCTTACCATTCCATCGGTTCAAATAGTTATATCCCTTTTGTTTGAGATTGATGCATTTATTGATCTTTGCATTTATCTTCCCTAGTAATTTAGTCTATATTACGCGCAACAGTTAATGGGGTGCACCAAACATCAATGGAAAATCAGAGACTGGGCAAATACTTGAACTAGATAAGATCAAGAATGAATCCATGAAAACACTTTGAAGAAATTTCGGAAGATGACGAGAATAAAAAACATTCTACCATGTTAATGTTACGATATGAGAGCTGATGGTGACTCTTTAATCGGGCATTTCATTTTATTCTCAAGTATTCGATTTTATTTATAAATAGCAATTTTTTTGTTAAAGATCCTCTTTGTGTGGGTATATTTGAAGTATACTTACGTACAAAGATGGGACAAGTTACGGAGTAACCCTTTCCTGACGCCTAAAAGTTGATAGAAACAGGTTAAGTAGATTTATTGACAAGATGCAGAGTTGTCGCTTGGAACCCCCGCAGATCGATAGCCAGTCACAGCCATTCAATTGAAAAGACATTAGAGAAAGAAAATGAAAAGTGTTTGAAAAAAAAAGGACGGTGTACAAGGATTCTAACGGTGGAAATGAGAAAGACATGCTAAGTTTAGTTGTATGTGAAACGAAAGAAAGTAGGAGGAAAATAGAAGAGAAACGGGTGGATGGTATCAGGTATCTGGTAAGAGAAGAGAGTAATTTGATTCAGTAAAATAGATACCAATAGGGAAGGGACCCTTGCCTATAAAAAAGTGATCAAAGGTTGGTCACAAGAGTAGCAGTCGAGAGTAACTGACCCGACGAGAAAAAGGGTCGGACGGTCTACAGGTCAGCGGCCCCTAGCGACTGGCAGTAAAAGAACCTCTTACTCTCTCACCCTCTCTCTTGGAAGCTCTTTCCCTCTCTCACTCTCTCTCTCTCTGTGAGTGAGGACAAAGACTATCGATATATTTTCGCACGATCAAAGAAGAAATATAAAATTTCAATTTTGAATCCCCACATGAGTCTTGTGTCTTTCGTTCCTTCCCATACTGCAAATGCAGTACCGCTAGAACTGTACATCGTCGAAATAGTCCTCATGCCATTATCTTCGATCGGAGAGTGACATTACCATCCCACTATTACTATAATGGCAAACGTCATTCATAATAAAATACAGTTGATTCCGCTTAATAGGACCATCGGTTATTAGGATCAGCCGCATAGTAGGTCCAATATTGTAAAAAACAATTCAAACAAATGTAATCGCTAATAACTTCGTTTTTGATGATCAGTGCGCAGTTTATTCGGACCAAGCTGCAATGTTATCGATTAACATTTTAAATGAAATCCGAGAGAATTAGTAGAATTATATGTTTTAATTCCTTGAAAAAAATTACTTTCAAATAATTTTAGCTCACGACTTGGATTTTCAAATAAAAGGAAGAAAAAACGCGGTGAAAGTCGTCGTTATTTTTATACAAGTCGTTTCTTTTAAATTAAAAAAAATACCATGGTCTTTCGTGTATAGAAGATTTTATCGGTGAATCAGACAAGCTGGTCATTTAATCGAAAATCGTTGATCCCAATGCTGTCTTATTAACCTGAGTTCATTGCATATAACTTTATGATTGCTTTCTTTTCACCTTGGAAATACTGTTTTTACTTTGGTTTTGAGTTTGATTTTGAATACGGCTGGAAGATGAAGACATTCTCATTTCTTCCTTATCTTTGATGAAGCAATATAGAATTCAATAATCTTACGGATTTCAAAGCATGGAAAGTTGTTGATATTCGATAATGTTTATAAAGAATGAACAAATTAGTAGAGGATTTAAAATCTGCTTAACAAGCTGACGTACGTGAATACTCCCACCACCTCTCGTTCCCTCCTCTGTTCCTAAGTGGATGGGAGAAACCTGTATTTTTGAGAGTAATGGTTCTTGCTGGATCTTCATACAAGAAAAGATGTCGCTACTTCCGAAAGTCGATGTAATTTGTGAAAATAAAAACAACACAAAACAAAAACGAAGTACAATTTCAAATAAATGTGCACTGCTTATTTGGAAATAATACTTGTAGAAGTTTTAAAAGCCTCCAGCTCCAAATGCTGACAGGTTACTATGACAGATTGAATCGAAATATTGATCTCATTTGACAGCCTCTCAGAGTTGCAATCCACGAGATCGAACTCACACATCTATGGCCTGGCTTCCAGACATGTTGTGTAATAAACAAAACAAAGTACACCAACTAATAAAAATAATACAACTGTTTGATCTTTATGTGTGCACGAACCACAATGCTGGAGCGATAGTACGATGCTGTTCAAGAGCTTTTAAAGGGTGGGGCTCTTATAGGGGTGTTGAAAGGAGAAGGTTTCCAAAAAGAAAGAGGCTTTTAAAGGAAGAGGGCTTATTTTGACAAGTGTATTGACAGATTGGTCTAATTTGACTGCCTTCCAGGATGACAAGCTATAAGATCGAACCAACGCATCTATGGTGTGAACTTTAGGCTTGCTTATGCTGTTTTTGTCGATCGTCGAGTTTCGCGGGCAATTCTATAAGAATTACGGTTGCTATCAGCGATGATATTGTGAGAAAATACACACCTTTGCCTTTTGCTCAGCCGAGAAAGGAAGTTCATTCGTATTAGTGATACTTTGATCTTTCGGTCCCTTTTCTCTCTTTCTTTCTCTCTCTGTTGAATCATGTAGAACGTGTTTCACCAGTTTTATTCATAAAGAATCAAAGGGATTCAGCTAAATGTGAGGCATCAAATCCAACAGTCGATTTATTTACACAGAAAAAAAAAACTTTCCTAATGCGTTATTTAAACAGACCGGTTGTTTACTGCGGCACTGCAAAGTTAAAGCAGATCCAGGTGTCAGTAATCAGTGATGAAGAATTCATTTGAATCCCATCCAATGTAGAGAGAATTCTTTCTCTTTAATAGTTATTCACCGCCAACCACAACAGACTGGCTTAAACGCTGTTGCTCACTTAGTAATTCATGTGTTTCGACATCTAGAAGTATCTATGTACGTATATATTCGGACTTAACCCAACCCTAAACGCTTGTAGTAAAAGCTTTTGTACGCACACTCCACTCAATGGATTAAGACATAATTATTTTTTTGTGTTTTGAAAATCCCCCCCCCATAAAATAGGTTTTTAGTTGGGGGGTTGGGTGTCCCTAAGTTAGTTCGCGTAGCCCACTGCTCAATGTAGGGGTTAAAATGAAGTATATATATGGTTGACGGTGATTCTTAATTCTCTTTGGAATGCTAGTCCTGTTTAAGATTGGGACAGTGAAGCTTGTTCAGAGTATACTCATGAATTTGTCTCTCACTCCCAGCTAAGAATAAAATAGCGCACGGTGATTGAGTGACACAGAAAATGCGTTTGCTAGATCTTCACTCAAGAATGGAACTGGTGCAACTATGATCTGGCGTTAAAGTATGTTGTTATTCATACTAATGTTGCCATTTTGGCCATTTTATTGCTAACTTTGACAAAGTTGGTCTTTTTGCTTTGGCCATATTTTCAGTTTTTGTCATTGCTGGCATTTTTTCATTTCCTTCAAACATTTTCATCTCAGTTTGGAGAGAGATCATTTTCTCACGTTTCACTTGCAATTGTAATGCTAAAATGGACTCATACTTTCTGTCATTGGAACGGAACAAAAAAAGACTTTGTTGCAGAAGTGATTTTTATAAATCTCTTATTTGATGTCTTCTGTATTATTTCAATATTTTATTAACAAATTTAACATTTAGCCCTTTTTAGCCATTTCTGTGTGTTTTGGCCAGAAGCATCTCCAACCATCTGGCAATCCTAATCCATACTTTTTGCCTTTTCCATTTTACCGTATATTTTGATCGGTTCTGGACTTGACCTGAATATTCCTTTTCAAAAAGCTGTTTTGTTATCTTTTGAAGCGATTACTGACAGCAGTATTCAAATCAATTCTATTTATAACATATCTTCTGTGAATGTCTTCCAACTTAATACCGTATCTTTTAGCGATAGCATGTGTTGGTTCATTTGAACTAACTTTTCTCACTTGAAAGCTTTTTTTTTTCTTCCCTGTTCAATAGGTTTTAGTGCATCAGCTATCTATTTTCAGCCATCATAATTAGATAAGAAGTAAAACAGTTGGAGAAAAGAAGAAAAATGAACAAAAAATCCAATTTAGAGGCAGAAATTCCATTCATTTGCTGGTGAAAGTTGCATTCTAAGCATTTCCAATATTGAAAAAAAGAGTATGTATCAGAAAAATGTTTGACAGCTTCGTAAGATAATGTTTGACGCTCTTGATAAGTGTTAGGGAGATTTCAACCCGAAAAAATCTTCTCTCGTTCTAGGACCGACAATAGATGAATATTTGCCAAGATGTATCTCTGCTGTACACATCCAACGACGCACACACACACGTGTACACGTATGTGTGTGTGTGTGTGTGTATATATAAATATATATATGTATATGTACATATACATGTGTGTGTGTGTGTGTGTGTGTGTGTGCGTGCCTGCATATATATGTACAAGTAACATAGGACAAGTCATACTTTAACCATATAATGACGGGAGATCATCTCGAATAAGTTTCTACATAATATAACGTAATTTATGATCATTCTGTTGGATCATATATATCCATTTCTTGAGACATATTTATCACGTCGAAAGACATGAATAGACCGATATATATATATATATATATATATATATATATATATATATATATATATATATATATATATATATATATAAGGACGTGGTGGATATGCCATACATTATACGTATGTATACTATTTTTGTATTGTAAAATTATATTAATAGCTCTTTTTTCATTGCAGCCGAGCCTCATCAAATATAGTCGAATTGTGAAAACCACATGCTTCAAATGTTAATAGCTCCCTAGATTTGGAGGCGATTGTATGACCAATCAATCTGTTCTTTTTATGTTGATCATATTACTTCCTATGTAAATGGTTCATGAGAAAACTCTAAGAAAAGCTGAGTCTCCATAGTAGTGGTTATCTTGGACTTTGGCGTCAAAGAGACGTCGTGGCACAAATTCAGTGAAACCATCTTGTAGTTAATGTTAGTAGACCATATTAGCAATGTTTCCCCTGGGGACATTCTTTTCTTTCATACAAAATTCCATCCAATTACGTAGGCGTCTAGACTTGAACTTAGTCCCCCCAAACACTTTTTCATCACGGTGGAAACCACGTAATTCAACTGCATCTTTTGTCAGTTTCTGGTAGTTGTCTTATTTTTCATCTTGTGTAACTCTATTTTAGTAGGTCTGAGTATAACCGATACTGAAGCATGCCCGGAGAAAATTCATTTACAAGAGGACAATTTTCGATAATCTGTTGCCATAATCAGTTATTAACCTCGATCGACCTTGCTGGAAAAAAAAGAAGATTAAATTGTTAACCCCGATGCAGACCCTGAACAAAATGTGGACGGAAAATAGAACGATGATTACCTCAAATTGATTCAACAGTCTTCCTGCCCCGGCCCCCGGACTCGATTAGATGATTATATCCACATTGTATTTGTTTCGAGGAAGCACATCTTTTGAATAAGACACGACACGCTGTGATAGAAAACTCTAAGTAATACGTAAACAGGTCTGGTGAGTCACGCAATAGGAACCATCACCAGACCAACGTATTTTGGAAGCATGTCCTGTTTGGGTGATCAACTAATAGATTGGGGAAATGGGTTTGTTTGGCAATGATCACTGAAAAATCTGAATTTGAAAAAAAAATCAGTTATTTCTCTCGCTTTTTGCTTGACAGTGATCACTAAAAGTATTGTATGAATAATATATAGCTTTAACATGGAACGCAAAGGCACAAGAACTCTCTCTCTCTCTTTCCCTCTCTCTCTCTCTCTCTCTCTCTCTCTCTCTCGTTTGGATAGTCTTATTAATCATTATTATTATTATTATTATTATTATTGTCGTGGTCGTCGTTGTTGCTGTTGTTGTTGTTGTTGATACCATTAATATCATTTATTGTGTTTGTCGAATTTTCACAGCAGTATTGAGTGCTGGTTTTATCTGGGGATCAGTAAGTCACCCCAATACCGTCGGCAGTATTGTAGCTGACGGCAATAATGCCATTTTCTGGGTGGTATCGATTTTTCCATGGGTCAAAAATTCCTCCAGCCTCCTTACCACGTTCTTCGGTACTGTTATCAGGACTTTTATATCTATTGACACTGCCGTCACGCGTTCTGTTGCTGCTTCAGTTTTCTATCAAGCTTTTGATTCCCATCTTCACTGGATGAGATTTTTCCCCTTTGTGTCACTACAACTAGATCTGGTCCTCTGGCCTGGATTGGGCGAGCCGTTTGAATGTCGAAGTCCTAGAAAATGTTGTTTGTTTAGATTCTGGTCTGCCCGTAAAAATGCTTATAAATAAAGATGAGATAAATGTTATTACTTTCAGAGAGATTAGTGTTCTTTTTTCATTATCGGGGAATTGCAAATTGGCATTTAGCGAATTCTAACAGCAAAAAACGAATTTGCCATAGTCGAATAAGCACACCGAGCTACAATGGTAGGAAGCTAGCAGAACCGGTTTTTATTTCCTGGACGCCAAAATGGAGCCAGAATTTGCCTTACACAAAATAGTTTGTTCGTTTTGTTTAGCTGGGAAGCAAATAACAACGTTTCGGACGCGCTTCGTTGGTTTTTGTTTTGAAAAGAAGGGTAGCTGACAGCAGGGTCGAATCAATTTATCTTATTCACCTGGCCTTGTTCAACAACTCTTTGCCTGTGTCGAGTGAAAAGTTGTCGTTGCCAGCCTGGCTTCCTGACACACTCCTCCACCCAGGGACCCTAAAATGAAGGACGCCTTCCTTTATTCTCAGTTGACGGAACGTGTCAACACTTTAAGCATTTCTGATGTAAAATGTCATAAGCCTGGGAAAAATACGTGATCTTTCTCCCATGTCGTTAGCTGGGCGGTGGAGGATAGCTATGAAGTATCAACAATTATCATCAACATCAGTTGCAGAGGCGTCGGTCGTTAGACATAGACCCTCCCCAATATTGGCCACACCCCTCTACCGTGTGCATTACAAAGCCAGTATTTTCTGAATTTGTCTAGCTCGTCACGTCATCTTATTTTCTGTGGGCTGCAATCTCGTATATGATATCTGCAGATCCATGTTCTGAGTTGTGATGTCCAGCGCTTAACTGGCATTCGTGCAACGTAACCAGCCCCTTAACATTTCAGTTTTTTAATGGTATCTATGATATATCAGACTCTCGTCTTTATCATACTGTGTTGATTATGATCTTTCCATCTTAGATTGAGTATGATTCTCTCATGTGCATGTTGCATGGTTCCCAGTTCGTGGGTCAATCTTTTGATTGGGTTCCATGTTTCAGCTCTATTGGTGCCTATTTGGATTGGTTACATACCGTCTTCTTAAGACCACTGGAATTCCTTTGTTGTTCTGATAAATGCCCCTAAAAGCGTTCATAACGGTGCATGATTGGAGAAGAGGAATGCATTGATCACCAGCCTCACGTTCTTTACTGGTGAAGGCCTTTAAAAATCCCAACTACGTACCACATGCACCGAAGTATAAACTGAAAAAAAGGAACTGTAAGTTCAACGATGCATCAACTATCCATGGTAGGAAGTGGGGAAGAAGAAGAAGAGCCAGAAGTATTTCTTTGAGTCAGTTGATTTCCATGCTTATATATATGGCGATAGGGAAATATTCTGCAAGTATTATTTTCAATGAAACTCATGAATGGCCATTTCTGGCTTTTCATAAATACAAAAATACAAACCTCATACCTTCTCTTATGGCGTCACCACAGTGGGTAAAAACTGATCGGAGCGAAAAGAAATGAATGAATACATTAGAGATCCGTATACAGAAAAGACAAACCAAGCATTTATTAGTAAATAGTTGCCAATTTAACTCTCTTAGAGCTACATCGAGTTCTCTTCTTTTTGATGGATTTTGTTTGTATTGGTTTGCATCTAGCGCTTAGCTCAAAACTTATTTCCAATTGGATCTATATTATCTATGTAACTTTTTTAAGACATATTTTTCTCACTTATGAAGTAATTTGCAAATACTACCTCAGTAAAACTGGTGTTAAAAAGGGTTTAAAACCATTATCATCCTCCCAATAGTCACTTATGGAACCTAAACATCAAATCTAACCAAATAAACAGACAATCACGCAACGTATTCAAGAGAAAATCATCCTAGCGAAGAGGGATCACAAGACGGCGCAATATATTAGAGGGAAAATAGAAGACTGAGATATTATAGAATCCATAAGAAAACTGAAATGGCAATGGGCTGGTCATGTTGCAAGAATGGTAGACAACCAATAGACAACACGATTCACAACGTAAATCCCCAGTGATCACATGCGAAACTGGGGCTGACAAAATACAAGATAGCGTGACGAACTAGATAATTTCAGAAAATATTGGCTCCGTGACGTCTACGAGAGAGAAGTTTGGCGAATCTACGTCGACAGATGTTGAAAGGATGATAATGATGATGATGATGATGGGATTTTTTTCTACGTGCCGTATAATTATATGTTAACGAAGCAATAATTAAAGAAATTGTATATTTCAGTCATATTTTTTCTTCACAGATGTACCTCTAAGATCTCTATCCGAGTTGGCAATCTTATCTCCCGGTCTCTATACTATCTCCCTGCGATTGTCAGACGCTTGCATAGAGATGTATGCAAATGAACACAGACGCAGTGGAGCCAAAGATACCCAGTCTTTTCATGGAGCCCAAACCTTTGTAAAGTCGTACATGAACGCCCCTCACAGATCCGTTCCCTCTGTCTTGCACGCATGCACACACGCGTACAAAAAATTACAGATAAAGGAACGAATTTCATATGTACATATTTTCTAAGGTCCACAATTACACGACCGACTTCACCCTTGCATAGAATGAATCTAATCACATACGCACACTCACGCTTTTGAAAGACAGGAGGAAAAAAAAGATATAACAAAAAAAAGACGTGTATATATTGAGAGATATACTCATGAACTCTAAATAACATGAGATGATTGTTATATCAAGGAGATTCACTATAAAGAAAAGTGCAACGTTTTCGGTCACGTGACGCTATCCAAGATGGGTGTGTCAAGGCTGACGTCACTCTGCCCAAAAGCTGCACTAACTGAATATTTCATCGGTCATTTTAAGTTTTTTGTTTCACAGCTCAAAAATATTTTATCATCATCATCAGCAGCAGCAGCGGCAACAGCCTTTTTAACGTCCATCGTTGTACATAGATCTTCCCCAAACTTCGCCAGACCTCTCTATCATAAGAGTCACAGAACAAATACTTCCTGAAATTGTCTAGTACGTCACACCATCTCGTTTTCTACGGCTACAGATTTGCATATGATCTCTGGGGGTCCACGTTGTGAATTGTGGTGTCAAACGGTTGTCTGACATTCTTGCAACAAGCCCATTGCCATTTGAATTTTGTAAAGCATTACGTAGAGTCTCCAACTACAGTTTTTTTTTCTTTCTCTGTAATATACTGCACTGTCTCGAGATCACAGCATCGCCTTGAACAAATCGAGATATTATTTTATTAAAGTCTCTTCTGTGGCCAAATATAAAGATCCTTTCAGCTAAAGGAAATAATGTTTTTAGAAAAGTCGAGATATTTGTAAAAGTTATAAGCTTTTATCAGAGTGGAGTTTGACCCAGAAACAGCTAGGCTTGTCAAATTTTGATTACTTTTCCAATTTAATTTAATCATTTTTCTCTTTATTGCATTTGTTTTTGGATAGTCTCTAACACACGCTACGCCCTTCTTAACAGTACCCTAGGCGACTGCCAGTCTTCTTCGTATCTAGATTCTGTTTGGTTTCCTAGCGACAGAAAGTATCAGTGTAGAACTGACGCATACTACAGACCGTTAACCAGAATTATCAATATCAACATAAGTTTCTTCAATTTCCAGGTAGGTCTATCAGGTTTGCTATTTATGTATGTACAAACAATGGAAGTAAAGAGATCTCCTTATCATACCAAGAAAAACTGTATTTTTTAAAATTCTCCCATAATTCGTTTTTATGGATGAGATTTAATTTACGATTCGAGTTTATGTTAAATTCGTCCCTTGGATTGTGTCTGGCAGCGTTTAATTGAATTCTTGAAAATTCAGATTTTCCAGTGATGAAAGGCGAGAGAGGTAACTTGATTGATGATCGCTCCATTTGCAATGTTTTTGATTGATCAACCCGAACACAACATTGTGCAAAAAGACGTTTCTATTGAGTGACTAACCAGATCTGTTTTTCTCTGGTTGAACTGTCTTACGTAGACAAGATGCAAATTGCAAAATGCATTTCTGACACCAAGCACCTGGGAGAGAACGTCTGTCTTCAGGACCACACATTCAGAGATAAAGAGATAGAAGGAAATCTAACGATAACACGAAAACGTCTCTTCCTCACTCAAATTTATCCATCAATCTAATTCAGTCTAATCATATCAATTTTGTCAGTTTCTCTCTCTCTCTCTCTCTCTCTCTCTCTCTCTCTCTCTCTCTACACACAAACACATACACACACACACACACATACACACCCACACATATATATATATATATATATATATATATATATATATATATATATGTATTCCATCACAGACAGAGATAAGTCCCACACATGAGGATCACCCTAATGGATGGGATCCTATTTTTTGCTCACAAAGCAAAGCATCTGACGGTGGACTTATGTTCCACAGTAACCTTTCAACCACATACACAAACACATGCACTCATACAGAGCACACGCTACTGAAGATAAGAATATCCCCCGAAACATGTCTAGGTCAACAATGGAAACATTTACCGATTAATGAACTTAGTTTCAATTCACTTTTACTCTTGAGTCTTTCTCAATTCTCATTGTTAACATAATATATATATATCTATCCATCTATCTATCTATCTATCTATCTATATATATATATATATGTGTGTGCGTATGTGTGTGTGTGTATGTGTGTGTGTGAGTGTGTGTGTGTGTGTGTGTGAGTGTGTGTGAGTGTGTTATTTTTTCAGTATCTATCATTTTACCTATCCTAGTCTGTTCATATCAATCTATTTGTTAATTTCCTTTCTTCCTTCCTTCCTTCCTTCCTTCCTTCCTCCCTCCCTTCCTTCCTCCCTTCATCCCTTCCTTCCTTCCTTCCTTCTTCCCTTCCTTCCTTCCTTCCTTCCTTCCTTCCTTCCTTCCTTCCTTCTTTCTTCATTCTTTCCAGTATGTTCCTACCACGTCCATAAACATATTCTATGGTAGACCGGTTTGGTAGATGTTATACTTATACAAGCGAAGGTGATTGATTTTGAAAGATAGAATGAAATAACAGGTCCGGTAAGTCACTTAATATAAACTCTCTAGTGACCAACATCTTTTGGCAGCGTGTAGGGAGTGATCAACTAAAAATGGTAAAGGTGGTGTTCAATGGACAAGTTACTTTTCTTACCTCTGGTCGAGTAGTGATTACAAGGTCTGAATTTCCAAGAAACAAACAAACGTGATGCTGCCGGACACAAACTAGGGATCAATTTAGCATAAACTTTTATAGCACTCTGAACCAGTACACCATTAAGAGCCTCTTTGGAGGTTAATATGAAAAAAAAGGGTTCTTTCCTTCAGTAAATGGAGAATATATGTGCACAAAAAAGACTGAATTTTCTAAGAACAAGCGTAAAGATCAACGAATTCCCCAACCCGGAACAGTGGGTCGATTTGTTCAGAATCTGAAACACCTATGTGGTGTAGATATTTCACTGTCTATATTTCTATCCATCTATCTATGAAGAATATTTACATTCAATATTGTAAAATCTTGGGATGCTCTTTTCGCATAAATTTCTCCCTATTTTATGTTAGAAATGTGAGACAATAACCTTTTTCTCTCTGTTAGAAAAAAGGATTCAATTTCCTTCTCTGTTTTTTTCTCTCTGAACAAAGGTTGCCCATGAAAGATTAGAACAGACATTGATATGCAGGCATGAATCCAGAAGGGAGTTCGATGGGGCAGGAATCCATCCACTGCTCCGGAAAAGCAAAACTGTTCATTTTTCTTGATATGTACGTAAAGACATTTTATAAATACAAAAATTACCTCAAGTAATCACAAAATAACATTTTAAAACGGATTATGGCTATTGTTTAATGGAGGGTTTCTCGATGTTTTCCCACTGATGAAACCCCTGAGACTGAGTGAGAACATTTTGAATCTAATATATATATATATATATATATATATATATATATATACGCACATATATATGTGTGTGTGTGTGTGTTTGTGCGTGCGTGTGTGTGTGTGTGTGTGTGTGTGTGTAATTATATATGTCTGTATAGCTGTTAAGATCCCTGAAACGGTTACATAGTAAACAACTGATGATCCCCACAAAAGAAACTGTATACATTTTACCACAAAAACAAACCATATGTAAAACAAAGGGAAAACACTGAAGAAAATTACATGAATTGCGAATACGTGACTCATGTGACACAAAAACCTTTTAAAAAAAATGTTCTTAATGTTTACAGTTTAAAGCTGTAATGTTCTCTAAACTATATATATATATATATATATATATATATATATATATATATATATATATATATATATATATATATATATGAGGATCGGCTCAGCTTGGGTTATAAAGCATATCATGTGAAAACACCAAACTAAAGTCCCAAACTCAACCAAAAATAAAATACGACTATAGTTATTTATATCTTCAAAGTTTTTTTTGCAAACATTAAACATGTCTGAAGTCTGATACACTGGACGTATTTAGACTTTTTGCATCAATGAGACTTATTTCATTCGAAACTGTGAACAATTAATCCCTCAAAATCGACCAAATACATAATGCAGAAGCGACGTGTTTCACGGAACCCAGTTTGAGAAACCCTGGTCTAATTAGACAGATGGAGTAAAAAAAATGGACCCCCACCCACATTCGAAATCGTAAATCTACACCTGATACCTTAAATTTTCTTTTAATGGTAGGATTCGCTACTAATGATTCGCGTTTAAAAAAAACGATGTGAATCTGTGAGGCACGTTTTGGCAAAAAAGCCAAGATTTTCCGCTTGATTTTTTTATGTACAAATTATCTCATGTTGACGTGCCTCTTGGAAACGGAAGGTATATTTCAAATCTAACGAATGAACTGCATAGTATCGTACGTAGAATGAATCTTGTATCATGAATGTTTCATGTGCCAAAAGTGATAGAAAGAAGATTTCCGTTTTTATTTTCAGCTACTGGAATTCAATTCTAGGAATAATCCTGTTTGGAATTTAGTCTAACTTTCGGTTATCAAATGGGAAATGCTGGTAATACATTATCGTATATCCCGGCGTATGGGTCACTTTCCCATAGTCTTCCCCATAATGGATCATATTAGTTTGTTTTGACCTTTCAACTTGATACTCTGATGAATGCAATGCTACCTGACTTTTGAGACTTGACTACTCCGGCATATATTGGAAAGAACTTGAAGTAACACCTTCGTTTCGGGTCTACTTATACATCTGCACATACCGTGTTCAGCCACGTACTAATTCTCTGAATCCACTATTTTAAATACTTAAATACGTTATTTATGTGTTCATTCAATCATCTTATAAATATAAATGTAACCTGCGTAAGTGAGCCCAGTGTAAAAGACTAATTGATGTATACTATGAAATTACATCCATAAACAATACATTATGATAATACCCTATATAACATAATGAACTACCTATAGTCTGGTGTAAGGTATATTTTGGAATCAAAGCTAAAGGAGGGATGGTGCTTCATCAACACTGCTGGGCGCCATGTTAATATAATTGTTTTGTTTTTGATTCCCCGAAACGGTTACCCAGTTAACAACCGATTATTCCAACGAGAGAAAATTTACACTTAGTACCATAATATCATAAAGTGTGTAAACATTTAAAAGAATACTGATGAAAATTACGTAAATTACATTAACAGATAATGGGAAATAAGTGACTGAAGAGACATAAAATTAAATTTAAAAAATGTCTTTTAATGTGTTTAGTGTTTAAAGCTGTAAAGCATGATATATATATATATATATATATATATATATATATATATATATATATATATATATATATATATGTGTGTGTGCGTGTGTGTGTAATCTATTATAAATCAAGGTTTATCACTGTGTTCTCGTTCCAAACATTGGCACACCCCAAGAAAATTTGGCACACATACTCAATAGACCCAGGGGAATGTTTTAAAGTGAAACGTTTTTGAGAAATTTTTCAAGGGTTCATGTGGAGGGAATCTTCTATTAACAATAAAACTATAATGCTAAACTGGATCCTTACTCTCTGTTCAATATACACATACATACCAGCTGGAAACCGCCCAGCTAGTTTTCCCTATAAAAGAAAAGAACGCCTCTTCAAATGTTATTATTATAAATTTATAGTGGCGTAGTTAAAAGAAGCGAGCAGAATTCATTGCCGGCAGTAATCTTGCGGCTAAGACCTCGGCTAAAATAGCTCATCGTTTTGTGTAATCAGATATGAGATATGCCCGGGGGTGTAGCGCAGCCGAGCGGCACAGAGCGCACCGTCAGAAAAATGTTCATTGAAATAGACAACTGGGAGATCCCATAAACACCAACACAGCAGTAAGGGACCTTAGAGATAGAAGCTATGGAGAGACAAGATAAAAGACCTCTGCTTCAGAAGTAGAGAGTGGCAATGTACGGCACACACGGGCCATAGCAGTTTTGGCAACGCATCAAGTCGTCTTACGATAAAATGTGAACATAGTTCTTCCTGCAAAGCGATAAGGCCGCAGCACGTATCTTTCTTTTTCTCTACCCACAACTATAACGAGATACTATGTGATGTTAAGGCAACATCGCACTTCGGAATAGAATTAAACACACCTGAAAGTAAGACTATAGATGCGTTAGTTATTTTCTTGAGTGAAGGCAAAGGCAGTCGTCACAATATCGAGGTAAAAAAAGACCAAATAAAAGAAATAGAATATTTATGACCAGCAAATAAGAATCTATTGGAACTTGCCATTAGTCTATAATTGAACGACCGTCGCGTCAAAATCTGAAGTCACGTAAAGAAAAATCCATCGGTGATAAATATGGTCAGAATAAATTCTATCTATGACATAACTGGCATCTTCGACGAAAAAAAAACCCCATCTAAAATGGAGTAAAAAACATCTGGATTTTTGAGAATCTAGATATAATTGTTTGAGATCGCTAAAAATTGCCAAAAACGCTCGTCTTCCCAAATATCGAAAAGAAACCTTTCAAATGGGATTTAATGGAGTACTGATGCTAATTTTCTAATCTGCTGACAGAATGGTAAGACCAGGAGCTCTCGAACGCTCATACACATAAGTACACGCACATATGATAGGATCGAATCTTTTGCCATCTTTGATGGCTACAGTAGTTCAATTAGGTGACAAAAATGACATGTACGAAAATTTACCGTTAAAGTTCTAAGTAGATTTATCATTAAAATATAAAAAGATGTTAATATAATCCATGATATCAAACAAATGCATTGAAGCTCTCATCCACTGGAAAGGTTACGTATAGAGTCAGGGCCAAAATCTGATACAAGAGGAATTAATGAAAGAATCAAAATCATCATCAACCGTTATAAGTTCACTTACATCTTCTGCCCTGTCTAACTAACCAACCTTTCTATTTCATCTCTCCATCATGTGTCTGGTCTGCTTTTACTATACTATCTTGTTTATATTTTGAAGATTTCTTGCTGCAGAATCAAGTTACAAGAAAATTAGTCTCATTAATGAGAAGCAAGTAATTCTCCTCCTGAGAACAATTAAAACATTTGAGATATTTGAAATTAAATGCAGAATAGAAATGTCAGGCTACAAATCTTGCTGTGAACTCCTGACACAGTGATTTGAGTGAAAGAAATTACCCTTGTCAATTTACAACCATGATACATCTAATTTATATTTCGACTACTCTAAGTGTAAATCCTTTGGTTACAATGGAATAAAGACATAAAAACAAAACAAAAAAAATCCCAACAAATTTTCAATTATCAGAGTAAAATCTAATCATTACGTTATGTAATTATACTTTCTGGAGCCTTCGTATGACTTTTTTGAGTGCATATAATCATATAACCTGTAAAGCTTTACAGTTTAACACTAAAAATGTAGAAGAAATATTATTAGATTTGTCATTTCAGTCAATTATTCCGAAATATCTTATAATGCAAATGATGTGATATTTTCAAAGCATTGTATGCTTAACAGAAAATTATATATTATAGATATTATAGTATTATATGTGAATTTTCTCATAGGTATCATCATTTATCAACCATGTAACTGTTTCGAAGATTTGAAATAAAACAGTTATTCTAGCATAGCTCCTCAGCTGTGTTGATCAAACAACCCCACTCAAGCTTTTACATTCATATTCGACTTACAATTTTTTTTAGAGTCATGTCATAATCCATGTAGTTTTCTTTATAAACATGACTTTATTTCATATATGACTATTATAATCTCTTGCAGATGGATCTTATCTTATCATAAAATAAAGGACTTACTCTCGTAGGCTGATCCAAACCATGTGTATATATATATATATATATATATATATATATATATATATATATATATATATATATGAAATGTTTATAGGAAATAAACAGTGCACCATGTTTCGGAAAAGGATCATAGCAATAAATCAATTAAACAATTGTTTGTAATAATAAATAATTGTTTCATCTGGCTATCAGAATACGACTGAACCGTTGTAATGTGAAACCTATATAACACAATAATCAATCATATATATATATATATATATATATATATATATATATATATATATATATATATATATGTATGTATATATATATATATATATATATATATATATATATATGTATGTATATATATATATATATATATATATATATATATATATATATATATATACATTATTGTGTCATCCATAGACAGCTGTTTCGATGTATTACATCTCTTCAGTGTGGCTATAGACTTTCCATTAACCCATCCAGTACTGGAAGGCAGGATTGAAGCCTATATATATATATATATATATATATATATATATATATATATATATATATATATAGTTATGAAGTTAGCTGGAAATGAAAAATCAAGGCAATTTTAGCCTGTCTCAAAGCCTGACTTATAAAACGAAATTTTAGACCCGTGAGGCCAAGGATAATCCTGTAACTTCATAAAAGTACATGGCGTCACTCTCAGTTAAATTCGGTCAGAAATCGATAATTCTTGGTGAACATTCTTCGAGTCGTAAACGGATGGCGTGTTGTTCACGAGCAAGCAGGATTCCTTTTTTTAATTAGCTCTGCTTGTGCGACGCACCGAAATGTAAAGGAGAGAACGACTCTCTTATTCGAGGTAGGTGCAGTCCAATGGAAAACGAGCGAGTGATCTAACGTCACAAAAAGAGATTTCATTCTTAAGAAAAAAAAAATCTAAAATTACGAGGACAAACAAGAAAAAAAAGTACAGGAAGTGTTGTGGGTCGTATAAAGACTATCGTTATTTTCTAAGTGCACATTGAGGTAAAAGTGCAGAATCTCTGGTCGTCTCTGGGATTCCATCAAGAAACTTCTGCATCAACTAAATAATACAAAAGTTTTCAAAAACAGACGAAAACGAACACAGGAAAATGTAATCTTTTCAAAACGTTCTGTTTATAACATCTTGGCACGACTTCTGAAGCTATTTTTACAATAATTTGCTAAAACATTCCTCCTGCAAATATAATCTACGAAAGACCAACAACAATATCCTGTTTCTGCCATACCAAGCTGGTGGATAGGATTATGAACTTTTTTTTTCAAAATACGGTGTAAGCATGAAGTCTTTCCTTGATTTCAGATACGGAGACGCCATTTTGGGACTATTGATTGTGGTGCCATCCGTTCAGAAAAAGATGTTCGTGTTAAAAACCATCAACTAAATTTCTTCAGTTTCCAAATGGGTCTGTCCGATGAGCTATCTGTGTATATATATGTCTCGTGAGAGGGCTTGGAAGCTGAAACATCTCACTATTTTTTTTATGTCAGTTTTTTTTCCTGAAAATTTATCTCAAATAGTCTTTCAGGGTGAGTTTATGCAAAATTGATCCCATTGTCTGCGTCCAGAGACGTTCATGCTTGTTCTTTTGGAAATTTGAATGTTTTAGTGATCACGGCCCAACAAATGACGAAACAAGTAATTCATTCATTGACAACTACTTTTTACCAATTTTCAAGTTGATCACCCCAAACACGACATGATGCCAAAAGTGTGGTACTGACCACCGCTTTTTACCGATCTTTCAGCTGATCACCCCTAACATGACATGATGCCAAAAGAGCGGTACTGACCACCACTTTTTACTAATCTTTTGACTGATCACCCTTAACACGACATGATGCCAATCATATGACGATTTCTATTGACGGACTAGCCAGATGCATCTTACATAGCTTTTGAGATGTATGTATAATCAGAGGAGGATCAAGACTGTCTAGATTTGTTATTTTGGTCTGTTTATAAGAGTCCATACGGCTGAAAAAACTCGATGTATTTTTTCCCCTTAAAAGAGATTCAAAGTCCCTCGAACAAACAGCGAACACTGTTGGAAACTGAACAAATCAAAGAGGCAGCACACAACAACATGTCGACTGAGTGTATATAAGTTTTTGAAAAAAGTCTAACCCTGGTGTGGCTTCCGCTACTCAACAGGGACAAGGTGTAGAAAACAAGGCCTAACAAGTAAAGAAAAAAATATCATGGAATCGAACGTTATAGGGTTGTTACCATCGGAGAAAAACATTCTGTTTATCACCATCTCAAATTTGGATGGACCATTTGAAAAAGATCGTAGAATGTATCAGCGGAAACTTTGTGTTAACAGTAGAAACATCAGTGGGTTCAATCTATCGAAAAACTCTTTGAAATCAAGATTGTGCTCTTAAAAAAGAGAGAGTTATTGCAGCATGGGAAGAAGCATGTCGAAGTGGAACATGGTATCGGATTCATCGTTGCGTTGTTACGAGACGAACTATCAAGATAGATAACTAGAAAATAATACCGAAACTCTTTGGTACAGAACAAGACCCCCCAAAAAACAGGTAATAGGATGCACGTAAAGTGATGGAACGGGTTTACGGAATTAATTATACGGCAAGGCTTGGTTTGGGAGAAGTAGGTATACAGTGTTATCTCCATTAGTTGACATCGAATCTTGAAAAAAAAAACCCTTGGAAATTGTTACGTAAGTAAATGCAGCAGCCCCTTTTTCTCCCCACTTTGCACCAAGTACCTTAACCCTACAAATGGCCTGCACGACCAATCAGCTAAGTGGGTTAAAGTTTATTCTCTCTTTGCTCGCATTTGTGTTTCGATGGGCTCTCTAGGTTATATTTTTGTAGCTAAAACCTTGAAAGTTCTCATGGTTATAACGGTTAGCACCATCTTCAAACGTTATCTCTTAAGTGCTTTTTTTTCTCAATCTCTTCGGTCATTTACGATCAACAATGTCCAAATATTGTGCTGGTATCTTCTAGATCATTTTAGATAGATGATCAATCAATTTTAGATACTCTTTTAGATAATTACTTCTGGTGAAGGCACGTGCTACGGTGAATCCTTTATGCGCGCTATGGATATAATAATACACTTTATGGTTATCGAAATAGGTTTCTGAGCTGTTAATGGTAGTGTCTATTATTTTCAGAGGGTAATTCATCGTTAGTATTCACGCTAGATTCTACATTGTTTCTCACAAAGAAAACAACTGGGCTAATGGCTTCCACGCTTAATATTTAACAAGAAAATACGCAAGCCATCTGCTTAGTACAATTGGCAAGTTTTGACACATATAACAACAAAACAGGTCTGGTTAGTCACTCAGTAGAAACCTTCAAGTGACCCACGTCTTCTTGTCAGCATGCCATTGTGGGGTGATCAGTTGAAAAATAATTATAAAAAGAGGCTTCATCCATCGATGAATAACTCCGCACACCTTTTGTATGCTGGATGGTGATCAATAAAAAGAATCTGATTTTCTAAAAAGACAAGCGTGAACACTGCCGGACCTAAGGTAAAGGACCACTTTAGTATAAACTTATATCATAAATTGAACTCTTTACTAAAAACCTACATTGGGTTGGAAGAATTTCTAGTTGGAAAAAGAGTTTTTTTTTCAGACGTAAGGAATACATGTTTAGATCATCAGCCCACTAGTTCTATTACTACGTGATCTATACACAGCTTGCCAAACCCACTTAGAAACTGAAGAAACTCATGTTGGCAGTTTTGATGATAGTTTTGTTTGGCGGTCTCTGAAAATATTTGTATTCTTAGAACTATAAGTTACAAACAGTTGTTTGTATAGAATTTGCACTCATGTAATTCTGGCTCTTAATGATTTATTTGCCCAAATGACAGTCAGTAAATGCGAATATCAGGTGTTGCAATCTTTGAGGAACCATCTGTTCCAGTTGTCTGTCTCCCACGTAGTCGTGGGGTCGGGGTTGGTTAGGATTAGGGTTAGGGTTCTTTTCACATGCCTTGCGTAATGAAAAGAGGAAGACTATGTCTGTTATCTTGCCTCATTATTCAAGATTTACAAAGGGTTCTTTTTTTTTTTAAATCGTTTTTATTTTATACGGTGATGTAGCGTGGTGTTAGCGGCACAGGAGAATGGACTCGGCAGGCCGAGTTCAATCTCCAGCTCTGACAGTATGTCTTCAATTCACACTAATGGCTCTCGGGAAAGGCATGCATTCATTTCTTCTCCCTCCAGCTAAGGAAAAATATCGCTTGGGCGAAGTGGGTGACGTGAACATCGGAAGCTTGTTGTCTCTTAAGTCTATTTTACAAGCAAGCTGATGCAAGATGAAGTGATATGAGAAGCTCGGGTTAGGACGACTGACGCTGTATCCAGAGTAAGAATACTAACTTTACTTCTTTAGTTTTTCTACTTATATCTCAGCAAGTAGATATTTGTCAAAGTCTTCATTTCTTTCTCTTTTCTCTTTCTTTCATTATTCCTCTTTTTCTCTCTTTTGTGTTTTTTCTTGTTTTTTTACCTTTGTCGAATTACGTGGCCCTTCAAATGGCCTCCCCGACCAACCGGCTATCTAAGAGCTCGTCTGTGTTTCTGTGTGTCTGTTTGTATGTATCACTGGACGTCCATGGTCATATTTCTGGAGTAAACACCCTTGAAAATTTGAGTTTGTATGTGAAACGTTTTAAAAATTGTTTTTCGGGTCCCTATGTTGGTTTTGGATTAACAATGCCCGAATCTTGTTCTATCACTACTTAAAAAAATAATATTAGATAAGAGATTTATTCATTGTTAAGTTTTCAGATGATTACTTCTGGTACATGCGCGTGCTGCGTGGACTCATTTATGCAAGTTACAGATATTCAAACTATTCTTCTATTATTTTTGTTCCCTTTCTTTCGATTGCTACATTTTGTTTCTTTCTTTTGTATAATTTATTCCATTCTTTTTGCCATAAGTTCTGTCTATGTCCTATCATTCTATTTCAAGAATTCTTCCCCTATGTCTCTCAATATCATAGACTGCCTCCTTTGTTATTTCTTCCTTTCTTCGAAATTTTTCTAATCGGTTTTCACTTATTACCATTTTTCATTTTTTTTTTTAATTTTCTTTCGCGTACCCCTTCCTTCTCTTCTCAAATTTGCCTTTTTCACTTAGTTTCTATTTTTTCTGAATTGTCTCCGTTTTCATCATTTCTATTCTTCCCCTATATTCTTTGTCCCACAAACTTCGTTTAGACTCCGGTCTTTCTTTCTCTTATTCATTCTTTTTTTTTTTTTTTTTGCACTTCTTCTTTCCTTCACGAATTTTACATCCCTCTCTGTCTTTCTCTCTCTGTCTGTATCTCGTCGAACAAATGAAACTGATTCTTTCTTCTTTCTTTCTTTCTTTCTTTCTCTCTGTCTTTCTTTTCGTCTCGATTTTTTTGAGATACTGATTTCTCTTTCCGTCTCTCTCTCTCTCATTATTTTTTTTCTTTCTATCTCGATTTTCTATCTTCTCTCTCTCTCTCTCTTTCTTTCACCTTCTCTCCCAGTGTCTTGATTCTCCAACCAATGAAAATGAATTCTCTTTCTTTCACTCCCTCTTTCTCTCTCCCACTTCCTTCTCGATTTCCTTCCCTCTCTCTTTTAATTTCTCTTTCACTCTATATAGATAACGAATCGATCTCCGTTCGTGTCTACAGCTGATTAATTTCTGGTAATACAATATTGACTGAATAACACCAGCTTTCATTAAAATCAGGTTTATTATTTTATTCATCATCTACACAGAGGTTGGGGCAACGCTGACCCCGCTGGGTCATCAAAGATCTTATCAACTATTGATATCCACGCCCCTCTGTCTCTGGCTAGTTGTCGGTGTTCTTCAAGTTAACCCACTGCGTCAATTTCAAGTCTTTGGGGTACGTGTGATCATTTAGTGTGGTTTCAGATTTTACGAATGTACTGAAGTAATTCAAATTTCACCGGCAGAGTTGTCTTTATCCTTCCTTGCTTTCTCCTGTCATTTGATTTATGTTTGAAATAAAATCTAATTGCTTTGTTTATGGGCATGTTGATGTCTTGTGTAAGAGTGTAGAAAATCAGGTTTCGATCATTAGATATTGAATAAGTTAAAGACTGCAAGACGTAGACTAGACGCCCTCTGGCAATGAAGTGATGAGTTCGATTCTAAACCGAAGGCTTATCCTCTATGTCATATCGGGCTGTTATTCGACGCCATAGAAATAATGCACCGTATTGGAAGTTATATAAAACAAGAAATTGAGATTGTGGTGGTGAGAAGTTGTCAAATTGAATAAATGTAATGCATTATAATGCTACAAATAATAATAATAATAATAATAATAATAATAATAATAATAATAATAATAATAATAATAATAATCTGTCAACAGTGAGCTAACAAAGGAAGGGAAATGAAAGCGGAATTGCAAACCGCAGCACTGACATGGTAGGCGAAAGAGAGAGGAGACGTTGGCTGAAGACCTGAGGAGACTTATTGTCACTCAGCCTTCAGCAATGATCCCTGGGCAACCGGTGTGAAACTGTAAACTGCAGTTCTACTGCAACCTATGAGTACTAGGAGAGAACGGTGGGAGACTTGAGGAGACTTGCTGTCACTCAAACTCCAGCGGTTACCACCAGGCAACTGGTGTGAGATTGCAAATTTAAATAGCAGAAATCTAATAAAAGGAATGAACACTTAGGCTGTGTCAGTAGTTAAGTATACAGGACCATTCCTAGGATGGACAAAGGAAGAGCTCCAATCAATGAATAGGCGAACAAGGAAACTTATGACGATGCATAAAGCATTACACCCTAGGGATGATACAGATAGACTATACGTTAAGAGAAAAGAAAGTGGTAGGGGGCTCATCAGCATAGAAGATTGTGTCCAGAGAGCTAAAGTAGTCCTAGATAGATATGTGCAAACAAATAGTGAAGAAATCATAAAGAGTGCGAGGGATAGTGCAACAAACAATAAAGTAGAAAACAATGGAACAGTACAGCAAACTAGAAAAGAAAAGTGGGAAGGGAAAAAATTGTACGGCGAGTTTAAAAGACAGATACAAGATATAGCAGACGAGAAATCATGGACGTGGTTATGAAAGGGAAACCTTAAGAGAGAAACAGAATCACTCATCATGGCAGCCCAAAACAAAAGCATAAGGACAAACTACATAAAAGCAAAAATCGACAGAACACAGACAAACAGCAAATGCCGCATGTGCGGTGAAAGAGATGAGACAGTAAACCACATAACTAGTGAATGTAGTCAACTCGCCCAGAAGGAGTATAAGCATAGACACGATAGAGTAGCAACGATGATACACTGGGAACTAAGCAAACAAATGGGATTCAACCATGGGGAAAAGTGGTATCAGCACAAGCCAGAGGCAGTTTTGGAGAATGACAACCACAAACTACTCTGGGACTTTGACATCCAAACTGACCACCTCATCCAGGCAAGAAGACCGGACTTAGTAATAGTGGAAAAAAAAGGAAGGCCTGCCAAATAGTAGACGTTGCTGTGCCTGCAGAACATAGAGTAAAAAAGAAGGAGGGTGAAAAAAGGGAAAAATACCAGGACCTAGCAAGGGAGTTAAAGAAAATGTGGAACATGAAAACCCGGGTAGTACCGGTCATAGTGGGAGCACTAGGAACTGTCCCCAAAACGCTGAGGGAGAGACTGGAGGATATCGGGATTAGGGGGAGGATAGAGACCGTACAGACCACAGCACAACTTGGAACTGCACGGATACTGAGGAAGGTGCTAGAGATATAAGTACTGCAACGAATAGTAGCTCAGTCATGATATGCGAAAGAGGGAGGAGACGTTAGCTGAGGACCTGAGGAGACTTATTGTCACTCAGCCTTCAGCGATAACCACTGGGCAACCGGTGTGAAACTGTAAATCGTAGAATTACTGCAACCTATGAGTACTAGGAGAGGAGGGCTGGAGACTTGAGGAGACTTGCTGTCACTTAAACTCCAGCGGTTACCACCAGGCAACTGGTGTGAGATTCCTAATAATAATAATAATAATAATAATAATAATAATAATAATAATAGAGTGTGGGGAGGAGGGCTGGAGACTTAGAGAGACCTACTGTAACCACTTGGCAACTGGTGTGAAATTGCAATTTTCTCCACTTTGTTTGCGCTCCAATTCGACGATCTCATTGGTTGATGTACATCCCTATTATGACGTAACAGAAGACAATTACACCGTAGAATCTTTCAAGGCTTCATGTCTGATGAGCAAACCCACATTAAAAGCAGCTTGAGATGAGTTGAGACTTGGAAAAAAATGAAGCTAGGATGCTGAAATCATTAAAAATAAATTATCTAATAAAATAGCTTTAGGCCTCTCAGTGCTGATCCATGCATAAATTAATATCTGGCGAGTATATTCTAATAATAATAATAATAATAATAATAATAATAATAATAATAATAATAATAATAATAATAATAATAATAATAATAATTAAAGATTGATTGAATGAGCAAATTAACGATATAATTTTAAAGTACACTCATATTATCTGACCATAAAATCAAAATGGTTTTTACATTCTCCCAACATTGATTCATAATCACTGGCGTCCGCTTTCACGTTTTCGGTCAAAAGAATATATTCGACGGATGGAAAGTTTGGAAAAAATCTAAATCTAAATGACGGGTAAGGGACTTGGGATTGCTCAAGCTGTGACTGGTACTAAGCAGTCACCGTTTATATTGATATTTTGATCCCCAGCTGCAGCCTCTGTAATGTCCCAACTTGTAAAACCCGCGCCGTTTGATAGAAAGCCTGTTCCTTTGTATGAAAAAAGACTGTCCATGGAACACTTGGCCCAAGAGGACAATCGACCCCTGACAAATGGCCCATTACAATTGACCTTTCGATATGGCTGAGTTCATTTACATTGACTAATTCTTCATTTCCACAGACTTTGCCTCTGCATCTGTTGTTTGTCAGGGGAGATCTATCCGGGGTAAATATCCAGGGTAGAGTCATCCCAGAACCCTGATCCAGCAGATGTGCAAATACCCCACTATCCTACAACACCATTCCCATGGACACCCATGGTCATAATATCCCAAGTTTAAAAAAATCTGTTGAATAGCAATTTTCTCCAAACTACTCATATCATTCGCTTCAAACGTATAATGCTGCAGTGTGTTATAAATATGCACCGTGCGCCATCTGTTGGTAACCCGACCCAACAATAACAAACCAGGGTTTATTAACTGGTAATGTTGCTTGAAATATTTGCATTGAGCTTATAAAAGAAAACAGAGATCGTGAGCAAATCATTTTAATTGATGGTATCATTTCTGTTACGTAAAGTTTGGCTCTAGAACGAGTAACGATAACATTAAATTATGCTTTACCTTGCCAACAATTTTAGGAGAAGTATATGCTATCACTGGTTTCAGTTCGTTTGTCTTTCTGTCTATCTGTCTGTCCTTACAATATCACAAAAAGTTCTCAATGAATAACAATGGAACTTTATGGAACAGTTGGTCATGGGCTAAGAATGAAGGGTTTGTATCAACTCGTGTCCGTATGTCCACATGATATCTCGAGAAGTTCCAAATGAATTTCAATCAAATTCAGCAGCATGGCCATGGGCTAAAGGAGACATGCATGAATTAAACATCTCAAAAGTTTCTCCATGAATTTCGATGGAGCTTCATGAAACGCTTGGCCATGGGCTAGGTATACAATATTCAAATTCGGAGCACGACCAGGATCGATTGAGTTTTAATCATTATTCAGCAGGAAAAGAGGTTAAAACTAACAATTATTCAAAAAGCCAACTTAAGATTTCAGGGGAAGTAACTCAATATGTATACATCAAAGAGCTCTGTAAGGTTTGGTTTTGTTATAGAGAGTCCATTGTGATCAGTCTATATGCAAACTAAGATACCACTTTTTATATCAGCCCCTTTGCGTGCATTGTGGTTACTCCGCTTGCCTTTTGCCCAGTAGTGGTCACGAAGGAAGTTTGAATTCTCAAAAAAAAAAAAAAAATGTCAATGCTACTGGATACAAAATACGGATCAATATAGCATAAATTCTGTCAGAGTATAAATTTGGTCAACTTGATTTCTAATTATGACACTAGTGCTGTTTTCCACGGGGAAACATCTAAATTAGCGTAAGAATACATCTAAAAACGTCTATGTATTGGAGAATCTAGATGTGATTTATAAAACTGTCCGAATAAGATCTCCTAAAAGTCCAAAGAGGTTTTGTTCCAAAAACATTTTTGAAGGGTTTTTGTGAAGTTCTGATGCCAATTTCTAAGTCTGTTGACAAAACAGTATTGCCAGGAGCGCTAATAAGCAAACAAACAAACACGTACACACATAAAAAGAGATAGAAACCTTCACCATCTTTGATGGCAACGTTGATTACATAGTCCGACCATACACATAACAAAGAAACCGAAGTTGACTGTATTTGTTTTGGTGGCAGTTATGGTTGGCGGTTTCGAATAATTCATAAAAGTTTAAAATTAGGTTACCGAGCGCGAAACGCGTGGTAACAAAACTTAAGTTTGAGAGCGTGTGGCAACTTTCTGTGTGCATTTTCAAATAGCCCCGTCCCCCTACGTCGGCTGCACCTCTGTGTCGCCCATGGTGAGAGAGAAATGAAACCGCCATTCATATAACTGAATGCACCAATTAGTTAAGAATGAGTACTAAAATAAACATTACTAGAAATATCTCTACGTACAAGTGAGTGGTGTCTGTCTATCTCTCCCTTTGTCTGTCACGCTAAAGAAAGCACCCAAATTTTGTTATGCGTATCAATGGACGGGGGGGGGGTAAAATGAGAAAAAAAATTAGGGTTGAGGTTCTATTTACAATGTAAATGTATACAATGAAATGAGACGTCATATAACGGTTGGAAAGCATTTTGTATAAAAAGAGACGTAATGAAAAGTTAAAAGCCAATATGCATGAACCGTAAAGTATTATATAAAGGTATCATGCAATCAATGACGTGTGAGAGCAAAACCCGGAAATTCATAAAACAACCTAAAATTCGAGCCAGAACCGCACAGAGGGCGATAGAAAGAGCTATGTTAGGAACAGTTCTTGTGATAGAAAGAGATCAACATGGACCCGATAGAATGCCAGGGTGAATGATATTGTACAAGTTATTAAACAACAAAATAAAGTTGGGCTGGAAACATAGTGAGAAGAACGGAGAACAGATGGAAAAAAGAGCTAACCAATTGGGGCCAGTGGGACAGTAAACACAGTAGGAAAAAACAGTCATATGACGAAAGGATGGGATAGGAAGGTTTATCGATGAGGCATGGCAAAGACTAACACAATCACGCTCGTCATGGTAGGAGATTGAAAAGGCCTTTGTCCAGCAGTTGACTTACAAAGGCTGATTGTGCAATGTGCAACTGGGGGAATCATGCTCGACATCACATGGAGAAATCACAAAACATCTCAGTAAAGGGAGTTGGGGATATCATCGAATCTATAAGAACACTCAAATGGCAATGGGCTAGCCAAGTTGCAAGAATGTCAGACGACTTTTGGGCATCACAACTCACAACGTGGATCCCCAGAGATCATATGCGAAACAGTGGCTGGCAAAATATTTGATGGTTTGACGAACTAGACTAGTTCAGATTGCATTGGCTCCGAGACGCCCATGATAGATAGGAAGGTCTGGCAAATTCTGGGGAAAGTCTATGTCCAACAACGAACGCTGCAAGGCTACTGCTGATGAGCCTACTTCATATTGATTATGATTATGTTTGCAGACTGATGTTGTTTTGGCATTGATTTGAATAGGTTAGGGGCGTGTTGAAACATCCTGGTCTTTGTTCAATTGTCGTGTATTCTAAGATTAATGTAGACTCTTTATATCTTTCGATGTTTCATCTGGTCCTCTCTTAATCAATTCTGTCCTTTTCATATAAGAATCATGACCGATTTCGTTTAATGATTTTAATAACGGAAAAAATAACTCTGAAAATCCCATAAAAACTTATTACGCGCCGCTATTTAGTTTTTCATTGCAGGTTACGAGTCCTGCAGCAGCCCCATTTTCTTCGATTGTTTATTCTATTCACATTGTCCCAGACAAATGATACATCCATAGTGTAACAACGGGAGATCATTTCAAATAGAGTTTCGATATGATACAACTCAATTTATAATCATTCTGTTGGATCAGCTATCCATCTCTTAGTAACATAATTGTCACGTTGGAAGAAACAAACAGAGCCGATATAGATCGTGAATAAGCAAAATGAGAATTAGGAATTGAAACAGTTGATTGGGCCATTACATTACAGGCATCTGTTTAGCTCGATGGTAAGAGCATCGCTACGTTGAAGCGGTGACTAAATACGAAAATACCAAATGTGTACATGCGCACACGCGTGGATTAGTGAATAGTTATGACTTCAAACATGGAGGTATAGATGTTTACAAGGTTACGAAATTTGTTCTAAAATGTCATTTCTATTCTCTGGCGACACAAATCTTCAACTGGCTTTTATGCTTATTCATAACGTCTTAGCGTTTATCCCCCTCCCACTTTGACGTTGCTTTTTCTCTCTTCGCCCTTTCACTGTTCACCCTTGCTCTCTTCACCCTTTCTCTCTTCACCTTTTCTTGCTACCATCGCCCCTTCCGTTTTGTAACCTGATCCACCCCCATTTGCATATTGACTTTTTTGCGCCACCTTTTTTCCTTTTTACAGCCTCTTTGCCTTGACACTTCATTACAAACATTTATCCATATCCAAACAACGGACCTGTTTTTCCCATGACACGCTCAACCAATGTTTATTTCCCGCCTCCGGGCCTTTCCTTCACACATTCCGATGTCATCTCCATCTATTTCCAGGGATTCGGTTCCTAAAGCTTCTGCTTCTTGATATCCATTATTCTATGCGACCATCACACGCTCTAACACTTAATCTTTCCCCCTGGACGATTCATTTGTGTGAAATGCTGTCGTATTTATGCGTATGTAAGACCTTTTATCACTTGAGGATAAAGTGTGACAACGAATCTCGTAAGAATTCTCTGAGTAAAAGAAACCACCGTGTGCGTTTGGGTATTTTGTCGAGGTAGACTGTATGCCTAATATCATGAAAATTCTCTGAGTAAGGAAACCTGCACGTCTGTGTATACCCATTGGGGTAGAGTGTACGTCTGGTCTCGTAAGAATTTTCTGAGTAAGGAAACCTGTGCGTCTGCGTATACTCGTTGGGGTAGAGTGTACATATGTGTGAGAGGGGGTTTGTGTGTATGTGTGTGTGTGCATGTAAGTGCATATATGGACGCACACGCACGTGTCTGTGTTTATGCACACATGTGTTGGTGTGTGTGTGAGTGTGTGTGAGTGTGTGTGTCTTCTCTATTTCCTTATTAGAACAGCGTAACAGATCTAATATCTTGAGTCCTTTCTTACCCCTTTCCCTTGTTTCGGTCTGTTAACAGCCTGGGAACTCGGAGAGCATGAGAGAGAGAGAGAGAGAGAGAGAGAGAGAGAGAGAGAGAGAGAGAGAGAGAGAGAGAGAGAGTGTGTGTGTGAAGCGTAGGTTTGTTTGGGGTTATCTAGCCTGAGAAAACAAACGTATATTTGATTTAAAAAACGAGTTGCCCGATTTTAGATTATACAGCAAGATGAATACGAGAAAAAAAAAAAGCTAAAAAAGAGATAATTACAGGCGTCCCTAGGTATGTAACGGTTTTATATCTCACAGATCGCAATAAAAGGCAGATTGGTCGTGAACCTCAACGTTTCTGCCTATATTATCGGTTACTCCTCAAGAAAGCCACGAATAAAAACTGACTTTTTCATTGACTGGTGAAGATAACATTTTTTTGTAAACGGGACGAAAAATGGATTTGTTGTTCCGAGTTCAAATTTTGTCTAAAGACTCTGCGAGTACTTCACTCAAATGCGTTTGGGAAATACATGAATCCACCCACCCAAACTATGGGTAAAATTGAGGATGAAGTGAATGACATCCTTGGGGCATGTTTTGGTTTTGAGACGATTGCCATATACATCTCAAAACCTTGAGGAATTTCCAAGTTTAGCAAAGATAAGAGTGTATAGAAAACTTGCGATACATGATGCCTGGGCTTTGACAAGTTGTTGTCGTCGCCTGCGTAAGGGCACTATCAGAAACCGTTAACAAAAACTGTCATCGAATGTGTCAACATTGGTTTCTTCAGATTCAAAATCAAACTGGCTGGATGGCTTGTTATGAATGTAATTATCACGCGTATAGACCGCACTAATGAAGCTGGAGGGGTGAAATTATAACATTTACTCCTTAAACGTTTTCATGTTTTTTTTAACCTCCCCCAACAAATAGGTTTCAAATTGGGGTTTAATTTATATTGTAAGTTTATCCTAAATTGGTTCCTTGGTTTATATGTCTGGCAGCATTCATGCTCGTTTTTTTGAAAATTCAAATTTTTCTCCAGTGATTGCCACCAAAAAAATACGAATGAAATAACTAATCTTTTTTTTTCAATTTTTGAAATGATCACTCCCAACCCAGCATGCTGACAAAAGACGGTGGTTGCTTGACAGCTTCTATTGAGTAACTAACAAGACGTGCTTACATTCATTTTTTAATTATTAACATTTGAAACACCCAAATTGAATAAAATTGAAGGGGGATCAAATGAGGAATATTTTTTTATTGTTTAAGGGTTCTAACACATCAGCTATCAACGTTTACTTATTCGTGTATAAGAGCCATAAATTAAGTGGTACCAATAAATTGTCAGTCATGAGTAAGTTCATCTTATCTTCAGTCCGTGTCTATAAGCAAATAAACGTATGTGGATATATATCAATAATAAATAATCTCTGGCGAGTCGCCGGTGTTAAAATGTTGGAAACTTATCTTCGCCAGCGAAAACACCTTCTAAAAATTGCAGATTAGATACGTTTTGGGCTTTAATTCTCTTCTTTTTGGCAGCGAAGTAAATAGTGGTGGTCTTTTCACTGATCTCATTTTCAGATAATTCCCCTCAACATTAATCACAAAGATAGAAGCGTTAAGCAATGTTTTGTTGTGTGGTTGGGGCTATTCCCAGCGTTGGCCAATTCATTTCGGATACGCAAGCTCTCATGCGATCATTGAAGTTTTCCTGAGACGAACCTGGTCAGTTCCCAGATAGTTAAGCGTCTAGGAACACCAGATACCGTATGTAACAAGACGATTGTTCAGTGGCCATCTTAGCCTATGCTTTCCTGCCAATTACCAGAACATTGCAAAAGTAGGACCGGACTGTGAAACCAGTTTTTTTTTCTCATGCACACGATGTTCCTGGGGGGTACATGACAGTATGCTCTCCCAGGAGCTGCCTTACTAGTATCAAATGGCAGCTATCACATCACATCCCCAGGTGTGTACTGAAGGGGGTTTTCTCAGAGGATTTTGCAAAACATCAGTGCTCTGTCATGTCCTTGTCTACAGTCGTTCATCAAATTTATATATATATATATATATATATATATATATATATATATATATATATATATATATATATATATATATATGATGTAGGATTATGCCAGTAAGTCCACATCTTGGAAGATAGTTATCAGTGGAATTTTTCACCGTATAATGTTAGATCTATGAGATTAATATCCACAACTGAATTAGGTACATTATGAAAGGAGGGAATTATGTTGAAAATTAAATATTTGCCTAGATCAAATTTTTCTATTACTACGCTAAGGATTTAATGATCTCTCTCTCTCTCTCTCTCTCTCTCTCTCTCTCTCTATATATATATATATATATATATATATATATATATATATTTATATATGTGTGTGTGTGTGTGTGTGTGTGTATTTTTCGTCCAACAAATCATTCTTTAGCTACATTCTTCCACTTCCTTCCGTCTGAAATTATGCCGTACTAAATTGAGTAAATATTGAAATACAAGACTGCTTCATGAACCGTCTTCCCGAAATTCAATTTGAAAAATAAAAATTAAGTTTCATATCATTATATAGAAGACATAGAGGACATTCTCGAATCCTCTGTTTACATTAATATTTAAATCAGGGTCGGCAACTAAAGCTCGCACGCAAAATCCAAAACAGTACTTGGCCTGGGGGCTATAATATTCTTGTGATGGCCTAGGTACGATGAGTTATCTCTAAAGTAAGTTTGTTCATGAAAATCAGGTTACTCATTCAAAAGTTGGTGGGTAAATGTATTCATCAATATATTTTGGATTTCCACGATATTTATTCATTCATCAACCACTTTTTACAATTCAAGGTGCTGGGGTGAGGTTTTAGATCTTGGTTCATATTGCTAAAAGGAGACCTTGAAAGAAGACTTGCCCCATCTGTCCGGGTCTAACACCAGTAAGAAACACAGGCTGCTCATAAGAAAACATGGTGACGGGAAGTTTCCCCAACTTATATCTCTTTTTTGAGACAACCCGCTCAAATCCACAGGACCAGATTAAGCTAGTTTGATGCTTGTAGCATATGTTATAAAAAGCCACAAAATTGAGACAATGCATAAAAATATTAAAATGCATATTTTTACTTACAAAGTAATTGAATATCAGTAATTGTGTTACTTTGTTTTCGTTTTGAACTTGGATATGACTTCCGTTTCAAATAACTTCATATGTATGTATCGTATATGTATCACAAGGATACAAATTCACATACACCACAGTACTAAAATGACAACTCCAGTTAGACGTTATTATCAACTAAAATCGCTAATCGTAAACACCCAGTCATTCAAGTTGAAGGTAGTTTTTGTATTGCAATAATGGGGCAAGCATAGAATCACTGGAATTGAATTTACTGCCAAACTTTTGAAATAGCGGTGGCCGTAGCAAATTATATGTTTGCTTCATAGTTTATCCCGTATTGACAATGACAGGAATGCTAATTTCAGAATTAAGCCTCTAGATAAAACTCTCTTCTTAATGTTTATATCGATTGTTGAATTGTTTTATATCACAGCATGCTTCGGTCTTTTGTGCATTGTGTATAAGAAGTGAAAGGATGTAAAGGTGACTGAAACAAAGGCTGATAACACATTTGCGTAACATTTCACAACAAACAAATAGAAAACAAATCATCAAGTGTGAAAATGGATGCGCATTTTTGAATAATTCTTACCTTCGGCAGTTTGAGCTCTGACAAGGTTTTTTTTTTTTCATTTCAATTCATTGAAGTCACAAATATCAAACACTTACCTGAAAAATAAATGGAGAATGATATTTAGATTTTTGGTGAATACATATATATATATATATATATATATTGGCAGGAAATGTCATAAAATATTATCAAAACTTGCCATGTAAGATAAATAATTCGGATTTGAATGAACAATTGGATAAATAATGAAAGTGAGATATTTTGAAACTATATATATATATAAATATATATATATATATATATATATATATATATATATAGTTAAGAAAACTTCACAGTTTTAAATGCTTAACACATTAAAAATACTTTTTCGTGTTATTTCAGTCAATTATTTCCTAATATCTGTTAATGCAATTTATGCATTTCTTCAGTATTTGTCTTCTGTTTTACATATACTTTGAGTAAATTTTTCTATTGTTGGGATCCCAAGCTGTTTACCATGTAACCGTTTCGGGGATTAATAAAAACAATGACAAAAAATTGCAGCAATATGGTACCCCCACAGTGTTGAGCAAACACTCCCTCTTTTCAGCGATGATCTTGATATATATAGCTTATTCTATACTAGTAATTCGATATTTTAAATTGGGTATCATCATACTGTATGGTAAATAGATGTTATCTTATACTGCACATAATTTGATTTTTGAAACAGGAGTTACTTTCGTCGGTTACCACAAAACGTATTTGACGATGAGTGATCTGTAAGTATAAGAACAGACGTGACTCGCTGTTCGTGTCATTCTATTGAGTGTTCACCCATGTGAATAATCAATCGGTTGTGTCTGTTCTAATCTCAGACTGCAAGCAAACTGACTTATGATATCATCTATAAGAATAATAATTGCACACACATATTTAGAAGTGGATATAAATGACAAGATGAAAATGAATTCTGTTATCTTATATATATATATATATATATATATATATATATATATATATATATATATATATATATATATGGACTGATCTCCCGGCTTTACACAGTTAATGTATCATTCACCCTAGACAACGTAAATAAAATAAACAATTAGTGAAAATGGGGATCCTGCAGGAATCAAACTTATCACTGAGAGGTTAGTCGCTCCAACATAGTGATGCTCTTGCCATTGAACAAAAACAGCCGTCGGTAATGCAAAGGCCCAAATAACCGCTTTAGGCCTAAATTCTCATCTCGTTTATTCTATTTATGTTATCTAGGGTGAGTGATACATTAGCCGTGTAATAACGGGAGATCATTTCAAAAGAGACTCTATACAATAAAACACAATTTATATATATATATATATATATATATATATATATATATATATATATATGTATATATATATTGAAAATGTAGAATGCAATGATACCGATAAAACACTTTTTGTTGGTTTGCATACAAGTTTTCGTAATATAAGTTTTTTTGTGAATAACACCAACGGGAATGTACAGGTGTTTCTAAAGAGACTAACCAGAATTTTTGTAATGTTTGGGGACGTAAATCTTGATTTTATCAACGTCCTCAGCTGCATGGGTTCATCGAACTTTCTAAGTTCTCATTTCCTGTGTCTGGTCAACGTCAATAGAGACCTCTACACTAGATCTCTTTCTGGATTTCTCCAGGCGGTTATCCCCAATTATGGCCGTAAAACATTGAACCATTACTCAACTGGAGGTTTAACGGCGGTAGACTCCATACAGCAGGGGATAACCACCTGGAGGGCGTTTTTTTTCTGTTGGTGTTAATGGAAATCGAATGTAAAGGTGTTGTTTTTAAACAGGATAGCGTGTTGGACCTGCAAACCACTCAACAGCGGCTGATGCCAGAGCTTTGGCCGTAATATATCTGAGTAACCCTGGAAAATCTTTCTAAAACAGAGGTTTTTAGTCTGACCTATAAGGCATTTCTTACAGAATGGTCATTTGAGTTCATTGTTAAATTTACTTAGAACAAACGGAAACATAAGAATAGATATAGTTTTTTTAAAAACCCATTTTTTAATAGTAACTTAAACGATAATAGCTATTGTTGACTATTTGAAATTTCGAAACATTACTATTCGTAGAGTCTTTATTTTATTTTTTTTGATTAAAATACTTTGGAAGTCTTTTGAAATTATTGTTAAAAAACATCTCGAGTGAAATATGTAAAGCCTACAATCGTTTTCTCTTTAATTATTTTTCGTAAGAGCGATTTTCTCGTGACAAAAAAGTTAAACAATTTTCCATTATATATAAGAGGTTGATGATGATGTTGACTATGATAGTGTAATAATTATCATGATGTTAACGATGATACTGTTTTGATTATGGTGATCTTGATGATACTACTGTAATTATCATGATACTGACAATGCTTCTCATATTATTATGTAGAGAGTGCTACTGTTGGTAATATTACCATAATGTTGACGACGCTACTGTTATTATTATAATGTTGAAAATGCTACTGTCATTCTACGTTATTGGTGAAGCTACTGTTACTATTATGATGTTAACGATGCGTCAGTGATTATTAAGTAGAGGCTGCTTATTATGTAGAGGAATCTGTTGTTATTATTATTATTATTATATTGTCGATGACGCTACTGTTATTGTTATGATGTTGACAATGCTATTGTTATTATCATGATTCTAACAATACAACAGTTATTATAATGATATTAATGATACTACTGTTACTATAGGCAGAATAAATTCTCTTTGTATACATGCGTGTGTGTGAGTGTGTTAGATATACTTTTATCATTATGATGTTGACGATACCAATGTTGTTATTATGGTGATGTTGCTGATGATACTGATGTCAAGATGGAGTGTCTGCAGGTGTGCTCAAAAGAAAGACTGCAAGATCTAGTAAATGAACTCTTCTCTAATTTTTGGCATATTGATCGAGGGAAGGTGCATGACTGTACAGCGCACGTGTACGATGTTGGTGCTGCTTTGAGAAGCACCCAGCCAAGCAAATCTCGAATCGCATAAGTAATCAATTTTTCAAGCATTGGTAAACATTATAGAAATGCCTAAAAGTCTGCAAGAAGCAGCCAATATCCAAAAGAGATACCGAATTTGTTCACAACGAACCTGGCAACCCAGCACTTCCGATCCACTAGCAAGAACTCAAAAAGATTCTTTTTGGGTCACTGGAGATGGAATGATATTTTACCGAATTAAATTTATAAATTGGTTCCCCCTTATAGAATGAATTTTCTGTGGATGCATTGTATGTATATATTCATAAGTATTTTTATGTGTGTCTGTGTGTGAGAGATAGTGTTTTTTTCCAAGATGTATTATTAAATCATTCATGAAATAAAATACTGGAACAAATACAACATACTAATCAATGTAATGCCGGTTGGAATCGAACAAGACATAGGAATGAAACCAAAAAGTCGCATGACGAGCTGGAACTGCGCTAAAAAAAGGCTTGACAATCTATGATATACGAAAATGCATAATTGAGACACCCACGCACACAGGCACATATACACACACGTGCACACACGCAAACACACACATGCTATACACACAAATATATATATATATATATATATATATATATATATATATATATATACATATTTAAAAAAATAGGCATGTATTTATAAGTATATAGTGGTGGGTTAAAATAATGGAAACATCATTTTGATTACCAATATTAGTTCAAATATTTTGAAAATCTTTAAAAGAGAGTTGACACAGCTCTATTAATGATAACAACCTCAATACGTCGAGAAATTGATTCATACTGGTTTAGGACAATATCAAAAGGGATTGTTAACGGAACCTGCTCTAACTCATCAACGGACGTTGATGGAGGTTCTTCAGTTGCTGCATCAACTGTCACTAAAAATGCTCGATTATATTAAGATCTCGTGATTAAGGTGGGTGGGGGCAATCCAGGTGGTGGAGTCCATTTTCATGCATTTCAAACCGGCTTTTAACAAATCCAGCATTCTGAATTAATGCATTGTCGCACAGGAAAGCAGCAATGCTATTTGGGAAGAGTGTTTCACAATGGGACACAACTAGTCACCTAAAATAAAAAGACAGTCCCTGCTGAAGGAGAATTCCAAGATATTACCACCCACATTCAAAGGGACTTTTCAGTCATCCAGAGTTTTATGTTGTATTAATGTACTTCAGAAATAGTGAAATCAATGGGGGTGTCTATCATTTCATTTAACAAATATATATATATATATATATATATATATATATATATATATATATATATATATATATATATATATATATATATATATATATATATGTATGTATGTATGTATGTATGTATGTATGTACAGATTCATATATACATATACGCGCACGTATTTATACATATATATGTATATACTTACATATATACACACAAACATATACATATACATGCACATGCATCTATACACACATAAGCACACACATAAACAGATCTACACATATTCATATAAGTATACATATATAAACATTTTTGTATAAATTTATATATATATATATATACATATACATATATATGCATATTTGTGTTGATATAAATGGATATATATATATGTATATATATATATGTATATATATATATATATATATATATATATACTATAAATACACAACAGTACACAAATTTATGCATATTTCTTCGAATAAATATGTACATATAAATATACACTTATTTGTATGAATATATATATATATATATATATATATATATACATACATATATTTGTCTAAAAATATTCATACATATATGCTCATATTCGTATGAATATATACATACAAATATATATTCGTATTTGAAAAAAAATATAAATACACATATCTGTACAGAAATATACATATGTGCACATACTTATATAAATATATACATTTACCTATGTATACACGTATTCATATGAATATATGCATATACACGTATACGCACATACTTAAATGAATATACACAAGCATATAAATATACAGTTATAAACATGTATACACATGCATACATATATATATACGTGCATGTATACTCACGTATACTAATATACATATATACATATGTGTACTTCTATGCATATTTACGTATATACACATCTACATCCATATATACGCATCTAAATACATACACGTATAAGCAGATGCATATATACAAAAATACACATCTTATATATATATATATATATATATATATATATATATATATATATATATATATATATATATATATATATATATATATATATACATATA
This sequence comes from Thysanoteuthis rhombus, assembly GCA_963457665.1. Classification (NCBI taxonomy): domain Eukaryota; kingdom Metazoa; phylum Mollusca; class Cephalopoda; order Oegopsida; family Thysanoteuthidae; genus Thysanoteuthis; species Thysanoteuthis major. The sequence goes on from OY735199.1 coordinate 83,042,725, forward strand.
TATATAGTATTTATGTGTATTCAATAGATAATATTTGTCTTTACATGCTCTTCTGAATATAAGTGTCCACGAATTTTAATGATGGCAATTTTATTTTTCTTGAATTTGGCAACAGGGGATCGGGGAGAATCGTTCAAAGTTTTTTCCCCTGAAAATCCTTTTCTTCCACGAAATAAGATTTTCCTCATTAGAGCTGTTAGGTTTTTTTTCCACCAATAATCGATATCTCCCTACCTATCTTCATTACATTTTAGAAATTGTCAACTAAAACTGTCACCACAGCAGAGCTTTCTTCGGTTTTTAAATTGGTATGGTTGATTGGCTGGCTGTCCGTGTATGAACACATTAATATATCATATGTATATATCTCAATCATTGCTATCCAAATGCTCCGTTGTTTCTTAACAATTATAGATAATAAAAATTATAGATATATAACCCGACAAAATAAATATAAATGCGTTGTATTATTCGAAATTTAAAAAAAATGATCTAACGTTTTTATGCTGCGAATGTGTCATAAGGCCTAGACAGTGTTAATGGAATTAATAATCAAAGAAAGGTGCTGCAGCAGAAATCGTACCTACGACTGATAAAAAGCTACCTTAAGGGAGGATTTTGGCTTAAAGCATTTATCTAATCTCTGACTAATCAATGGTCTATTCAGCTCAATAGTAAGAGCGGTGCCATGTGTGTATGTATGCATGTATCTATGTGGGTATCACCAATTCCGGCTGCACAAGAGAAGAGAGGGCTGAAAATGACAAAATCGTATTACCATTATGTCTATAAAAGACTTCTTTTCTTTTATAAATTACCACCTAAACAGATCTTATTGGAAGGTTCAACGCTTCGATGGGTTATGCTAAATTGGTTTCTAGTTTGTGCTTTTCAGTGATCTAACAAAAGGTAAGAGAAGTTTTTAATTCATTGATCATCCATTTTTTCGAAAATTCTAATTTATCACCAGCATCACGGCATGTGACCAAGGAGAAGAAAACAAAAAAACAAAACAAAAACAAACAAACAACAAAAAAAAAAAAACAACAAAAAACGCTGGTCACGTGACGATCTATTTTGAATGCATAATCAGACCAGTAACTATATATTTTTCAACCCACAAATAAATCACTATCGGTTTACCCATGTAAATCACTTATCATAACATATGTTTGAACCCCTGCACTTCAGTATCTCTCCACCTATCAACATTATGTATATCACTATATATAATTTCAATCCTTACACACCAGTATCTCTCTTCCTGTCTTAATTACTTATCACAATATACTTTTTCAACCTCTATATATTCTTTCAACAACTATGCATACCACTATATTCTTACCTATCGCAAGTACACATGGCTATATATTTTCTTCTCCTATACACAACAGTATATATATCTACCCGTCTTCGTTATCTACCACTGTATATTTTCAACCCCTTATAAACCTTAATATCTTTCTACTTATCCTACATAAATCACTATACATTTTTCAACCCTTACACTTATTGTGGTATGAGTGTGTACGTGCGTGAGTGTGTATGAGTGTGTGAGAGAGTATGTACCTGACTGTTCCAAATGCGAGTCTCTTCGACAAACCATAATGATAGAAGAGGAAGAACAAATTCGGAAGCACTCAGAGATCACATACCTCTTCCGATACCATACTGTAAGTAAGAGCCGGATGGGAATTAAGCATAACCAAACAAGGGAAAATAATTTAAATGAACAGATATTGAGTTACATACAATGAAATCTAAATTTGACCTTTCTTATTGACTGTTCTTTTCACATTCCTTTTCCTGTAGAAAAATCAAGAAAAAATCACTCATTCGAAAACAAATTTCTGGAACCAACCCCACATTTGATCACATCTTTCCTAGCACATGACCAGACCTTCTGCGTGATTTGAATTCATTGAAACCCTGAAATGTTTATTGAAATGTTTATTGAAATGTTTATTACTTGAAAGGGACAAAATAGTGCATAGTTATCGAAGGAGTGCGAGAAAGTATATGGATTGAATGTTTGCATTTTGTTATTTGGTTTGAATCAATTTCTATTTTAATTTTTTGAAACATTTTCTGTCACCAGAGATAATATGCGAAATTGCTGCCGGCTGAAAATTGGATGGCTTGACAATTTAGACAAGCTCAGAAGATAGTGGCAACTGACAACCGCGATTGAGAAGTCATGCCAATCTCAGGGTATATATCCAACTATGGACGTTCTAATGATGATGGTAGTGAATACCCATCAAGTTTAGGGAGATGATTTCTTTCTTTTATTAAAAGAAAGTATAGAATTCATTTGAGTTGAATATTCCTTTGTTTCAAATTGAGGGTATGAGATATTTTTCATCAACAATATATGTTCCCTTCAAGTGGAAAGTGCATGCTTACGGACAGAGAAACACGAAAATTTCACTGTTCATCGCATAATTAGATTTGCATTTTTCTAATGTTCCCTCTTCTACTATTCAGTTACTTTTCTTTATTAGCTGTTTCTTTTCTGAGCCCATAATGTGTGCAAATTCTATTTATATCTATTCGAACGTATTAGATGAAGTTCGGGGAAGATCACCTTTGCATGATTATTGAAAAAAACTGCTAAATTTAGATTTTAAGGGAAGTAATTAATATTTGAAAATTTACAATTTCTTATTTCCTTTGAGCTCTTAGCTACCGTACAGCGTTGGCAGAAGAGTTCGTTCACTGAACTCTATCTAGTTTGTTCGTTTCCTTTTTTTCTGAATGTACAATCCATGCAAAATTCTATGTAAACGTATTCAAGTGTATTTGATGGAACTAGAGTAAATCACTTTTTTGCTGCATGATTGTTGTACAGTTCTTTGTATCAGAAAGTACGAAATAAATTCTGATTTGAGGAAAAAATGTTCATGTTCAAAAAAAAAAACGAAAAAAAACTGGAGAAAATATTGAAACTTCAACAAATAATTGGAACTCTTTCCTCTCCATTAAGTGTCCTTTCTTGGATTTTTAAATGAAATTTTTCTTACAAAACAAATCGCCATGAAACCCTGAAAAGAAGAAGTTGAACAAAGAATGCTATTGGAAGACCAAGCTCAACGTTCCAAAAAAGGAAACGCCATCAGGTCTGAACAGAAGAGTTAACAACCAATGTATCCCCCTGACAGACACATATGACACTGAAAATGGGAGCCAACCGAAAGATTGACCCTCAAACTGAGAATCATAAGTGCACAGGCGAGAATCATGCCCAATATCACATGGAGATATCACAGGTCAGCACAATACATGAAAGAATTAACAGGAATCAGAGGTATAATAGAATCTATCAGGGAAATCAAATGGCAATGGACTGGACATGCTGTTAAAGTGTTAGGCAACCACTGGACACAACGACTCACAAAGTGGATTCCTAGAGGTCATATGCGCAATTGTGACCGAGGAAAAATAAGATTGCGTGACGAATTCGATAATTTCAGTAAGTATTGGCTCTGTGCCGCCCATGATAGAAAGGTCTGGCGAATCTCAGGGAATGTCCGTGTCACACAACAGATGCTAAAAGGATGATATGATAATTCTATTGTCATCATTTGAATTCCTATACCTTTTTTGCTTACTTTTGCTAACGTAATTGGGAGAGGTATAAATATTCACTCGTGTCCGTCCGTCAGTCATTCTGTCTTTCTGTCTGCCCACACAATATCACCTTTGCTTTACTATCTTTGAAAGGTTTTTAAAGTGAGAATTCCGACGGAAAAAATGTTCATATTTTCCTATAGAAAAGAAAAAACTGCAACATATAATTGGAACTCTTCCCTAGCAACAGCCCTTCTTTTATTTTTAAATATCAATTTGGAAAAATGCATGTGAATTCACTAGTGCCAGTCTGTCTGTTGTACAGTTCGTCTGTGAGTCCACAGGATATCAATTTTGCTGCATGGTTATCGAGCATTTTTCTAATGTTGGAAATGTTTGTATTTTCTACAGAAAAACAAAAACAAAAAAAACCGACACAATATTGTAACATTTTTAAACAAATAATTGGAACACTTTTCCACCCATTAATTGTCCCTTATTTTTCATTTCTAAATATGATTTTTCTCACATATATTGTCTCCTTTTGAATTCCATTATCTTTGTTTAGTTTTGTCGATGAAGTTGGAAGATGTATATGTATTTACTTATATCCGTTTGTCAGTCCACACGCTCTCACTTTTACTGCATGACTATTGAACAGTTTTTGATATTGGAAATTGTAAATCAAACTCTGATTCGGGAAAAAAAAGTTCATATTTTGTTCAAAAAGAAAAAAGATTGAGACAACATTGAAATATTTTACACCAATAATTGCAACTCTTCTCCCTTATTAACACAATGTTATTATCGAGCTACAATCTCCTTAGGCAACTGAAGTTTGTTTAGATTAAGGAAAAGGTGTTAATAAAAAACCTTTCTTCTGAATCTGTCGATGTTACATAAAGATTGTGAAACTAATGGTTTCGTCGAATCGTAGAGATTTTCTGTAATACCCAAAGATTTTAGTTAATCTATGAAATTCCTAGTTTCACAAGGAGTATAATCATGATTAACAATTACAAGGATTCATATTGTGAGTCATGATATCCGGCGGTTTTCTGATATTCTTGCAACGGTGAGGTGGCAGAACTATTGATTCAATGCTACCTTTAGGGATTTTTTGAAATCCCTGAATATTTCACTAGTTTCATAAAATCCCTAGTTTTGCAATTAGCGTAGTAACGGTTAACAAGCTTGTAATGCTGACCATTACCTCTGTAATGTTTGATTATCACAGCACTTCTGTCTCACTTCTGTGGCCTTGTGTCAAACGAAGTTGTTTATACACTGCAAATACTGAACCAAAATACACTTGATGTCTATTGGGTTTCGCTTGGTTTGGCAATGGGACACTCAGTGAGGATCGAAATCATTGCAGTTTTAATAGTCACCAACTACCTTTTTAACCCTTAATGCATTGTGGAAGTAAATTTACAAAAATATTCAGGAATTTCACAAAATCCCCAGTTTCACAATCTTACTGTAGAATTGATAATGAGAGACTCATCACGTCCTATGGGTATACAATTACATATATATATATATATATATATATATATATATATATATATATATATATATATATATATATATATATGTGTGTGTGTGTGTGTGTGTGTGTGTGTGTGTGTGTATATGTCTGTAATATATATGCATATATATATTTATATATTTTCTGTAAAAAGTCATATACACATATAGTCTGTGATATGTAGTATATATATATATATATATATATATATATATATATATATATATATATATATATATTCTGCAATATGTAGTCTATATACATAATATCTATATATACACTTTTTATTCTATTCATTCGATGATTTTCAGGAACCAATAAACGTCATTAAAAATTAGGTAGAACCTTAGAGAATACAAAAGTAGATGGAAATATAAGTAATAACAATAATAAAAAAGATTGTTCATGAAATATTAAGGCTTGCATTCCCGGAGGGAAATTCTGAGTCTTTTCAAAGAAGACGAATGGTAAATAATGAACCCGTTCACAAACTTGTTTTTAATTCTTCAAATTACTTATATAAATAAACATAAATAAGTTTATATAAATCATAGCACTACACAGCTGGGAGCGAAAATCGTGATTTTTATCCTTTGTAAGTTCTTTGTAAACAACGTTAACTTTTTTCTCATGAAAATTTCTCCTCTCTCTCTTATATATATATATATATGTATATACATATATATATATATATATATATATATATATATATATATATATATATATATATATGTGTGTGTGTGTGTGTGTGTGTGTGAGTGTGTTGGTTGGTGTGTTGCGACATTTCTCTCATCTTAGATTCTTAGTTTTGCAAATATCTCACAGTTATTCTATCACTGTAAGATTGTGAAACAAGCGGTTTTATTAAATCTTTCGTTTAACAATCAGCGCTGTAATGTCCAACAAGTTATAATGTGGCCATTACTACTGTGATGAGTTCGATTCGCACAGGGTGCCCCACTACCGTAGCCTTGTGCCAAACTAAACTCAGCTTGGTAAATATCAAGTGTAGTCTGCTCCAGTATTTACAATGTACAAACAGCTTTGTTTGACACAAGGCCACAGTAGTTGGAAGCCAAGTCATGATTGAATTTTACGATAGTAATAGTCAGCATTACAAGTTTGTTAACCATTAGTACATAAGTTGAAAAACTAGGAATTTCGTGAAATGTTCAGGGCCCTAGGGGTAGAATCAAATCAATAGCTCCTCAATCTCACCGTTGCAATAATACCAGATAACCACTGGACATCACGACTCACAACATGGATCCCTAGAGATCATATGCAAAGTTCGCGGCCGACAGAAAATAAGTTGGCATGACGATTTCACCAGATTCTCTTACAATAGAGAGATCTGCGAATCTTGAGAAGTTTAATGTCCAACGATAGACGATAAAAAGCTGCTGCTAATGAAATCGTAATTACTGAGGGGCTCAAATGGCCTGCCCAACCATCCAGCCAAGTGGGCTACAGATTCTCGTTCGTTTGTCCTAGAGCGTGTCTGTTTGTATGCGTATGTGTGTCTCTGGGTGCTCCTGGTAACATTTGTAACTTGTACGATGGCATGAGTACAACACTAGGTATCATCTGAAACATTTTTTTTTTCAAAATGCTCTTTTTGGTAATTTTAGAGCAACAATCCGTACATCTTTCTTGTGCTGGAATTTTCTGGTGATTCTTTAATGAATGATCTATTTTTTAGATGGTTTTTGATAAAAAAAAATCTGATAATTTTCGATAAAAGATCTATCTTTCAGATAATCTTTGATATAAGATCTATTTTTTAGATATTTTTTAATTAAAAATCAGTTTTTTAGATAATTTTTCGATGAAGGATCTATTTTTCAGATAGTTTTTGATAAAAAAATCTATTTTTTTTAGATAATTTTCGATAAAAGATCTATCTATTTTTGATACATGATCTATTTTTCAGATCATTCTTGATTGAAGATCTATTTTTTAAAAGTCGGTAAATGATCTATTTTAAGAAAATAGACAATATTTTAGTTAGTGGTACATACGCGGGCTGCTGAGATCCATTTATGCAAGGTACGGATATTAATATCTTACATTTGTGAACTGAAAATCAGTAAACTAGAGAGTCCAATACCCAAATATTGTGCTGGTATTTTTTTCTAATTAATTTTAGATAATCTATGATAAAAGATCTATTTTTTAGAAGATTAGCTCTGGTATAATTCTTGTATTTATACGAGGTACGAGTATCGTTGATATTTTGTTGGTAGTTGTGTTGAAGACCCCATTCCCCTTGCAGTGCAGGTGTTTCAATGAGTTTATCTTTTCGTGGGATGATTTTAAGAGATAAAATATATTCTTTTAAATACCAAGTATATTCTAAATTACATAACTCTGCACATGATGATGATGATGATCGTAACAGAATAACTGCAGGATATTTGCGAAACTTACAATCTCAGACAAGAGAAACATTGGCGAAGGCATACGAAAAAGTAGTTAGCGCACAGCTGGGAGCCGACACTGACAGATTTATTCCCTGCTTATCTCTGAATATATTCAAACGCATTTCTCTAACGTATAAAGATTGCTACAACAGAAATATCCAAGTTGCAAATGGTTTTTAAAGATAGTAAGGGTTATTTTCTCACCGGTAATTTGCTAATGTGCGGGCTGGCCGAGCAAATAACGGTTCAGAGAATAAACTCAGCGAAGCGAGTTCGAAATTCTAGCAAGGACAGTTTGTGTTTCGGGTTAAATAGAATGACGTGAAGGAAGTGATGCCACTTCGAGAGCTCGTCGCTTCATCATCATCATCATCCTTTCAGGGTTCGTCTATTAGACATTGACCTATCCCAAAATTCACCAGACATCACGAAGCCAGCGCTTTCTGAATCAGAGGAGAGCTTAGAATTTGAACAACGGATTGTTTAACAACATACTGATAACAAAAATACCTACACAATATCCTTCTAATTTATAATTCATAATTATCAACAAGCGTAGCATCCTCAGTAAATAAAACAACATAACGAGCAAAGACAAACCACTTAAAAAACAAAAAGTAAAAAAAAAAAAAATTGAATATGATAAAAATGAAGCCCTACAATCTACAAAAATAGACCCCCTCCACAAAATTTGACTCTAGTCGGAATCTAAAATACACCCAATCATTCACCTGAAAAAGTCCAAATGGGACAGGAACATGAATGTGTTTGGGTGACAAATCCTTATATATATTGATTAACTTTTAAAAGTAAATTATATGGATTGTGTGAAGTAAATATAATCCATGTAACTGACTTTTAAAAGTTGACCAATATATATATATATATATATATATATATATATATGTATATATATAGTTAACTTTCAACTTTAAGGGTTGGTTGAAACACACACACGCGCATATATATATATATATAGACATATATATATATACATATATGAACATATGTATATATATATATATATATGAATATATATTAATCAATTTTCAAAGGTTAAATATATGGATTGTATAAAATAAATATTATACATATATTTGACTTTTACATATATTTGATATTTGACTAATATATATCTTATAATTAACTGTTAGAGTTGACTATATATATATATATATATATATATATATATATATATATATATATATATATATTGTAAACAACTGTTATATATATATATATCAGTCAACTTTTAATGATTAATTAGGTGGATTATATCAAGTAAATACATTGTGAAATAGTGAGTAAAATGAAAAAAGCGTAAATGTCGTCGGTAACCTCGAGACATTCCTCAACCAGTTGAGGTGCTGTCTGCAAATGATGGTTGACACGTGAAGCTGTTGTGATCTGTCCATGACCATTTCATTTGACATATAATCATTCCATTCGATGCTCAAGAGTTTAAATATGCATCTAGTGTCAAAAGCGCCCAAATTTCTTCTCTTGGGTGGTCTTATGTTGCGAGATTTCACAGCCATAGCCTTGAAGTGAGATATGGAATGCCATTCTAGTGAGTTCGTTCCCCTATGGATATCCAACAATTTTAGCTTATATGTAAATATTGAGTTCAGCTGAATAGTCATCGGTATAGCAACAATTCTGTTGACGAAAACTGACTTTAGTAGCTAAAAGTAAGAAGATTTTTACTTGAAACTTGGTTGTACGAGTCCGAAGTAAGGTAGCATAGGACTTGCTTTAAAATTGGCTGAAATTGGCTAAAATTTAAATTCAAAGATAACCTCATATCAAAAACTCTTTTTCACGCACACAAACACACACACACAAACATACATACATATATATGTATAATGCTCTTGCAACTTGGGGATAGAGCACTCTGGTGGATGGGGGATTATACAAGAGTAAATATATCGCTTAAATTCAACCTTACTGCGTAGGGCAGAGGTAAAATGCTCGCCCCTGAAGCGAAGGTTTCGATCTCACCTCGTGGTACTGGATGGGATAATAGCCACACTGAAGAGTTGTAATACCAACAAACAGCTGTTTGTGGATGACACAATTATCTAATTATTATGTATACACACACACTCACTCACATATATATATATATATATATATATATATATATATATATATATATATATATATATATGAGTGTGTGTGTGTTGGTTTATATATATATATATATATATATATATATATATATATATATATACATTTTCCAAAATCATACAAAGGCTCCCAAAAGTATAATTATAGTATGCAATGATCGGATATTACAATCATTTCAATACGTTGTATATAACTACAATATTTTACATTTGTGAGACCAACAATAGAATAAGATAAAAAAAATTCAAATAGCTATTATTATCATTGTTGTGATAATACCTGATCAATTCCAGCCAATGTTAGCCACTTTTACTGTCAGTTGCGCATCTATGGTGTCTAAATTAGATGATTAGGGTTGGGTCTACGAGTCACAAATTGCTATTAAGATAATTTGGGATAAAATGATAATTCTTAGTTTTTGGTAATAAAATTAGTGACATTTTTAATAAATTAGATATTATTTTAATAAAATGTATTGTTGAAGATTAAAGTCACATTTAATTATATTGATAAAATGCTATATATTTCCTAGATTCTTGATAGATATCCAGCGAGCTTGGATGTTTCTAGGTGTATTAAGACGTTAATAACTCAACTTTAGTTGTAAATTTGCGAATAGAATTGGCAACCCAGGCTTTGCTAGATCTTCATATAATAAGAGAGCCAACTCATCTATGATATGACTTTCAGGATTGGCATAATTGAATCAGATATTGTTTATTAGTTTCCCGAGACCAGTTTCACTATCTCATTAGCCTCATTTTCATTACTTTTTTTATTACTTGAATGAAAAAAATAACTCCAAAAGATAGAATAGAGGAAACAAAACTATGGTCTCTATATCATGATTACGGTTTCAAATTACAGGCCGTTGGAGAGACGCAACCTTAAAAGGACCCTGGAGTCTCCAAATTAGTTTATAAACCATAGTTGATTGAATATTTTCCGCTTAAAAAACAACATTTTCTTGGGAAAGAAGTGTGATTTTGAACGTGGTTGGCAAGCTCCACAAGGATTATTCCAAGTGTGTTAAGAGCAATTTGGAATTTTGGATATCAAGAGCAAAAAGTGCTTCTGTGACTAAAAATTGAGTCATATTTAGGTTTATTTAATCAATCCTATTATCAATAATGAAATTTTGATGCCATGATAAAATCACCTCATGTCAATCCGTAACCCCGATCCTCTTCCACTTATTTTTGTGTTCCCTTCTTCCTTATCTTGTTACAATTTATTAGCAATGCTTTTTCAGAAAATATCAACACCGTATTTTTATTACTTTCTCATTTATTGTCATTTCGAAATTCAAATTGTAAGTTTTTGTAAAATAATCCCAAACCTATCGTCTTAATCATTAAAAAAACAATTACCATAATTAATCTATTTTCAAGCTTAACAACTTTTATATCGTTGTATATCAATTATATAGGGATCTTGGCTCGAAAACCGTTTTGATTCCACCAAAAGTCTCTTATAAAATTGTTTTTTAGAAAATAGCTTTTCTTAATTATTTTTCTTTCGTGAGTTATAAAAGCAATGGGATAATTGCATCGTTGTTATCAAATTTCATACAATGAAGAGATAACAAAAAAGAGGTTCATACCCTGAAGCAATATTCCACTTTAATTTTATGATGTAAGTGTGCACAAAAATCTCTGGTTCTGTATTTTTTTCCTTGTAGCAAAAGTATGTGCACGCTTGAATTCGACATACAGAGTCGATATTTTCTAATCTATAAAGTAATCTATGTGCACAATTTGAAATCTTTTGTGCTCACATTGATCGCCTTTTTTAATTTCCTTTTGTGTGCTTGTTGCAAAAGGCTAGCAGCTTAGAGGAAACTATACTCTAAAATCCATATATCAGTATTTTCTTTACAGATGATCTGTTTCATTACAGATTTTTATCCACTTGTGATGGGTAGATTAAAAAGAAAAGTATTCTAGTCTCTAAAATTTGAAATTGTCATAATAATGGATACACATACTCATGCATATTCATAACATTATATATATATACATACATATATATATATATATATATATATATATATATATATATGTATGTATGTATATATATATAAATAATGACACTAAATGAAAAGCTTTTATATATATATATATACATATATATATATATATATATATATATATATATATATACACACATATGAATATGTGTGTGTGTGCGTGTGCGTGTGTGTTTTAAACATATTTGTGTTTATGCTGTTTCAGTTTAATATATATCCTTCAATCTTTCGAGCTATCAAGGAGTGAGGCATAGAGCAAAAAAGAACTTCTAATCTAGCACGTTCCCCAGTATCTTCGAAGATCCCAACGCCACTTTGACCAGGAAAGTTTCAATCCTTCTTTGAATCACAAATTCGTACAGTCTTGATCCTAATGTTGTTCGCACAGTTCAAAGCGCATTGAGAAATATGAACACGATCATAACCTTCATGTTCCCAGGTTATCTCAGTTGTTAGGAAGGGTCCTAATATTATTCACGGTCTTCCCCACTCTTTTTTAGGGGTTCTAATATCATTTACCAATTGTCACTTTTCATCTCTAACTTCTAACCTGCTTAACTCGACGAATATACCTCTTTTTCAATTTATCTAATTTATCTAACATTTTTTTCATAACACATTTTCACATTTATGAAATACTTAAACAGATGAGTAAAATCGTAATTATGCGTATAACACCATGAAATTGTATGTTAATTGATTGAAAATGTTACGTTTTGATCTTGTTATGTAAAACTTTTGATGATATTTTTTTTGTGGTTTACTGGACGATTAGGCGATTTCATCGACAAAATCGTTCGGTTCCACAACCCTACATCATGAATCGCACTATATTTATCGCGCTATATCTATAGAGACATGTATTTGACTTTCAGCTCTTTTGGGAAATCAAGCTTCAAGATATATATTCGAATAATCAACCTTGATCGGCTCATTTCTCAGCATCGTTGCAGACTCCAATACTGCTGTGGCTTGGAGAGTTTTAATCTTTCTGCGAATCACTATTTCAACCAGTTATGATTCTAGTGTTTTTGGCACAGTTCAAAGTCCACAAATGATTATGGACACGATTGCTACCATAGTTCTCTAGAAGAATCAACATATCATTTACTAATTATTGTCATCTTTAACTTGTTACTTGTTGAACTAGACCCATTTAAAAAGATTCATTTAGGATCCATCAGATAATTAAAAAAAATACTTAAATGGTTTTTCCATTATATCATACTACTTAATCCTGATGAAAAAAAATATTTAAATTTCTATGGGCTGGTTATTTTTATTGAAGAAACTTCTGAGGTCTTTTCAGCAGATGAGTCCATTGTTGCAAATTGTGGATAGGAGTTATTTTTATCAGCAAAGTGGAAGAGTCCCTCGATGCAAACATAGGAACAAAAAGACGCACTATTCATTATTTAAGTAGATCATTATGTTAGTTTCGGGAAAACGTATTTGTACATTAAGATTGAATTTTCAAATGCAAACGAATGAATATATAAAATAAATATAGAATGTGACAGGGGAAAGCGTTACTGTTTGTCAATTTTGGAATCTTCCATTTTGTTTGAAAATTGACAACATTTTATTGATTCGACACATACTCAGATCAATTTGATTTTCTTGTACAGTATTTTTCAAACATCCTGCTTCAAATGGAATCGATCTAAATATAGCAGTTATAACAACAGTGAATGCAAAAAAGTATTCGATGTATTTCAAAATGTTCATTTTAACATCCTTGTGCGCCTTTGAAATTGACAGAATTTGGACCAGAGATGAAAAATATAAATATAAAGAAACGAAAATTCAAAATGGATTCAAGGTTGAATATTGGAGAGTTATGTACAGAAATAAAAAAAAATCTTCGGTCCAAATTCCGATAATTTTGAAAGCGTAGAAAAATGTTAAAATCAACCTTTTGAAATGTATTGGATACATTTGACATACGTTGTATTTTCCTTACAAATTAAACTACCATAAAAAAAAATCAAAATAATGCAATTATGACGTGTGAGAAATTCAAATGGAAGAAGTCATTTTCTCACACACTAGATTACACAAAGCATGGATGTTAGGTCCAAATATAATTCCGTGCAAAACCAAAATTAGGGATAAATTCCAATGTTTTACGTGTTCCTTTTTCGAGAAAACAACATGATTTTTTGTCTCTGTTCATGTAACAATCTTATTTCATGCTTGATGAATGAAAATGAAAATAGTTGCTGAAGGTGGTTTCATTTTTGTATGGAATTCTTATCTAGAAGATTCACATCTCGAAATTCTGCATTAAATAAAGAATGAAAATAGAAAAATAACGTTTGAACTACTTAAAAAAAAAATACATTCCTTCTTGAACACCCGAAAAAATCTTTTTTTTATTTCTATATTCAGATGAAAAAGAAATAACAAAATGTCGGAAAAGTTTTCTTGTAAGTTCAGATACGTTTGTTTATGAACAACGCTAGCAGGAAGCAGCTATGTAAAAGAGATTAAAGAAAGAAGACTGCGATAAGCAAAATGAAAAAAAGAAAAAGAAAAAGCCATTGCATTTAAAATGTATGAAGAAAAGGGCGTTATCTGAACAGTGGTTGGATTAAATTGCGTTCTGAACATCGGCAAGGGAATTAACTCCGTTCGACGTAATTACTCTCCTCTCTTTCTGAACAGTGAAAGAAACCATGCAAAACCGAACTTACTTGCTAATTCCTGGGAGATCTACAACTGCCGCTCCCTCCAGATATTCACCAACCTCTATCTCGACCCTTCTATTATAGACTAGAAAAAACAGTCAAAACCCTAACACGTACGCATGCGAAAGCAATAGCGTAAACAGATAATCTCTTACAGCGAGATTGTGAAACTAGAAATTTCATGAAATCACTAATTTCACAATCTCACTGTAACAAAGAAACAATTGCCGATGCCCTGCCACCACTCTGCCCCACTCATTCATCCACCATAATCTCGGCCCTTTTATTACCACAAACTAAATAAAGACACGCCGTGAAACGTGAAGACACGTATTCGTGTCGATATACTAAAAGAAAGACACATCTGAAAGAATACAGAGAATTATTTATTGATTGGTTCGTAGAAATTCATATATTCACGGAATGAAACTTGTATGCATCTAAAAGATTGGCAGCAAAGTGCAGACGAATATATTTATGTATACAAAAAGAATGGGCGCCGTGTTAGAAACATAAGGATAAATACCATTGAAAATATTCATTGAAAGTAAATCACATTTGCAACCCCTGCCCTCATATATATATATATATATATATATATATATATATATATATATATATATATATATATATATATATATTATCATATGATACAATGCATATGAACAATTTATATTTATGTACAGAGGTCTCAATGTAGACACACAGATAATAGTAAGTATTAGATATTAAATATCATCATCATCATTCTATGGATTCTATGATGTATCGGATTCCTCTCTTCTCCCGGATATATTGTGCCGTCTTGTGATCTCTCCATGTGAAGTTGAGCATTATTCTTTCATGTGCATGTTGTATGGTCCTCAGTTTGTGGGTCAGTCTCTTGATTAGGTTCCATGTTTCAGCTCCATTGGTGACTATTGAGAGGATGCATAGGTTGTACTGGGTATATTGATGTTCACACACACACACACACACACACACACACACATATATATATATATATATATATATATATATATATATATATATACATATACCAATGGAGGTAAAGACCAGGAAATGTAAACATTTATGGTTTATTACGTCTTGGCAATTTCTTAGTTTGTGTCCAGCAGCTCTAACGACTTTTCGTAACCCAGCAAAAGGCACAACACACAGTACATCGATCTTTTTTGCGTATAGGGCTGTGTATCCGCCGGCAAGACTGAATACCCCTGCTGACGTATGTCCATTGCTGAAAACATCCTCAATAGGCACACGGGTATTCGAACTTGGCCCCTGCACCAATGGACATTGGTCACTTGGTTCAATGAGTCTCGATTTCTCCTGAACCAGTTTGACGGCAGGATACGTGTGTATCATTATTGCGGAGAAGCGTTGATATCAAGCTGCATTGTGGGTAAAGAACCAATTAATTGACATACCTTCATGATTTGAGAAACATTCTGTGTTGAAACACTGAGTCCTATCACTTATTCGGAAGGTATTTTGTCGCGTAATCCCTCCACATCATTGAAGACCAAGTCCATTATGCAAAACTATGTATGGGAATGGTTTCAGGAAAATGGAAAAAGATTTTATTATTGTCCTGACTATCAAATTCCCCGAATCCCTATCTCATTTAGCAGCATTCGACCAACAAGTTTGCTCTGCAGAACCACCAACACTTATATAGCAGCGTTTAAAGGATTTGCTCTTAACAACTTGGCGCCTAACCATAGAAAGAATCTATAGAGATCTAGTGGAGTCCATGCCAGATCGGATAAGTTCTGTATTGCAGACACAAGTAAGTATATACTACACCATATATCTTATAGGGATATAGGACAATAACATGAAATCATAAAATGCTAACTTCGTTTATATATATATATATATATATATATATATATATATATATATATATATATATATATATATATATATATATATATATATATATATATATATATATATATATATATATAGACAAAAAAGCCTCTGGTAAAGTCTTGTAGTTTGAGTCCAGCAGAAAATTAAGACTTATTGTATGCTTACTAAAAGGCACAATGTACGATACATCTATCTATCTATCTATCTATCTATCCATCTATCTATCTATCTATCTATCTATCTATCTATCTATCTATATATATATATATATATATATATATATATATATATATGTGTGTGTGTGTCTGTGTGTGTGTGTGTATATACGTATATATATATGCACGTGTGTGTGTGTACTATACATATTTTGGGGTTTTAATGTATTTTACGATCAAAACCTCTCCCATCTAAGAATTTACTGTGCATACTACTTACCATGTCACACCAACGAAGACGAATACACTTCAGTTAATATCATTGTAGAATTTTTACAACGACCTGGAAAATGGTTTGTTGTTAATCCATAAGCGCTTGGTTATAAGACTTCATGGCAACTTTATCACACAACGGATCCATGCACATGTTGTCTTGTGCGGGAACAAGAAAGAACTTGATAGAACAATTTAAAAGCTGTGTTTTGTCTGTTGTTACCAACCAACAATACATAAACTCGTTTATGCTTTGGGATTGTAGAAATCGTTTTTAACAGCAGAAGTCAAATTAAGGGATATCATAAAACTCTTTGGATGGTAGAAGATCTGATCTCGTCTTTGGAAGATTCCAGACCCTGTCAGTTTTTCTCCCACAGATTTTACCATGATATTTATATTTACTTGTTGAGTTTCAGGTAAACTTTCCTTAACTGTATGATTCACGGGGGCAAAATCAAATAGATTAATTTTTAAAAAGTTATGACTAATTATTACCTTCAACGTAATTCATTGAGAATGAGGGATTGGTTCAAGGGTATAATTTGGACTTCTGCATTACGATTAAGTCTTAGTAGCTCACTTGAATGAGTAGCTAGGTCTCACTCTCTCTGTGTGTGTCTCTCTCTCTACACACACACACACACACACACACGCACACACATATATATATATATATGTATGGGTCGATATTTCTTACTGCCTCTATATGATAGTATAAATATGTGAGCGTTGGTGTTGGTATTTCCACCTATGTCCAAAAGATATTTCTAATACTGCATACGTTCATTCAGGTACATGCATTTATATCTATTTGTATGTATGCACCTTACTGTATCTAAATCTACGTATCCTAATGCCTCCCTCTATGATAGTACAAATATGTGCGCATTTGTGTCCATGTATATTCTTGCAGAACAGTTGAAGGTATGCAGCTCAAAAAACGAACTAGATTATCTTGGAGAATTACGATTCAAATTCTCTTGTTCTTTCTTTACTTATTTATTTATATATTTATTCTATTTTGCATGTTCAGAGAAAGAGAAGTCAGGGATGATATTACATAAATACACAGATCATATATATATATATATATATATATATATATATATATATATATATATATATATATATATATATATATATATATATATACATAGGATCTGATTTAAATTTTCCTATTTTTTACTCATTCAGTTATGTATTCCGTTTATATTTAGTGAAAAAGAAATCGGGATGATCTTACATAAATATACTATTCAGATATATAGATAAGAAAGAAAAGTCAGGGATAATATTACATAAATTCACTGATCTGATATGCATATATATATATATATATATATATATATATATATATATATATATATATATATTGGAGAACTGTGATTTAAATTTTCGTGCTTTGTATTTATTCAATTATGTGTTTTTTTATATCCAGAGAAAGAGCAGTCGGGGATGCTCTTACATAAATATACTGTTCAGATATCTAGATAAGAAAGATTTTTTTTCAAAATCTATGATTAAATTCAATATACTTGCTTGACATAAGATTAAATTTGGAATCGTTTTTGCAGAGACTGGGATTTTATCAAGGTTATTCATGCGAAAAGTCAGATTACGAGAGAATGATAAATGCCAATAACGTTTTTGATTTCAGTTTTGAAAATAGGCCAAGCAATGGATTGTTGAAAAACAGAAAGATCAGATTTCAAAAAGACTTGATTCCTAATCGCTGGGGGAATGTATTGATTTTTTTTTCCGCTCACAAAATTTGTGGTGATCGAGTGACGTAGAAACGCTGAAAATCATACTGTGAAGTATTGTGACAAAGAAATGTTGCTCAGTGGTGGGTTTCTTAAAAGAATTGAAGGGAACTCAGGGCTGCTGATTCTCTCTTCCCCAAGAAACCCTTTGAAATTTAACCAATCCCAGTGAAAATTTGCGGTCATATTGGATAAGTATGCAGACATATAATGGCTAATTAGACAATCAAAACTGTCACCAAAATTCTCAACGCAGGTTTCTTCAGTTTTAAAGTTACTACGATGGGCGAACAAGCTGGCTATATATATATGTATAACAAATACTTTCAAAATTCACGCTATATCATTTCTACAAACTATTTTTAACCCCTTCCAAACCGAGGAAAGGGGGTTCAATTTGCAATGTACACTTTTCACCAATTTGATACTTTGAACAAAAAAAGACGTAGGAAGGAACTTATCCCTCGATCACCTCTTTTCACGATTTTTTAATTGATCATCCCAAAACTGCACGCTGCCAAAAGACGTTGGTCCTATGATGGTTTCCATTCAGTGACTGACCAGATATCCTATTTCTATCTGTGGGTTGTTCAAAAAAGAAATTTGGTCTTATATAGATTGTGGAAGTAAACTGCTCATCTTCCGAAATAAACAAAATGAAGGAAACATGCGTCCTGACAGCTCTACACCAATGCATGCAACTGGTCGGAAGTTTCACTTTAAAATTTCAATGTACTCTCAGATTCTGCCTTCAGATCTTTGCCATGTGATTGGAGTATACTGTAAATCTGTTTCAGAGCGTTGATTAGAGGTGAGGAGTATTCAGTGAACTCTCCTTATTACGACACCCTTGGGATATAAAAGTGCCGTTATAGATTTCAAAAGAAGTGAATTGATAGCGAGAGGCGAAAACTTACTGACATAAAAACTTAAAGAGTTTACTAATTTCAGTTTTTCTAAGCTCTATATACTTTAGCAACCAAACTGATCTCTGAAAATAGGCTTGCGAGAATATAAAATAAAAAGAATACTCAGTTAAAAACCCGTGGTCAACATAACGCTGTTCTCCAACTCTCTACAATGCATATCTTATATGTTCGTACATGAAATACAATATATATTCATATATTTCATATTTTTGACGGTGCGGGTAAACCAGTTATAAGAGAATCATTGATACTTTATAAGGATTCTTGTGTTTGTTTTTGGTTGTAATGTAGCTTATTTGAGCCATAACCTGTCTGACCTTTGCTCACGTCGTCGCAACGAATATTTCATTATCAAGTAATTTCGTCGCAAATGTACCCAAGCAGAGTGTGGACTTAGAAGCTGGCGACTAATATAGTCATTGTTATTTATCGATGAGTGAACATTCGCTTTTTGTCAAGACCTATTCGGCTGCATTATCGAAAGATAGCCGCCGCCCCTTCTCACTTGACTGCTTCTATCATCGTAGAGTATCGAACAAATGAATTATATCGATCAACATTCGACAAACAGTATAACTTGGACACAAATTAGGAGCTAAGAGCTAAATGCAGAGATAAATGCACTAGAATAAGAGCTAAATCTAGCTCCCAAAGAGCTAAATTTGCAACCTTGCATAAAGGAGCTAAAAAAGCCAGATTTAGTCCCAAAACAGCAATACTTGCAACCTTTCTGGTAACTAATAGGTACTAGATGCATAAAAAATGAGCTAGATCTAGCCCACAAGAGCTGAATCGGCAATTCTGCTTATAGGAGCTAAATGAACAAAAAGGAGCTAGATCTACATAAAAAAACGAATAGCTACATTGGCAAGTCTGCTTATAAAAGCTAAATGGTTTGAAAAAGAATAGCTGTATCTAGCCCCTGTATAGCTAGATTGGCAAGGCTGTTTTTAGGGGTTAGATGCATTGAAAGGTAGCTAGAAAGCGCTCAAAAAGATCACCATTGATAACCCTCTACCTTCTCAACTGGCTTCCTCTATTCTTGTAGAGTATCGGGCAAATGAATTATATCGATCCACATTCGTATAGGAACAGTATAAACTTGAAAGCAAATCGACCATCAAACATTGGAGCAAACAATGCAGACTGACCGAACCACCAAAGATACGATCATAGAGTCGCTGATGTTATTAAGTATTACACAGAGAATACACAACAATGAGTAAATATTAATAAGTATTCTAGAATGTGTAAAATAAACGACCCTCCTGTCCTGCCCAGCGGACAGATTGGGGCAAATGATATTGCGACTCTTTTTCTGATCCCCATTGGACTTCAAACAGTATTGGCTTGGGCAAAAAAACAACAAAAAAAAGTACTAAGAATGAATAAATTAAAAATATTGTTCAGATATAGATATATGCAGATGCGTGGATATTCATATACATTTATTTCATGTCTTCGTTTGAACTAACCGACCTATAATTTTGTCAAGTCAAAAGTTAGATAGAAAAGCATACGTCGATGTACTAATCGGTAAATTGTTTGAAAACTAAAACAAAACAAGTCTGGTTAGCCATTCAATAGAAACCATCAGGTGACCTATGTCTTTCGGCAGCATGACGTGCTTGGAGTGATCAATTAAAAAGTTGAAAAAATGGATGATCAATACGTACGTTACTTCTCCCGCCTTTTGTTAGGTAGAGATCGCTAAAAAAAAGTTTGAATTAAAGAAAGATAAAAAAGCGTGAAAACTGCAGGACACCTACCAATTTAGCATAAACTTATAGCAAATTGACCCCACACACTCAATAAAACTCATTTTATGGCGCGGGTTAAAAGTACAAAAAAATATCTATTTTTTTTAATACAACAAAGATTGAGTGTTTGAATTTCCAGCCCTCTAACTCAATTGATGCAGTCTGTTCGCACGATAGATAGATATATAAGTCAGCTGGCCAGACACTCATGGAAACTAAGGAAACTTATGTTGACAGTTTTCTAATAATGGGCAAATTATAAAATACATGTATTGTGATAGAGTGAATGTAATTCGTTTTTATTCCAGGGTAAGAGACGCCTTTTAATGTAATTTGCCTCGTAGATATTTTTTTTTTTTTTAATAAAATTTCAATTTTGTCCATCTCGCCAACGGACAATCTCTCACTTATTAAATTGAAAATATAATTCCATTTTTTTTCCAATCAGTTTTATGGTTTAACAAAGTGGACATTCTGATGTTTTAGCTGACTGATTGAGGGAAGTGAGCTGTATTATTAATACCAGCACTTCTCATGACATTCCATGAAATATATTAAGATGGTGAATCACAAGATAAGCATCAACGTTGCTGGACGGAAAAAAAAATAAGAGACCAATTTAGCATAGATTTTTTCATCGTAAATCAAATCTCCGATAAAAAATAATTGGGGGGGGGGAAGAATTTTTGAAAACTAATGAACTTACAATTACGGGTTGAGTCAAAAGATAAGTGAAAAAGCGCATTAGTGCCAGTTTCAATCTGAGTTCGAACTCGAATTGCTGAGTTCATTTTTCAACGCTGCAAACAAGCATTGCTATTTGGTGAAATATTGTGAAATGGTTAATTATAAGGTAAGCATGACAATTTCTGGACTCATATTAAGCGAAAAGTCCCTTTGCAAAATTAACCCAACGCGAAAAAACTTTCAGGGGAAGTGTTTCTAAAAAGTGACTCGCTAAGAACATGCCAAGGGATCCCATTATTTGCCACAAAAAAAAAATGGTGATCATAGCTCTGGCATTGTTTTTTTTTTTTTTTTGTTTTATAACCACAGACGAAAAGACAGGCGGACATTTGCTGAATTCTGGTATGGTTCACAACTACTTTTTACTTCCATCTTTCAACTGATTACTTACTTTTTATCGTAGCTTTTACTCAGACTGGTTCCCTTTTAACATTGAGTATACAGCTTTGATCAGAAAATTCGAACTCCCATCCTCCACGGGAAGCTCAGAATACATCCAACTGCTCCTCGAATTGAGCAACTCAGACTGAACCAGAAGGCAGACGTCGAAGTATGATCCTTAAACCTATCCTCCCGATACGAAGGATAGGTTTATGATAGCATTGATATTGGTTGAAATCTTTTAAAATGTTTGATACCGTTAGATAAAGGGGAGCTGTAGGCCCCGGCAGAGTACATTCACATTTCCCAAAAAGGAATGAGTCTGGCTTTCCCAGACGCCTTCGCAACACTAGTTGCAGGGACTGGAGCAATCTTTTGAAGACCTCCCGTTCCTGTGATGAGATCCCAAATTAAAAAATGACCTTGGGGTGCATCTCATCTTTAATGCAAGTGAGAGTAAATATAAACACAAAGCTGGTTTAATGTGGGGGTTCCGTACCGATCGATAGAAAGATAGCGTGTACATAACTTTGTAATGTAGAATATTATAGTGCTGAGATAGAAAAATGCCTAGAGATATAGATGCACATTCTGGTACGAATAGACACAAACATGTCAGTTAGAGAGATAGGTAGTTAAGAATATCATACTCAGAAACTTTCTCTTTACAAATGAAAATCGTGAAAAGGATATGTAAGACTTTGTTGTAAGCTCAGCCCAACACCGGGATATAACTGCAACTTTCTGTCATTAAGGAAACCTTTGGTGGGCTGTTCTGGCTTAAGGGTCGAGCTGCTCACCTTGGACATTTAGTACGTGGAAGTGTATTGCCCAGGTTGCACTCTCCACCATGCAGGAGGTGCTCAATATGTCTGACGATCGGCATAGCCACGGAGGATGCGCACAGACTTACTTATGACGCCTGTTATTCCAATACAGTCCCCCGAATAGGTACTGACCAAGCTCAACGTTGCTTAATTCCAGATATCGTACAAGAAAGAGCGTGTCCGACACGAATTGGCGGTAATGCTCCAGATACTGACACTGAAGTGGATATTTTAAACGCAGTAGTGAGTAAGATAATGAATAGCACAGAGCTAAAGGCCAGATATTTGATGTAATAAAATCAGATATTAGATGATAAAAAGTCTGATAGATGAGATACAAGTAATTACTTTGTTATGTCCCGAGGAATGAGAAAAAAATGCTTTCAATTATACGGGAAAGCCAAAACATTGATAAAACATCACACAAAAAGCTTTGGTTTAATATATATATATATATATATATATATATATATATATATATATATATATATATATATATAGTTCTAGTAATTTACATCTGTATTTTTATGTATTCTCGTGTCTTTCTCTGTCTCTCTCTCTATATTTATCTTTATATTAATGATATCTCGTGTCAGTTAGAAGCTATTCTAATTAAAACAACCTGAAATAAGAAAAAAAAACTCATATGAGTTTGGTGCGAACATCCTAAAACGCCTATAAAACAATAACATAATTTTTAACTTTACAAATCAAATAGAACAACTCAATACAAACTGAAATGGCGTAAATACATTATGTATATATATATGTGTGTATATATGTATATATATATATATATATATATATATATATATATATATATATATATATATATATATTGCATCTATATCTTTATTGAGGTACATGTATTTTTAGTGTAGTTATATATATATATATATATATATATATATATATATATATAATTTAGTTATACGTATTTCAATTCAGTTACATATATATCATTCAGTTGTATATATTTTTCCAATTCAGCAACACGCACACACACACACATGCGTGCACACACACACACACATGCACACACATGCACACACACATGCACACACATGCACACACACACACACACACATATATATATATATATATATATATATATATATATATATATATATGTAGTTATAAAAATGTTAATGCATTCCTTCAGACCGGGCGTAAAGATCACCATCCGATTAGAAAAACTAACAAGAACATTTTTAAAAATCTCTACACTGATCAGCAAAATTTGCATGAAGGACAAATTCAAATATATTTGTATACATACAAACATTTTTATTTTACTTTATGAATGTTTTATGATTATACTCTAGCATCTTTAATCTAACATGATATGTTCCTATAAGGAAACCAAAACATATCCCGAAACCCGAAAACACCCATCAAACATATCCGAGAAAGTACAGTCTGAGTTCAGTTCCGGTGTTGAGTATTTCGGTTCTTCGATTACGGTAGTGCCATTACGTTCGTTATTTCGATCTCTATTAGGGTAGCCAAATGGTTTGAGAGCTTTTCCCCGAGAGAAAACAGAAAATGACCAGAATTGCCGAATGCCAAAATAGTTGAACATCGCAATACTGCAGTATAAAATGATATAAGAATTTATCGAAAATATTGCTGCACG
This sequence comes from Thysanoteuthis rhombus, assembly GCA_963457665.1. NCBI lineage: Eukaryota > Metazoa > Mollusca > Cephalopoda > Oegopsida > Thysanoteuthidae > Thysanoteuthis > Thysanoteuthis major. The sequence continues at coordinate 83,067,450 of OY735199.1, forward strand.
TCAATTTGACTCACTCACGCTATCTATTATTTGCTGATAATGGTGTCCAATTTACATCATGTTTTCCATTAATTCTCTTGGTTCAGCGATCGTTATCACATTCTTTACATTGGATCAAATATCCATTGCTTTTTACAGACACCAAAAGTTGCATCAGTAGCACACAACCCAGCATATATATATATATATATATATATATATATATATATATATATATATATATATATATATATATATATATATATATTGTGTGCTACAGATGCAACTTTTGGTGTCTAGAAAGTTTTACAGCTTTAAACACTAAACACATTAGAAAACTTTTTCAAAAATTGTATGGTGTTATTTTAGTCACTTATATTCCAATATCTGTTAATGTAGTTTAGTTAATTTCTGATTTTTGTATATACTTTGTTATTATGGTACTATGTGAAAATGTTCTATTGTGGAACCATCAGTTGTTCATCATGGTACCGTTTTAGGATTTTAAAGACAAAACAGTCAAATTGATATGATACCCTAGCAGTGTTGATCAGACACTACCTCTCTTCCAGCTATGATTTTAGTAGAGAGTTTATATCATACATGTAGTTTATTATTTTATATAGGGCATCATCATAATGTATTGTATAAGGATGTTATCTGATACTAAACATCAATTAATTTTTTCTTTCTGAAATAGGGCTTAAATACGTAAGCTACCCCAAAAACCTATTCTACTATGAGGGATAAGGGAGTATATCAACCAACATGACTCTTTGTTCGAGTCACTTCTATTGAATGTTCACCGATATGAATATCAAATCTGTTCTGTGGGTTTTAATCTCAGACTGCATGCAAACCAACTTACGATAGCTTATTTGAGTATACTAATTACACGGAAAAACTCCAGCGGGTTGATTTTCTTCCAATATTTCCAACCGAAGAATTTGTCATTTTTTTTCCACTAACCTTAAATTTAATTTTTCCACGTCATACACAAACACACACACACACACACATATATATACATACATATACACACACACACACACACACACACACACACACAAACATATATATATATATATATATATATATGGTGAAACTTATTTTTCAGTTGTTGAAACATTTCCCAATTGATCCGACAAATAACTCCCCACAGTCAGTAAATGGAATATCCATTAACAAAGATTGTTTCATCTGAAAAGGTTATTGTTGCCAGTCTTCTTATTCTTCCATTTCCAATGTCTGTAAATGTCTGGCAATCTATGTTCCTCTCTATCCCCCTCCCCCCCACCCCCGTCACACAAGGAATCCACGGCGTTGCCGTCGGATTACATCGCTGAACAAAACAACTAAACCCGGGTTGGCAACTGGAAGATAGCTTTTAGAGCTAAATCCGCAATAAGAGAAGCTAAATATTGATGATTATTTATCTAAGGACGTACTTATTTTATTTAGAAGTTCGAAGCAGCAAGGAACAAAAACAAAATAACCTTCATATCACACTTAACAGAGAGAGAGAGAGAGAGAGAGAGAGAGAGAGAGAGAGAGAGAGATAGAAACACTTTATGAGATATTGAAGAATCCTCATCACTTGCAAAGTACTCAACTTGTATTTTCTTCTCAGTCAAGCCTAAAACTTCCATGACGAGAAAATAAATATGCATGCTTCGTTAGAGTTGCCGGATACCATTAGTGAGAGCAGTACCAAAACATAACGAAAATAAACCACAGAGTAACGCAAAATGATACGCATATGTATAATTTTCAATTCCACTCACCTAATATTCATAAATTATTTTATAGATAAAAAAAATATGTGATAAAAAGACCCGATACATTAGAAAAGAGCTAAATTAGGAGCAATAAACCTATAGGGGCTAAATGCACCGGAAATGAGCTAGATCTAGCTCCAAAAGAGCTAAGTTAGCAACTCTGAACTGAACTACCGACAACCGAATACTGCTGTCTGATTAAACTTGGTATAAAACTGAACATTAAAATAATATTGAAAATTTTATAGCATCTTTAGAGACAAGAATAAAAAAGCATCTAAATAGGACTACAATATCGATTTTTTAATAAAATATTTCCAAATACTTTTAGTTTCTAAAGCAGAGAAAAATTGAATGAAACGAAACCACGTAATTGTCGAAAGATATGATTTTATTTTTTGAAAATGTTCAGATTTTTTTCACTCAAACTTATGAACAGATTTAATTGATATAATAATAATAAGAAAAAAGAAGATATGTTCAACTGTCAAATTTTAGAATTGGATATTTATTGAATATCTGGAGTTCAGAAATGACATACCCATCTAATCCCACGCACACTCGTAAGCTTCTATACAATTATGGGCCGTATCTTATTACAATTGGACAGTTGAAGAAATATCTATGTGTGTGAGTATGAGTGTGTGTGTGTGTGTGTGTGTCTGTGTGTTTTGTTTGTGTGTGTGCGTGCGTGCGTACCACGATTACTCAGCAACCGGCCATTGGAAGTAGTTGAAATTTGCCAGGTATAATAGTCAGCACAAAAAGCAGCTCCACGTCAAGTTAGAAGTAGTTTGGATCAACAGTTTTTGAGAAATCTAATAAAAAAAATTGAAAAAATAAAGATTACAGATCTTTCTCTATGACCTCTGTAAATTATCTCCCTTGAATTCTGCTCTTCAGGATATGATTTACATAGATCGGTACCGACGTCTCGTATAAAATTCCATTCGAACAAACACCTGGAGACTTCAACTCAGAAACAAGGACCATGAGTTAAACGATATAAGCTTATGCAATGCTCTTCCATAGGAATAGAGCATTCTGATGGATGGGGAATTTATCAGTAAATAAATATATTGCTTAAATTCAGCCTCACTGACCGTCCAGTTCCGTAGCTCAGAGATAGGATATCGGCCTCCGGATCTCAAAGGTCACGATAATACCCTATACATATTTTATACGGAGTATACTATATACACACTCTATATATATATAGTTTGATAATACCCTATATAAAAAAACAAACAATCTAGACGTATTATGACAAGGCCCCCAAAAATGATAGAATAAAGCTATATATCAAAATCATAGCGAAAGCAGAGATGTTGTTGGATCCGAACTGCTTGGAAGCCATGGTAATATAACAGTTTTCTTTTTCAATCCTCCAAACGGTTACATAGTAAACAAATGGTGATTTCAACGAGAAAAATTCACACTTAGTACCATAATATAAACATTTTTTGTATAACCAGTGTTTAAAGTTGTTCTCAAGAATATATACATATATATGTGTGTGTGTGTGTGTGTGTGTGTGTGTTTGTGAGTGTGTGTCTTTTTCTAGAGCCACTCGAGTGATAAACGGAAGTTTCATGATTGTATCATATATGGATAGGCACTGACACCATCGACTGTCTGAGCTGCCGTCTCAAGTGAGATGCTTCCAAGTTTGCAAATGCATTACACTCAACACCTCTCTGGATCAATTTGTTTGGATAACTGATACCAATACTTTTCCAAACAAACCAAAATATCAAGATTTATTTCGCAGCGTTACAGGAATAACTTTCGTTGAATAAGAAAAGGGCACTCAAAAGAGAATCAATTAGACGAGTTCCGAAAATGGATGTAATATAAGTAGTGCCCTTACGCTGGCTACGGATTCAGCCGTCACTGCTTAAGCTCCATGTATCACTTAACGAGTCATTCGGCACGTTTGCTATGTATGGATTAGACTTCAAGGCGACAAGCAATTATTCTGGTATGATTTGTCGTTTTTGTACATTCATATATATTGAATGTACGTCTATTTCAAGGAATAACGTCTTGCAATACCATAACGCAAGAGCGGCAAACCCCAAGTATTTAAAATTACAAATAGCTGCAATGCGAAAATGAATCTATATATTCGAAATATCAAAATAACCAAGATCATAAAGAATTTACCGAGTTATGCTTTTTGTGTGCAATCATATTGATTGTTGCCGTGTCCGAATGGTATTTCTTGATATATATATATATATATATATACATATATATATATATATATATACATACATACATACATATATATATATATATATGTATATATATATATATATATATATATATATATATATATATATATATATATATGAGTGTGTGTGTGATGTAAATTGCGTTATGTTATACTCTGTGAAATGATCCCTAGTTCTTAAACGGTTAATGTATCACTTAACTTCGACAACGAAAATAGAACGAACAATTGAAGAAATGGGGTTGCTGCAGGAATCGAACCTGTGTCCAACACGGTTGACGCTTAACGTAGCGTAGATGTTTAGCTAAATGACAAGAGCATCGCTAAGTTGAAGCAGCTACCCTATCCGTGGCAGCTTTGAATCTTTCTCCAGTCCCACTTTCTTTAATTGCTTATTTATATTTATCTAGGGTGAGTGAACATTTATCATGTAACGACGGGAGATCATTTCAACTAATTCTGTATATAGTATAACGCAATTCATAGTCATTCTGTCTGATCATATACATCCATTACTTGATACATCTCCCCCTCTGTCTCTGTCTCTGTCTGTCTGTCTGTCTGTCACTCTCTCTCTCTCTCTCTCTATATATATATATATATAGAAATATATATATATATATATATATATATATATATATATATATATATATACGTGTGTGTGTGCGTGTGAGTGTACATGTGTGGAAATTCACGAACAGCTATATTCATACATTTTACGCTATTTGAATGTCTTTAGATGCTCTTGTTAATAGAATTATAAGCACAAAATAAACGACACATATTGTATGTAGATAGTTTTTTCACGATGATTATGTGTTTTTTCTCCGCCTGCCCACTCCTAGAACTTCATGCAAAGTTGTGGTTTGACTAGTCAATGATGGAATCCCCACCCTCATCCCGTTAACATTCTTCCGGCTTGTCAACCCCTCCACCCCTCGGGCAACACGCATGACATCTTCTCAAGGCACTCAGCCCTCTTAGCATGACACACCCACTCTTCTCTGTTCTGCCTCCTAGTCACTTGTCAATCAAGCTTCGATACGAGCGCAGTAAAAAAAGAGGAAAAATGCCTTTCTACTCATAAACATTGAATACCAGTAGGTCTGGTTAATCAACTAGTAGAATTCCTCATTTAGCCAACGTCTTTTTGCAGCATTGGGGATGATCAATTAAACAGAGAAAGGTTCATCAATGAGTGAGTTACTTCTCACGCATTTTGTTGGACAGTGATCACGAAAAAGAGCATGAATACTGCTGGACACAATCTGAGGGGTCTATTGAGCATGGATTTACATTGGAAATTGAACACATAACAGAAAACCCATTTTAGCCCGCTAGCTTCATTAGTGTGGCCTTTGTGCGTGATACAACCATTCAGCTAAACCAATTTGAAAACTTGAGAAACATATGCTGGCAGTTTCTTACACAATTTTTAACTGAAACGGGATGTGTGGTAGATAATTAAGTAACGGTACAGAAAATAGATTCAGTGAGTTGAGTTCAAACTCCAACTGGGGAAGTTTGTGTCATCTTTGCACTAATACCCTTGGGAAAGGCACGAATCTATCCCTTTATTCAAAATCTGGAGTGGCATCCGCTAATAGCATGAAAGTTGGAAAAAAAACAAAAAACAGGCCAAAGTAAATTGGTGTGCAAAATTGAAGGACCAATTGGATCCATTATTCAAGCTAATATTGCCAAAATTGGTTTAAAGGCCTGTGAAAATGTGTCCGTAAGAACTTTTTCTCGGACAGAGAGAGCAGCCATTTTGGGATAAACGGGATGGATCCAGAATTTTGAGCCGAGGAGGTGGGGGTTCAAATCAATACGTGTAGAAGAAAATTAAATGTCCATGTTCTTTTGCTTAATTTATGATTAAGAGGGCTTATCAGGGGTTTATATTTATAAAACTAAAATATACCCATAAAAAAATGACACTGTTATTTATGCATGGGTCATCACGAAGGAGCATAAAGATATTTCATTGGGTAATTTGTTTTTTGATAATTCATCCAAATTTTAATTTCTTTCAAATCCCGACTCAACTCAAGTTGTTTTAATATGCGATCAGAAATGAAGTCTTAGGAGTTTCTATGACGTAATCTTCGTTGTTATGTCACAATAGGAAGGTTATAACAGGGATTGCCCCCCCCCCTTATTCTGTATTATCTCTTAGACGTGAATTTATCAGATTTTTGCAAGTCTACTCAGGAGATTTGGCTGCATTAGAAACGTGAATATTGCAAATAAATGAACCAACCCATTTGTTTATATGTTATATGTCAGGATATTTTAACTGGATATTTTTGAAAAAAAATGTTTAATTGCATTTTGCCTAAGCAGGGTGTGAGGGTGTTCGGAAGCCCTAGAACCCCACCCCTAAATCCGTGCCAGGGACGAACCTTTCCCGGGCAGAAAAAATAACCAATTTGAAATGAAATTCCAATTAGCATCTTGTTTACTTGAAACGTTTAACACAATAAAATAATCAACTCTAAGGAAGGCCCTAAGAGGTCAGCTTGAGTGCAAACATTCAATAACAACTTGTTATTGCAGATGGGTTAATTTTTCTTTTAAATTTGGCACCAGTAATTATCCATAATTTCTTATAATATTCATGATTTCTGTTATTCTTTCTCGAAAATACAAAAATAATATTCCATGCCATCTTATACAATAACAAACTTCATGACTCTTCGAATTTGCTTCACAATTTAAATTTTTTTTCTCAAGCAGTTGCCGACTATTATTTACTTCAAAAGTTGAAAAGATTTCCTCTCCATTTTTTTTTTTCATCCACAAAAAATATAGACGTATGCGTGGCATATTATAAACGGCACGTATACGTCTATTTCTTTTGTCCGTAAAATTTTTCATTGGAGATAACTATTAAATGCTAATTATATAGTAGTTTTCAATATTTATTTTGTTGTAAATGCGTGAAAAAAAAAAGGTTCATTCTGGTCGAACGTAAACAAGAAATATGCAGAGCAACGTTATGTTCTTGGTATTTTTAAACTACAGTGCCATTGTGAAATTACTTAAACTAGTTGAATACCCATCCCTATGGGCTGGATGAATTGCAACCAAATTATGCATTAATCGAATCGATAAATAAAAATATGGAAATTGGAATGAATTTGTTTTAAAAATCTAATACTAGTGACTTTTTTTTCTCGGAAAAATCTTAATTGAACTTACACACTGCTTAACCGGAAATATAAACATTCTTCTTCTTATCCGTATTCTACAATTAAGCAGATCTTGTACAATACCCAGTGGACTCAGCTGAGGAGATGAGGGCAAAAATGAGTCCATTTTTAGCATGAATCTGTTGTTCAAATCGGACGATCTGGAACATTTTGAAGGGGGATTTTTAAAAGATGATTCTAAAAACTGGCACAGGGGTCCCATTGGTGCACATGAGAAATTTAATCGGGTTATGTTGTGTGGTTTCTTTGGTAGGTTGTCACATACGGACAGGCAGGCAGACAGACAGACGGACAGTCAGAACTTCGGTGAATTTTAATATGATAAATTGTTCATGATGTTTACTAAATTCTGTATTGTTTAAACTCTAAATAACACTTTATATTGTTTTTGGCTTGGCGAAAAAATAATAGCAATTTTTATTATTTCAAACTTTAAAGCTTATTTTCGAATGAACTATAATTCAACTACGTTCATTGAATACATCAAGTGTGTATTTTGCTCTATTTATTTAAGCTGAACGTTTGTTTTTGTTTTTTTTTATTTTGCTATTTATTCTGTTTTATTTTAGGCATACAATTCACGGATGGAGAAAGAGCAAATTCGAAATGAGACGTAAAACAGCGGAAACTGCTTGCAATATCAACCAAGTATTTGAATTGAGGGCTGCCAACGAACGTACACTTCGACATTCTTTTCAAAAGTTTGAGACGTGAGCCTTTGAGAAATAAACCGTTCACAGTTTGAAATCAAATATCATGTGGTATGGAGGAGAAGAAAACACAAATACACCCGTTTTATCTGACCATTTTTTTCATTAAGGGAGCTATGTTTGGTGTGGAATCAAGACCAACTCATCTTTATAAATGGAAATAACTATTGTTATATATTGTTTTATTATTTTTTTTAATGAATTTTGTATCCAAAAATTATACTGAGTATATCATGCTTGTAATAACTAATAAGGCATTTGGTGCTTTTACATTCTACGCTTAATAACCCAGCTGAAGCAGGGTCTTTATATATATATATATATATATATATATATATATATATATATATATATATATATATATATATATACATATATATAGAGAGAGAAAGAGAGAGAGAGAGAGAGAGAAAGAGAGAGAGAGACAGACAGACGGACAGACAGAGAGAGAGAGAGATGAATTTTTACAATTTTCGTTGTAACTGATCAATTTCACGTAGTCATTGTGATCATCAGACAACTGTGTTTTACTCTTATATCTGTATACCACTGAGCCTTTGCTTTTAATATGTGTTATATATATATATATATATATATATATATATATATATATATATATATAGGTTTGGGTTCCAAAGTCTTTCTCCCAGTCTCGAGGTTCAGTGAGTACGAAAAGTTTGATAAGTCCTGTCTTGGCGTATACCCAGTCCCCTCACTGTTAAAACTCGTCCAAATTTCCATCATTAAAAATGGTCCAAAGATATGCTGATTCCACATAAACCATCTCAATTATATCCCTAACAAAGATACAAGAAATATTGCATGAAGAGGAATCTACTTAGATGCAAATTAATATTGATTAAAGATTGATTTTCACAGAGTAATTTAAGACTGGAAATATTGTTCTGCTCCTTTCATCTGATAATAAACTTTGATAATCCCTGATAATACACTTTAATAATCCCTGATAATGCTTTTTGATGATTCCACGGATTTCCATTTCATTCAAATAAAACTTTAAATGTCTTACCTTACCAAAATGCTTTTGGATTCTTTGAAATATACTTGGGAAACTTCACAAATTACACGGAAGCCACTTACCTGAAACAAAATACAAAAATAATTGTTACATTCGAAAATAAAACATACAAGCTGAAAATTGGTAAAGTAGTAAATTTTTATTCTTTATTTCATATGCATTATAATGCAGTAGAAAGCGTACGTGACGCCATAGGCAGTAAGATAGAGTTCGATTTCAAATGATAGGGAACTCTCCTCTTTAAAGTTACAAAGAGTACACACAATATTCATCGTACAGTATTGCTCATTGATTAGGTGTTATTTCTAATCATGTTTTAATGCAGTTAAAATCCATCCACCAAAACTGTTATCATAGAATTCTTCTCTTTTCAAGTGATTCTGACTGACTGACCATGGATCTGGTGGACTGAGAACTTGAGCATATACTGCTTCTGTCTATTTATTTTTATTCTTTTCAATTTTTCATTCCTTCCCAAAATAACAATGTACAGGGGGTTCAATTTACACTGCAAGTCTACGCTAAATGGATCCTTCACTTTTTGTCCGGTAGCGTTCACGTTTGGTTTTGGGGAAAATTTTGACTTTTTAGTGATGCAACAAAAGGTGAGAGAAGTAACTTACTCACTGATCACCCCTTTTCCGATATGTTCAACTGATCACCCCCAATTCTGCATGGTGATGATGGCAACGCAACAGTTCTTATTGAGTGACCAACCAGACCTGTTTCATTTCTTTTCACTTTCTCCTTTATTATTTCCTATTTTGAGGAAATATCGATGAATCAATTATTTTTTGGATTGATTCAAGCATAAGATCAAATAATCTCCAAATGAACCGAGGATATATTTTCGGTAAACAGCGACTCTCTCTCTCTCTCTCTCTGCCTCCTCCCTCCTTATGTTCATATCCCCCCTCTCTCTCATTCTGTATCTCCTTCCCATTATCCGTCCCTCTCTCTCACTCTCCCACTCTCCTCATCCCCCACCAATTCTCAGTCTTCCACTTCTCTCTATCTCCAACCCGTCTCTTTCCTTACATCTCCCACCCTGTCTCCTTCTCACACTCTTTCTCTCTCTTCCACTCTTCCTATCTCCATATTCTTCTCTCGATCTTACTCTGTCCACCTCACTGTCTCTCCCTCTTGGTATCTAACTCCGTCTCAACACCCTACTTCTACCCTTCCTTCTCGCTAACCCTACCTCTCTTTTTCAGAGAGAAAATATCAAACAATAATCTCAATAACGAGAAACGAAGGCAGAGGTTTTATTTAGAGAGGACCCCCGCGTAATAACCCAACAAGTACTAACGATACAAAGACCAGAACGTTCACCGATGTTTCAGTGGTCTATTTTCAATGCTCTTAAGATGTCCAATATCGGATTTATTGTGTTTAGTTCTTTCTATTCTTATCTGGTTTATAAAGGTAGTGATTACAATAAAGTTCCTGGACTCCTAATGTTACATTTATATACTATTTAGAGATACTTTTTAGAGAATATTATATATTGAATTTCATCAAAGATGAAATCAATCATTAGTTTTTTTCCAATTTATTTAAAACTAGGAGGCATTCTTGGAGCGATTGCCATTGTCAGGGGGAGTAATTTTGCATGGATCCGCTGCCAGAATTATTCAATTTTTCTATAGCACATTGTCCACCCTTCCACACAATTCCATCGAAATTCATCGAAAACTTCTGGAGATGTCATGTAAACAGTAAATAACTTTTGGCAATATCATGTGATGTGGACATTTAACGACATCGTAAAGGAGGTAATCCAGAATGGATTTGTCCCCAAATTTAATCACTTCTTTCATCGATTATTACGTACCCTTTCACAAAATTCCATTGAAATTCATTAATGACTCTTGAAGATATCGTGTGGACAGTCATGAGCGTGTACATAAATGTATGTATAGAAAAAAAAACGGAAATATATCTTTCAATCAAGAAAAAAATCCTAGATCGATTTAAAAATTTGACTAATTCTTCTTTTTCACGTTTCCCCTCCTTCCTTTGAATACTTTTGCTAATATGCGTTTGACAGACAGACAGACAGACGCACAGACAGACATTTAGATCATAAATTGAACTAACCATCAGAAACCTATTTTGGGTGGAGATCTCGACCCCCCTCCCCAAAAAAAAGGTTTCTTCTAGACATAGCAAAGACTATAGAAGCCATTATCGATAAGAAAAAAACAAACCCCTCGGATTCCTATTGATTTTTACATGGATGTAAATGATTATCCTTGAAGAATTTGCTGCGCGTAAAAGTCAAGAGATGTGATATATTTACCAACATTCAAACTACAACTGGAACAAGAAAAACACCCAGAAAATACCACCACAACACCATTGACAGGGGTGTGACTGGGCGTAGCCCCGCTCCAAAACACTACCAGCTTTTCTATAGTTTCTTGTCTTCAACGAAATCTCATCAAAATTGATTGAGAGCTCTTTGAGATATCATGTTGATAGTCATGGAATTATGGTGATATTTGTTGGTTTGAACATATAAGGACGACGTAAAAGGGGATATTGTCTCTGGACTTGCTCAAAAATTCAATCAGTCTTCCTAGAGTTGATTGTTCACCCTTCCACAGAATCACTTTTTGTTTTTGTTTTTATCGGGTGCACAGTCATGATCATATATATAGATTTCATAAAAGAGAACAGAGAAATATCTGTCAATCATTGAAGTATACCAGGATCTACCCCATTTTGTACGCCACCTTTTTTCTGCCCCAGTGTCTAGTCTTCCCCCAAATATTATTCAGTACTTTTGGGGATATCGTGTAGAAAGACTATCGAACAGGCGACGAGACACGACCGATTACATATACCTCTTTCCATCTTCGTTTACAGAGGTAAATAGACTAATGCAAAACAGAGTTCAATTTTAGATTTGATTTTAGCGTAGCGTTTAAATTATGCAAACAGTCTTTTATATTTATTAGAAAAATTATTCATTGGAAAAATACGCAACTCTACCGCTTAGACTAATTCCAGTTTCCCATTAATTTCTATAAATACGATCGGCTATTATTGATTGTTCTGTTGCGCCATACTGGTGTTTTGAAGGCATCTTGGACGCTGAGTTAGTTTATGAGTAATCACAAGGAACAACAAATACTAGCTATGGCGTACGCAATTCAAAAATGTAAATCACGTAGGAGAAAGCGTAC
>OY735199.1:83084597-83104597 GCA_963457665.1 Thysanoteuthis rhombus
ACCAAAAATTTACAGTAGACTCCTGTTATCACGGCATTGTTGAGTATTTGTGCCGTTGAAACGGATGGATTTGACACTGATTGTATTCATAATGAGAGACCAAAAAATTACAGTACACTCCTGTTATTACAGCATCGTTGAAGATTTATGCCGTGATGAAGAATTTACCGTTACAACGGGTGGGTTTTACCTAAAGTGTATCATTAAAGAGCAGCTAAAAAGAACTGACAAAAATTGCTTTTATCCCATTTGAAATTTAAAATCCTCCAGGCGGAATCATTTCAAGTGTTTACTGATATATACATATATATATATATATATATATATATATATATATATATATATATATATATATATATATATATATATATATATATATATATATTAAAAGCATTGAAATCTTCATATGCAATCGCTGCAAACTGATCTCTGACAATAACCCGACGAAAATTAAAAAAAGCAAACGTAGCGTTACAACATATATGTCACTTAACGAGTGCCGTTATGATGTGAATTTATTGTATATATCTTGATGAAACGATCACCGTTCACTTTTTCGCTGAGAATTTTTTTTTCTTCATTTGTATTTTGCGCTACCAGTACGAATGTTCTCTTACTACAGAAATTTAGAATGTTATGTTGTTAGAGCCGACCAGACTTTCGAAGCAACAGAACATATTGGTGATAATCATATAAACATTGGTTGCTCATTTCTCTTCCTCAGTCTGGTGTCTCATCTAAGGGTTGAAGGTGTGCAAATGATGTAAATGAACCTATGGTCTTGCAAATATATAAAAACAAACAAACGTGTCGTTAAAACGCATATATCATTAGCTATTACCGTTGAATCGAGTGCCGTTAAAACGAAAGTTCACTGTAAATTTTAAACTTACAAAAGAACCCATCTCCCCACCTTAGTGCATTAAGTAGACCTCACTAGTAACACAAATATTCAGATAAATACATAGTCCTCTATATTAATCGCCTTGCTTTACCCTTCTTCTTAGAGGACGTTCTCAACCTTTTACAGTTTCGTCTGGAAGAGAGTGTTTTTGACATTCATAAACCTATCGACGTTCTTTGCAGTTAGAACTATTGTAGGAGAGATTTTATGTCCCAATTTTGTGATTTGATATTTAATGACATGTACAATTAATCATGAACTTCAATTTTTATAAATCAAACTGATTATATCGGTTTTTGACGGACTTTTTCTCATCTCCCCGAAACTATAAAACAAAAACTCAGTTCATATGTACATTTTTTGAAGTTATCAATTTATTAGTAAACCCAAGCTGAGCAAATGACCGCACGTACGAAATGTATGGGTGGACATTGCATTTTATATTCGTTGATAATAGAGATTTGTGTTGCAGTGAACTTGGAGAATAGCCTTGTATATACATCGTATTTTATAGATGTAGATAATGCAGATTTGCCTTGCAGTGCTATTGGAGTATAGTCTTCTATAAGCATTGCATTTTATAGACAGGGATAATAGAGATATGCCTTGCAGTGATCTTGTTAAATAGCCTTCTAAACATTCTGCATTTTATGTAGGCGTATAATAGAAATTAGCATTGCAGTGAGCTCGGAGAACAGCGTTTTATTGACCACAAACGAATTTTCAGAATATTTTATTTATTACTTTTTCTATTTTTGCATTTTTCTTCAAATTAAATTCAACGTTTTTATTAGATCATAAGAAGACTTAATTTTAAGTCAACTGCATGAATTATATTTCAATTTACTACGCCAGTTTCGTCCGACATTCACCCATTGCTAATTATTATAGGCGTGGATGAAAGAACTAAGCGATAGTATCAAAATAGGATAGATATTTCGAGGTTTCAAATACACAGATTCAGTATGATTAAACATAAGGATGGGTATTCAGCTAGTTTTCAAAGATTTGAAAAGCAATAGATGTTACATATCTGTCTAGGTTAATCTAATAAGATCATTTTTTCTAAAGAAAAGTTAGTTTTATCTCCCGAGATCACGTGGCTATCCATGAAATCGTAGGCGATTCATCTTTTCTTCAAAAGATTCTAATGCTTGAATTTAGAAAGATGAAGAAAAATGACAAAGGTAAAAAAAAAAGAAGATCAATGAAATTACTTTGAGATTGAATCGGAAAAGATGGTCGCGTAGGATGGTTGTTTGCATGACCCATTTTGCAAGACTCCCCGAGACTCTCCTCAATGCAAAACCTATTTTGCCTTTTGTTCGGATTCATACTGCACCTTCTTTTGGCTGACTTTCAGTAATAAGCCGTCTTTTTCAGCTCTAACCATTAGAATTCGCTCTAATAAACTTCCAACATATTTTTCGAAGATATATGTCATCTAGTTTCGAAAGCTGATTGACTACATTTCGAGAAAAAAAAAGAAACAGATCTGGTTATTCACCGAATAGTAATGGTCAAGCAATAAACGTCTTCTGACAGAATGCCGTGTAAGCGGTTCAATTACAAAAAAATGAAAAGAAGGGATGATCAATAAATGCTACTTTACTTGCTTTTTATAATCAGTGATCAGTAAAAACGTCTGAATTTTCCAAAAAAACGAATGGACATAAACTAAGGGATCAATTTAACATAAAACTTCATGGCAAACTACACCAAGTCTGTTGAAGTTTTCCAGGGTGGACTTTGGAAGAGCAAGAAAATACATTTTAAGATGTAAGGAGTAAATGGTCAAATTTCCATCCCTCTAGCTCCATTGGTGCAGCCTGTTTGTATGATATACACATTGCCAACGAAATCAACTTGAAAACTGAAAGAAACCTGTGCTGACAGTTTCAATGACATTTTGGTTGACGGTTTCAAACAAGCCTGAAAGTTAGACGATAGATTGGTTTCTTTGATTCTTCTCAAATGAATAGCGCCCAATGATTGGAAATTGTACTTTTTTGCTTCTTTTTTCTTTACAAATATCAACCGGTGGAAGCAGACGATATCTCCTCTTATGTAAAGATCAAGCCAGGAATGTTACACACACAAAAAAAGAACTAGTTCTCTTCCTTGCAATTTCAGTCGTGTATAGAAAGTAGGAAACGATAGGCGGCGTGAATCTTTCCGTGTGTCGGTCAGTCAGTCAGTTAATGTTGATATTCGGTACTAAAGATGCTCACGCATCTAAAAATCACTTGTGAAAATGAGTCTGTTCAATTTTGTCTTCCTTATTCATTCCTATTAAAAAAAAACAGTGATTGAAATAAATTGTTTTGAAGCCAGCGTGCAACCGAGTGAATGATATCTAAAATTGAATCATTATTATCAACTGATGTAAATATCACCTCACTTCGAATTTCTTCGGTGGAGATGGTCACTATCATTAAGTTCTGATTAGTTTTTCTTTCATCTTATCAAATGTGCCCACACATCTCTATAAGACGCTTGTCGTTGGTCAGTCGGTCACGTTGAATACCAAAAAGAGGAAAGAAGGAGTTTTATGTTTTATTTGCCAGCTGTTATTGTATTGTCAGAAGAGATGTCAGAAGAACATGCATTTATGAGTTTTCAAAATTTTTTCGACTTTTGTAAAAATGTTTCCCTTCAACAGAAGAGAATCTACAAATTTGACCATGGAAGTGAACTTGAACTAAACTAAACAAAAGATTAAAAACATAAACTGAAATAGTGCCTAGATATTTTTCTAGATAGATGGCATGGAAATCTAGATAATTCTAGATATAATTTGAGGCAACCCAGATATCAACTGAAAAATAGCGTCCATAGATTCTCTCTCTCTCTCTCTCTCTCCTTTACTCTTTCTTTCCCACTTTCTTCCTTTCGTTAATTTATGGCACAGGAATAGATTCTCCCTCCCCCTCTCTCTCTCTTCCTCTTTCTCTCTCTCTCTCTCTCTCTCTTTCCCTCCTTTTCTCTTTCTTCGCTTCTTTCTTCCTTTTGTTGATTGATGGCACAGGAATAGAATCTCCTCCTCAATCTCTTTCTCTCTCTCTCCCCTTCTCTCTTTCTTTCCTTCTTTCTTCATTTCGTTGATTGATTGCACAGAAATAGAACTTCATCCACTCTATCTCCCTTCCCCATCTCTCTCTCTCTCTCTCTCTCTCTATGTTTCTCTTTCTTTCCTCTTTCTTCCTATCGTTGATTGATGGAACCATAATTGACTTCCCCCTCTCACTATTCCCTCTTTTCTCTCTATAATTTCAAACTTTTCACTTTTTCGACTTAACCGGAAGTCTAGAATTGTCATTGCTGATGGTAAAGAAAATAAAGTTTTAACCCTGTAAGAGTTTGGTAATAAAAAAAAACCCGTCATTTTATTGTTGAATCTGCCAACAAAGTTGGAAAGGTATATTCTTTCGATCGAGTCCTTGATCTTAAGGACGGATCCAGGTACAATACCTCACCTTATCTTGTAGTTATATGTCCATACCGTATAATATACCAATGACTTTCCTCACAATATCTTCAAAAGCACTCATTAAATTCCGTGGAAGGTTGGGTGATAAATCTGAGAGTAGATCCATGCACGATTCCCCATCTTACATAGTTATACGCCAATATTATATCATATCGCCAAAAAATTATGCCTATCTACACGAAAGCTCAGAACGAAAATCAATTGAATTTTGAGGAGGGAAGGTAATAGGCTACTGAAGTGATTCAATTTTGGGCGGGTTCGTATATAATTACCTACCCAGATAAAGGCGTTGGCAAGAGGTACGCGCTCTCTGAGTACTTTCTCGTTGGGAGAAAAAAAATTATTTTCAATTTTCCAGTTTTGTAATCCTATGAATACAATCAGTTAATTATTGAAGTGGGTGCGTCTCTTGCTTGTCTTGTTGAAGACAGATTGACAATGCAGTTTCCGGTTGTCAGCTTTCCCATCAACAGGTTATAAATAATTACGTTCAATATAATGTTTCTCTTGCCTTAATGGACCAATGTCAATGGAAAGTGATTTCCACACAAAAGCGGATCAAGTTTGAAGATCAAACACTTTTTTCCCCTCTCATTAGGGAATTGAAATAATCAACAAATCTTCGTAAACAGATTCTATTTGCTGGGCAGATTCTTTTGTGAGATTTTATCTTCCATCAATACATGTTTTTTTTTTTCTTCTTTTTTTTAAGCAAAAGTTAATTAGAAAAAGTTACTGGTCTGGTTATTCACTCAATAGAAACCGTCCATCGTTTTTCACGAGCGTACCGTGTTGAGGGTGATCCATTAAAAATTTAGTAAAGGGGAGTGATCAAGGAATAAGTTACTTCTCTTTCCTTTTGTTGGATGATGATCACTAAAATGTCCGAATTAAGCAAAAATACCCCACAACAAAATAAAAAACAGAAAAAGTACAAGTGAGACCACTGCCGGGCATGAATTAAAGGATCAATTTAGTATAAACTTCCATTAAAAATTGGACCGTCCACTACAAAAACTATTGGGTGGATTGAATAAAAAATATTTTTTTCTAGAACTAATAAGGGGAAAGTATTAAACATTTTCAGCCCTCCAGCGTCAGTTGGTATGGCTTGCACACGTGACACATGCATAGATTGTTAACCAGCTAGCCAGACTTACTTGAAAATCGATGAAATCTATGTCGATTTCGACGTTGACAGTATTGGTTGAGCTTGATTCTAACTATCAACATGATTAAGAATCTCTCGGCTTCGTAATCGGGAGAACACACAGATTCAATGCTGAAAAAATGCGATCATAAATAATACCTGATAATATCTGTGTATAATTGTGCAATGTTCTTCTTGGAGTGATAAAATGCTGCGATGCTTGGTTAGGAAGAAAATTAACTTTCGGTAAAAAAATGTGGTTGGACTGTGCGTATTGATAGGCAACACTATACATGCATTCATGTATATAAGTATGTATGAATCTTGAATATAAGAGTGAGAGATGTCTGTGTGTTTGTCTGTCACACTATGAAAAGTATCTAAACATGGGTGCATTATGTAAATACACAAAAATAATTAAAACAAAAAAATGGATGTGACGTGTCCAGTCTAATCGGTCATGTGCTCTGAGAAATGACTCTACGTTCAAAAATCAGCAACACTCGAGGAAAGATGGAGGATACACGGCCAAAGCGTGGTTAACAAATGAGCACTTAGCCAAGGAAAATAGTTCAATCATATTTTTAAAACGTTTGAGTTATAAAACAGATCCACTTTATCAAGCATCATCATTGGTGTGATCATCATCCTCTGTCTATCAAAGTCTTTTATTGGACATAGACCTTCTCCAAGATCCGGCTGATTTTGAGATGTTCAAGAGCGACTCGTGGTAAATGTCTTCTGAATTCGTCCAAATCATCATGACATCTTTTTTTTGCCGGCCAGAATTTCACATTTAATTTCGGGGGATCCTCATTGTGAGTCGTCATGTCCGGTGGTGGTTTTGCATTCTTACTGTTTGTACCTTTAATAGTTTCATGATAATCTGACCCATGCTCGCTCTCTGAAATTATGTGCAGTCCCATGATCTCTGTATATGATGTTAAGCATGATTCTCTCCAGTGCTTGTTGCATTGTTCTCAGTTTAGGGGCCAATCTTTTGATCAAGTTCTATATTCTAGCTACATGTAGCATATCGTATTCTATTGCTATTGCGTAGAATAGTCATAAAAAGCTGTTATATATAAGCAGTATTGCATTCATTTTATATGAATGACGTTGATATAAAGCAATTTTTAAATCCGTTTCGGAATGGAAACGTTTGTTTCTTTTTAAAAGAATTACGGATGTTGGAGATGACAGGAATTTGCTTCGTTTGATCTATTCATCCAGATACTGCAATTGAGTTTGTCATCGAATATAAAAATATCTGTGCGAGAAGGATGCAGTGTTCTTTTTTTGTTTTTTTGTATTAGACATTGAGTTTTATTCACGTATGCGCGTGCGTCAACAGTTATGGATTCCCGTGTGACATTATATCATTGGTTCACACACACACACACGCACAAACACACACACACACACACACACACACACACACACACACACACACACACACACACACATATATATATATATATATATATATATATATATATATATACGTCATTTCAGTCAATTATTTGCCAATATCTCTGAATGCAAATTATGTTTTTTTCTTCTTTGGTGTTTTCGTTTGTTTCACACAGAATTTGTTATCATGGTACTATGTGCATATATATCTGCTTATCAATACATGTTGTCGTGTGTATAAATGCAAGCAGTCTGTAAGATTTAATTCAAACACTCAACTCAGTCGATTCAAATCTCTCTCGGGCATGAAAGTTTCTCAGCTTTCTCAACTGCTGGTTGCATTGGAAAAAAAATAGATATTTTATTACATTTTTGATATATTTTTTCATTTCTTTTAATATTCAACTGAATCGTAATTAGGTTCGGATTGAACGGAAAAACACCCACATAGATTTCAAGTCGTACGAATTTCAAAGACGACAGTTCTTATATATCCCCCTACGTAATCTCTTTTTGATGCAGATTTTGTTCACCTATGAACAAGAAAGGTGGAACAATGATATTAAAGTCATCATAGTTGATTACAATTCATATGATTATTTTATTGTGGGTATGAGTCGATTTTCTTTGTATACGCTATTTAGTCGAGACAAAATATTTTAGGGTTAATAAACTTTCCCTCTAACTTGATCAGTGATCGAGTTGCCTTTTTAAAATCTAACAGGCTGTATGCAAGTACCAGGGCCATCGTGTATTCGTGTATGTGAACATTCCAGGGTTCGCTTCAAAATTTGATAAATAAAAAAATTTAGAAATTAGATATCTATACGGATTTCCTGGATTTTCATCGAAATTTGATCCATTCTCCCTCTTCTCATTTTTGGCCCATTTTTTCACAAAATTGCATTGTAAATTCATTGGGAACCTGTGGACATACATTTGGTCGGACGGAAAGACGTGGAGGGATGTAAGGAAAGACACTGAATGATGCATAAAGCTTACCAACATCGTTGGCAAGGGAAAAGAGTGAATGTTTTCTCCGTATCGTCGGCTTCCTCTCCAAACAACCAAACTTCATCGCGTTTCTTTTCTTCATTTTCTATTTCAAACGTATTTAATCAAAGCATCCGTTTCATAGGAGACAACTCCCAGCAGAGTAGACGGCTGATAAACGAAGTCCCGGTTTCAGTTGCATCTATCAGCTTTGTGGTTCTTGTTAGTTTCAAGTCTATTCGAGACTAAGACTTAATTCTTCCAAGTTTTATGCAAGTCCACCAAGGGATACCACCATTCTAAGCTCACAGTTTATAGTGTACCCAGGGAAATCTATCCTAATGAAGAGTTTTCCATATTCTCCGCTCATACTTGGAATCAAACCCAGGACCTTCTGTGTATGAGGCAGACATGTTCACCATTATACTATTCAAGCGGACTTTGAATGTATTTGCCATACAATAAAAGCCATCTAAGCTTGTTCACAGAAAAGCATTATTCCTCATTATAAAGCGTATAATTCAATTCAAAAGTACATTTTGCAGCAGATAGAATTTCTGAATACCGACTTTTGTTGGTGACGATCAATAGTTTTTCAAGAATGGCTTTTCATTGCACTCAAAATCATTTTACATTTGCGTGGATTTTTTTCTCTTCTTCATATTTCATTTTGAATTCTTATGTCTTTTTCATCGAGGACGCTGAACAAAAGCAGGGTTGGCAATTTAGCTCTTTTGGGGCTAGATTTAGCTCCTATATTACTGCATCAAGCTTTTAGCGTCTGATTCAGCTCCTTTTCAATATATGTTACTTTTCCTAAACAAATTTTCTCCTAAAAAAAAAAAGAAAAATTGAAAATATTGAAACATATTGTAATTATATGCTAACCCATTGCAAATTGAAGAAATATTAAATTTAATGCATATCAAGTGAGTCTTTTGATGGAGGTCTGTGTCTATCGGTGGTATTCTGGACCAGTGGATAATGATATTGTGAAAGATGTCCGCGATTCACCTATCCCAAATCGCGAACCGGCCTATAACGAACCGTGCTATATCGAGAGACACCTGTTTTTTTGCACCTTTTTAGCTCCTTTTTCTTGCAAATTTAGCTCTTCAATATACGTTCGTGTTTGCAACCCTGAACAAAAGGCAGAACCGCACATTCAAGTTTTAAGATTTTAAATGACTTCAAATAAAAGAAGGAAATAGGCTGAAGCAGATCTTGCAAGAAAACAAAACAAAAAAACAACTATAATTTCTTTATTCTGGAAAATAGAAAAGGACGTCAAATGAAATGAATGCTGGAAATTTATAACTTTCTCATAGAGAAATCTTTCAGCCGAAAAAGAGAATTAAAGAAGAGGACATTTCACTTCTGTGGTTCGTCTTCATCATTGAGTTATCATTAATTTTCATGTTTTCTTTAGGTGGAGATGTTTTTTTCTTCATTCACAAGTGAATTGATTTGAACATTCTCAAATCAAACATTTCTTTTGAAATTCTCTGAAATAAGGGAATTAGAAATAGGAAAAAAAATCCAGCAATGATTGTGTGACTATTTAAGTTGGTATAATAGCAGAAATCATGATTCACGAAGTGATTTACTAGCATTCTTCCAGCTGCGACACCCTGCAGGTTGATTCCATTTCAGATTCAAAATATCACAATCTACAACAAGCCTGACTGTTGCAGGGTCAAACTCCTCTCCAGCTTCTCTCCCGATTGATGATAATTATTGCATCTTTTACATTGTATACATCCCAAAGATTATATTAATTTCTTTGGACCTTTGTTTGTCTGTCAGTCTTTGTTTTTGTGTCTGTCTGTCTCATTCTCCCCCCCCCTCTCTCTCTCTCTCTCTCTCTCTCTCTCTCTCTCTATCAACTTTACTTCCGAAAACAAGTTTCTAAGAGCAATGAATTCGTTAAGGATGTTGGTTCTTTTTCAACTCAATCTGTCGACCCAGGCAACTATTTCTATGTCAGTTTCGAGTTCGATTTAACCGGCAGGGCCTACAGGGAGGGTGCTTTAAGGGTAGCTCTGTTTGTTTTGGGGTTATAACTTCTTATGCTCAGATAGGTCGATGGAAGTCGTTTTCTCACAACAATTGTGAAAAAAAAAATCTCCGTATGCATTTATGGTCAGGTGATTGCGTATTTGCTGCATTTACTCGGCAACTTATCATTGTACAAAGTGCATTTGCAAGATATATTACGCTGCACAGTCCATTGTTGAGTTTTAAGTTAATTAGATCTGCGGTTCTTGGAACATCTAACGGAAAAATAAGTGAACAATTAAAGATTTCGGGACGTTCTTCTTAGTTTTGATAGGTTATCTCTTTCTGCTTTTTAAGATACAGTTTGCATCAATCATTGGGGAGTGATAATAACATATCCAGCCATTGGGTGGAAGATTCTAGGTGATGGTTGGCTGCTCAATCACTCAAGTATTTCATTCAAAATTATTTTACATGACAATTATGTTAGTCTGTTCCTAACACCATAAAGTCCGGCCCCTTCTAAAGATGCACATCTCGTACCGATACTGCACTAGATACTTGGTAATAAAGACAAACGTAATTTTCTTCCAAATTATAACAACAACAAAAACAAAAGAAATAGGAAACTGAGATTCACGGAATGAAAATTGTTTTCATTATACGATAATTGCCGCACACGAGCAGAAAAAAATATCAATATGATGAATTAATAATACGAAAGATCATTAATATTAAACTCTGATGCGGTAATTGTCGTGCATCTGGGTGAATAGATGAGAGGTGTCAAACCATCTGTCTGTATGTCTGAAACACAACAAAAATCACCCTAACATAGGTGCAACTCATCCAAATTCAGAATGCAACGGATACTATAATTCAAAATCGGTGGCGGGTGCATCGGGGCTCTATTACTACTGTAACTACAATGCCAACTCAACTCTCACGTTCCTCTCAATATACCTATATACACATCTAAAAGATAGAATCCTTCAATTAGCCAAAAGAGAATATGAACTTCTTTTTATCCGTTTAGGGGTCAAAGTAAAAGAAAATATTTCCCCCCTTTAAGGGGACAGAAGAGGAAGGAAACTTTTCTCC
The DNA here is from genome assembly GCA_963457665.1 of Thysanoteuthis rhombus. Taxonomy (NCBI): domain Eukaryota; kingdom Metazoa; phylum Mollusca; class Cephalopoda; order Oegopsida; family Thysanoteuthidae; genus Thysanoteuthis; species Thysanoteuthis major. The sequence continues at coordinate 83,095,647 of OY735199.1, forward strand.
CTTCTAACAGATCAGAAGTGAAAGAAAACAATCTCTCCCTTCAAAGGTGGAATGACATTTTTCTCCTGTAATGAGTCAAAAACGGAGAGAAACCTATTTTCTCTCTTAAGAGGTCAACAGTAAATGTAAATTCATCCAGTTAAAATAGATCATACTAATATCAGCTGCAATAAGGCTCTTATTAATTAATTATTATCAACTGCCATGATACCACTTTCTAATGGGTCAGGTCATTTAATCATGTTCCTGTTTTTTCCTATTATTTGCTAGGAGCTCTGTCGTTGGCAACTGCAATCGTAATAATTGCATAACCATTAACACAGTGGTCGAATCTTTATCATAATCGAATTATGAGAAATCGATTTTCCCCTCTTAGACATTTGGGTGCCGTTCTCATTCTAATTAGCAAATTGGGATGACTTAACATTATTATCAATGACACCAAAGTCGACCGGCAACACGGGCAGCCGCCCAGGGCGTCAAGTGCTTGGGAGGCACATGTCAAATGTCTGAGACAGTCGTCATCAACATCATCAGCCTTTTAGCGTCCATCATTGGACACCCCTTCCCTAAGGATATTACCAGATCTCTCTATCATGCGCGTCACGGAGACAATGGTCTCTGAACTTGTATAGTTGCCATCTCATATTTTGCCAGATGCATTTCCTCGTATGATCTCAGCAGATCTGCGTTGTGACTCATGGTGTCCATCGTTTGCCATTCTTGCAACATGACCAGCCCATTGCCATTTCAGTTATAATTGGTATCTGTTATGTACCTGACTTTTATTTTTCTCTCTGCAATACTGTTCTATCGAGGTGAGGTTGAGAATGATTCACTCATGTGTACCTTGCATGGTTCTCAGTTTGAAGATCAATCTTTTTCAAGACCAGGGCGACAGGAACCCAAGACCCAGCTTTTTTCGTATTCATTAGGATTTCACAACGATTGAAGCCAGCAGCTTTTTGAAAAGATCAAGTGACAGCAATATCCCACAATACTTTAGCATTTTCATTGGAGTATCTTGAAAAGTGAACGTGAGAAGCAGGGAACATATTCAGACTTGAATCAATGGTCATCAACCTGGGTGATAATATTGGCTAGTGGGAGCTAGATCCATTATTGTGGGGAAATGTCGGGTATTACGCTTGTCTTACTTCCGCCACACAGACAACACCGAAAATCAATATGCCCAGTTTTCAAGTTCTGCGACTTATAACACGGAACAGTGGCTTCCATTTTGTTTATTGTCTTAGTGTATGATAGATACATTGAATATTTACTTTTTGGAGCCTTTGTACGAGTTTTTTCTTTTCAACATATACAGTCGCCCACTTTCCTGGGGGAAAATTCTACCGATCATTATTGGCTCTACTGTCGTCTTTCTGTTCTGTATCTTTTTTAGTTCTGTGACAAGGACTAGATGGGTCTTCTGGCCTGAATTGGCTGATCCGTGTGAATCTCGAAGTCTCAAAGGATCTTATGTATTCCATTCTCTAGGACAGATTCCGGTCTGCACTTCGCTGAAGGCTGAGTGACAGTAAATCTTCTCAGGTCTCCTGGCTCTGTCTCATCGTCCTCAAATATCCAAGTATCAATGTGGCAAGTACAATACCGACCTTCCTAAGGTTTGCTTACACATGCTTTTTTTCATTCTAGTTGTTTGGCCATCGATGACAACAGGCGGTCGTAAGTCTCATATTTCCAGTAGTCTCCTCACTGTTCATGCATACCCAAGTAGTGCTGTGGTCTGCATAGTCGCAATCCTTCCACTTATCTCGAGCACCTCCAATCTTTTTTTAATGTGTTTGGCACCGTCCCCAGCGCACCTGTTATTATTGATCTGAGTAGTCCGAATCCTTCATTATTATTATTATTATTATTTTTATTATTATTATTATTATTATTATTATTATTATTATTATTATTATTATTATTATTATTATTATTATTATTTGCATTTTCAAACCAGTTGCGTGGTGGTCATCGCTGGAGACGGAGTGACCACGAGTCTCCTCAAGTGTCAAGCCCTCCTCTTCACACCCTCACAGTTCACAGTGGTGTTGTGGTTTACAATTTCACACCGGTGGTCTGGTGTATATCACTAAGTGCTGTGACAGAATGTTTCTTCAGGTCTCCAGCCCACCTCTCATATCGACCTCACCTATCACAGCAGTGTTCTGGTTTGTATCGCTTCGAAAATGCTTTATTTTTTTTTTGTCTATCAAGCCATTGCAACCAGTTTGTAGTGGGTTGTTGATTCATATTTCTTGCACTCTCCTCAGTGTTCGTGCGGTCCCCAATCGTGTATAAAAGTACACCATTGATCTTTTATGCTATTCATTCTGCTCAGTTTTGGCGCCGCTTCTCCTCCAGTAGTTTTTCAAGACATGAACGCCATCCTAATCTTAATCAGATGACGCGAGATGATGCTTAAATTTTCATTTGCATTTTCGAACCTGTTGCATCGTGGTCACCGCTCGAGACTGAGTGACAGCAAGTTTCCTCAAGTCTCTAACCCACCTCTCCACACACTCAAAGTCCACGATTATTATTATTATTTGGAATCTCACACCAGTTGCCTGGTGGTAACCGCTGGAGTTTGAGTGACAGCAAGTCTCCTCAAGTCTCCAGCCCTCCTCTCCTACTACTTATAGGTCGCAGTGATTCTACGATTTACAGTTTCACACCGGTTGCCCAGTGGTTATCGCTGAAGGCTGAGTGACAATAAGTCTCCTCAGGTCTTCAGCTAACGTCTCCTCCCTCTTTCGCATATCATGACAGAGCTACTATTCGTTGCAGTCCTTATATCTCTAGCACCTTCCTCAGTATCCGTGCAGTTCCAAGTAGCGCTGTGGTCTGTACGGTCTCTATCCTTCCCCTAATCCCGATCTCCTCCAGTCTCTCCCTCAGCGTTTTGGGGACAGTTCCTAGTGCGCCCACTATGACCGGTACTACCCTGGTATTATTATTATTATTATTATTATTATTATTATTATCATTATTACTGATGAATAATGCAAAATCGATTTCATTCCCTCGACCCTAGTAACAACAAATGAGAGAGCAAAAAGAAGATTAAAAAGTAGGTGAAAAAAAAAAAAGAAAGAGGCTTTTGTGCGTCCAGGCCAGCTGTTTCGCTTAGTGCCAGTGTCAGGTAACTCATTGATGATGTTAATTGCAAGTTGGCGGCTGAGTAACTCCATTTCCCACTCCCCTCCCTCTTCTGTATTTACTCAATAGGAGAGAGAGGGCTTTCATTTGTATTTTGATAGGCGCTTTGTCCACTTGGCTGTGGGCATTACACGAATAACGATGGGAATAAGCAAAAGGGGATCAAAGACACATATAGACAGGAGAGCTAATAAAATGTAGCCACATAAGAGATGTCACTGGATAGCATCCTTCGGGGACAATAAGAGAGGCCAAGTTCGGATAAAAACAAAACTAGGAGAGTGGGTCAGATGGTTGTTCAGAAAGAAGCTGATCGTGCATACTGCATATACACGAGTGTTGATCGATCCCGTGGGAAGGTTAACCCGCAATTTTTGCCGTTAATGTTGAATTACAAACCTCGACCTGTATACGACTATATGCCAGATAGCCACAGGGTTCAGGGGGAGGGATTTCTGCTTGTGTTAATGAGCAAAGTGCAGAGATCAGTCTCCTTCTTAAAAGGATTGATGAGATCGTCAAAAGACGTTCTCCACATGATCCCCAGCTGCTTACAGCACTTGGTAATCACAGACGGTCACCGACCGAGGCACTGATCAGGTTCAACGTTGCTTAACTTGAATGATGGTATGAGGACCGCAGTGCCCAATATGGTTTGTCCGCAACCAGATCAGTGTGTCAAGTTATTGTCGAGACAGGAGCTGATTGTGATTTATGTAGATGATCGTGGTTCAGTGGGGAGCTAGGAATTGAAGAGAAATTGAAAGAGTTGAGAATAGAGAGGGTCCAAGAGAGACTGAGAGGGTGTTAGAATCTATACAGATATAGGAGGAGAGAAAGAAGGAGAGAGAATCCCCCTTAAAAAAAGGAACAAAGTTGGAGCATTATAGAAATAAAAAGAGAGAGGGAGAGAGTGAGAGAGAGAGAGTGAGAGTGAGAGGGAAGGAAAGAGAGATGTGGGAGCAGAATTGTGAGGAGAAAAAAGAGACTCGCTGAAAGGAACAGGATGGGTGCAAAATAGAGAGGGAGGGAAGAGAAAAAGAGAGAGACTGAAAACACAAGGGGAAACAGAGAGGGGGAAAGAGGAGGAGAAGGAGGAAGGGGGAGACTGGAAGACACAGGGGGTTCAAATAGAGAATAGGAGGGAGAGAGGAAATGAGGAAACTGAAAGGCGTAGGAAGAAGATTATAAAGAAGGAGAGAAAGAGAGAGGGAAATAATGAAAGAAAAGGGACTGATATAGAGAGTTTGAGAAAAAAAAAAGAAAAGATAAGCCCAATGACGGAAAGAGAGAAAAAGAAACAGAAAAAAAACTATAAAAGAGATAATGAAGGGCAGGGGGGGAATACAAAATCATCGAAAGAAAGAGTGGTGAATATAGAGAGGGGAAGAGATATAGACAGGCTGAAAGAGAGAAGAAGAGAACGAGGGAAAGAAAGAAAGAACGAGATAGAATATTAGCAACGTAGTAAGAAAACTCAGTCAGACATAATCAGAGGGAGACAAGCTGTTCATATGTGCCGTTATAACCAACAAGGTAATAAGATAAAAAAAAAGCAACAACTTTCATGATTCATATCTTATTGAACTGAAGCACGCCCATATATATATATATATATATATATATATGTATGTATATATATATATATATGTACATATATATTTATATATATTCATATGTATAATGACTCTTTCGAGCAGGTTTCATTAAACATGGCGGATAGTTTATGTCGGTTGAACAACTTTTTATCAATTTTCTCTAGAAATTGATTTTTTTTTTTGTCAGGTTGCAAAAATGAAGCAACTGCTCAAAGTACGTTCTGTAGTTCTTCGAGCGCTTTCAACTGTCATTGGTCATGTTCAGGAAGTGTTTCAAAGGATTTTAATAGTAATTATGATAAAAGCATATATATACTAATAGTGACGTGGATGAGCCAAATGTATCTATATATTGATAGTTAGTATAGGGAACTCAGTTCAACCCGAAGCCAAATTGTTGAAATGCAGGTTATATAGAATGTGTTGTACTATTATTCAAACTGAGAAGAGCTTCCTTGGTTTGAAAGATAATAGTTGTGTTCAGACATCATCCAATGGCACCGTACCAACATATAAAGTATGTGTATTAACATATAAACATTAAAATGAATAAAAGAGATTGTCCTAGCACTTACTTTTCCGAGTAGTTCACCTAGTCGTCTATGATCTGATCGTATAAAAGATACTGCTGATAAATATAGCAACAAGTATATATATATATATATATATATATATATATATATATATATATATATATATATATATATATATATATATATATATATATATATAAATATATATATATGCATATATATATATATATATACATATATGTATGTATATATATATATATATATATATATATATATATATGTATATATATATATATATATATATATATATATATATATGCATATATTGCAAAAATCAAAAACACATTTATTATATTGATAGTGGCATACTCCAATATTCTACAGTTCTTTATAACGCGTTAGAAGTCCCCTGATACGACGCAATTATGAAAAAAAATTGATTATTGATAATTTGATACAAAGTAGATTACATAATATTGAGCTTAATGTATTTTTGCTGGTATGTATGCGTGCAGGCATGTAAATATATATATATATATATATATATATATATATATATACATATATATATATATATATACATATGTATATATATATATATAATATATATGTGTATATATATATATGTGTGTGTGTGTGTGTGTGTGTGTATAGTGTATTAAGGCAGCATCTCTTCTTTTAAACTTGTGCGATTAAAAAGACATTTTTTGTCCTATATTCGTAGAATGTTTTTCTAGTTTATATATATATATATATATACATATATATATATATATATATATGTATATATATATATATATATATATATATATATGTGTGTGTGTGTGTGTGTGTGTGTGTATATGCATACAACGTTATTCATAATTCAGTGCATTAATTTTGGTTCAATTTTATCTTTCATGACATGATGTATTTGAGCCAAGATCTAATCCAAATAACTCTCCTCTTAAGAAATCGAAGTCAAATAAAAACCACTGCTGAATAAAAAAGTTTTTCATTTTTCATTTCTTTAAAAACTCTAATGCAGACTTTTATTACACACTGAGTATAATTCCGAACTACTACGACCGAATCGCGTTGGATAAACAGGTTCTCGTACGACCACCGAAATAAGTCAACAACAACCCTGGTCAGAGCCTGTATGGGTAACCAATCTGGTAAATCAGCCTGGGATGTAGAACGCTTCCGGTGACAATCTTGTTCATCCCCCTAATGGGGAAACCGATCTCTACTGTACCAAATGCCCACCACCACTCTGTCCCCTCTCCCCGGACCTTTAGACTGGCCGAGCTGCGAGTGACAAAAACTGAGCAAATTTCTGAATGAGGCAAGTGTTCAATTTAAATGGAGTACCCTGTGAGGATTGAAATGCTTATGTGTATGTGTGTGCACGCATGCTTGTGTGTGTGTGTGTGTGTGTGTGTGTGTGTGTGTGTGTGTGTGTGTATCTTCATGTGCTTGGAAGTGTTGAGAACTGCTTGTTTATTTGTGAACTGCGGTACACGGTCTTGAATACTTATGAATAACCGTTTGCTTTTCATTGGTATTTGCTTTGTTTTGTTCTTTTGGGGGGGGGCTGGAAGTTGATCAAAGTGTTCTCTGATCAGTCCAATGTGGTTTAGTCAGCGTGACGTTTGAATCATCTTTTATGCAAATGCATGAATATTGTTACCTGGAGTAGATTGGAGAACTGGCCGATCACAGAGTTTTGAGGCATGGATAGATTGGACAAATATTAGATTTGGTAAGCTTGTGAGTTTATACACCTTTTGATCTCACTAATACCAATGAAAATGCGAGGAAAAATTTAAAAAAGAATGAAAAGTTAATGAAAAAAAAAGCCGAAACTACAATGAAAGTTTGAAATATATTGGAAAAATCTCGCAAATTCTGAAAGAGTATTAAAATCATCTCACCGGGTTGAGCAGAATCGAACCTCGTTGTCTATATTCCATCACTCAACCTGGTTTTGCATGTCTAATGCAAGTTCTTCCTTTTGCAGGTTAACAGATTTACTGCCAACATCGTCTTTTTTGCAAAAAAAACCTTTCACGATCTCCTACTAATGCCAGACGAACTGAACGAAGGTAGCCAGAAAGTTGGATTCTACACGAACTTCAGTAAAACGAATGTCATGTACCATAAAAACTGCTGGAAATCCAAATCGAAAACGCAAACCAAGAAAAAAAAATTAGCCCACCACATCTACCTAGGATAACAAATCTCCATGAAGTTCTCGAAAGAAGAAGAAAATTTAGTGAAGAATCACTCTAGGAGGACAAGCTTTCGGTAGAACAAGCTCAGTTCTTGAGAACAAGAAAATCCCAAAGGTCTCAAAAAGAATGCATCTATCTGATAGTCACATATGGAGCAGAAACACAGAACCTAACCAAAAGATTGACCTCTCAAACTGAGAACCTTGCAACGTGTACATGAGAGAATCATGCTAATCATCACGTGGAGATATCACAAAGCAGCACGGTATGTAAGTTAAGCAACAGGAGTCAAGGATATCATAAAACCCATTCGAAAACTTAAGTAGAAATAGGTTAGTCATGTTGCAAGAAAGTCAAACAACCGCTGGACATTATGACTCACGAATCTTCAGCCCTCTAATAAGCCTGTAAGGGTGATAGATAGATACCTGCTCATCTTAAAAATGAATCACCGTAGCTTGCATGTGTATCAGAATTGATGCTTTAAAATCATCTAAAATAATCTTTATGGTATAGATTTTTCATCTGAAATAATTTAAAATAGATATCAGCGCATTTGAGTATAGTTCATCAAAAATTCTTAGAGACCCTAAAAAGCACTTTTGTAAGAAACAAAAAAAGCCCAAAAAACAAAACAGTTTTCAGATGTTGCCTGGAGGTGCACTTATGCAAAACTTCAAATACGTAACCCCAAAAATGTGACCAGGATCGCCCGGAGACACGCAGGGGTAGACACAGAGAAAGAGAGAAGAATCTGCTGCCCATTAAGCTGTTTGGTTGGGCAGACCATTTGTATGGCTACGGTGAATAGATGGATAGATAAACAGATAGTCAGAACCACTTAAAAACTGGAGAAATCTAAAGTTTCTTATAGGAAAGCAAAGAAAGAAAAAAAATGCTTTGGGGGGGGGGATTAGTTGATTAGATTGCACACAACAGGAATAAGATAGGAGACAAAAAGTATTTAAGTATTTTGGAAAGAGAAATCTGGCTATTGAGAAAGAATTTTGGAAGGGAAACTGGATATTTATAAGCTTAAATGATCGAAGCCGGTTTCCAGGGAAAACAGGTGGAGATGGGAAATCCTAAGAGTAGATCACCGATCAGAGATTGGAAAAGAATTAAAATAACAAAAAGGAAGGAATTTAAGATAAGCGAATAAAAAAAGGATAAATAATTCATATTTGTGTTTCTCAATACGTTTTAATCTACGAATTGCATTTTAAGAGATTTCGTGATGTAGAAATTGGTTCCCAAAGTCCGCTGTCCCCATCGAGATAAATTCCTGAGTTTTCAAACTTTTCCTGCGTTTGTGTGTGCGCATGCGCACTGGTGGCCACAATGCATCTGGTAAAACTATCTTGACGTTTCTGTAAAGTTCAAGTGTTTTTTTTCCACTTTAGGTTACTTTGAAACTTGATAATTTTCAG
>OY735199.1:83109597-83127097 GCA_963457665.1 Thysanoteuthis rhombus
AATAGTCACTTATGGAGCTGAAACATGGAACCTCACCAAGAGACAGACCCGTAAATTGAGAACCATGCAACGTGCACATGAAAGAATTATGCTGGGCCTCACATGGAGAGACCACACGACAGCATAGTACATCCTAGAAAAGACAAGAGTCTGGGACATCATAGAATCCATCAAAAAATCTCAAATGGCAGTGGGCTAGCCATGTTGCAAGAATGGCAGACAACCGATGGACATCACGACTCACGGCATGAATCCCCCGAGATCACATGCGCAACCGAGGCCAGCAGAATTTTAGATGGAGAGACGAGCTAGAGAAGTTCAGGAAGTAATGGCTCTACGACACCCATGATAGAGAGGTGTGGCAAATCCTGGGGAAGGTCTATGTCCAACGACGGACGTTGAAAGAATGATGATGATGATGATGATGATGATGATGATGATTCATCTTAATTTTTCAATTCCTTTTTATGATCTAAGTTTCGATCCTCTGTTCGTCACCGTAAGTTTGGGATGAAAATGTAACTTAAAAGTCGCGAAGATTGTAAATAGTAACATTTTTATTTCTTTGAATTAGAGCTATTGATTCAAAATATTTCATATAATGGAAACAGGTAACAAAATGAACGTTTTTTTTATTAACAATGAGGACATTTGACAACTTCTGACGTGTTTTTGGCCAGAAACGTCCCCAACTATCTGGCAACCCCGATCACCATCTACGCTGTATTGATTTGAAGCTGAATTGGTTTAGCACATATCAATTGTATTCTTTCTCCTTGTCAGCAATGGGCTTTGTATTAAGTTGAATAACGAGAGATGCAGTGGCGGAAATTCACTTCCTTTGCGCAGTAATTCACTCACACTGTACCGAGCGAAAGAGAAATAAAGGATTTTTATTTCTCTGTTGCAGTTCGGTGTCTTTTTGAAAAGAACTGCATGGACGGAAGTGAGAGAAGAAAGAAACAACACTATCTGTGATACATCTCTATTATACCGAATCTTATCAATTCTTTGTATAAGATGATGTGTATATTTCCTGAGTTACTTTTATAGACTTCAATAAATTCAAATGTACATACAGAAGGTGTGATTTGGTGACAAGAATAGACGCGGAAAAGTGAGATGGTGAATACAATAAGTCTGTAGATTTCTTTAGGGTAGTATAAACAGGCCGAACAAAGTAAGTTTTGGATCTAGGGGGCAAGGAATTCGGGTCATCAGTGGCTTTGAACAGGGAGAAGGAAAGGGTCAATTCAATGGAAGGCTAACGTCGTGAATAGAGGTAAGTGAATTCAATAGGTCTGTAGATTTCTCTATTGTTGTACAAACAGGCCAGATAAAGAAAGTTTTGGATCTAGGGGGCCAGGAATATGGGTTATATTTGGTTTTGAACAGTGAGATAGAAAATGTCGATTAAATGGGAGGAGTCAGCATCGTGATTAAAAGTAAAATGAAAGGGGGCAGAGGGAAACGGGGAGAAAAGAAAGGGGAGCTTGAGAGACAGAGAGAGGATATTAAAGGACCCTTAAAGGTGAAGTAAGTATCGAAGAAAAGAATTACCTTACGTAAATTTGGCCAAGCTGAGAATTTGGTCAAGAGAGGAAGAATTCAATTTTTAGTAGACACTGAGCAAGTGGCGGGGTAGTCTAGCTTAAAACCTGGACAAGACAACTAGGTGTCTTAGAGGCCCACCCAAATTCCTGGGCTTTAGTGAGGGGGTGAAAGGATGGTGCTAATCTACTGCAATCATATAGTGCACTCGACTTGATAAAGCATTTTACAACAAGGACTCGGAAAAAGAACTCGGTAAGCTGAGTTTGTTTTCCTTACGTACTGCTGCCGTTGCGAAAGGCATGGATCACCTCTTCCCTAACGATAAGTGAAATTGTGCAGGTGTAGTGAGTGAAACCACGTCGGGTACTGATTATTTCCCATTTCACAAACGGGCAAATCGAGTAGTAATGAGATATTTGGGTTCTTAGCAGTGGCAGCTGAAGCCCTAACCAGTGTGAGGGTACGACTTATTTATTCACGTCTACATATCTATCTATTAATATTTGTTTAGTTTAGCTTGATTTAAACATAGGGCCACAAGCCGAAGGCCCCGCGCGGGAATTGAATTCGCTGTTCATCAGAAATGATCAGCAATTCCTCTCCATCTCTTAGTCTAAGGTTTGGCATGAAGCTACATTTATTGAGCAACTAGATTTCGATACTCACATGGAGCCGACGCATTTATCAGCAACATCACTTTTTAGCACCCATCACGGGACATACACTTTGACCAAAATTCGCCAGATCACTCTATTATGGGCGTCGGGGGACAAATTATTTCTGAACTTGTCTAGTTCGTCGGGCCATCTCATTTTTGCCGATCACAGTTTCGCATATAATTATTCTGGATCTATGCTGTGAGTCGTGATGTCTAATTGATGTCTGACATTTTTGCCATATGAACAGCCCGTTGCCATCAGGGTTTTCTTACGGTTTATACTATATCTTCGACTACTGTTTATTTTCTAATATGCTGTGCTGTCTTGTGATCCCTCCATTTGATATTGAGTATGATTTTCTTGTGTACTTAGCATGGTTCTCAGTTTCTAGTTCAATCTTTTGATTAGGTTCCATGTCTCTGCTCCACCGGTGACTATCGGTTGAATACATTCGTTATAAACACTTCTTTTTAGGATTAATGGGATTCTCTTACTCATGAACGTTGAGCAGGTTCTACCGAGAGCTAGAGTGATTCTTCGCTTGATGATTTCATGGGGTTATGAAAATACAAACACTATCGTATGGCTTCTATAATGAGAGCAGAAAATAAGATCAGAATTTGTAATGGAAACAATGGGGCTATGGCAACTAATGTGAATTTCACAGTCTATTTGATTCGTCCATTAGCATCCAACCGACCTTGCGGTAAGTAACGAACAGAGGTAAGATAAACACGATGTTGGCATAGGTATCTGCTGATGAGTGGGGCCAAACGGGGCATTTGCCCTTCCCTAACCCAGGATCGGGCCTTCTCCACTAGGGCAAGAGAGTTTGAAAGTTAGAAGCTCATAGTCAATAAATCATCATCATCATCGTCAGTCTTATAACATCCGTCGTTGAACATAAACCTACCTCAGGATTCGCTAAACCTCTCTATCGTGGGCGTTGCAGAGCCATTACTTTCTGAATTTGCCAAGTTCGTCTCTCTATATTGTATTCTGCCGGCCTCGGTTGTGCATGCGATCTCTGGGGATCCATGTTGGGAGTCGCGGTGTCAACCGGTTGTCTGCCATTCTTGCAACATAACTAGCCCATTGCCATTTGAGTTTACTTGTGGATTCTATGATGTCTCAGACTCCTGTTTTCTCCCTGATATACTTTGCTCTCTTGTGATCTCTCCATGTAAGGTTGAGCATGATTCTTTCATGGGTTGCCGCTAAGATATATTCCGAACATACTTAGATGCCCCCCTCCTGGGAAAGTGGCAGCAGGCATCCATATGTTCGGGAGTTTTATGTGAAAAAATGGGGGTAGGTAATTTGGCATGCGAAAGAGAGACACGAGTAAAAAGAAAGTGTTTTTTGACTACGGTAGCTGAAAAAAAGGTTTCAGTTTATTTATGAGAATCTTTTCTCGCACTGAACAGGCAATGTGTTTTAATTCGTCCATGGAATCATTTGATTTAAGAAAGGAAAATTAACAAGTATTTAAGGAAAGAGAGACCCCTGCTGCCCCTGATAGGTGTTAAAAGTCACAAGGAAATAGGACAGGACAGTGATGAATTTCAAGAAGAAGAAGAAGAAGAAGAAGAAGAAGAAGAAGAAGAAGAAGGAGGAGGAGGAGGAGGAGGAGGAGGAGGATCACAATCAGAAGAAAGAAGGATTATCAGAGGAAGGACGAGAAAAAGAATACGAATGAAAAGATAAAGGATGAGATGAAGAAGGAAGCGAGTATGAATGACGAAGAATAAGGAGAAAAAGAACAAGAAGAAGGGTTTCAATGAGAAGAAGAAAAAGAATGATTATAAGATGAAGGAAGAGAAAAAGAAGGGCACGAATGACAAGATGAAGAAGAAGAAGAAGAAGAAGAAGAAGAAGAGGAAGAAGAAGAAGAAGAAGAAGAAGAAGAAGAAGAAGAAGAAGAAGAAGAAGAAGAAGAAGAAGAAGAAGATATTAAGCTGAAACCATTGACGGCTGGAGGATGTGATGTATTGAGTAAGCAGCTGACAATTTTGGTTCCTATTGCCAACAACAACAACAATTCCATCTCCATAAACCGTCCTGTCCGCATTCCTAACACTTTACTTCTGCCTCCACTGATTTCGTGACACCGTCCCAACCAGATTCACTGGGATAACCGACACTGAATCCGATCTTCACCGATTACACGATCATTTCCAGCGTCAGTGTTGCATATCACCAGGTGTGCCAAGGAGGAATGTACTTAGCAGAAAATATTCACGATATTTCTTCTGTCAAAACATGACAGGTATTTTGTGCTTGACATAAAATTGGCAATATTTAAACCTTCCCCGCCTACGTTACATGATCCCTCCCACCTCACAAAAAAATACTGGCCCACTAATGCTTAGAACGTAGGGTATACAACGAATGCTTAATATTGTTGTTGTTTTTTTAGTGCGGCTGTTATAATGCCCAGTAAAAATTCTTTGTCAAAATAATTTTTTTGTTTCATTAGTATTTTCACCATTAACATCAAATATCACTGAACCCATTCAAATCATTAATACGTGCCTTGCCTTTAACGGCTTGCTGCAAAACATATGCTGTATGCTAAGGTTCCAACGGTATCTCATTATTTGCATTACATTAGCTTATATATATATATATATATATATATATATATATATATATATATATATATATATATAAGGAATGCAATATGATATGATATGATACAATATCTTCGCACGATGGTTTATTTTATGAAGTGCCCGATACATTCAACTTTAAACATTAAGTTGGTTCAGAGTAGAGCTTAAAATATAATGAAATGGGGATTCACAACACAAACAGGCCTATGTCCTGTTTCGGTTTCTTCATGCGAATTTAGAATTTGACTTGAAGAAGCTCAAACAAGGCAGAAACATAAACGTGTTTGTGTGTATATATATTGAGAATTTAGCTTAAGAGGGCCAATCTTGTGAGAACCGATTCACTGCTGACTCGTTTATTAGCAATGTACCGTCTATTCGGACCAAGCTACCGGAATAGTTCGGTAAATCGGACCAGCCGGTTATTTGGTCCACATCCTACCGAAATGTTATTACAGGAAATCTGTAGTTATCATCATAATAGCGTTCTCCAACTCAAGGCAAAGGAATCCTCGACTGCAATACGTGCGTAGGTAGCCAAATAAAACAATATTAATCCCGGCAGACAAGTTCACCAATAGAAAAACAACAGGCAAATACTAAATTACAATGAATTGCGAGAAATTTCTATGACCAGTCATGCTACGCAAAGAGTTGGCATATTAATTTATTTTCACTAATTTTGCGTAGTTAATTATTAATGTCACTGACAGCTGTCAGCAAGAGTTGCGTGCCTGAACTTAATGAAAGATCAATACAACAAATTAAAATTTTCATCAGAATGATTAATCTTATTTGAGCCGCCGCTTCAGCGATCAAATTCTTGAACTGATGACTCATCAGTGAACAACGTTGGAAAGGGAAGACATTTGATAAAAGGTTAAAACTTCAATGCAAATCATTTCTTTTTATAACTTATCTAATCGTTGGAACTACAGTCGTTGATTATAATCATATAATATTACCTAACAGCTATTGTTATCGAAATCTGTCGGTCCCAAACACTTTATTTAAAATGAATTTGATTAATTTAAAAATCGAAAAACTAAGTTCATATTGATTTTTTTAACGATGTGGAGTTGTTTATAACGAATAGTGTTTATATCCATTGCCTAATGTTATCAGCTAGGCTATTTTTAAATCTAGAACAACTTGTCCAAGAGTTACCACAATAAGCATATTCAACATAACAATGAATGTTAGTTTGTAACAATGAATCTGTTTTAGTATCAATGAATCTGAGTTATTCTAATGTTTTATCCTTTATTATCATCATCATCATCATTATTATTATTAATATCATTATTATTATCATTATTATTATTATCATTATTATATGTTTTTAATTGATCACAGCGAGCAGCTCTGGATGATTTAAGACGAGTATTTTGAAAGAAATCAAGAAACTCTCAAAAGCAGCATGTAATGAAATGAAAATCTAAGAGATAACAAGACTGTCTGCTGCAGGGTGAAACTCCACTCCTGCTTCTATTTGACTGAAGATGACTTCGACAACTTTTGCCCTTGATATATAGTAAAGAGAAAAAGGTTGAAGATGTACTTTAAAAAAAATAGATAAATGAATTAATTTATTAAAATGAATTAAGATCGTTTATCTGTGTGATGAATATCTGTTATTATCCAGAGCAGCCTCCTGGCAATCAGTCGACTATGAGTTCAAATCACGGTAGGGGAATGGAGATTTTACCTTTCGGTTTACAACTCTAATTTTGGTGAAAATGTTCTTAGTTCCTCTAGTGATAGTTCTTGTTACGGTAGAAAAATTAAATTCAACCCAAGTTTTTGAGTTTGACCAAAAGAGATTAAGTAATATTTTGAGGAAGTGATCGTAGCAACATGGTTAGCAGCATTATAAACGAACTGAAACTCACATTATTATCCTCGGGAAAGGCATGAATCCAGAAGAATAGAGTTTGTTGGAGTGAATGACGGCTCTTCGGACGCATGTCGGTTTTAAGTCAATTTCACGTATTGCAAACCTCGAAAAAATAGTCGAGACAGTGATAGCGAGATATGAGGAGCACGACAGGGGCGGATGATGCCGTAGCCAGCGTAAGGGCATTGCTTTACTTTAAGTGATATTTCCCTGTGAGTATTAGAAACTGTTGAGCTAAACTGACAAAATAGGTTTCTTCACTTTCCAAGTCGGTCTGGATGGTTGGTTATGTATGTATTACGCGCACAGGCCTCATCAATGGAGAAAGAAGGCTGAACACTTAAACATTTACTTCTTAATATGTTTACAAAAAAAAAAGGAAAGTTTTTTGTTGAACCCCTGGCTATAGGTTTTTCGTGAAGAGGGATCGATTTGCAATGTAAGCCCATGCTGAATTGTCCCCTTAGTTTGTGCCCACTCGTTTACTTTTGAAAATTCGGGCTCTTTTTAGGGATCAGTGTCCAGTCTTGCACGAGGAAAATAGCTTATCCATTGATCGCCCTTTTTTCTGATTTTTCTAATTGATTACCCCCAACATGGCATGCTGCCAAAAGACTTTGGTTGCATGGCAGTTTTTCTATTGAGTGACTAATCAGAGCTGTTTTTCATTCAATTCAAACTACTCCAATTGGGTCTTTTGGGACTGAAAGCCTATAAAAACCTTTCAATTCAAATGTGTATTGTTTCTTGGATCAATATTTCACAATGACAGGAATGCTAATTTCAGAATTAAGCCTCTAGATAAAACTTTGTTCCCAATGTTTATATCGATTGTTGAATTGTTTTATATCACAGCATGCTTCGGTCTTTTGTGCATTGTGTATAAGAAGTGAAAGGATGTAAAGGTGACTGAAACAAAGGCTGATAACACATTTGCGTAACATTTCACAACAAACAAATAGAAAACAAATCATCAAGTGTGAAAATGGATGCGCATTTTTGAATAATTCTTACCTTCGGCAGTTTGAGCTCTGACAAGGTTTTTTTTTTTCATTTCAATTCATTGAAGTCACAAATATCAAACACTTACCTGAAAAATAATTGAAAAAAATTTGTATAGGGAGATTCTTGGTGAATTATGTTTGTATAATTTGATACGAAAATGCTATCAAAATATGAAATGATAATAAGAAAAATGACAATAAAAGTGACAATAACATAAATAGTAGTAATAATGATAATAATAATAATAATAATAATAATAATAATAATAATAATAATAATAATAGCAATCAAAATAACAATATTAATAAAAATGATAACAATTACATTATTAATGATATATTTGTGTTAATGATAATAATAACAACAACAACAACAACAACAACAATAATAATGATGATGATTTGGCCATTTTGAATCAATAAAAAATACAGGTCCGGTAGGATAGAATCTGTCACGAGACAAACGCCTTTTGGCAGCGTGTCGTGTTTGGGGTGATCAATTAAAGAATTGGGAAAAAACTGGTGATCAAAGAGTAACTAAAAAGTAAATTATGTCGCTCTTTGTTAGATCACTGAAACTTCTGGAGATTCAACAAAAATAAAAACATAAACAAAACAAATAAAAAAATAAACTCGGGGGAACACAGCTGGACACAAACTAATAACCAATTTAGAATAAACTTACGTTGTAAATCCCCCTTACTAAAAACCTATTTTAAAGGTGAAATGAGGAGTAAATGTCTAGATTTTCCGCCCTGTAGCTCTCTCTATGTGCAACATGTACGTTGATAAATAGCCGTCCAGAAACCTACGTGGATAGTTTGGGGCGATATTTTTTGTTCACGGTTTCTAAAAACACCGCGTGGGTGCTTCTGTCAATCGTCTCTTCATGAAACAAATAAAACTATTGAATCGATCGGCAACATAGACGACGTGTGAATAAAATATGTGGCAAATTGGAAATGGGCGTGAATTTTCTAGCGATTGCAATTAGCTGTAAAGTAAAAGCAACTTCAAACATTTAGAACACTTATCTTAGTGTGAAAACGTATACAAATTGTATGTACGAACGCAAATCATAAGACTCACATTTACCCAATACCTGAGGCCAAAAACATTTGCAGTGGTGTTATAATCATCAAAATACTTTTCAAAACCATTTTCAGCTGTTGATCGCACTTCATATTGCAGTAATCTATTCATTTGTCCTACCTCTCAATAGCTTAAAAAAACGAATTTTCTTATATTTAACCCAGTTCTACCTCTCAATTTCTAGTGCACCCTTCTGGTAAAAATACATATTGTTTTACTAATTGTAAACCACGGATAATCTCAAACATTTGCACACAATATATCTAATCCATCCTATTTTTTCAACGATGCTGACCCTAACTAACTTATTTAACCTATCCCCTTACTTTAAATTCTTGTATCAACTTGGTTGTGTGTCTCTAGATTTTTCCAAAATAACCTTCATCTTTCTCCCTGTATGGTGACCAGGATTATGCACAGTACTCCAAGTGCAGATGGAAAAAAACTCTTATGCAATATAAGGAACGAGTCCTTGTCTATATATGAAAAGAAAAGTATGTTTAATCACCCATGTACGCCGTAGTAGCAGTACTGACAATACACTTGGACAATGGTAGATTGTCAAAAATGCAATAATAAAAAGTTTTATTTTTATCTCTAAGTGCTGTAATGATGACGATGAATATTGACATAAAGGCAATGATGTATCTATATGATGAACAATATTGATTTTACGGTTTGTTTCTCTGTCCGCAACGATGGACTTTTCCACTTACAGCTAAGAATTTCAGTGCTTATTGAAACAATGGTCCTTGAAACTTGAACGTGTTGACTCATTATATATGTATACATATTCAATAAGGTTTCAGTGGGATGAAAGAATTAACACATAGGTTTTGATTCACAATTTGATAGAACATTCTCTTAATATGACGTGTATCACGTTTGCGCATGCCAGTGTTTGGGATATGGATATGGACCTAAGGACGTCATTCCAATCATAAAGAAACGTTCTACAATGGGACTTCGCAGAAAATGTTGGTTTTCAAAACTGTTTCAATAACAACATTATTCACAATAAAAAAAGTTCTTTACTACTAGGTTTTGCATGATGTAAACCATGTATACCATCGTTATCTCACACCATTCCTCGCAAGAAACTTCGAAGAAGTTCAAATTTCGGACGAAACGTTAGCTACGTATAAAGAATTTGGAATGTACGAATCAGCCTCAAGTCTTTTCTTTTCCTAATTGTCTGCTTTCTCCAAATCATCTTGTCGGATCTATATCTATTTTTACATACTCACGCACCGATATATATATATATATATATATATATATATATATATATATATATATATATATATATATATATATATATATATATATCAAGGGAATCTGGAAATTTGACCTATGAGAGTGGTTCAACTATAGTTTCGATATTTCTGCTCATTTGATTGACAATGTCGTTAGGTCTGTTCGTGATTTATGTACTGCAGGAAATTACTTTCATTTTGATTAGAGTCGTGACGGTGGGAACTCAAGCACAGACACACACATATAATACCAAGAAAAATACTTTATATTTAATTAATTTTGATTAAAAAAAAATGATAAAGAAAGTAAAGCAGTTTAATTTTTGAATTTAATTATTTCCATCAAATCAAAACAAAAAGTCCTCAATATATTAGTCATATGACATAGTGCAAAACACAAAAAACATTGGGAGATGAAAAAGCCAAATGTTTCTTGGTTCAACCATTTATCAAGAATGTTGGATTATTACATTTTTATCATCCCCCACTCTTGATAAATGGTTGTACCAAAAAATATTAGTCGAGTAATTTCTTTCCCAAATTTTTAGTATATATATATATATATATATATATATATATATATATTCATATAGCCCAGCACAGGAATACCCCTAAATAATTTCCTATGCTTAACCTCCATTATTAGCACCCCCACTATTGAATTGATCTTTTGTCGTTACACGCTTATGTATCATTCAACTTAGACAAAGTGAATAGAATAAACAATGAAAGAAAATGGGGCTGCTGCAGGAATCGAACCTACCACTGATAGGGTTGCGGGTTCAATATATATATATATATATATATATATATATATATATATATATATATATATATATATTATGTGTGTGTGTGTGTGTGCGAGAGTAATTTTGACTACTACTGTTGTCTAGGAGAGAGTTGTTTTAGGAGAAAGCCTTGTTCAAGTGTTCAATTACGTATTGTCCTTCACGTCAACTGTTGTGCAAATGACAGAACATTTGTCAAATTATCTGGCGAAGGGATAGTTTAGAGGGAGAAAGACAATATGATAATTGGCAATGAAAAATGGATTTATTACGAGAATCCAAAACGAAAACAAAGCTTGCAAGACTGTCTGTCGCCACTTTTTCCTTGTCGGCAGCCTCTGTTGTTCACTATCAGGAGTCCTTATGCCCCCTTTTGTGGCAAACCTCTGTCTAGCTGACCCGTAAAAAATTCACAAAAAAGTAAAACCTTGGGCATACGACAAATTTTTGCATGTTCGACACATGACCTGTCCTGTGCAGATTTGCGAACTTCAATGTATGTTATATTGCTAAATCTATGGGAAAACAGAGCTAAAATGAAGCTAAATAAAGGACCCCCCCACCCCGATATAGAGCAATTTAGGTGAACCCAAACATTTCTGCCAATATTATCGCCCGGTCTTCCAGAAAACAACGAATAAAAACAGAATTTAATCAAAAGACACACACACACACACACACACACACACACACACACACACACACACACACACACATATACATATATATATATATATATATATATATATATATATATATATATATATATATATATATTGCAATTTGCAATCAATTGACATATAATTACGAGTTTTTTTGTGCATAATTTCAATTTTACTTTCTCAATATTCGTAATTATTTCAAATGAGAAAATAAATCTGAAAAAAATTGAATTAACAAGATGCATTGAAAAGGAGCTAGATTGGTTGCTAGATACTGACTTATTGGAGCTAAATACACTAAAAGGGAGCTACATCTAAGCTAAGTTAGCAACATTGGCGCTGCGTTGATTTTCTCGTTGGGAATGCATACAAAAGTAGGTTGTTAGATCGGCTCTTACTTATGCCTGTCTAGTCTATTTTTTCTATTGACCCCGTTTTTTTTAGATAATTGCTTGCTGTTCTGCTTGTCATACATAGTTTTACTTACATCCAAAACAAATTTGACAAATTGTTTTCCTGGCGTACATCAAGTAGGTCTGGCTTCTTAGTCTGGATATGTCTGTTTATACGCCAAAATCCCAGACAGCTTTTCCTCCTCTTCTCAAAGAGAGCTTCTGGCTGGAACTCGTTCCATCTATTTGGTCGAATCTGAGGTTTCTTACACAGTCGGTTGGTGTTCAATTTCAAATTCTCTTGGAAAAGACGTGAATGCACTCTTTCCATAAACTCTAGGAGAATAGGATGATAGACAAGGTCCTCTAGCCTTAATTGGCAATTAGTCTAAGGGACGGACAACGCTGGTTCTGAAATAGGCGTGAACACCCTAAGGCAGGACGATTCTACTTTTCAGAATTGGTCAGGTCACGAATTTCTCTAGCCGATGGTTTTTACCAAGTTATAGGTATAAAGCACGGTGAACTGGACTCTTTAGTTTTAGTTGGAAACTTGTTTAGTTGACAAACAACGTTTATTCCGAGTGGAGCCCTTAAGGCAGTCTAGTCCTGTTTCTTCGAATAGATCGGGTCAGGGGTTACTCTATAGACCAGGTACCATCTTATCCAGTACCACATGCTATGTCACACTTGGAGAAGAGACGGGTGCCGCCGAGTGACTTCCATTGGCCTGAGAAATGCAATGAAGTGGAAGTACTCGGCGTGACACCCCAATGAAGTTCCGTCATGGGTTCAAGGGGAACTGACAGAAGAATCTTGCAGAGGCCCAAATTAGGGAGGTAGAAAATGAGGATCGAACTCACGACACTAGCAGCGGAAATGGATTGCAAAACATCACTCTACGGTACGCGTCTTGTATCATTCCAATTCTTTAAAATGTTGGGGTCAATCACCCATCCACCTTGTATTGCAAACCGTGCTTCAACAAACCATGTTATATCGGGGGACGCCTGGAATTTTAGAGACAAGTGTTGATCATATGCTTTGGACCACACTATTATTTCATTCATTTCTTCATAAGAAATCATAGACTAGACTGTCATCAAAACTGTCAACACAGATTTCTTCAGTTTTTGAATAAGTCTAGCTGTCTGTTTGGCTAACACACCACTAAATCGGAGCCGGGGGGATTAAGATTTGAACATTCTCTCCTTACAATGTCAGGAAAAACGTTTTTTTTTTCAATTCCCTTTCAAAGTGAAGTATTAATGAGTTAGGGGTCAGTTTACAATGTACGTTTATGTTAAATTGATCCCTTAGTTTGTGTCTGCCTATTTTATGAAAATTCAGACTTTTTTTAGTCATCACTGCCAAGCAAGAAGCGAGATACATAGCTTATTCATTGATCACCCATTTTACCAATTATTTGATTGATCAACCCTGACACGACATTCTGCCCAAATATATTGATCATGCAACGGTGTCTATTGAGTGAGTAACAAAACTGGTTTCTTTATTCATTTGCTCAGCCCTTTAAATGTATTGTTTTGATGTTATTATCTAGAAAAAATATGCTCAGAACTAGAGCAGCAAATTTGTTTTTTGTCCAAATCTAAAGAAAAATACATCAACTGATTTTTCTTTCTTTTACTTTGTTTTATTGGCATAGTCCTAAATCAACTGGTGATATAGAACGTCCGATTCTTTCATTCCGTTTCTTAATAATTTGTTTAATATCTGCATTTCGGGAGGATATGCCTATAAAACAGTTAATCATTTTTATCCTTAGAATCATTAATGTAAAGAAAGCAGGAAAATACAAAACAAAACAATAATTTCCCTTTTCATTGAATTCCTTCTGATCGAACGCATACGTAGAATCAAAAGAAACGTTTGCTTTTGATCAAATATAAGTAGAAACCATTAGTGGGAATGCAAAAACATGCCTTTATTTTACTTTGCTTATATTGCAGAAGTGTTTTATGAGATTGTCGCAATATACTATCGATTATTTGTGGAGTATCTATAATATATTCATGGCCCCCGAGCTGCGTTATGTGGTATTTGAATTGTAAATGTCTCCATGAGCATTTTTCTGTTTCGCCAATTAGGACAATTTTTTAGTGGCCATTTTGTTTTTAATGACAGGAAAAGGAGCCATTTTTATTGCTTGTAGAATAAAGCGTGTTTATAAATATGTGAGGGTGTGTTGTTTGTTTTGAATGACATTTTCGATTAACTGGTTAAATGTAAGGCTGGACACGAATGGAAATGTTCATCAATGATTGAATATCTATTTTCCACGCTCAAGTGTCTTTATTTAAAATAGAAAATAACAAATAGCTGGAACAATAGGTGTGCCACAAGTCTCCTTAAGATGTCTCTTCAGAAGGGGCAATAATGGTATAAAAAGCATTACCACCACACGAGTATTATAAATCTATTTATATAAACAACGGTTTCCCTCTGCCTGTTTCACTGTCACTGCACCTCCACTTCAACATTGGCGTAGCATAACCGAATTTGGTATGCAGACTTAGAAGACCTAGGGAAAGGACTTGGGTTATTTGGTTTCTTAAAATGTTGAGAGTTTTAGAGAGGAGTTCTATCAATGAAGTAACTATAATGAACCCTTACGTTTTGTTGGATCATTTTTCTTTTTCTTATTTTCTTTTATCTTGTTTCTTCCTTTTTGTCACCGTGCCCCTGCGCCTCAACCCTTGTCCTTAAGATGCCAGAAGTTATAATAATAATAACAATACTTATAATAGGAAAGTGCTAGAAATATAAAGACTGCAACTCTAATTGTTAATAGTGATCTAACAAAGGAAGGGAAATGAAAGCGGAAACGTAAACCACAGCACTGGCATGATAGGCGAAAGAGAGAATAGATGTTGGCTGAAGACCTGAGGAGACTTATTGTCACTCAGCCTTCAGCGATGACCACAGGGCAACCGGTGCGAAACTGTAAATCGCAGTATTACTGTGGCCTATGAGTACTAGGAGAGAAGGGCTGGAGACTTGAGGAGACTTGCTGTCACTCAAACTCGAGCGGTTACCACCAGGCAACTTGAGTGAGATTGCTAATAATAATAATAATAATAATAATAATAATAATAATAATAATAATAATAATAATAATAATAATAATAATAATGTTAAAAGACTAATCGAGGCTCTGTGTTAGTGTGTTCGTATCTACATCACCCCCAATGCTGAAATCACTACTGCTGTTGATATCTTCGTAATAAGACGGAAAACACATGTAGATTTGAATGAATTGATGTTTCCCTCATATCAAGGGGGAAATTTGATTTTTACCAAACTATCTTACTTTACTTGTTTTTGATTATTAGAGGAAAAAAAACCCATCAAATATGAAGAGTTGTAGGAATTTGACGGAAAAATGAATCCCGTTCCCGATGTTGCTTTCTCTTTGCAATGAATACATTCACAGTAAAAAAAAAATATTGGTTTGTCTCAGATGAAATGGCTGATTATGAAATAAACAAAAAAATGCTTTGTGACACCCTATAGTTGTTTTGGAAATCTGTAAAAAATTTTTGCAATTGTTCAAACAGTTCTCTTTGTATCAGTTTCCATAAGATATCTTAAATTCTCATCATCAACAACTAATAGAGAATATTCTCGAGAGTTATCATCCCGGCTCATATCTCTGGAACGAAAATTTGGAACCATGACCGCACTGTTCTTTCCGAGAAAATGCCCATTCCATGTTTTCGAGAGCTTGAACTGCATTTTTACCGAGTTTGAACCTCTACAAAAACAAAAGTCTGGTTTCTTTTGTGGACAGCAACTGTAAGAGTGAAGGTTTATTTTATTAAAACTGTTATGATGAAACATAAGTAGAAAATGTTAGAGAAAGCTAACGTCGTATCAATAGTTGAATGTGTATTATGATATTTTCTAATTCAGAAGTTGCTAAAATCACGACGATAAAAACAAAAAAAATGGCTATTTTATATGTCAAGGAATTGTATATATGTATGGTCTATCCATACGTAAATAAACCCGACATTTGTTACAGGTTCCATACTAGTTATAAAATATAATAACATTGATGAATACGTAGATGCTAGAATCGCTACAGCTTTTGATACTGAGACTCTAATAAGAGAAGATTAAAAGATTCTTTGATATCTGAATGTAATGACAGATCTCCAGCCAGTTCTGACGAACTAATGAATAAGAAAGACAAATCGTTATTTCATCTGCAGGGGTTATTCAGACGACGCGTCTGCAGGAGAGTAAAATGAAATGAAAAAATGCGCAACAATACCACATGAAAGCTGCGAGAGTATCGAAAAGAAAAGCTGTAGTCAAGTCCATCATCAATAGACCGTTCCGCAGGAAAATTGAAAAAGCAAAAAAAAAAAAAAAAGGATACGTCAGTTAAATATTAAAATACTAGAACCAAATTAAAAACTATGACGATGAAATTGAAAAAAATAAGGCAGACTGTTTTTTGAATACACAATGCAAATTGATATCATACTTAGCAAATTTAACATCTAAGCCACGATTCTGTTTGTTTATCTTTCAAATTATACAATGTATTTGTAATTTAAGATTTAAAATTTGTCATAGTAATTAATTTTCTTATCGTATTTCAAAATTTGGTTGCCTTATATTCTAATTTGGTTGTAGTATTTTTAAATTTCCTTCTTTTACTTTTCAATGCGTACAGAATTAGGTAAGGTTCTCTGGAAACAGCCATAAAACAGTTTATATATATATATATATATATATATATATATATATATATATATATGTGTGTGTATATATATATATATATATATATATATATATATATATATATATATATATGTATGTATGTATATATAAAAATATATATAATGGAACAAAGGACATTTATGTGAATAATAGAAACTATCTAGACCAGTAGAAATTCCATGGGTGCTGATAACTAAGATTATCCATTATCTTATGCCACTAAAGGAATAAGGAATGGACATTATATCCTATAGAGAACCATGAAATACATAATTTCTTTTTAAATTGTATTTTCTTCGAATTCCTGAGAAATCTCTGTCGTAGTAATTCAAATTATGAAAGGAAAAATATTTAACTTGATAAAAAATACGTAATTTGATATTCAACTCGATAAGTGTAACGTTTTATATGTCCTCCAAAGTTGATACAAAATCAGAAAAATTCATTCTCACTCCATCTGTTCTTCTCACTTTCTCCCCCTCCCATCCACTCCTTCCTTGAACTCCACCCTCTCTTTTCTCCTTCGTACTTTCTATTCCTTTGCCCTTGCCTCTCTCTCGTATTTCTTCTCGTCCTATCTCTCCACAAAGAATTTTAATATACCGCAATTTTTACGCCTTTTACGCACTGTCCCTCGATCCCGAGTAACGACCCCAAGGGACCTCTGATGGAAAAAATGCGGATGCAAATAACTATGGTAATAGCCCACACATTTATTACATAGAAGTAGGGGCGTAGCTAGAGATTTGGGGGCTCAGGGTGTGCTTGGATCTTTTAAGCTCCCCCTCAAACATCCAGTGAGATCTGTCAGTAGAAAGGCAGTTGT
>OY735199.1:83132097-83187097 GCA_963457665.1 Thysanoteuthis rhombus
TGCATGTTTCTTTTATTCCGTTCTGAATAATCATTTGCGTTCCATCGTAAAGGAACTTATTTGAAATGATCTTGCGTCGTTACACGGTTAATATATCACTCAATTTGGACAACGTAAATAGAATAAACAGTAAAAGAAAATGGGGATGCTGCTGTAGGAATTAAACCTGCAACCAATTTGCCAAGAACAAATGAAAATGATTCTGCATGTCCTTTTAAAGTGTTGTTTCTAATTACAATCAACTTTCGAAAGATAGAATCATTTTGCCGAAGTGTTGAAGCCGTTTCTTTCCAGAAAATACATCCTATGCGGGGTGTCATTTATTTAGAGGTCGTTTTACGAATGAACTCGTCTGTATTGCCATTCCCCGCCCCGTCTGCCTTTTTCTACTCTCTCTCACACTTTCCCCGAAAAAAAAAATTAGGTCAGAAAAGAAGGCGGGTTTAGGAGCTACAATCTTTGAGGTAGGACACTGTCCTCTGTTGTAGAGACTATTACTTATGTATTCACTGCCTCTTGTAACAGTACCGTACTCCATTGTCTCTCACACGTTCGGAATAAAATTCCTGGCCGTTACGTCTTTCAATGATTGGTAGTTTAGAAAAAATATCTTATCTGTAACTTGTATGTGCATTAAACACAATACATGTGCATTTATATATATATATATATATATTTATATATATATATATATATATAAATATATATATATATTTATATATATATATATATATATATATATGTGTGTGTGTGTGTGTGTGAGTGTGTGTGTGTGTATGTGTGTGTGTGTGTGCGCGCGCAATATAATCAATATCCGATGAATGATGGGTTTATTTCTTCAATAGCCCGATACATTCAACATCAAATATTAAGTTGATTAAGAGTAAACCTTGGAATATAATGGAGGAAGGATTCGCTTCAGAAAAAGCCCTAACAGGATACACACACACACTCACACACACACACACACACACACACACACACACATATATATATATATATATATATATATATATATATATATATATATATAAATGATAAAAATCATGTGTATTTCAGCAGATTCTAAATCAATTTAATGATTTTTTTTATCTCTATCTTAATTTATTATTTACTTTTTATCGCAACCTATTTTCTGGTTTTCGACAGCGAATAAAAAGCATTGATCAGAAATAAAAAAATAGGTCATTGGTGAGATTCGAACTCACATCTCCCTCGGTATATGTCCAATAGCTCTACCAACTGTGCCACTAAGATTCAAACGGAAGACCTTTTAAACCAATCTCGATCTGTTAAAAAAAACACTAAAATTAATCAAGATAAACGTGAAAGGGGAATAGTAAATTCAAATGATAATGGTTTATGATACTTCATCTAATAAAAGCTTGACTGTTGAAGGGTCGAATTCTACTTCTATTCTGACTGAATATAAATGACTGGAACTTTTGTATTGTACCTATAATAAATACATTCAGATATGTATAAGACTTAACTATCTTAAGCAATATTGGCAGGAGGATCACAATGGTCGTAATTTCAAATCTTAAAATGTACATCTTATATATGGGTTTGGTTTGACGTGATGGGATAGACAAACAGCGAAGAGTTCACTCCTCTAAATTTGGTGAGGATTATTCTTGTTTTCGTTACAGGGGGTGGGGACAAAGTCAGTTTTAGCTTGAACTGGATTCTGACAAAAATGTCTTCGATGAGATGTTAACATTTCCCATCTGCTAGGGCGTATACAAAGGATGGCCAAATGCATCTCTTTGACATTTCTTTTGTATTTCGTGGAAAAATGTTGGCTGAGCTCCTTTTTTCACATCAAAAAGTAAAAAACAAAATGTATGAAGCCTAGTAATTATTTACCAGTATGAAGCCTGGATTAAAAGTTTTAATGTCAATGGTTAGTAATATTCAAGAGTTTAAATTCTTATTTGAATGCTGGGTTTGAGTGAAGCGTTGTTCCTCAGAGATGAAGGAAGGAATGGTGGGAAGCAGAGGGGTCAGAGGAAACTCTGTCCTGTAATAGTTCCAGAGAAAAGTCAGAAGACTGAGGTGATGGCCGGGGTATAAATTTTACCTTGTGATCACTGAAACGAATAGTAACTTGTCATCACAGTCAATAATTAGACAACCTTAGTGTCAAAACATGAAATCATGAAAATAAATTCTGTCGAGGGATAAATATGGTCAAAATAAATTCCATGTATGACACCTCTGACGTTTTTCACTGGAAAACATCCAAAGTAGAAGGAAAAACGTCCACACACATCAAGATGCTGGAAAATGGGAAAATATCTAAAATAGTTTAAAACGACATCTAGATTCTTGAGAATATAAAAATTATAAATGAACTTGTCAAAATGAAGCCTCATAAAACACTTGTTTTTTTTTATTAGAAAAACAGTTTTTTTAGAAAGAGTCTAGTGGAGTACTGATGCCAATTTTTAAGCCTGTAGATAAAACGGTACGGTCAGTTTAAATCCAGACACGGACACATAAACTAACACAGGCACAAATAGGAAAGGAGAAACCCATTTATCATCTTTGATGGCAAAGATTGTTCAGTTTGCTATTTGCATTAATAGATATCATTGCGTAGATGTATTTATGTCTTGCAGCTCCCAAAGATCCAGAGTTGATTATATGGAGTTCGTACATTGAGAAAGGGAGGCCATTCTGGATTACACTCGTTGCACGGACCCAGTCCCAACATATCACAATCTACCTTTCACTCTCGTTTCCACATTAAAGCGTTTTCATAGAGAGAAACAGACAGAGAAAGGGAAAAAAATCAGAATCGTTCAGTTTGTGGTAAAACTAATACATTTAACAAGTTTAATTCCTCGACAATCAATAAAGTGGAATTGATCCGAAGTAATTTACGATTTAAAAAATATCTCTATTAACTGAATTAATTTATTTTTTGTGAAGGAATTTTTCTTTCTTAACGACCACATAACTAGATAATTGAAGAGATAACGATGAAATAAATAAAACAAAACGTAGAATAGAATCAATATTTTGTCAGCAAAAGAGGAAATCGAAATCCGGGCCTAAAAAAAAAAATGGATGAGAAAAATATTTAAAGAAATCTCATTAAAAATACCACTGAGAACAAGAAAGTACTCAGAGAGCGCATACGTCTGCCAACGCCGTGTACACTAACGATAAACTGAATTAGAAATTAAATTTAGAAAAAGCAGGGAAGAGGACGCAATTCTTGCAATATGTATAAATAATGAGTTACTCCCCTTGAAATCTAAAATAAATTAAAACCACATTTCAATCTCTTTTCATGCAGAAAAAAAAAGATATCTTGCAATAGAAAACACATTCCCAAAATCCAACCCTAGATTAGTGCAACCTTTCAACAAAATTTCAATAGAATTAATTGAAAACTTTTGGAGATATCGTGTCTACTGGTGGAAAGACAGAACGACAGTACGGGTAACAAATATACCCCTCCAAGTTCTTTTGAAGCAGTAAGCTACGTAAAGTGTTCTTGAAACTTGTTTATAATACGAGGTACATCTGGAAACAGTTCAGTCAATTATTGACCTAAATGAATAGCACCTTAGATTTCCTTCAAAGTACACTGCTTGGGACATCATAAACTTATTTCAGCGTCCTTTCCACTTTCAAAAACAGCGATCCGGAAAGAGGACATTGCACACTATAAGCTGTTTCATCACACTCTCTTTAATCACATCCACGATCTGGAATCATCTCTCTTTCAACAGCGAAAAGCCAAGAGTCAATGGGAGCAAAATCTGACTGAGCCCAGTGGTAAGACGTTTTGTGGAAAACACTACTTGAGAAGTGAAGATTGGCCATTTTCGGTTACAGTGAATGTGACGGTCACCCGAGACACAACCAAACTCAATGGCTTTTCAGTACCGACTTGGTTACCCAATGGGGATGGCCGGTCCTGCATTAACAGTAGAGTCCTTTCTGAATGTTTGCCAAGTCACATTAGGGGCACGCAATCTATTCTTGAGATGTTTCAAATCGCTGGATACTTTCCGAACAGAACTCGTACATAAAAGCAAAGAGGATTTCAATTCTAATATCTGAAATCGTTGACTAAAACTATCTGTATATGCTTCTTCCCTTGGTCTGACAGGTTTGTTATATATGTATATCTTGCCTACGGACCCTACCAATGAAGCTAGGGGGCTGACAATCTCAACATTTACTCTTTATTTGTGTGTTAATATTTTTTTAAATTCCCAAAACTAGGTCTTTACAGGGGGTTGATTAATAATGTGAGGTTATGCTAAATCAGTCCCTTTGTTTGTGTTTGGTACGCCAACGCTTATTTTTATGGAACATTTGAGATTTTCTGGTTATACAAAAAGGCGAGAGAAGGAACATTCATTCAGCATCCTTTTTTTTTTAAATTTTTAAATTGATCACCTCTAACACAGCATGATGCCAAAATACGTTGGCAACGTGACGGTTTCTATAAAATGATTAACCATTTATACTGAGTAATTAATTATTAGATCTCACTCTTCTTTTCAAAATATTCTTGTACTTCAAAAAAAAAAATACATTTTTTCTTCTTTGTCTGTTTTTAAAAATTTTATTTTAATTCTGTTTGTTTTGATTAATCATTGTCATTCCTGAAAGCAATTTAACATCGAATTACTTCCCCTTGGAGGAATTGTACCTCTACATTTCTTGATGCCTTCCTATAATTATCTGAATAAAATTACATTTGCGATTGAAACGGTTTAGTTGCTCTAGCCTAATTGAAATTTGTTTCTCCAGACAGTGTTTTATTTTTTTCAATACAAAGTTGATGTTTAGTTAACCAGATTCTTTTCATTTTCTTTTCTTTTAATATTTTTTTTTATGATCTGTCAAGTTAAACGGTCTCATAAAAATAATAAGAAATTGATTTATGACTGGAGAGATTTTTCTTGTTTTTCAATTAATACAATTCAAAATTGAATTCATTTCAATTTGAATCTTTGGGAAGTTAGTGAATATTCGAGATGGCCAAAATGCATTGAATATATCGATTTTCGTACGATCATCGAAGTTAAGCTATATCGAGACAGGTCAGCACCTAGATGGGTGACCGTCTGGGAAAACCAGGTGCAATAACAAGTAGGGGGGAGATGTTCCCTGCAGTCATGCTGATCTCCAAACGTTCATTTTTTTTCCTTTGGAAACATTCAGAATGGCCAAAAGGCGGGAAGTAGGATTTTGGCACAATACTCCCCCATACCAAGGGCAGAGGTGCAATAGCTAAAAGCTGTTAACTCATGGTTAACCTCGGTAGTTTCAGGATATCTGAATGCCTCAGAACCTTTTTGTCGATCTGCAAAATCGAAGTTGACTATTTTTCTACAACAACATGAAGAATCGTCGCTCAAATTGGGCGTATAAACCGTTATGGCCAAATAAATACCCCACCCCCCATCGTAATTCGAACTCACGAGTAACTAGTTATTAGGAATCAGTCTCACTGACAGAACTAAATTGATCAACAGTCTTAGATATTAATGAAATGTATAATATAGATACGTACGGGCTTATTTCAGTCTAATAGATAAATACATTTATAAGAAGAAATATATATATATATTTATCTATCATGTATACAATATAATGGATGCAGTAATCATTTCAAGTGGAATAGAAGTTGGAGCGGAGTTCGACCATGTAGCAGCCAGGCTTGTCTCTCGTTATCATCGTCGGTCAGTCCATCATTAAAATGGTATGACAATTTTCATGTCCACTTCGTCAAGTCGTGAATGGTTACACAACAGATTTGCTACGATGTAACGCGGTTTGCGATATAAGGTAGTTGATTAGTGGATCCCGATATATTTTACCTGTGCATCTTATCGCCCAGAAAAACGCGAATAAAAATAGAATTTCACAAAAATAATAAATCAGTATTATTAAAATATTAAATTTCTATAATTTGCCATCAATCATCGTATAATTGCATGGTGGTTTACAAATAATTTCTTAGATTTTGTGACGAAAAAAAAAAAACAATTTGGTTAACCGGTGAGTTTGTAACTGACTTTTGATTTACCGAAGTTCTGTTATAATACAGTTCTCTTCCTTGGACTGGAAGACCCACGTCATAAGGAGCAACTACTGTATTTATTTCTTTATCTATATCAGACTTTAGCTGGATTTGCAATTTATCATCATTTTTAAATCTTTTTGTGTAATCTATTTCTTGTAATTTTGGGAAGGGAAAAAAACATGTAAGAGAAAGCATGTTCTTTCACTGTACGCGTTGCATGGCTCTTAGTTAAAGAAAAAGTTTTCTGTTTTAATTTATTCCACACATACTACTTCCTATCTGTTTAGGTTCATTTTTTTAGGAAAATATCTAATAACAGATGCAATATGTAAAAATTGACTGTGAAGAAAGGAAAAAAAATCCAACGTGAAGTTGAGGATCTGGACTTGTTAGTAAGGTCAGCCATTAAATTCTCAAATACCTTCTAAAATATATCTAGTTAATTATAGAGTGTGTTTCACTATTTGTAGCGTCTTATCAGCTAGGAAATACGTTCAAATCATACTTGGTCTTACTCAAACCATTATATCATCAGATTGTATCAACAAACGTGTATAAAAAGCCGAAACCAAAAAATATTGTGAGTGATTTTACATTCTTGCAAAAAAAGAAAAAGAGAAAAGCGAAGGCAAAAAAAAAATGATATAAATCACAAAAACATATTTCCGAAACGTCTGGGTTCTTCATTAATGAAAATGGGGTGCCTCAGGGGAAAACTTTACTTTTCAGGAAAAAAAAGGGATATTTTTAGGTATTTCAATTTTGAAGAAATACCTTGCAGCACTGCTTCATATAATCCGAATTATTGTGGTGGATATGATTACATTTTTAGAAAACTAAGAAGCACACCGTGAGCGCATATTTCTGCCAGGGCTGTATACTGACTCAGCTGAGAAACAAAATCCTGGATCCGTACCCATGATTTAATATCTTCTTCCTTAACGCATGACCCATTCCTCCACTAAGATTCATTGAAGTTCATTGAGAAGCTTTGGTGATATTGTGTTCGCAGATGGAAAGACCCCGATTAATAGATATCATCATAATCAGCAACATCCTTTTCAGTGTCCGTCGTTGGACATAGACCTTCCCCAAGATTCGCCAGATCTCCCTATCGTGGGCGTCATGGAGCCAGTACTCCAAAATATTTGAACTTTGGATATATATTGCCCAGAGAAATGCGCGCTTTGTTGGGTGTGATCTCTTAAAACAATGGAAAAAGGGGTAATCAATGAAAAGGTTACTTTTCTCGACTTTTGTTGTGCAATGATCACTAAAAAAGACGGTTTTTAATTACGAACCATATTCTCCGTGATTGAATATGTATACAAGAAACTTGTGAACTATTAGTTGATAATGTATTATTTTTGATAAGTAAATCAGTAATACCAGTCCGTAGTGATTGATATAGAATAATTTCGCTTAAAAGGACAAAGTTATTTGGACTAGCCACATCAGAGGACCAATTCTGTAAGAATCGATTCAAACAGACGTAATCCTCTCTATTTTGCGTTGTATATCATAACCAAGGCGCCGTTTACTTGGACCAGGTAGCAGTGATACCTCATTAGAAATTTCTGAATTAAAACTATATATCTTTTATTCCTCGAACAGTCATCTTTGGAATATTTTTAGCTCGTAAGTCAAGTTAAAGTAATAAGTAAGTAAAAATTGCTGTAAAACGGGCATAAATTCTTTAAGTTTTCATGTGGGCTGTTCTCTTTGATTGATAAGAGAGTGTGGAGTTTTATGTAGATAAAAAAATAGGTTGATCGCTTAATCGAACCATCTTGTTATTGGGTCTTAAAACGATGGTTTCGTTGTGGTCATATTAACTGGAATCCACTGCAAAGCAGACATACATGAAATCAATGCGATAAACACTACGAATAATATAAAAAATAAATGCACCACAACACCAAGAACAACAATAAAAAAATAACAGAACACTGAAAATGATGGGCACTAAGAATAATATCTCTGAGGAGGGCCTGTTCAAAGCACCAGTAATACGGACGGTTACCCGGAGCTCAACGAGCTAGGGGGTGCCTGTCATATGTCTGAAACAGTAGGACTGTAAAAAGTAGAAATGTAAAAATGAATAAATTACATGCTGAAAAACAGTCGAAATAAAAAAAGAAGCACTTAAGTTGTTTTGCTGACCTTTAAGTTCTTCATAATTTATCATTATGATTTAAATCATTGATATTTAATATCAAACACTCTAGAAAGGTACCCGACTGTTTGGGTGTCAGGAAACCTAACCCTGGCCCTGACAAATACGACTACAATGATGATAGTTGCAATGGTAGCGCTATCAATATACAATATACTTTTCCTAACATAACAGTATCATTACTAGAATCAAAGAACCACTTGAGACTAACTAAATACCCACTTAGTAATAATCTTGAAGTTTCCCATTAGTTAACAGTTTCAGATTATACTAAAATAACATCAAAGAGAAACAAGGGGTTAAGATAATTACTAAGCTTAGCCCATTTAGAACATCTATTTTAGTGCAACAAAAGTATACATATTTTATATTCGAGCACACATACAGTTATATTTACCCAATATCACAGGCCTTGAGAATTTGTGGTAGCGTAAGAAACATTATAATTCTTCTAAAGATAATTTACATCTGTTGATAGAACTACATTCCGGTAATCTATCCCATAGTCTCACCACTTTATGGCTAAAATGAATTTTCTGATATTCAATCATATATGTGTGGCCTCTCTGTATTGTGTACTCTCTTTTGATAAAAGAGACACACCAGGATATCACGACAGCACAATGTAAGATGAGGTAAAAGAGGGTAGGAATATTTTCATACGCAAATCTTTCAAGATGAAAGGATCTGCCTGCCTGTGAAATCAGCATTTATAATCCTGGTTTTTACTTCTGCTTGAACACCGACTTTGGGTAACAGTAACAAACTATTTCAATCGCGAGGCAGGACACAGAAAGTAGATATTACGATCCACAAAGGCATCCCATCATTAGATACCAGGTTTTGATAAGTATTTAGTCATACGTGTGTTATTCAAATATGTCGGCCAGGCTGAGAAGGGTTTTTTTTTGTATGTTATTTTCCAGAAGAGTTAAAGACCACTAATCATCTGTGAAGTGTATCCCTGTGATATATCACAGATTCATTTGTTTTATCACATGTCCACACATCTCAATAAGACGCATCTCGGTTGATCGATTTCGAGTATGTTAATCAACAGATAGAGGGAGGAGAAGACATGATGTCATTAGAAGAACACATATTCCGATCAATAAACCATTATGTCGAAAACTGAAGCAGAATTACAGATCTTCTCCCAATAGAGAAACCGAAGATGATTTTGGGTTGTGCCGGGTCCCCCCAGTGCTATTTTTCTCGGCAAAGATATATCTATACCCATAAATCTATGTATGTATGTATGAATGTATGTATGTATGTATGTATGTATCTATCTATCTATCTATCTATCAATCTAAATGATTTGGCAAAATATGTACCAATGTTTCTTGGGGTTCTTCAATGCTCTTACTATGCTAAAGCTGTTCGTAGTGTAAATAAATATTTAAGTCCTATCAATTTCACCTGAGGTTTTATTAAAAAGTGAGTGAAATTGTTTATATTGTCACCGTCAGATGGACGAGTCCATTGCAACAGACAGCGAAACAAAGAGACAGAAAAAAGTCACACTATCATATAAGTAAGGATTACTTCAAATGGCAGATGCAGTCCAAAAGCGATTCTGTGCAAAAGATCAACCGATTTGTTCCCGTAGGAAAGTAAACGCAATAGGAAAAATATTAGACACAAGTTGAAAGGACCAGATAGAAAATTTTGCTGGTAAAACATGGCTGAAATTAGTGCAATCACGCTTGTCATAGGCGAGGATGTGACAGGCCCCTTTCCAGCTGTTGACAAGGTGGGTAATTATGACGTTATACACGTCCATATCGTGTATAAGGTGCGCTTACAACTAAACATAGAAAAGAAGAACTGGAACGATCTATAAAAAGAGAAAGTAATGACGACTGTTCCCATGAACCCTTCTTATAACGCCTCTGGAGTTGGCCCCTTCAAAATTGAAAGCTCAACTTGCCCACCAGCCACCTCTTCCCGGGCCTAGGTGTGGCATGGCCTTAATTTGCCACGTCTCTTCTCTGTTACATCTGCTGCACAGAAGAACTAATTAGTTTTTCGACTGATTGAAAGAAGAACAACTTGTTAGCATTTCGGAGGAGGATACAGATGAGGTTGTGTCCATAGAGCTTACAGTATTGATTTTGTCTGTGGCTGATTCTTTTAGTTGCCGCTACGTAGACGACTGAGAAGAGTTTGGAGATAAGTGTTTAGTGAATTAGTTGTTGGTATTAACAGCTGCGGTGAAGAGGTCATTGATGAAGTGTGTACAAAAGCCGAATGATATTAATCCCACGGTACATCAAAGTTAATGTGATTGGGAACATTAAGGGAAATGTCAAGTAGTGTGGCGGTGGTGGCGACGTTGTCGAGGGAACAGAAAACGGTTAGACGGACATCTGCCACGAAGAAGACAAAGAGTTGGTCGTCACTAAAAGACAGTGGTAGAATTTTATGTTTTTCATTCGAATGTAGATGCATTTTATCTAAATGTAGATGCTTTTAATTGCACCTAGATGTCAGAAATCGCTATCTAAATGATTTTTTTAATGAGATAAGTGATATTTTCATTTAGCTTAGAGTGAGAAAATAAGTTGTATCTTGATAAAATAAGTGCTGGAGTTTGTTGATTAATGCCTCTTCTGCGAAAGAAGTACGAAGCCTATCGACCTCATTTTCTGCCTATAGACAGAGAGGAGATTAAATTACCACGTTGGCTGCGTGTGGTTGACCTCAGAGGTCGCTTGATGTCACCTGAAGTCATTTCTCGGTCATTCAGAGCCTATTTCCAGAGTTGATGGCCACAATTTTGCACTAAGGATGTCGAAATTTAGCAAATAGGTACAAATTCTCATGATGAAGTTTGTAATCTATGTGATGTTGACCAGAATTATATGTCATTTCTGGTCATTAAAAAAAAAAAGTTGACCACTGAGGTTATTTGGAGCCACCAGAGGACATATTGCACTAATGGTGCTGAAATTGAGCATATGGGACCATTTTCTCATATCAAAGTTAACAGGCAATACTAAATTGACTTTGAAGGTCATTCAAGATCACCATGGGCAAGTTTTGGGCAATATTGTCGTCAAGATTCATTTGAGGTCATCTGAGGTCATTTCCGAGCAATTCTAGCCAATTTCTCGAGTTGTTAGCCACATTCTTGCACGTATGTAACTGAGAGGAAGATTATTTCACGGCCAATGTATTTAGAAACGTGATTTTGACACCAAGGTCTTTTGAGATCACTATATGACATTTCTAACAAATTTTCCTAGTTGACCATGATATTCGACCTAGGATGCAGAAATTTTGCAGAGGGGTTCTTGACGAATATTATGGGTGATGTGAAATCGATGCTGGGAGTCACAAGAGGTCACCTGAGGTCATTTCTGGGAGTCGGCATGAGAATAATCTCTCAAGATCGCTGACCTTTACTTGACTTTATGTTTTTTCCAATGGCCTGCTCTAGTTTGGTTGTTTTTTAATCCTAGCACCAAATGGGAAAAACAGTTATGTAGTGCATCGAGAAACCCTGTCAATCTAAGCGACACCATTTGTTTTTTGTGTATCTGATAATTTCTTCCGTTACAACTACGCTGTCGTGTGTGAAATAGTGCAAATGATTGCTTTTTCATTGTTGTGATGTTTAAGAAGAAATATATCAAAGAACATATTTTCCTGCTCTATATATAAGTTATCACCCCAGGCATCCCAGTATATATATATATATATATATATATATATATATATATATATATATATATAGGTCGACTTTTGATTTATGGTCATGAGATCAGTAATTTATGCTTTTTTGAAGCCAAAGGTTGCACCTCGTCCTTCCAGTTATGTTCAAATTACAAAGCTTACTATATGATTGCACATTTATAGGTCTATCTCCAATTTTAATCGATAAAAATTGTTCTTCAAATTTCGACCTATACACGAGTATACTCAGTTTGTGTGTGTGTGTGTGTGTGTGTGCACGTGCGTGCGCGTTCGTTCGCAATTAGAGTCGTTGCACGAATATCATCGAACTAATTTTTCTTGTTCCATCTGCTTTGTTTAAGAAAACAAAAATAATATGCTAACTGGCATCCTAATCTGGGTTGATCCGCTTCCTTAAGCAGCCAAAGACATAATCATTGCTCTTCGTCATCGAAAGAAGAAAACAAATCACGCTATCATCTCTGTACCTCGTCTATTACCGGCTTCAAACAACGCATTATGGCCTCCTCGGCAATAATTGACATCATTGCAATCAAAGCGGCTCTCTTAGAGCAAGAGAGGGAACAAAGCGATCCTCAAAGAAAATCAAGGAGCCTATAAATATATGCACTTGGTCTATCTTCTCTTTCTCTTAATAAAAACAGGCAGGAAAAAAAATGATGGTAACATAACACCATGATAGGCGCCTTACCCTGTGAATACCAAAGTGTGCGCCGCGGCACCCTGGAGCGCAGCAATTGGTTTTCATGGTTGTGGTTGGATATTTGGAAATTTTAATAATTCCAAGCAATCATAATTCAACACGCTGATCCAAGCTGATAATAGGGGGTGACACCAAAGATTTGAAAAACTCTGGGTTGAATAACAGGCCAACTCATTCCATTTTAGACGCACTTGCTACATCTTAATGGAATCGTCTAAAAACAGATATTAACGTAGCACCACTATGGATACTCACCCTCAATTAAATGCTTACTGAGCTATTGTAGCAAATGACCCTTCGAGGTACAGGTCTTGTCCCATTAATGGGTTGTAAAGTCACACTGACTTGGTCAAAGGTTCACAATAAATGAATAAAGAGTAAGTGTGAAAAGTATTGGTGACAATGAACTAATTAGAATTTGAAATGCAACTATATCTAATAATCTTATCATTACTTTTTCCATCAGTGATGTATTTATTGAATCATTCAACCCTAACAGTAATACGAACCGCCGTATCGTAGAGAAACGACAATAGAGGTTTAATGAGAGAGATCGAAAGATATATATATATATATATATATATATATATATATATATATATATATATATATATTGCGAAACGTAGATTTGAGTCGATGTTGACTTCAATATAACAGATATATATATTAGCATTTTGCTGTCTATCATTATTATTATTATTATTATTATTATTGTTGTCATTTTGTTAGATTGATCAGACTTCAGAAGGCAACTTCTGGGGTTCCAGTTATAGCGGAAAAAAAAGGCTGAGAACAGAAAAGTACACGTTATGTAACTGCAGATATAACTAGTATTATACCCTCCGTTAGAAAAATTAGGCAAACATAATGTGGAGGAAATTATCCCACGTTCATTTTCTTTTATGTCGGTCGAGAGAGACTCCTTATTTTCATTACACGAAACGATACTCGGGCAAGAAGTTGCATGGAATTACAAGCTTAGTCTCAGTCGGATCTGGTGCTATCACTCTTTGAGTCTCCTTTGGGCACTCTGGGCTGGTCCTCCCGAATGAATAGCGTTCTCTTTTCATCTTCCTGTCAGTATTGATTCGGTCTCTCGTTGATCACGAGTAAAGACAATCTCCTGTATTGTCGTTTCACCCAACGCTTTATCTTGTAAAATTATGATTTAATTTTTAAAAATGAATATGTTCATAACTGATGATCCTTCGTAACGACTTTTTATCGGATGATATTTCGACAACCATAAATACAGAAAGTTTCACTACAATTCCAACATTTGTTTTATTCTTTTCCCGACATTATAGATATTAATTCATAATCGAGAATTCAAAAAGTATTATGGTAGCTAGTTCACGACTTAATAGAAAATCTTGCGACTGGATTGTAGTTATCAGATATCGGAAACTTTATGCTCTACGGTATATCTTTGTTTATGTTCAATACTTATTGAATATCAAATTAAAGGGAAAATTATGAAAATATCCAAATAATAGAGGGCGAGGAGCCAATCGTGACGTTTCTTTGTATAGATATTGTAAAATGCTACACACACATTCACACACATATTTCTACACATTGCCCGTTTAAAGTATGTTTTGTCTCGTCCCGAAAATTAACAATAACACTCTATTCATGGAGTGA
This sequence comes from Thysanoteuthis rhombus, assembly GCA_963457665.1. Taxonomy (NCBI): domain Eukaryota; kingdom Metazoa; phylum Mollusca; class Cephalopoda; order Oegopsida; family Thysanoteuthidae; genus Thysanoteuthis; species Thysanoteuthis major. The sequence continues at coordinate 83,146,381 of OY735199.1, forward strand.
TATCCATGCGTGTTTCCCGAAGGGAGGATGGTGGTTAAGATCGGATCGGCCAGTGGGTCGGCGAAATGATAACGATCTTAGGGAGAAAGAAAGAGTGTGGCCAGCTTCAACAGCCGGGGCCAGAGACATATGGCCAGCTAGGAACCAATGAGCATTGGACCAGGGAGAAGAAAAGAGTGAGAATGGCCGGCTGCAGAGGCTGGGGCTAGAAGCGTAGCCAGCTAGGGGTGCTGAAGCTAGTGAGCCTTGGACCATGTGCGTCCAGGGGTTTTATAGGGGTTGTCGGAGGGAGTGACGTTTTGGATATCTAGCTAAAAGAAGAGTTTTATACTTAATTCTTAACTAAAATTATAGGGGGTACTACAGTACTCTATTCATCATAGTAAATATTGAACATAACATTAAATACTTTATAGTACGTTACCAGAACATAAAATTTCTAATTTCATATGTCATCGTGTGGTACCAAAAAGAGAAAACTACTTAATAGTTGAAAAGTTGCGTCCGTAAGAGTGACAGAAAACAAATAAATGAATAATAATACCGTGTATTATTATTGTTGGATTATCCTTTGCTGTTGATTAAACCGTTGTTAGAATGTAAGTCTTTAGTGATATTTTAGCAATGATAAATTTCCGAAAATCTACCTGATGAAAAAATATTCTTTTAAAGAACTATGCTTAAAGTTTAATTTCACGCAGTTTACCTGATACTTCATACGTGGCTTAAAAAAAATTAATAACACTATTCTCATTTCCTTGCTTCAAGAAAATGTTAACACTCCCTTGGAAAAAAATTTTTTTAGATTAACCTAACCGATATTATGTTTTCAAACACACCTAACCTATCCATCATCCCTGTCAACACATACTTGGAATTTTCCCTGGGGGTTCTCCAGAGCTCTTAGGCACATTTCATTGGGAATAGACGCAATCCCAAATAATATCTTTTGAAAGGAATGGAAATAGGGATAACACTTTTTAAAGCACCCTGTATCTCAGGCACTCTATCCAATTCTTGATTTCAGGAGCACTACTTAATGCCTCATTTAACGAATTTTCTCTTACGCATAATTTTGGGTCCTTCACCCAACCCTTAATTTCAGAAACTCTACTCAATGCTTCGTTTGAGGAACCATAGCCAGAGCTTAATTTTTGCAGCTTTAGCCAATGCTCAAACGAGACAATTTGACCATAGCTGCCAGAAGATAATGAATCAGTTTTCGCGGCATTAGTCATCATTACAGCAACCTGTCTTGAAAATTAGTTTGAAGTCTTTGAGAAGACGGAGCTGGATGCACAATAATTATCTCTGTTTTTTAACGAGTTTCTTCATTAGAGGCACACACTCCAACAAGTGCTTGAAATGAAGTGGGTTCATTTGCAAGGCAAAAATTAACAGGTGATCACACGCACACATCAGGACACGCATACACATTTCAAGTTCGTACAAGTCAGCTGAAACATATGTACCCACCCCTTTAAAGGCACACCAAGCCAAGCTATGTCTGGCATAAGACCTAAGGTGGAGAAAGACGGAGTAGGAAGATTGTTTTGCACCAATTTACCAAGTCAGTGGGGACTTGAATGTCATAAATATGTATTCATTATTGATCAAACGCACCTTGTCACATCCAGAACTTCCTTACACGCACACTAAGACCAACACATATCTGAATCGTTAGGTATCCACACAAGCGATATGATATTGTCAGTTATACGCAGAACCGGCTCTATGTAGAGGTAACACGTACGGTCGTCCAGGGCGCCTGACAAGAGTCTGTGAGAGTAAAACTTTCGAAATTCGAATAGAAGATAGGAAAATAAATGAGAAAAAACAAAAATAGTAAAGTAAAAAAAATTGTCCGTGTTCAAGAAAGATTTTTAAAGATATATCTGACAGTCAAACTAAGAGAAACAGTTGGTGAATGAAATTCACTTGGTCATTCAATTAATGTATTCCTTTTTTAATTAGTTTTATTTATAATAGTCTAACATAAAATAACTTAAAAAATGTTTTGTGTCACTTCAATTACTCATTTTCCAATACCTGTTAATGTGATTTATATGATTTTCTTCGATGTTTTCTTTTTTGTTTGACAGATACTTTGATATTAAAGTTAGTATGTGTAAATTTTTCCGAGTTGGGGTAATCAGTTGTTTGCTATGTAACTGTTGCGGGGATCTTAAAAACAAAACAGTTATATTATCATGGAACCCCAGCAATGTTGATCAAGCACTACCTCCCCTTCAGCTGTGTGTGTGTATCCTGTTAGGGCTTTTTCTGAAGCGAATCTTTCCTGCATTATATTTTAAGGTTTACTCTTAATCAACTTAATTTTTGATGTTGAATGTATCGGGCTATTGAAGAAATAAACCCACTATTCATCGGATATCGATTATATTGCACAAACACACACGCACACACTCACATATATATATATATATATATATATATATATATATATATATACACATACACACACACATGCGCGCACACACACACACACACACATATATATATATATATATATATATATATATATATATACATACACACATATATATATATATATACACAGTATATGTGGTAAAAATCAGGCTAGCAGTATAACATAATTTAATCATATATCAATAATATAACTCCACTTATTCCCCCACTGGTAAAAACATAAATAGTCAAATGAAATTCTGATGTTTTAAAGGGTGCAGAGTTTCATTTTCGTGCAGGGTGCCAGGAATCCTAAGGTTGGCTCTCACATGCATCTCACATATAAACAAGAGATGGACAAACATCTTAGCATAAACATCCCAAAGTAAAATATTTTGCCGTCCCTAGCATCAATAAGATTAGCTAGATAATCCCCCTACACAAGCTACGTCCATTCCACATAGATTAATGGCAATTGCACCTTCGATTAACGCCATTTCGGCTATAGAAAATTTTTCTTTTAAATATCTACAGCAATATCAAATAAGTATACACCTTTTTGTCACCCATGCGTACATAGCCAGCCTTTTTTTCACAGTGCACGGAATCACTCATAAACGCTCCCGCAGGTACTAATATATGGAAGCACGTACACGCATGCACGTTGATACAATCGATGTAATGTTACAGAGAGATGCCATTAAGGAAATTTTCTTCTTCTTGGTTTGTTGCCAAATCTGTTTTTTTTTTCTCTCTTCCTTTTTTCTATTGACACTGATCTGCATACAAGTCTTTCTGATCTCATCACAACCAACAGCAAGCAGTTCCTCGTCTTGAACAGTTTGCACTCATATTTACTTCATTAGCTTCATGCCATTTTTCTTCTTCTGTTTCCTCTTTGAAGTCTTTTTTTGTATTCCTTCATGCATTTCTTTTATTCGCACAGTATCACCACCTAGCACCACCTAACCCACCACACAGTGTTTTCGTGTCAATCAGCTTTTAACATTGAATTTCGGAAAAAAAAAAAATAAAACTAAGGAAAGAAAGATATCGCAACAATAATAATAATCACATAAAAAACAAAGAAAAGAGAGAAAAAGAATAACAAACCAACAAACAAATATCAAGAAATCTATAAATAAATTATCAAAATAATAAAATTGAATCAATTAATGGACTTCTCTTGTCGGTCGCTCAGTTATATCCGAAGTTGGAGCGAATAACAAGAGAGATTACTTTGTAGCTTTTGTTGAACGTTGTGTTAATGCAAATTTAATGTGACTGAATCAAGGCTTAGATGGGGGCAATCAGATTCTGATCCATTCCCAGTCAGTCCTTTATTACTTCAGTTATATCATTATTTTACTCCTGGAGTGGGTCGATTGTTCGAAATTGATATTTTAGATTCCGCTATTGATGAAATCAAATCGTTTTGTTGTACATCGTCTTTTATCGGATAACGTTACTGCCAAATCGCATTGAATGCACCGGTTCTCGAACAATCATCACAGTTAAGCAGAGTTGAGTTGGGTCAATATCTTTATTGGTGAATCGACTGGTTCTGTGTGTCATTTTGGGTTCATTCTTATTCATTCAACTGCTATGTTGTTACGACCAAATTCAATTGGATATACTGGTTCGCTTACTATCTCTGAAGTTAAGCAACGTCGAGCCTGGAAGTATAAAAATGAGACCAGTCGAAAAAAAAGTTCGACGATTGCTCCAGCAAACCCCAGCATACATAAAGATGTTGAAATATAGACTGAAAATAAAGATCCTCATAACTAAAGATTTTGGGACAGTCTTTCTCAGCGAGGGCGAAAAGTCAGAAAATTAGAAATATTTTAAAAAAATTTTTTGGTTTAACGGACGATTGTCCATTAATTGTGAATGCCTGTTGGGTGAATTGTTATCGGAAGAAGGACATTGTTTAAACTTTTTTATACTCTTTTCGAATTCAAATATTCTAATGCAAAATAGCTTTGATACGATGTAGAGTATTTATCTACTGAAATCATATGAAGGATGAGCACCATGAATTTGAGTGAACTCATAACAGTTATCTGCTGCTGAAATATAGAATAATTTAGGGGAAATAAATGAATAAAGTGTATCTAAAATGTTTCTCTGTACCGGTAGAATTATCCTCTTCAAATCTCAAATGGTTCTGTCGCTTGAATTAATGCATATCTTAATGTTGAATACGTGCATCTATCATGAATTGTTTCCGGAGATGCCCACCGAGGTATGTTTACTCAATAAATACACGATTATAATGAAATTTCATCTGACACCGGTTGTCGGCATTCTTACAGGAAAGTAAACAAAATCCACGAGAAATTTACCTGGGATCTTTTTTGTTTAATGAAATATGAATAAAAGGTTAGTTTTAATCTAATCATAATTCTATCGAATTCAAGCAAAGCAAAACTATTTACCTCAATCTTTTTACATAACAACGGAAACGCAAAAAAAATGAAACGCCGAATATTCAATAGAAAATAGGAAGAGAAAAAAAAATTTTCGTGAGTAATTTTTTGTGTTTTCAATCCTGAAGATTTATTTTCACCGGAAACTTGTCAGTTTCAAGGAAAAACTGATTCAATCAGTTTTATTTTAAATTAGAAATACTTCATTGACATTTTATCAATTAAAACTAAAAATATAACTGTCAACGTGTTCAAACAGATTGTTAGGAGAGAAATTGATGGAACACTGAAAACTCTTATTCTAAAAGTTTAACTGATGATACAGTTATAATTGAATGCCGCAAAGACCATGAATAGGAAAACAAATTATGAATCTGTAATGAATTATTCAATGTATAAAGTAAACATTGAGTTACAAAAACAAGGCTGGATAATGACTGAGACTTTTAGACAATAAATAAAAGCGAGTCTATTGCGCGGAGTTTTGTCAACACAAATTTGATTTTTTTCTGCTATAACTGCTTCAAAATATTATCAAAATGTGTGTATTTGCATTCATTGAAGGCGATTGTAGTGGATTAGTATTTGGCTCCAAACATGATCTCAAATCAAAAGTTCCGGTTTATCGAAGAAAAAAAAAAAAAAAATTATAACAATTATGAAAAACTATTTTCCAAAGAATCTCCAAGAAACGGTGAAAATCGGCTGAATTTTTCATATTTACAGCTAAATCTATTGCTTAATATATCAATATATATATTCATATGTTTTGAGTTTAATACACGATAAGATTATATTTTTTTGATCGCCCGCTTCGGCTATTTGCTATTCCAGATAAATCGGCTAGATCAAGCTGAAAAATATCTATCTGGGCATCCACAATTGCACGCAATTTAAGTGTCTGCTAAATCCAAAAACCAGAGAAAAATATCTGGGCCCGTTTAACAGAGGGTCTACAGTATTTTTAGTCATTTAATACATTCTTATAACAATAAAAGTCATGTCATATAATAGTCATAAGTTAATTTATTTAACTAAATGTTGGTAATAGAAGTCATATTTAATTTATTTTAATAATTTGATTTTGAATATAACCTTTTGTTCCCTTCCACTGTGGAAAAATAATTTAATTCCAAATATAACACCGCACCCCCATCCCTAGCAAAGTGGTAATGTGCACCCCCCTTGTTTGTTGTTATAATTTTAAAAAGGATTTCTTCAGGCCTGCCCGCGATACGAGAGTAAAATCATACGTACTGCTGAGTAAAGCCACCCTGCTCTAACGGGTGGCTAATCCGCCCCTGGAGTTTTATTTCATCAGAAGTGTTGATATGATTAGAATTAATTTGTGTTTGTACACAGAAACATTGCCCCTGCACAACAAAACAAGAACCCCCCCCCCGCCCTGAACAACCAAAACTTTTGTTTTTCATCCGATCTTCTTAATTTGTTGCCCTTTTAAACTTTTCCTGAAATGAAATCAAATCAAAAATATTAAATCGAATTCGTTGCTTTTTAATCACGTTAAAATATCGATGATTACGAAACAAACAATGAAAGATTAATCAGTGATTGCTAATTCTTTTGGATGTTTATTTGTTTGTATGTTTTGTGTTTTGAGCATTTAATTCTCGTGAAGAAGGGGAGATAATCGGTTTTTAGTGAATTGCTATACTGAACATTCCAAATTGACTTTTTGTTATAATTATGTTCCGTCTCGAGATCTCAGCAATTACGATGGGGCCGGGCAGGGCCGGGCAGCGCAGGGCCAGGCCGGGCCGGGAAGGGCAGGGCCGTGGGATACGGAAAACGAACAGATAGCAAAGCAATGAACTGCAGAAAATTAATGAAAAACAAAATTACTTTTACCGACTGTTGTTCAGTATTGTCTAATAAGAGAAGTGATTACTAACTGTGGAAATCAATCTAAAACCGAGCGATGTAATTTCTGTTATTTCGAGGCGAAAAATAGTGGAATAAACAGTAGAAACCGGTTGACAAAAAAGCAATTTATATTATTATCCGAGATGTTTACAGTGACAGTGTCCCGCCGCCGGCATACAAATGCACGTCCACACTTACATATTCGCTTACACGAATTCACACACACACACACACACACACACACACACACACACACGCACGCACACACACACACACACACACACACACACACACACACACAAATCCATACTCACTAACACGCAGATCTATATACATCCATGCAACATCAATACACACAAGCACTTACATGCATCTTCACCATCACCACCACCATCAGTTTCTTATCGTCCGTCGTTGGACATAGACCTTCGGTGAGGATTCGCCACAACTCTCTGTCGTGGGCATCGAGGAGCCAATACTTTCTGAATTTGTCTAATTTCGTTTCTCCATCTTGTATTCTGCCGGCTTTGGTTGCGCATGTGATCTCCAGGGATCGATGTTTTGAGTCAATATGTCCATTGGTTGTCTGCCGTTCTTTGAACATGACTAGCCCGTTGTCATTTGAGTTTTCTAACGGATCCTATACCTCGAACTTCTGTTTTCTCTCTGATATATTGCACTGTCTTATAATTTTTCCACGTGACGCGGAGTACGACCTATATGGACACACAGCGTATAAAACAGATAGAAAATTAGATGGAGAAGAATTGTCAAGTCTATTCTTATCTATCTAATTTTCTATCTATTCATCTCATTCTGTTCAAAGCTATCTATATAAATCTAAGAAGGAGGATAAGAGTGGAAAAATTATGCAAATAATTGAGCAACAAAAATAGAGATGGGTAGGACGTTTAGCAAGAAAGCATGGTAACAGATGGAGCAAAAGACTAACCGATAAGTGTCCATCAGGAAAAGACCAGACACAAGCTGGGGGGATTGGGATAGAGAGGTTTGCTGATAAGACATGACGAAGGTTTTTGGCAATCACAGTCGTCATGGAAGGAAATGGGGAGGTCCTTTATCCAGTTGTTGAATGATGATGATGATGATGATGATGATGATGATGATAAAAGACCAGTTCATTTTGTCTATCTGTCTGACATATTTCAGCCAGCGCTATTACTCATACCCTTACAAACTTCAGTGAAAAATAAACGTATTAATGACGAACTTATACAGTAAACTTCTGTCGCTAGAAGTCGTTGTCCGACGTTCAGAACTAGAGAAATCACAACATACAGCTTCTTTCCTTCCTCTTTGTTCAAACTTTTTTTAAGATGACTTTTATCTCAGTCTACGAAGAATTGCATCTCATAAAATCGCTACTAATTAATTGAATAATCAATCAGCTAATTAATTAATTAATAACCTCCAGTCTAATCAGCGAATAAGGGCAAAAGGTACAAGATTAAAAACGAAAGATAACGATGTGATAATTTGCAGTAGCATCAAAGAAATATTCATGGTGGGTTGAGTCATCTGGTTTGTTTGGTCTGTTTATTTGGTAAAGCTGGCGAAATACACTTCCTGTTAGACTTACCTGATAAGTTGATCTATGTGAACGGTGCCCAGAAACAATTGAGACATCGGAAGAAATTTATTTCACTTCAGGGTCAACGTCGCTCTTAATTACGTGAACTAAGTATTAATTGCAAAATGATTCACTCCTGCGTAGGCAACATTAGCAATTCAATTAGTCTTTCTTTCAGAGATGTAAATGGGTTTTTAGAAAACTGGCTTCGGAGAATTAGATATACGGCAAGACGAGGTTTGGGAACTTGGTGTACGCTAAGGCTGATTTCAGAGAATTAGGTATACGGTAAGACTTGTGTTTGAAGATTAGGTATATGGCAAAGCTGGATTTGGGGAACTAGGCATACGGTAATTCTCATGAGTAGACATTAGACATGAGTAAACACCTGGAAATTTAGAAGTACGCACTGAACTCCAACACACCTCCCATTTCCTCTACTGATTAGTTTTTCATTTTGCAGAAAACACTTAACCAATATATTTACTAAGGTAAGTTTAGTGCAACCCAAGGCTACAAAAAACTGAGCAATGTGTAAATATCGAAGTCACTGCAATGGTAATGGTCGGTAAGATAAGCTTGGCAACCATTGTTTATTCGCAAATCGCAAGACGTCAAACAGTTTACAAATATGATATTTGATAGACATACCATATTGCGATTGGGAGCCACAACTATTGACCACTCACTACACGAACTCACTGCAGTAGTAGCAGCTGGACTGACGAGCTGGCCAAATAATGCTCCATGATTTGGTGCTCATTGGTTGACAATTATCGCAACGCAATCCAACTCTCTCTCTCCCTCTTTCTGTCTCTCTGATATATATATATATATATATATATATATATATATATATATATATATATATATATATATATATATATATATTACTTTGAAACTCTACTTGAAGTAATATCCTGTTATTACACGTTAGATGTATCTTTTGACCTATATAGCCTAAATAAAATAAACGCAGACAATTACATTATTAAGAAATGAATATATAATTAGAAAATTGTTATTCTCAAAAATGTAATTGTCCACGTTTGGAAACAGATAGAGTTGATATTGATAGTGAATGAACAAAATAAGATTTAAGAGATTAAATTTTATGGGCGTTTGCATTACCAATGGCTGTTCAGCTCAATGGTAAGAGCAATGCTACTTTGGAGTAGCTACACTATCTGTGTCAAATTCACATGTGACCATTTTGGGGGGCAAAAACTCGAAAAGTTTACTTGAGTGCACCACTGGACACCATCTAAAAAGCCTTTTTTGTTTTCTTTTCCCATATGATTGCTTTTTCGAGTCCTCATAGCCATTTTTGGCCAACAATGCCAAAATCTAGCATTAAAAAAATTATTTCGGATAACTAGTTCTGGTACATGTGCGGGTTCGGGTGTTTCATTCATTCGAGGCAAGGATATCTATATAGTGTGATGCATGATTTTGCAAAATCTCCAGCTTGCTATCACTACTGTTGTTGTTGTTGTTGTTGTTGTGCTATTTCAGTACCGTAACCACCACCTACCAATAGGATGAGGCCAATAATCTATCTTCAAAAAAAAGGTTGGAATAGAGACAACAAAGATGTAAATATAACCGACGGGAAAATGTGAGGAATTAGAAATCTAAAATCTTGTGACAAGATTGAAAGTCAGAACATATATGTGCAAGTTCTGTCCCTCGCACTTTCAGACATATTGTTAGCTATCCACACCCTACTCTCATCCACACCCTACGTATTGTTAGCTATCCACACCCTACTCTCAGTTCAAATCAACCCCAGAAGTCGCATAACTACGCAGGCTATAAATCACCTGCGTGTAAAAGAGTGAGGGAGAGATTCATAACAAATCTTAACGAAGCGGACATTATTCCCTAGAGGTGAGAACTTATGAACTCTATCGACTGTGTGTCAACTGGCGAAAATTGATTTTGTGTCCGACTAATGAACGTAACAACCAATCAATGTCGATGGCAGTATTCAAAAGTGAAGGACAATATTCATAGGAAGAGGAGGGAAACGAGAGATAGTTGGAAGTTTTCGTTTTGTTAGTACAAAAAAAAAAAAATACTAGACATTTATTCTGGTATCTATTCCATCTTACCTTTTCACATTCCTTACTTTTTCTCTATAAAGGCATGGTATAGTTTACTTACAGCGTCAAGCATAGCGAAAAAAAAATCAAAGAAAAAAAAACAAACTAATTTCAAACAATTCACCGGGGACCACTTTATAACAAGACGTATTTCTTCTTAGTTCCCGAAGTGGAAAAAAATATTTTCATTATTATCTCGAAGTATGAAAAATATTTAGTTCTTTTCTTGTTTTTTGATGCACTTGTATCTACAGTATAGATTGCCACCACTGACAAATATACAGGAATGAGAGTAACGTCCCTGGGATATTTAATCGAGAAGGATGCGATCTCCAATATAATGCAACGCCACTTCTTGTGGCTAAAAATCAGTGAAATATATATATATATATATATATATGTGTGTGTGTATATCACTGTACAAATCGGGGATACAATATGCAATATGAAATAATATAATATGATATAATGCAATATCCGATGTATGATGGGTTTATTTCATTGGGCGCTCGACTCATTTACCTTTAAAAATAAAGTAGGTTCAGAGTAAAGCTAAGTATATAGTAGAATAGACATTCACTGCACAAACATTTTTATGTTTCTGCCCTGTCTGTCTCTGGGCGAATATTTGCCCAAGGAAGCCTAGACAGGGTAGAGACATGAACATCATACTATACATATACATATATATATATATATATATATACATGTGTGTGTATGTGTGTGTGTGTGTTTGTTTGTTTGTGTGTGAGTGAGTGTGTGCGTATAGTGTAAGTGAAAGTTATTAGAAACCGTAAACCAAAATTTTCAACACAGGTTTCTTCAGTTTTCAAGTTAGTCCAGCAGACCGTCCGTCTGGCTGCTTACGTTTGTATCACATGCACGAGCTGAACTGATAGAATTTGAGAACCGAGAATCTGAACACTTACTCTTTGTAAAGTCTACAAACACATCTTTTTAAGGATATCTCCCCCCCCCAAGAGATTTTGGGTCGAACTTCTATTGCAATGTAAATTTGTTCTAAATTGATTTTTTTATACCCAGCTTAGTTTTGTTTTTGTTTTTTAATTCAAACCTTTGTATTAATCACTACCCCCAACTGGAGGCAAGAGAAGTAACTTGACCGTTGATCGCAGATGTAAAAAAAAAATCTTAACAGGGCATGCTGCCAAAAGATATTGGCATTGTGTTTTTCTTTTTTTTTTTTTCAAATTTTTATCTCTGAAGGTGGAGAGGGATGTTCGAATCGAATCAGTGAGTAAAGTTCGAACTCTGGTCGGAAAAGTTTACGCTCACTTTACACTTATGCCATTGGGAAAGACATGAATCAATATACTCTCTGCTCATGGGCGAGAGAAGTGCTGGTTGAAATGCTTTACGTCGCTCAAGGTGCTTATCGTCTCTAAGTTTAATTCACATAACGTAAACGAACCGAGTAAATTCACAAGCAGGGATGGTTGAAGCTATAGCCACCGTAGGGACTCTAATTATGATCTTGAAGTATCAAAACCTTTATTCAAGATCTGCTGTCAAGCTACAATCTGAGTTGGAGGCTGTGGTTGACTTTGTTTTCCCACCGTAACAAGAAGAAGACCTAGACCAAGAACAACCCTCACTTGACCTAAGGGGGTAAACTCTTCTGTTACATTTAAACCAAAGCAATGTATGACATTTCCTTAACGGGCTTTGATACCACGACCAAGCGATCAGTCTGTGGCCCTCTTACCGACAGAGCCAATCTGACAAGTGTTTCATGTGTACGGAAATGTAAATTAACTTTTCTTATATTCATCAAACATACAATACAAATGTTGTAGTTATCATCTTCAGTCGACAAGTAGGAGTGGATTTTTGCCCTGAAGCAACCTGGCATGTTTTTTGTTTTGCTTTTTTGTTTTTTTGTTTTTTTTTTTTCATTATTTTCGTCTGAAGAGAAATCATGCGACAGTTTCGGCGTAAACATCACCTCTGCTGCACACAATCGAGATAACAAAAGCCCGTAAAACAACAAGAAAAAAAGAATTGAGAAACGTGCGTTTGAAGCCGAAGAAGCGCGTATTTAAAAGAAGTGCCATTGGGTGATGAAAGTTACTTTTAACTAAAAACATGATTAAAATCCCACACGTTTGATGCTTCAAGAATTCTATCACTTCTTTTTTTCTTTTTTCCCCTTTTTTTTTTTTTTTTTCTTCATCTCATTTTCTTCGTTCTCTCTCTTCCGATCTCTGGAGACAAGTACGTGCGGTTTTCTATAAGCAAAGAAAGAAATATACGTGATGCAAACAAGGATTTTTTTGGTGCGGTTGTATGTGTTTATATATAATTCATATAATACTGTCCGTTCAGACAAAAATATCTATTCATTAATTCTTGTCTGGAAAGAAATACCAAGGCAGTTGGTTCCAGAAATGATTCCAGTCTCTAAGAGTTTGGGCGAGGAGACAGTGGAACGCGTTGAGACAATACATATTGAAGCGATCGATGCTTTTCTGAAATCCAGTTTCCTTTTATGAAATGGAATAGTTTAGCCACGCTGTCAAAAAAAATGACGGCAGTATTTAAATAATTTTAGTCCTCTCGGATAGTGCAATGGCGAGTACGTCTGCTTTACGCGTAGAAGTTCTTCGGTTTGGTTACCAGTATGAGCTGGGAATGTGGAAAACTCTTCATTAGGATAAATTTCTCGGTGCATTTAGCAGCTATTTGAGTACAGTTAAAGCTGCATGATTAGGGTAAAGTTATCCCATCTGTAGACTAGTATCCTGCCGAAGGGGTGGTCATAAAAATCTTGTAGAAATAAAATCCTAGTGTTGATCAAACTTGCCAAGTTCTTGTTAACGTTCAAACAAAACGAACCTGGATTTTTTAAGCATTAAAAAAAAAGGGAAAATGCATGAATAGTCTATAGTTGGTATTCAATAGTTATCGACAAAAGTTATATCTTAAAGAGAATTATTATATAACCTCTTGGACCATTATCATAGTCATCATATATCTGCATTTAGACACTTTGTACCTTTTGAATGTTTTTTTAAAATTATATACCGATAACGTTGGTATATCAAAACCAAGGACTCCTTTTTAATTCTGATTTTCTCTTGAATCTGGATGGTAGATTAACCTACCTTTGTCTCAGCCTTTAGCTATGAATTTTTAGTGAATAGTTTGCTTTTTTTTCGTAGAGAATAAGTAATTGTTTTCTGAGTGGAAAAAATATGTAGTCTTACTAAATGGGTTATAGATTGTAAATATTGCACTTTGCAAAAATCAGATATTGGCATTTTCTTTTGTTATAGCTCGCAGGTCTTTGCTTGAATATTAAAAAAGGACCAATCATATTCGTCAATTACCTTGGTAGCAGCCTCTACTTTTTTAAAATTATATTCTGAATATTTATTTTTTATACCCAACCCTTTTTTCTAGAATCTCTACCACACACTCTCCAGTTTAAGCTTTTCATGTTGGGGATAACATGCTGAATCCTTCATGTCATGATGGTGCCCCTCTTCACTCCAAGTAACATGAGATATCTACAGGATTAGATTGTACCAGCAATAGGGTGTAAGTGGAAGAGGTGGATTCTTGCCTTTTCCAAGGGCATTAGTGCGAAATGAACACAAATTACTCCAGCCGGAATTTGAACTCGGTTCGACGATTCCATTTTCTGCGCTGTTACCCGTTAAGCCTAGCCTGCACCGCCACACATATTTTCTAGTACATTCCAGAAATGAGAACATAGTCTCCTCTGCCAGTCAAAATTTTATGCCACCCTTCCGCTAACAACCGTTTCATTCTCACACACCCCTCGTTGAGTGGTGGATTCGGAGTTAATCGTATCAGTTACTGCTGGTTGGTTCAGTTCTCATTAGCTGGGTACCCGCCCTAACGTCTTTTGACAGCATGCCGTTTTTTTTAGGGGAGGGGTGATCAGTTAAAAAAAGTCGTTGAAAGGATGGTGGAGATATCAGTTACATTGGGATTTTGATCATGTTTTTAGTTGAAAGTAACTTCCATCCCTAACCTAACCAAGAGATTGACCCTCAAACTGATAACCACGCAACGTGCACAGGAGAGAATCGTGCTTAACATTACGTGGGGAGATCATAAGCCAGTGCGATATATCAGGGAGAAAACAAGAGTCTGAGATATCATAGAATCCATTGGCAAACTGGATTTGCTGACTAAGTTGCAAAAATATCTGACAAACGCTGGACATCACGACTCATGAGTAAATCCTCAGATATCGCCTGCATAACCGTGGACGGCAGAATATAAGATGTCGAGAAGGACTAAACAAGGCCAGAAAGCATTAGCCCCGTGACGCCCAAGATAGAGAGGTCTAGCGGATCCCCACTCTTGGAACAGGCCTTCACAACGATGGCAAGGGGTTTTGAATGTTGGAACTTCATTGACAATGAGAGAAAGTGGTTGAAGTACTATTTTTTATGTAAGGCCCAAATTGATGTCCTTATATAAAAAGACCAGGGATCAAGTTGGTCTTACTTGCTTACACTACAAATAGCGGTGAGTGTAGCAATTTCACGTACGAGTAGTCTAGTAGTAGTGCATCCATTGAATAAAAGAAATTCAGCTGCTCCACAAAACAGTGCAAATGATTCAGGTAACAATAATTAATCGTCAAATCGAACAATGTGAATTTAATGTGCTTTTTTCTTACAGGGTGTGGCCCAATGTATCAAACATTTTGGTGAATCCCTATCAAAGAAGTAAATTGGGCATTGGAAGATCGGGGTAAAGGGTCGACTTGTAAGATTTACGAAGAAAGAAAGCTGACATATGAATTCAGAAAAGCGCTCTCTCAGTTATTGATAGGTAAAAGCAAGAGAGCAGACAGAGGTGGAGACAAACAGACATATATATATCGATGTTTGTTCCACAGATGAGAAGTGATCAGACAGAATGCTGATATATATATATATATATATATATATATATATATATTTATATATATATATCATTGTAACAAAATATATATGAAAAAGGGAAAAATTCAAGAAAATTACATAAATTGCATTGACAGATATTAGGAGATAGGGGACTGAAGAGACACAAACAAATTTTTTGATGTTTAGTGTTTACAGCTGTAAAACATTCTAGGATCAATTTAGCTAATCTGAGAATACCCTACTTAAGAGCCTATACACAAAATGCCAATCCATGCTCCCATAAAGCTCCCAATTATGTCCATGGATACCTCAAGTCGGACCTTTTGTGACCCTAGCTTCTCTGATATTCTCAGTAAACTCTCCTCTTTATCCCCAACCAATACCCTTTAGTGGGCTTTCTTTTTAGTTAATCTCTAAACATGGAATGGATTGCACTTTCTACAGTTTCCTCTATCACAAAAAAACAAACAAAAAAACTTCTGACGACGCTGATTGAATATCAGCGAAATGCCTATAGCCTTATCAATGATATCAAATATGATTTAGACGCAACCGACCTTTCCCTCAATCCTTCATTTCTTCACGGTCAAGTTGCTTCAACCATTCAGTCGGATTACCTTTTATCCACAAAACACAGAGATTGTATACGGCAAAAGATGACATCGTATGAATCGGCTAGCTTTTTCCTTTTCCTTCTGTTGATATAAAGGCCTGTTGTTATAAATCTTTGGAACATGACACGTATGGTGATATTTCTACATAGAATTTAAGGTAATTGACTGAACTCTTGGAGGAGAGGGTTACATAATAAAGAAAAGATCAAGAGGTCGTCCAAGCACAAGATACTTGGACCAAGTCTGTAGCGATACTAACCTGCCAAAGTCCACGTCCGCTCGACCCGGTGACGGGGTGATCGTTTGATCAATATAAACCGATCGGCCCTGCACTTACAGAATGGGCCAAATAGCAAGTAGTTCAGAAACGGGAATAGACATTTAAAATCAATACAGAGCGGAGAATATCGAAAGCGAGAACGAATTATAAAGTAACAGGTCTGGTTAGTCGCTCAATAGAAACCGTAACGTGACGAACTTCTTTTGGTCAGCTTGCTGTGTTGGGGGTGATCAATTAAAAAAATGGAAAAAGAAAGGGCCATCAATGAATAGGTCACTTGTCCGGCATTTTGTCGGGCAGTGATCACTAAAAAGTCAGAGTTTAAGAAAAAATGAAGTATGAATGCTGCCGGACACAAAATAATCATCAATTTAGCGTAAATCTACATTGCAAAGTCAACCTCTGATTAACACTCTAGTTTGGAGGCAAGTTTTCAAAAACGTGATAAAGAGTTAATGTTGAAATTTCCGGCCCTCTAGCTACATTGGTGCGGCCTGTTCACGTGATGCATAGCCAGCTAGCAAGCCGAACGAACTTCAAAACTGAAGAAATCTGTGTTGACAGTTTTGATGACGGTTTCTAACATATTTGTTGTCGGCGAAAGATACTAACATCTTCCCAGTTCCGCAATAAAAGCCAGTAAATACCGACCCAAAGAGTACTGATGTATTGCTCATCTTCAGAGCTAAGGTGAGCTCTCCTCCGATTTGGAATATTTCTTTCTTTGGGTCAAGTGCCTTCACTTGACAAAGAGGATTTTCGCTTCAATACACCAGCTATGACTTATGGTTGCGAAACTTGGACATCAACAAAATCAACTTAGAAAACCCGAGAACTATGAACAGAGCTATCTTAGGGGGAATTCTTAGGGATAGAAAAAAGACCAACATTAATTAGAGAGAAGATTAGAGCTAAGATTATCACATATTATTAGGCGACGCAAATAGAGGTAGACTGGGCACTTAGCAAGAAGAAATAACAATAAATGGATTTAAAGGCTATGGGACGGTAAACATAGTAGAAAAAAGACCAGACACAAGATGATGAGACGAGATAGAAAGGTTTGCTTTTGAACATGACATCGATGAGCACAATCGCGGTCGTCATGTAAGGAGATGGGAAAAGCCCTTGTCCAGCAGTAGACTTACAATGATACAAAACTGGGTGATAGACTTTTTTTAATCTAGTGAATAAGTTAAATAAGGACGAGAGAGAAGTTATTCCTTTCTCCGTTCATTTGATCAGATTACACTGAGCAATGCAATCGTTAGTTGCTGGTTAGTGAGTGTTATTTTTTAATTGCTTATATGTAAAATGTATTGAAAAGTGACCATTAATGCCTCCAAATATTTATCTGTGATTGTTTTTCTTACTCTATGTGATAAAAATATATAAATTCGCCCGTTGTCTAATTGATATTAGGTAAATTTCTAATTTTCACTACCCTTATCTGAAGGCTAAGTTTAAAGGGGATAATTGCTGGTTAGTGAGAGTTATTTTCTAATTGATTATGTATAAAATGTATAGAAAAGTGGCTATTAATCCCTCCAAATTTTGCTTTTAGGACCAGGACAGTAATATTCATATGTGTTTTTTTCTTACTCCAAGTGATAAAGAATGTATAAATTCGCCCGTTGTCTAATTGATATTAAGTGAATTTCGAATTATCACTGCCCTTATCTAAAGGCTAAGTATCAAGGGAGTAATTGACTTTTCCTATACCCTTTAAAAATGACCAATCAGAAAATAACATTTATCACATAAGGAAAAAAAAGCAAAATATGTTTAAAATTGTTACTGTTAATCCTCGCCAAGGCCAGTTCTAGGTACTGGCAACACAGACAGTGATCAGAGGTGCCAAGTGCCCCGCTTGTCGTATATCTCAGACAGTAGGACTTTGGAAATACATGCAGTAAAATGAATAGATGAGATTAAAAACAGTCAGATATTTTTAGGAACATAAGATAATACTATACTTTAAATTGTGCCTAAGTTCAGCTTGCCTGGGGTGCCTAGTATTGGCCTTGACTTTTGCAAAAGAAATTGTGCCAAGAACAAGTCGATATCATAAAGAACAACGCCCACCCAGGCGATAGAAATAAGCTATTTGAATGATACCAACACATATAGTATACTTATATTATGAACATGATACTTTCTTTGTTTCTCTGTCGGTTACAAGGGACACTTCCACTTAAAAGGAACAATTTTGCTGATAAGAATATCACCAACCCACCAAATGAAATAAAATCATCCAAAATAATAGATCTTTAATCTAAATATATCTAAAAAGAAAATCCCCATCACCACAAGATTTGGGCATTGTTGAACTAAAATGACCACAGAGACCCTGAAAAGCCCTTAAAATAAACAAACAAACAAAAAGACGTTTTAGATAGTACCTACGAGCGTACTCTTGCAAAATTTCGAGGTTTTAACCCCCAAAATGTGACCAGGAGTACCTGGACACACACACACACACACACATACAAACACACACACACACATACACACATACACACACTCATGCACTCACATAGATATATAGCTAGATAGATCCAGAGATTCAAAGAGAGAAGAATCTGTACCTTACTAGGCTAATTGATCGGGTTGGTTACTTGTTAGGCTGCAGTGATTCGATAGAATAAAATTCGGAGTGTTTTAGGGCCATGTGCTAGTTTTAGTTAAAGCTCTGTGAGTAGTGGCTCGTTTGGAATAAATGAGCTTTTCCTTCGTAGCCAGATTAGGGAGATCTATTTCATCGTCAGCCCTTCAGCGTAACGTCGTTGGACATAAGACCTTCCCCAATATCTGCAAAGCCTCTCTGTTATGGGCATGGCGGAGCCAAAACTCACTGAACTTGTCTAGTTCGCCATGAAGACTTATTTTCTGCTGGACAGTTTTGCGAATGATCTCTGGGGATTCATGTTATGTGCTGTGATGTCCATCAATTGTCTGACATCCTTGCAACATAACCAGCCATTGCCATTTGACTTTTCTAATTGGTCCTATGATATCTCTGACTCCCACTTTTTCTCTAATATATCATACTGTCCTGTGATCTCTCCATGTGCATGATTATCACTTGTGAACTTTGCATCTTCTGATTCGGTTCGGCTCCATAGGTGACTATCAGGAGAATGCATTGGCTGTATACCCTTTTTAGGACAAATGGGATAATTTGGTTGATATAAAGTTGAACTTACCCTATCACAAACTAGCTAACCAAGAGATTATTTGATTCATTTTTCTGGAGGATTCCATGGAGATTTGTTTCCTTTAGTAAATGTAATCATCTACAAATTATAAAACACTATTTTTTAAACAATAATCCAGTGCCTCATAAACTGGCGAATGATTCATTTAAGGTTGAATGAGCTTTGTGTGTGTGTGAAGGGCGTAATCAATATAGATTCAAAATGGCCGAATGAAACAAGGGGGGAGATTATTCACTTAGATATCTTTTCTATATTTGAAGTAATTTTCATGGAAAACAATAGGAGAATAAAATTTCTGAAAAAGTCTAATTAAAAGTTCTAAGGCTGTTGTTTGCTCGCTTACTCCACGACCAGACATGAACTAAATATTACAGACAATTAGTTCGAGGTCTTCTGAATGGTCATTTGACGCTGATCACTTTCTGTAAACAAGAAGAAATATAGTAATATTTTTGTATAATTTTTTATCGTCACAATTTACTCGTGGAAGATATCTCGGGATGTTCAAAAATTTGAATAAAATAAACACTGAAGAAATGAGATAATTTACATTTTTTTGCTCATGATACAAAATGAATTATTTATAAAATCATACACAAAGGAGAATACGATGAAAATAATCAAAAACATAAGGAAATTTATTCATGAGTGAATGTAAATTTGTAATAAAGACTTTGGGATGAATGACAGAGGAATAGTTCAAGAAATACTGCTGTAAACCATCATAGAACCATTGATACCCTCTGTTTATATTCCACATTTCGAAATTAATTTCTCCAAAGATTTGGACAATCATTAAAAAGGCATTTACTCAGAACGGCAAATTACGGCGCTTAAAGCATGAAATACGGAATAGCTTTAATGTTAGGTCTCCCTGCGCAAAAGATAACGAAGTTTTAAGTTTGGAAACAGTGTAGGAAACTCAAGTGCAATTGAGCATTGCCTTACTAAAACTAGACACACACACACGTATTTATATGTATATGCAATGCAATTATTCCTTCATACATACTGACAAATACTGTCATCTGTATTTTTCTCCAGATATATAGTGAGTGCAAAAGGATTCAATATATTACAAAAAGCTTATTTTAACACCCTCACACGTCATCGAAATTGATAGAATTTGGATCAAAGATTTATCGATTTTCGTACGTAACTTTCAAATGTTTAATCCTTTTATTTCATTTTAAATACACACACATATACACACACATATTGCAATATATATATGTATATATATATATATATATATATATATATATATATATATATATATGTATGTATATATATATATATATAATACATTGCAATACAACAACATCCCTGAAAAACCCACTTCAATATTGGCAAAATAATATCAAAAAGAAATAAAATGTGATCAAAGATCAAGGAAAAAGGGACACGAGCCAGAATTCCAAACAATCGAAGTTAAAAGATTTGAAATATCCAGGAGAGAACATCACACACACACACACACACATATATGTACGTGTATATATATATATATATATATATATATATATATATATATATATATATATATATATATATATATATATATATATATATATGAGTATGTATGTGTGTGTGTATGTGCGTGTGTGTATGTGTGTGTGTGTGATGCTCTCTCCTGGATATTTCAAATCCTTTAACTTCGATTATTTTGAATTCTGGCTCGTGTCCTTCTTCTTGATCTTCGCTGACATTTTATTTTGTTTTAATATTATTTTGCCAATATTGAAATATTGAAGTAGGCTTTTCCGGGACGTTGTTGTGCTGTATTGTATTGTATTGTATTACACACTCACGCGTATATATATATATATATATATATATATATATATATATATATATATATATATATATATATATATATATATATATATATATATATATATATACATATATATATATACATATATATATATACATATATATATATACATATATATATATACATATATATATATACATATATATATATATATATATATATATATATATATATATATATATATATATATATATATATATATATACTTGTTTATTTACTCGATAGAACTCTTTGTGTTGTGTTCTTAAAAACACATTTCTATTTTATGGGCGACTTTTAGGAGAGCTGTTTTCAAAATGCGACACCGATAAAATGTATTGATCAGAGAAAAGCGAAGTTCTGTTTGGTTCAATAGAAAAAAAAGACTTCTCAGAATGGAGAAGTCTTCTTCTTCTCTTATTGACATAATGCGAAAAGCTGTGCAACGACGGAGTGACTGAATAACAACAGAACAGAAGTGTAACTATTGATGGGAAAAGAAACATAAAATATTTCCAGTTAGTATTGCCAAATTTATTTTCAAGTCTACACCTAGAATTAAGTAAAAAAAAAAAAACATCTTTGGAGAACCTAGACATATTCTCTAGACATATATTCAAAATATACAAAGTATATGACATAGCATTTATAAATTAATTCTGACTTTAATCGCCAACATTTATATTATTGAAAAGAATACTTATTTCATCGAAAATATTATTCAATTTTTTTCAGAATACATTTTTTTTATTACAATAAAGTAAATCGAAAATTGTTCCATAAAATCATCTGAATTGCAGTTTCTGATATCTAGACGTAGCTAGAAATAAGATTCGGTAGAATAGCATTTAGATTTAAATGAAAACCATCGAACTTGGCCACGATGTTCCCAGTGAGTCAACTGCAAAGCACTGCCCTGCTGAGAAAGGCTTGACTGTCAGGTCGGCTTACGTAACTGCATACTGATATATTATTCCATGTGTTTGGCTATACTTTCTGTCTGTAACTTTCATCAAGGCAAATCAGTGTAAGATGTTAGTAGGAGAGTGGTCTCCCTTACCAATATACTGTCCAACTCCATGAGATGAACTTTATTATCGCAAGATAGATAGATAGATAGATAGATAGATAGATAGATAGATAGAGAGAGAGATAGAGAAGGGAGAGATAGAGAAAGGGGGGAGATAGAGAGAAATGGAGGGGGAGTAATACAGTGACGTCATCCCTTGTTTTACTTTTTCTTATCTTTACTTTTTTCTTTCTTCTCTACTCTTCTAAGCCCGAACCGTCCATAGCAGAAACTTGATACCTAGCACCTTCACACACACGTACACGCACATGCACACATATACATACGCACACACGTACATACTCTCCTCAATACGTGGGGGTTAACATTTCTTTTTAATTCGGCTTAGTGGCTAAATAATTGCGTTTAGAGTGGAGATTGACTCTGAGGCAGTCAGGCTTGTATACTCTATGAAAACGTTAAAAAAATCCGGGTTCATCTTAGTTGAACATACATAAGAAAATGCTGAGCAACAAAATGTTTCCAAGTATATTTTCAAGAAAAGTGCAATCGCAAAATTCAAGTACTGTGATCATTGGTAAACTAATTTCTTTTTAAGATTTGACAAATGCGAATTTTTTAACGTGTCAAACTATTCATTTGGTTAAATTGGTGGATTTGCGTCGAAGTAAGAGCTCTATTGAATATTTATCAAGAATTTAGTGGACGCATTAGCTCAGCAAAACAGGAGGAGACGAAGGAGAGCCACCCAGTAAGGATCGAATTCACAATCTTGCTATCTACCTTACCACGGCGAATCGCCCCAAACATGTCGATATATGCGTTCTTGTATAACGGAGTGGGGGGGGGAATTTGAGGTAAAACGGAATTATATCCATATCTGGTGATATAAACACAAGCATATACGTAAGGGAACTCAGAAATATCTTGAACTGTATATAGAATGTGAATATCGAGGCAGGATATACCTTTTACAGAGTTTAGATCGGCTTGACTCTGGGCCATGGTAGTGTGGCACCCAGTGGGGATCGAAATCGTTACAGTAGACATGGTCAGAATCATTTCTACACTGATAGTAAAACTAGGGATTTCATGAGATTACTGACATGTTCAGGGATTTCACATAATCTGTATGGATTTTACAAGATCAGTAGCGCAATGTATCATATACATCTCTATTCTTCCCAAACTGTTGATTGGAAAGCTAGACGCCAAATGTCTTCGGAAGAGAAAGACAAAACAAATAACCTGCGACATGTCACGTGTCTGTGATGGGATATGAGTCACGGATTGAATTGGTTGTTTTCAAAGTTGATTCCCTTTTCATACCTCAGTGATTCCAATGTTTGTAAGTTGGAGAATAGGAGAAAAAATATGAGAGAAAATAATAAACATTTATCGGTGACAGGGTTGCCAACTCGAATATAGATTTTAGAGCTAGATCTGCGGAAAAAGACGCTAAAAGTTGCTAAATACAGATGTTCCTATGCTTTTGTCAATGTTATCAACCACTAGTCGAGAAAACAGCGAATAAAACAGAATCTAATTAAAAGATCCGCTCAATATGAAGGAAATATAAAGTATCTTCGATTTGCAATCAATTAACATGCAATAACATGGAATTTTAAACATAATTTCCATTTTACCTACCTAATAATCATTAATTATTTAATGAGTGAGGAAATATGTATAAAAGATTAACAGATACATTAACTAAATTGAAAAGGAGCAAAATTAGGAGATAAAAGCTAGATGCCGACTCATAGGAGCTAAATGAAGCAAAAAATGAGCAAGATCTAGCCCCAGAAGAGATGAATTGGCAACTCTGCTTATAGGAGGTAGTTGCATTGAGTAAAAGTTATATCGAGCTGCAAGAGAGCTAAATTGGCAACCTAGCTCATAGAAGCTAATTGCACTAAAAGGAGCTGAATCTAGCTCTAAAAAAAGCTAAATTGGCAACCTTGTCTCCATGTTTGGAGGTTGGAAAATAGGAAAAAAACATGAGAGGAAATAATAGCCATTTATCGGTGTCTGCGAATTGGAAGGTTTCTTTTTTCTTTCAACGCTGGTAACTTCGATTAGTTGAACCAAACAGCCTGAAACAAGGAATTGATTTGATAGCTGGCCAAGTCAGAAGACAATTTCGAAAATGACTCACTTATTTACGACAGAATGCTGAGATTGAAAACACAAATGTAAGAGTGGTGGTAGATTATCTTACTAGCATAGAACCCGTCAAAAACAACGAGTAAGATTTTTGCCATGTTATTCGCTCTAATAGTGTAACGGTTAGTACGTCTGCCTCCCACACAGATGGTTCGATTTCCTATATGACCGAAGTGTGTGGAAAACTCTTCATTAAAAAAAAATTCTCGGTGCGTTCAGCAACTAATTGAATGCACTCTAAACTCCTTTTTACCCAATTCATCGGGAATTAAGACAATGAAGAAATCAGACACACGTCTCTATCATATTGGACTCATAAAAGTACAATGGAACCAGTGCATACGATGCTTTAAATTTCACTATTACGTTGATTTCTGACAAATATGTTATTTAATTATACTTTTTATTAAAACAATTACAATTTTTGGCGCCTTTGTATAACTATACGAGTTAAACGCCACCATAGGTTTATGTGAAAGCCAAGATTACCAGTCAATGTTACCATTGGATTTAAACCGCAACCACAGTGCTGTTCCTGAGGCGTTTAATGAGTTGACTACAGTAATTTCTGTAAGCACTTGAGAAAGTTAAGACAAAGATTTTATCTCTTCTCTTTTATTTGAATGATGTTCACTTTTATAGAAAAAAACTCAAGCTTCTGTTGTACATATTATCTATAGTTATCACATTGGATACACCGATTCTCGTACACTCACTGGGGTTAAGCAACGTCAAGCCTATCTAGATCCTAGACGGGTGACTGCTTAAGAATACTGGGAGCAGTAAGCAACAATAGTGTAGAGAACGTGGACACTTCGGAGCCTTGTTGCCGCTAAGTCTATTCCAGGTAATAAAATCTGAGTCAAGAGTAACTTATGGTATGGGAAGTCTAGGTATGGACAACTGATGCCGTATGCAGCATGAGGGCACTAGTTAGATATAAGAAACTGTCACAAAAACAGTCAATATTGGTTTCTTCAATTTACGATTTTGGGTGTTTGGCTTGTTGGGTATATATTTCACTTAGACTGCTCCAACGGACCTAGAATGCCGGAAATTTGAATATTTAAACCGTAATAGGTCTACAAAAACCTTTTGTTTGCTTTTTTCGAAAATAAACCCCACTAAAATTTTTATTCGGGGGTTCCATTTGAAATGTAGGTTTATCCTAAATAGATCATTTAGTCTGTATTCGACAGTATTAAGCTTGATTTTTTTAAAATTTAGGATGTATTTAGTGATCATTGCCAAACAAAAGGCAAGAGGAGTAAGTTATTCATTCATCATCCCCCTTTTCCAATTTTTCAATTGATCCCTCCCAACAAGACATGCTGCCAAAATATGTTGGTTATGTGCCGGTTTCTATTGAGCAAACAGCCAGACCTGTTATCTTAAGTATTTACAATGGGTCTATTTTAGGCGCAGATTATGGTTTTATCTAATTCTGAAAATTCGCAAAGGCTGATGATTATTCACGAACTGATTAAGTTGTTAACTTGTACATCTGCTTATGATCAAATTGTAATTATACCCATCATACATATTGATGCGTACATTAAAACTGTGGCTAAAGCGGCCTAAAATAACACATGGCCGCTCATGGAAAGTTTGATACTTAAAACATTTGATCAGACAGCGTTAAATCTCTAAGACAATAATACCCTGCTACTTTGGGGCGTGGATTTGAGGGGAAATATTAACGTTGTTCTGGTGGGGGGCAAAAATATCTCTCTAATCTTCACAGATTCAATGCCACATATTAATTACTCGAGTATGTCAATCTCGTGTATAAGTCGACCTCCCTATTTATGGTCTTGAAATTATTAATTAATAAAACGCTCCTTTGAGCCCATTAGTTAGTTGCTCCTAGTTCTCCTCAATATGCTTGAATTTAACCCCTTTATATAATGTATATTTCGTAGATTAAATATATATACATATATATATATATATATATATATATATATATATATATATATATATATGTGTGTGTGTGTGTGTGTGTGCGTGTGTGTATGTGTGTGTGTGTGTGTGTGTGTAAAATGTAGATGTTTTTGATATTTTTGACTCAATTTTCATTAAGAATTGAGTTAGCAACACCGACCTTGCTAGAAGTTATGCAACAAAAGAACCAGCACACATATGATCTGAATATTAAACTTGTTTAATCATCGAACAAACGAGTAGAAAATTAATCAACAAATTAAAAAGCCCTTGTCATTTTTCATTAATGACCTACACCGATCGTTGAAACGACTGTGTGAGCACTGCATTTAAAATGTAAGGACAAGCATTCATTGGTTAGTTGTGACTATGCCCGCCTGATTGGCCAATCATTATACGTTCTGCTCACTAATCCTAAAAGTCAATCATCGTGTACCAAGATGAATGCTCACACAAACCAATAATTAGCCTCGGCGTTCAGCAGACGTCAAAGTCAATTCGTTTTAATTGCAACTGACCTAACCCTACCTAACCCCAAACCATTAAATTGTTCAGATCATTTGTAATAGATGTCATTCATTAAATGTAAACGTCGATAGTCGTACAACACTGTATGTTTAATATGCCACTCGTTGAGAGTGAATTGATTGGCCCATTCTGTAGTGGCCGTCAACTGGGGCGTATCGAATGCGATTGGGGGGGGGGGATTCAAGGGACCCCCCTACTATTTCTCTAGACAAATTACTTCCAGATTAGCCATTTAAAAATGTTTTTGCAATTCAACGGATAAAAATCTGAGATGGCCAATTAAATAAAGTTCACTAAAAGTTTCATTTTTATTTTTAGTACATAATTGTTTGATTTGATGTATAGATTTTTAATGAGTGCATATACGTAGACAAGCACTCACATATTATTTCTTATTTGGTCTTATTCGGCCCACTTCGAGGTCTGCATACCAACTTTCTCTATAATAAGAGACCTTTACTCCCTCCCCAAAAACCAATAAAAATCGTTTGGTACGTCCCTAGTCGTCATTATTATCATCATCGCCGTCTTTGCTGCAGTCGTTGTGTTAATGTTGATAGTAGTCATTTGAGCCGGTCATTTGATCCGTCGGTCAATTTCCCAGCATTTGATCTGTCGATCAATAGTCCGGCAATGATTCGCTAAAATTTGAAGCAGTGCTCAGGTCTCAAAAAGGAAATCATTGCAATGTATGGAAGGCTAAACAGCGTTGATTTAAGCTTGTCACCGGAAAATTGGCAAGAGGCTGACACTTTGTGGACTTTTAACCAAATTAGGTGAAAGGTGAAACACCCGACAAACTCCTCAATCCAGAAAAGTGTTCAGTGTTTTCAATGTAAGGGTAGCCGATCGATAGAGATTGGAAAGATTTCGCGATGGCGAAGAAATCGAAGTAATTGTTGGCAAAGTGAAGGTCCATTCTCATGTAACAAAGTTTTTGTTGTTCTATAAACTTCTCAAATATCACCGGCCTTTTACTAATACAATATCGATCCTTCTAGGGTTGCCAACTTGCATATAGCTTTAGAGCTAGATCTGTGCTAAAAAGATGCTAAATAAAGGCATGTCTCACTATAGTGCAGTTTGCGATAAAAGGTGAATGAGTCGTGAAACCTAACATTTTCGGCAGTATCAGCGCCATAACGTCTAGAAAACCGCGGATAAAAACAGGATTTCATCAAAGGAATTACTTAATATGACTGAAATATAGTTTTCTAATTTGCAATCGATCAGCACATAATTTTTTTCCATACATAAATTCAATTTTACTTATCAAAATTTCATGAATTATTCAATAAATGAGAATATGTTTTTAAAAAGTGGGACAATCTATATCCAGAAGAGCTAAATTGGCTATTCTGCTTAAGGAACTATATGCACGAGAAAAGAGGCCGGATTTAGCCGCAAAAGAGCTAAATTTTCGACACTGTTCATAGGAACTAAATGCACTGAAACGATCTAGATTCAACTCCAAAAAGGCTGATTACGAAACCTTGATTGATTCTCAAAACCTTTTTTCTCTGAGAGTAGATCTAGACAATTTTTTACATTTCTACATGCAAATAAGCGTGTATGTATCCCTGTTTAGAACCAATGTTGTGTCGAATTTTCTTTTTTTTAAATGACCTGCCCAAAATTACATTTCCCTCTTTTTGTGAGCGGTTTGAGTACGGGAATTTTTATTAGTTGAGCCACTTACCCACGTGAACCCAGTCATTGCATTTCATCTAGGACCGTCACATTACAGGTACACAAGGGTAGTTGTCCAGGTGATTTTAGGACAAAGATTTAATTTTGATGCAGTAAACACCACAAAGGTTAATAAGATATGCTTAGATGACCCATATAGATGTGCTGCCAATCAAAAAAAGTATTTCACGCTTAATCTACCTCAAAAAAGCTTGAAATAACGCCAACACGCACTGAAAAAGATTGTTGACCATTTTATGACCATTCTAATAGCTGAAAATTGTTAAATTTTCCGAATAAAAATGGCTATAAAATCGTTATGAATAGCCCAGAAGAGCTGAAAAATAGGGCTAAATGATGATTTTCTTCGTTGTCAAAACAAAAAACGTGCCAAATGTAGTGCAAAAGGCACTGAATTGACAACATTGCCACGTAGGTGTTGAGTTGTGCAACCAGATATCATCAAATCAACACCTCTACTTCGTAAGCTCATCTCATGCAAGCTCATTCCTTTTAAGCTGATATCATATAAGCTTATTTTCTGTAATCCTATTATTTGTAAACTTACGGATGTTTGATTTCTTTATTTTATTTGCAATTTTTAATCCTTATTTGTGCATGAGGCTGATATGTCCGGTCCTATATACCTTTGAACTCGACCAATACATGTGACTGACAAATGCTTCAGGACTTTGCATAAACAAATAGGTAAACTGATCAATTAAACAGTTACAGATACAACTAAAATTGGTCCTAGTTAGTTACTCAATAGAAACCCTCTTTTACCCAATGTCTTTTGGCACCATGTTATATTGGGGATAATCAATTAAAAATTGGAAGAAGTGTTCATTCGTTGATGCTTTACAATACATATATATATATATATATATATATATATATATAGAGAGAGAGAGAGAGAGAGAGAGAGTATATGTGGTACAAATCAGGCTAGCAGTATAACATAATATAATAATATATCAATAATATAAAGCCACTTCTGAAATGTAATGGATTTATTCCATAGAATGCTCAATTTGCCTGATGAGGCCTGAAGAGGGCAGAAACATGAGCTAGTTTGTGTAGCGAATCCACATTCTACTATATACATATATATATATATATATATATATATATATATATATATATATATATATATATATACTATAATGATAGGTGTTTATCATTGATTGCATCAAGTGAAGGAGAATTTCTTTTGCCAATCGTTCCTTTCACTGTCACCATAACTGAAAAATGTTCCTGAAAACCCTCTCATTGGGAATTTCTGTCCCTTCGACTGTTTTTATTACATTTGATTCATTCATTTCCCCATTTCTATTCAAGAAGTTCTACTGTCTTAGAAACTTGACATACGCCCCGAGCACTTGGCGCCCCGGCTGATTGCTTTTGTTGCTGCTACTTATGGCCAACCCTGATAAAAACAAAAATAACATTCAGGAGTTTCCATATACCTCTGTATTTATTATCAAACTTTTGGGAAAAAAATGATAACAAAGTTTTTTCAGTTTTTGAGTAGGTCTAGCAGGCTAGTTATGTATGTATGCATGTATGTATGTATGTATGTATGTACGCGTACAAGCCGTATCAGAGGGAAAAATTCAACTATTATTCTTTATTAAGTCTAAAAGAATCCTCTAACTCCTGCCACCACAATAAGGGATTTTGTGGGGTATGTTCAATTTGCAGTGCAAGTTTATGCTAAATTGATTCCTTATTTTGTGCCAGCATTCATGCTAGTTTTTTTTTAAATTCTGACTCAAAATCAATAGTAATCATGAAATCATCAGACGACGTTGATTTCATGATGGTTTCTATCGAGTGACTAACTAGACCTGTTTGTGTTTTGCTTAATGTTGATGCATTTTTTTCCTCGTTTATTTATGTTATTTAAATGACATACTTTCTTCTTTAGTCGACAGTGTCTTTTTGGTACGACAAGTTAAAAGGTTAATCTCTGTACTGCAGAAGCAAATACCCATGAAACACCCGTCCTTAAGATCAGAAAAATACTTGAAACCAAAAATAATTAAATGTCAACAGCATTTACAGCAACATCATTAAGCAGATTAGCAATTACTGGCTTCTACAAGGCATCAGACTTATGTGTGGGCAAATAGACATTTGATGTTGATGAGATTATTTTTTTTTTTAAGCTATGCGAATAGAATTAATGCGCTTACGTCACGGACTGTTTAGGATTTAAAGTTGTAACTAAATCCGCACGGATCTTTTTTGTTTATGTCCGTCAGTAAACAACAGAGATAAGATTTTAAAGCTTAAAAATAACACAACTCTCTTTCTTTCTTTTTTTTAACTTATCGGCCAGAGCTGGAAAAAAGATCAACACCAGTTATTCACAAAGTGGCCGCTACCTCCCCAAGCCCCCTCAGGTGGTGGGAGACTGAAGTGGGCGTCTAAAGGCAGGAGGGCGTTCGGGGACAAGGGGAGTAAGGGGCAAGGAATACAATCCTCATTACCTACAAGGCCCTTTATTCACAATAATTCTTTTCATACCAATTAATCATATACATGTGAATACTTCCAAATGCAACTATATTTTGGTTATTTTCAAAGTATGATTTTAGATCGACAATACGAAATATAGAGGGGATGTCCAAAAAGTTTTGGAAGCAGTGATCTTAACACACATACACACGCGTTATATATATATATATATATATATATATATATATATATATATATATATATATATTAAAGGACGCGAGGATTTGCTACACAAAGACTATTATGTTTCTGTCCCATTCGAGCTTCTTACTTGCCTGAAGAAGCCTAAACAGGGCAGAAACATAAACGTGCTTGTGTAAGGAATCCTTACTCAGCTACATTCTTAGCTCAACTCTACATCAACCTAATGTTGAGTGTATCGAGAACTTTATAAAATAAATCCATTATACACCGGATATTGTATTATTTTATATTATGCTATATTTGTATGCTGATTTGCATCATATGCATAGCACACTTATACATTTATGTCTAAGCATATATATATATATATATATATATATATATATGCAATTAGTGCATCTATTTTCAAAACCGCCTTCTTTCGTCTGTGCTATAAACAAGGAGATAAGGATATCAGTCAAAAGGTTTCTATGACCAGAAGATTAATCATTAAGAGTATCCGAATGAATTGAATGGTTGGGTATATATATGTATTTCTGCGTGTTGATAGTTAACAAGGATAGCGTAGTCCGGCACAGGTTTACAAATCTGCACGTTTGCATGCAACCACACTCTCGCTCATACAAGGTTATATATATATATATATATATATATATATATATATATATATATATATATTGGAGGAAACTTAACAAGCATGAAGAATGAGAGACTAAAAGTACTTGACGTAGACGGAAGTAACACTCTTGCAATCAGTGCTCCAATGAGTTTCTGGATATCATGTTGAAATGGTTCAGCTGCTTTTTCCCGAACATTTCCTCATAAATAGCTCCTCGTGCATTTTCTTTTAAAATTCTCAATCTGATAAATATGCGGCACACTAATGTTTAAAATGCCAACACAATTTCATGGTCGAAATCTACCCGAAATATCTCTTTTTTCTTTTTTTGCTTTCCTCAGCCTGTTATGTTTTCGGTATTTAACGTCTTGCAAATCAGCAGAAAGAAATCTGCGAAATGGATAACATTGTGTAGTACGGATACTGAGGAAGGTGCTGGAGATATAAATACTGCAACGAATTTTAGCCCTGACATAATAGGTGAAAGAGAGAGGAGACGTTAGCTGAAGACCTGAGACTTATTGTCACAGCCTTCAGTGATAACTACTGGGCAACTGGTGTGAAACTGTAAATCGCAGAATTACTGTGACCTATGAGTACTAGGAGAGGAGGGCTGGAGATTTGAGGAGACTTGCTGTCACTCAAACTCCAGCGGTTACCACCAGGCAACTGGTGTGAGATTCCAAATAATAATAATAATAATAATAATAATAATAATAATAATAATAATAATGATAATAATAATAATAATAATGATAATAATAATGATAATTCTGGGAATTGTTCCAAAGACATTGAAGGCGAGATTGGAGGAACTTGGGATTCAAGGGAGGGCTTAGACTGTACAGACCACAGCACTGCTACGAACTGCACGGATACTGAGGAAAGTACTAGAAATATAAGATCTACGACCCTGAATGTTAGCAGAGGCCAAACAAGGGGAAGGAGGAAGAAAAGAAAGAAAAAAAAACACACTCAAATGGTGGCGGAGGTATGAACTACAGCACAGGCTTGTTAAGTGAGGGAGAGATGATATGTGGGCTGAAGACCCGAGGTGACTTTAAGTCACTCAGCCTTCAGCGATGACCACCAGACAACTAATGTGAGATTGCATAATAATAATAATAATAATAATAATAATAATAATAATAATAATAATAATAATAATAATAATAATAATGGTGGTACCAGTATGAGTGGGTGCACTCAGAACCATAGCAAATATACTAAAAGCAAGATTGGGAGAACTAGGGAGAAAAGGAAGGATCCAGACTATGTAGACCACAGCATTACTGGAGACTGCGCGAATACTGACGAAAATGCTAGAAATATGAGATCTATGTCCCCAGCTGTTTGCAATGGCCAAACAGAGAGAAAAGGAATGAAAAAAAAAGCAAAAAAAAAACAAACCCTCAGTGCTGCAGTGATAGGTGAGGGATATATAAGAGGAGGATTGGAGACCTGAGGAGCCTTCAGAAACAACCACACGGCAATTAATATGGGACCATGAACTACAACACTTCAGTTGCCTCTTAGAGTTTGATAAGGACGACTAGAGGCCTCAGTCTCCAGTTGTGACCACCAGGCAATCGATGTGATGATAATAATGATAACAATGATAATAATAATAATACTACTACTAATAATAATAATAATAACAACAAAAATAATGATAATAATAATAACAATAATAATAATAATAATCTAAACATATGATTTGCATATATTCAAATTAGTTTGTCTTATCCTCTATCTATCTGCAGTATTCCCATTCCTGATATTACTTGATGTTCATAGTGAACTTGCCAAAATCTTATACATTCATGTTTATGAGATAATCTTGAATAGGGGGAATCGGCTCATTCCTGTTATAATCATCCTATTATGATATAACAATGCAAATTACGTATTAGAAACTCTTAAGACCTTATGTCTGATCACTATTTGAAGTTGAGACATAACAGATTTCAAATTGGGATACCTGAGTCATTAAAAATAAATCGCCTAACAAAATAACTTTGTGATCTTTAATGCTCCTTTGAGAACTCGCAGTCAAAGGACCGGCGACCTAGCAAACTTATGACGACGTTCAAGGCGCTACACCCCAGAAATGACATTGATTGTATCTGAAGAGGAAAAAAAGCGACAAAGAACTCATTAGCACAGACACACTGTTTCCAAATGGACAAAACAGGATTATAGAAATGTGCACAAGCAATCAGTGGATATATTCTGCAAGCGCTCCGAGCAGTGCAACAAACAGAAAAAACGTACAAAACGAGGCGGTAGCAAAGAAGACAGCGGGGAGAGGAGAATCGAGTCCGTCAGGAATTCAAAAGAAAATATCACAGAAGAGTGATCATGGACATGGCTTCACAAAGGAAACCTGGAGAGAGAAACAGAACCCTCTAAAATAGGGCCGGAAACAAATGCAATAGCAAAAATATATATCGAGGCGCAGATCGATGGAACCCAGACAAACAGCAAATGCCGTCTACATGAAGAAAGGGATGAGACTGTAAACCATGTAACCAGCGAATATTGCAAACTAGCCTAGGAGGCGTGCAAGAACAAGTACTATAGTGTAGCAACTTTTATACATTGGGAACTATGCAAACGTTTAGGATTCGATCATGTCGACAAATGGCACCAGAATTAACCAAAGTATGTCCTGGAAGGAGGAAGAAGGCAAGAAGACTGAATTCGTGGACTAGGGAAGAGTACTTGCCATTAAATATACGTGGCTATGCCAGTGGATAACAGAGTGAATATAAAAGAGTGAAAGTTGTTAAAATACCAGGACCTGGCCTGGGAGTTGCAAAAGGTGTGGAA
Source organism: Thysanoteuthis rhombus (assembly GCA_963457665.1). Taxonomy (NCBI): domain Eukaryota; kingdom Metazoa; phylum Mollusca; class Cephalopoda; order Oegopsida; family Thysanoteuthidae; genus Thysanoteuthis; species Thysanoteuthis major. The sequence goes on from OY735199.1 coordinate 83,181,133, forward strand.
CATGAGAGCCACGTTAGCACCAATGATAGTAGGCGCACTGAGAACTGTGCAAAAAAACTTTGGAAAGGAGATGAGAAGGGATTAGATTATGCAGACCACAACACTACTGCAGTCTGTACGAATACGGAGGAAAATCCTGGAAATACGAGTCCTTCGACCTCCAGTCGTCAGCAAAGGCATAATAGCTAGAATGAGGAAGGCATATATAAAGAATGGGAAGCTTAGTAGAGTACAAACCACAGCATTGCTGTTATATGTGATGGCAATGAGATGTGGATCTCTATTATTCATGTCTATAAAATGCAATGTGTATAGAAGACTATTTTCCAATCTCACTGCAATGCAAATCTCTATTATTCATGTCTGTAGAATGCAATGTGTAAAGAAAGCTATTCTCCGATTTCAGTGCAATGCAAATCTTTATTATCCACGTCAATAAAATGCAATGTGAATTGAAGACTATTCTCCAGGGTCACTGCAATGCAAATCTCTCTTATCCACGTATATTAATTGCAATGTGTATAGAAGGCTAAGTTCCCAGCTCACTAGAATGCTAATCTCTTTGATTCATGGACATAAAATGCGATTGGTATAGAAGGCTATTCTCTAATCTCACTGCAAAGCAAATCTCTATCATCCGTATCTATAAAATGCAACGTGTTTTGGAAGCTATACCCCAGTTTCGGACAAGGCTAATCTCTATTATACACGTATATAAAATGCAACGTGTAAGGAAGGCTATTCACAAAGCTCATTGCAACACAAATCTCCGTTATCCAAGTATATAAAATTAAATGCATAATCAATTACTTTATATTTACCTTCATCTTTTACGTTTGGGCTAATTAGTTATAACGATAATCTTCACCTACAATAAAATGCAATATTTATCTATTCATTTAGTCAAACATTTCAACATCACCACGTAATGAATAAATTGAATTAAATAGGTTTTCTCGGTTTTATGACGTAGTAAATATGGATGTAGTAAAAATATTGATTGACGGTGTTATGATTTTATGATAAACTTGATGAATAAAACGTCCAAATTATTATTCAATGGTGAAATGAGCATTATTTCCAGATTTTCTGGAGCAAACTTTTTTTTTATTTGAAAGACTGATGGATCGTCATCAGTCTGTTAACGTCCGTTGTTGGACATAGACCTTCCCCAGGATTCGCCACACTTCCCTTTCGGGGGCGTTGCAAAGCCAGTACTTTATAACTTTGTCGCACTAGTCTCTCCATCTAATTCTCTGCCAGTTTGGTTATGCAAGTGATCTCTAGGATCCATGTTATGAGTCATGATGTCCATCGGTTGACTGCCATTCTTGCGACATTGCAAACCCATTGCTATTTGAGTTCTTAAATGGATTCTATGTTGTCCCTGACTCTTGTCTTTTTCCGGGGGTACTATGCTGTTTTGTGGTCTCTCCATTTGAGGTTGAGCATAATTCTTTCATCTGCACGTTGCATGGTTCTCAATTTGCAGATCTGTCTCTAGGTTAGGTTACATGTTTCAGCTCCACAGATGACTATTGTGAGGATGCATTGGTTATAAACCCATCTATTTAGGATTAATGGGATCTTCTTGTTTATGAAGCTTGAGCTTGTTCTACAAAAGGCTTGTCATCATAGCGTGATTCTTCGCTTGATATATATATATATATATATATATATATATATATATATGTTTGAGTGTGTGTGTGTGTGTGTGTGTGTGTGTGTGTGCGCTTGGTTGTGTGCAAGTCTGTGCGACACTTTTCAATGATATTTATACACACAGAAAAAATACGTGGTGATAGGCAGTTCGCCAATGTATTACAATCTTCCTGATATTTTTTTGTATCCACCCAATCCAACCTTGTTCATTATTCAGTACTTGTTGGAGATAAATAAGAAAACATAATGTTTTCGATATTTCATAAGTTGCAAAATGACTCGAATGATCACGTAATGTTTTGACAGCAAGGTTATCTTAGTAATTACAATAACTCTGCTCTTCTGATACCTAGGCTGACCAGCCCAACCAAGCGAGATGACTGCATCTGATGATCAGGATGACAGACTTTGCCAGATTGTAGACGTGATCTTTGCCAGCGCATCTCAACTCGAAGAAGAATGAAAAGGAAAGGTTGCTGCGAGGGATACTAGAACCTTGCCCTTAATATTTGGAGAGTTTGGATCCGTGCCCTCAAAGCACTAGAATCTAGATTTGGCGATTGGAAATTCTTGGAAGGATTGAAATGGTCCAGATCACGGTGGTGCTGGGGTCCGCGAGAGTACGGAGTAAGATGCAAGAGATTAGAGCAGGCATGCGCTCTGCTAAGCATGGAAGTGTTGCTCTCTAATACTGCTGCCTAGTATCAGGGCGTAGTATCAGTGTATTCATTTAAAAGCACACATACACATCTATGTATGTATGTATGTATGTATGTATCTATCTATCTATCTATCTATCTATCTAATTAGCCAACTCAAATTAGTTTCAATCTATCCATTTTCATATTGTCAACTATTGTTATCACTCTGTCAGATCCTCTACATCAACATACTACACATTTATATGTACCTATATATACATCCGCCACTTCGGATGTTTTCTGCATTGTAGTCAAATCCACTTATCGAACGGATCGAGTGATTAGTGATGTGATATGTGGAGCAAAAGCAAGGAAGGGTGAAGACGTAGCCAGTGTAAGGCCAGAGAGAGAGAGAGAGAGAAATAAGAATTGAAGAGTAAGACTAATTTAGATTCCTAAATCATCTAAACTCTTGGCTAGGTTCTTCGAGACTGTTCCCAGAGATTTAACCACTATTGATGCTACCATTACTTCCATAATGTTATCGGAAACCGAACAACCATAGCCATCAAAAGTGGCAAAGAGTTCTACCCTTTAAAAAAATATATTTATGTATTAGTGTTTATGTATCTCAGCACTTCTAGCCCTACCGTTTTGTCAACAGTGGCAACAGTTCTCCAAAATCTAGATGTGTCTAGATGTGTTCCATTATATTTTAGATGTTTCCAAATGGAAAACGCATGTGATGTCATGAATAGAATTTATTCTGACCATATTTATACTTAAATGGATTTTAAAAAATATGAATTCCTATTTTTACACTTCAGTTTTTCAATTATTGACTGTGATGGCGAATTATTATTATAAATATCATGATGAATGCTACTCTGGTTGTTGTTGTTGTTGTTGCTGTTGTTAGTGGTGGCAGTCGTAGTATGAGAACTGAAGTCATTATTTTTCATTACCACTTTTTTGAAGGTTGTGATTTTTCTATTTTAGAATTTATATTGGTACCTCTTCTTGTTATACTCAAATAACAGTTGTATGATAAATAAGATAAAATATTTAAATAGATAATAAGAATAATTTCAACATGAGCAGTATTTATAACAGTAGCTCTGACAGAACGAAGAGATGGGGAAACATTTAATAATGAAAGAGGAAAGAAAAGAAAGTAGTTGTCGTGGGACTGGGGAGTTGAAGAATTCAGCCGAAGATAAGGAGTGAAGTAAAGAAATGCAATTCCGTTGGGAAGAGATAAAGAAATGAGAAAATCATATCAGTTTTGTCAAAACAAGAATTCCTTCAAATTCTTTGATAACGTGGTAAAACTAGAATTCTATTGTCAAAAAGGAGTGATGCCAATCCGTTGTATTGCTAACCTGGAATCTTTAAAAAAAATTTATGGCCAAATTAAAAAAAAAAAAAATCTAGCCTCTGAATAACATTTTACAATTAACTTTCTCACTTAGCCACATTTAGATTTTTGGCTATTTCTAGTGATTTTTACGTGTTTTTGTCCCAAAATCTCAGCTACTATCTGGCAACCCCGGTAGAAAATTATCGGTACAATGAAAAAATATACGAAGTTAGAAATGCCAATTATCTAGAATTATTATTGGTGAATAGAGCAAGTCAGCTGTCTCAGAAAGTGTACCAAAATAGACATGACTAGATGGGAAAGGTGATCTAAGGGGAAGTGTGCAAACGATTAGCAACAGATAACGCAACAAGCCTGATCGCTGCAGGGTCATACTTCACTCAAACTCCTATTCCGACTGAAGATGATTACTGCAATTTTTTGTATAGCATACATGATGAATAGGGAAAATATTGTAAAAATCTTTTTATTATTACAAAGAATTAAGCCAGCGCGTATTTTTACGATACATTTTTGATAATTTCTAAGACTTGTCATTTTAACTCAATCAATAAAACAGCCTCATAGCAATCAGTTGGCTGTGACTTTGTATTTAACACATTGGTTCACACCCGGCATATTGGTGAGGATTGTTTTAGTTGTTGTTAAGGTAGGAAACATTGTCAACTCCAGATTTTGTAAGGGAGTTTGACAAAAGAAAAGAAATGAAATTCCGGAGAAAAATCTCCAGATTCTGCGATAGAATTGGAGAAAAGTTATGAAAATGAAAGTTATGCCCATTCGATTGGAGAGCTTGGAACAGCCCCTATAAGCCTTGTATGGAGATCGGAAGAAACAAAAATCCGTGGAATAATTGAAACCACCCAGCATTACTAGATTAATAAAGTTACTACAATATTCAGCAGGGTGCTGGAATATTGAGGAGGCTTGCTGTCACCTGATCTCCCGTGATTGTCACTGGTTTTTACCGGTGTGAATGCTCGGTAAGTTCAAATAATGATCTTATATCAAATATTTTGTATCGGGCGAAGATAAGCATTTTGATAAAATTTCAAATCTATTTACCTCTGCCCTCATATCTGGTGCCCTTACTTTGAACATCCATATCTATGTTTGTTGATATGGGAAGTATTTGGCAAGTTACCATTTTTATTCAACAAAAGAAAGGAAAAAACCTGGTTTCATATTTTGCGTCTGGAGAATATATTTCCCCTGGTCCCCGTTTAGTTGAGCATCTTATCTTCTCTATGAATCATGAAGTGTTTTGAAAAAATCTTTGAAATATCAAGGGAAATTGAGTATTTAAGAGCGGAAGAATTGCAGATAATTTTAAGGAAAGATAATGTTTCTGAAAATGATACAGAGTTCTCGTATATATTCGTGCATAGGTCGGCATTTGGAGACCTAATTTCAAGCAAAAAATTAAGGTTGACCAGCACATGTATAATTTTGTTAGATTGAAATTCTGACATAATGGGGCAACCCCCAACTTGACAAAAAAAAAGCATGCCATAAATTATGATTTCAGGACCATAAATCGCTAAGCGACTTATCCACAAGATTGACTTACACCGAAGGTCGACTTATGCACGAGTCTATACGGTAACTGAGATAATGAGAAAACAATGATTTCTTTTTTTACTTCGCCAAGACACGTGAAATGGAGTTGGTGCTCCCCCAACTTCACGGACACATAAAATAGATTTTTGTTCTCATCTCCTCCTGAGCAAGTGGAATGGATTTTGCCCCCCGCCCCCAACGGTCACATGAAACAAATGGCGCACCCCCTCCTCAATGCATTTTGACTCCCCACTTTGTGGACATGTGAAATGGATTTTTGCCCCTCCTCCCTGGCTTATGGACACATGAAATGTATTTATTGGAGAGGATGTTTGGCTGGTATGTATGAGAAGATAAACTCCTGTGCAGTAAGAGAAATTTCAGCACTTTCCTTGCTTTTTTTTTGTTATTCTTATAACGACTTCCAGTGCCAGGTGTTCGCAAGATGCATTACTCATTTTTTATCTACCATTCAAATACTGTGTTATCTGACACCCAACCAGTGGTGGAGACTTTTGGGGGGTCGAAGGGGTACGGCGTACACCCTCCTCTCAATTTTCCAGGTTTTTTCTATGTTCAATGTCTGCTAATCAGAATTGCCAATTTTAGCTATTCTATGGCTAAATTTGCCAAACATTGTCTTTCTGAAAAGCATTTGGCCACATTTATATTCGTTCTTGCAATTTCTCACAAAAGACCGTCAACGTCAAAATAGTTTGCA
>OY735199.1:83189597-83202097 GCA_963457665.1 Thysanoteuthis rhombus
TACCGAGGATCCGTCATGATTGTATGATCAGGTGACTGCAATAATTATCACAAGACCTTCCCTGTATCGTTGGTAGAGGAAACCATGTTTTCATAGTTGTGTCTTTGGTGATATAGCCTGACGGAGCCTATTACTGCCCAGACTTTTTCAATCGTACTCTTCATGCAGAATGATTACCAGAGAGACATTTTGAATATTTGGCGTGACTTGGTCATGGTTTTAACCCATTACCCATCGAAAAAGAGAATAGCACTTCTTCAATGGGCTACAGTAATGCCTAATTACACCGGCAAGTACACACAAAATGCACTGTAACGACCCAAACGGCACGTGTGATACTTTTTAGCCACTCATTGCCTGGGTTATAGCCAAATCGCGTTGGATATACCGGTTTTTGTACGATTACCGAACTCGAGCAACGTCAAATTGGCCACTACCTAGTTGGTTGTCTGTCTAGGGATAACAGGCGCTGTAAGCAGATGGGGATCATGTAGTGTGTCTCCCAGAGGAGATTGATCTCTACACTACGCTCAATAACGCAAGCCAAGGCTCCTCCATCTACATTCACGAATTCTGAGTGGCTTGGCTGCGAGAGAAAAGAAACCAATACATAGACTCGAGACCGGAAATGGGACGATCGACACAACAGTTTCTTTCCAGTTTCAGAGTCGCATGGAAATCTTTACATACGACATTCTTGGCAAATTCGTTTTTTCTTTGTTGAACATGACGAAAAAGGCCTCTTTAAATACTGGATTAAAATGGGATTCTTACATTGATTCTGCTGCCAAGGACAGAGCTAACGTAGTAGGATTTTTTTCTACTGGTCAAGAATTCCTAATACGCTATGCACCATCATACCTCTACAAGAGCCAAATCTGAGCCTGAATGGTATACTACGTATATCTGGCAAGGACTCCTCCCACCAGGCACTTGCAGCATTCGATAAGGCACAGAGGTGAATGGATAGACAAGTAGGTGATGGGCTGCAAGTTCCACGAGAGTAGCTTCTTCTTAAGATCATCTGCCATATTGAATGAACTTCCCTCTGAATACCCACCACCTTAAGCACAATCACAGCATTTTAGAATTCAGAGTGTACAAGAGGCTTAACAGTAATCTTTTTAGTTTTCTCTTCAAACATGTCATGTTTTAGTGTTTCAAACTTCACAATTTTAATATCAGAAAAGCCATTCAAGCATTGATTTTTTTCCCACTATTCTTTCCCCTGTGGCATAAACAATCTCCTTCTTACAAACCCTTTGAAGTGAAAAGTGACCGATCAGCCTTGATAAAAGTGACTACAAGTAAACAACAACATCTATCGCTAAATCATGATAAACCCATTTTTCAACTGCAAAGTGGACAGCCCTTAGAACGGGAGAATCTCATGTTGAGACCAATTTTCAAATTGGTCAATAGCGTTTGTGAGGAATTAGGTGACTCGAGGATTGAAAGCGTTCTTAAAAAAAAATTGGTCCATAGCAGTCGTAAAGATAGGAATATAGAATATACAAAGAAAGATTATTGTTTTCTCCTGTTTTAGGTCCAACGACGTCATATTATTCTTTTTTTCTCTATTCACTCTTGACATAAAAAAAAGACAAAAGAAGGAAGGAAGTAAATTATACAGTGTTTATACGCATACACTCTGTCCACCCTTCTCTCCACACACACACACACATATATATATATATATATATATATGTGTGTGTGTGTGTGTGTGTGTGTATGAGTGTGTGTGTGTGTGTGTGTGTGTGTGTAAAAATAGAATTATATCCGTATAATCCCCGTTTTTATACAATAGCCCTGTTTACTATATTAAATATTGAGCCACGTGAGGTAAGATATACAACGGATGATATATTTTCTGTCTTTTTCTGTTCGTATTTTCAAAAATTGAGTATATATATATATATATATATATATATATATATATATATATATATATATATATAATTTTGGATGATATTTTTCGTTTTCGTTTTGATACGATCATTAATTTTGTTTCGTACGTTTTAACGGGGATTAGCTTGAAAACTCAGTTGGAAACCAAAAGATTTAATAAAGATACAGATATAGACAAATGCAGCCAAAACTGTATTTACAACGTTGTTGTTGTTTTTGTTTTTTTTACAGAATCTGTTTTTTTCATTGTTTGAGAATGAATTTATATCGATTCGTATTTCCACAAATTGAGAATACATACACACACACACACACACACACACACACACACACATATATATATATATATCATTCACGATGATATTTTTCGTTTCATTTTTATGTGATCAGTGAAATGACAATACCAGAAAGCCATGAGTTATACAAATGAATTGTTTGTGTACAAAATACGTACTTCTTGTTATTTAATCATTATATAATGTTTAGATATGCAAGCCCCCCTCTCTCTCTAAACACACACACACACACACACACACACACACACACACACACACATATATATATATATATATATATATATATATATATATCATGATATATTTTCCAATTAGTTAGAATAAGAAGAGAAATAGCAAACAAATGTCATCAGCTATTTATGATATTTAATCAACGTGCTCAACATCTATCAAAGTGAATAGAATTATTGTAAATCTCTCTCTCTGTCTTTCTGTCTGTCTCTCTCTCTCTCTCTATGTATACATACGACTTTTTTCCTTTCCGTTTATCATGATGTGTATCTTATCTAACAATGGTTATATTTCTGCACAGTAATGTACTAAGCAGTGATAATGATGGAAAATTGATCAGATTGCGTCATGGGGGAAGGGTGGAAGAAATTAACAGATTAAGGAGGAGTTGCTCATCAGTTTTGAGAGTCAGTCAGTATGGTACGATGCGAGAAAGAGGGAGAAAGATTAAGAGAAAGAGAGAGAGAGAGAGAGCAGCAATAACGATTAGGAGAAATCGATAAACAATCAATTGCAAATTGTTGAGGTGAATTACATACACGAAATTGCAGCTAGCATTTCATTCTCTTAAGGTAGGCATTCCTTCGATGCAATTTCACCATGTACTAGTCGAACAACCAATCTTACTGAGGGGTATTCACTTAGTATGAATATTGAACAGCGTCAAACCCCGATCCAAACGAAGAGCTGACTTCGTCTTCCTGACAGAACAAGATCGATCCTCATCAAATCTTGGATGTAAAATTTGACATTTTTCTCGCATCATTCGCAATCGTGGCTGATCGATTCGAAGGCTGGAATCTGGACTGAGCCGAACTGACAGTCTTATATATCTAAGAATATCATATTACAGATACTCAGGAGCTTATTTCGTTCAAATGAACGAATACCATTATGCTAAAAATAAAATAATTTCATATTTTTTATCCATCTTATATACAATAAGAAAGTTGCACCAATCATTTTTCAGTCGGAATAAAATTCGCAGCGGTGTAGGACCTTGCAGCTACCAGGCTTGTTTTTGCTTGTTTCACATCGTTGATACAACTAAAAAATTGACCACTTAACGCTTTAGAAATTCAAAGGCAACTAAACCCGTTTTCGCATCGAAGGCCTTGATGTTTTGAACATACTCGTTGTACTGTGCGCGTATAAATCTTGCCTAATAACCCGCTTTCTTCCCCCACTCCCTCTCTCCCCCTCTCCCTGTCTTTAACCCCCTGTTGCCGTTTTCAAACCATTCCAAAGGTACTATTACTGATATAATTGGATGATTTTAGATGATATATTGATGATAAAGGTAATAGTAGGATTTCTTTTAGATATATCCATATTTCATATCTCAATTATTTCATTATCACTAATATCTTTCTTTTTGTACATTCATCGACTCAACTCAAGCTAGCAGCCTGGTCAGGAAGACCGCACAACCCAGTAATTGGTTAGGACCCTTCTTTGAAAAATCCTGCATTAAAACACTACAATAGTTTGTCTGGTACCTTTGTCAAGTTGTTAAAATTGAATAAGTGTTTTATTTTTTACTTCCATCATTTTAATTTATATTAACTTATTTTTTCACGACAATTTAACCGATTCATTCTCCGGCATTCTTTAGATGAAACATTTCTGGTGCTGAGTCAGTCTGTTAGCGACGTTGCCATCTCGAATTATATCTGTTTGCCACCCTTTCACAATGTTTTGTTGTCTTTTTCAATTACTGGCCCCTATAATGCATCAATTCTATGCTTGACCTACTGATAGGATTTTTTTTACGTTACTGTAAACATCTTATCATTTTTGGATTGGTGGTTGTTTACGATAATGAATCGGTCTCGGAAAAAAATCCAATTATCTTTAAAATGCATTCTGCTATACTTGAGTTTGAAGTATTTTCAATTCTTTAACGCTTTTTGTAATGTTATAGTTTTGTCTGGAATGGGCGTTTAGTTTGATCTCTTTGACCAATACATAAAAATTTCAGAAAGTTTTAAAAATCTCAGGAAATACCTACAGTCTATTTGGACGTTCAGAGATTAAATCACCAAACGAATATTCTCACAATAAAACGGGTTTGCCTCCATGAAATCTTCAAAAGAAAAAAATTGAACGGAGAATCACCTTAGCTTGGCAAATTTTAGTAGAGCTAGGTCAACACTAAAGAACGAGAAGATTCTATTAGTTTTGAAAAAAAGGGTTTAAAACCAATTCATCTTCCTCACAGTCATTATGGAGTAGACACATAGTATCTAACAATAAGCTTGAAAACCAAACTACGAATCATGCATTGTGCACACGAGAGGGTCATACTTAAGATAATGAGACATTACATTATACGAGAGAAAAGAACAAAGTCAGGTATATCATGAAATCGATAAGAAAACTCTGATAGAAATAGCACATTGTAAGAATAGCTATTTTTCTTAACATCGCAACTCACAGCGTGGATCCACTGAGATCACATACAAAATAGTGACCGGCAAAAAATTAGATGTCGAGGGGTTCAAAAGACTTTGGCGCCACGGTGCCCATCACTGAGATGTCTGGCGAGTCTTGCAGAAAGACTATGGGCAACGACTGACGTTAAAAAAAAAGCCTGATGATGATGTCAGTCAAACTGAATTATGTAGCCATTAAGTGAGTCATAGCTTTTCACGTTGCTCTAACGCAAATCACAACAAAGACCACCGCTTGGTATTGGCATTCTGTAGTTTTTGCTTTGCCAACGTAGTCACCTTTAATCTCAATTTGCCTTCAATGCTTTGTTGTCTGACAAATATCGAACAATGATTGATTACTTATGGTCCTCTGGTCTGCATTGTGGCATAGAAGAAAAGAAAAATAATTACTGATTTGGGAATTAGTGCGTGTAACAGGTGAATAAAGCTCTGATTTTTGTGTATCTAATGTTTGGTCTCTTAATCAATCATTAATGCAGCCAAATAGCGTTTGGTACACCAATTCTTGTACGATGACTGAATTTAAGCAAAGTCGTGCCTGGTCATAGTCCAGATGGGTGACCGTCTGGGAATACCAAGTGTTGTATGCAGTTACAAGATCTGTCTGTGACCGTCTCAGACGATGCTAAGGACCTGACTGCGCAACCGGCGCACCTCCCTCACGCACGCACTACTCGATGATGGATGCATGGCAGTTGGCTCCCTTTGGGATTCTATGGGGCACTTGGCGCGCATCTGACTCATGGGACGTTCCAAATACAAATGGAAAAATGTGAAATTGATAGATTGAACATGTCAAGAACAGTTCAAACCAAGAGAATCTCTTAATGTGAAGTAAGATCTTTTTAGGAAATCAAGATGATATGCAATTTTAAAGGGCACTGAAGTTCCCATAACCCGGGGCAACTGGGATCCTGAAGCCGGCCCGCCCACGTGTTAACGAGTGGTTAGGGCAGAAGATGATTGCTTGTAGCACACGTTAATTCAATCCTTTATAATATAAGGTTTTACTCACCATTTCAGCATCGGGATACAACGCCAGTCAAAATTCATTGGGCTCAAAAACAGACTTACCTGAAAAAAATAGAGAAAAAAAAAAACTCAAATAAAAGTTGTCATTCCAGCATATCATTAAATGGTATTTACGTATTTTCGGACAAGATTAACTCCATACACGGTAATTGTTATATTCATAAGCGTATGGTTACTCTTTTTGCTAAAGTAGACAAAGGGTTAGATTTGTGTGTGATTCTACACGATTTGCCAGAATTACATTGATATTAGCGAGAAGTTTCTGCCCTGATCTCTTCCCCCTGTCTAATACGCCAATGGTAAGTAATATTAAAACAATGAAGTGAGTTCTTAAAAAAAAAAAAATAAACAAGTTTCCCCAAAGGCAATTAATCATCTGAACAGTAGGAATCAGTTTTATTTAAATTGCCTGTGAGATTTAAAGAGTTTGATATAAAATAAGATGTAAGAAAAATACATTTTCAAAATACAATTTCAAGTTTCAATTTGTCATGTGTCAGCTGAAACACGTAATAAATTACTTTGCCTGTTTCCAAAAGAAAAACTGATGAATTTCTTCACTTATGATACAATTAAAAGTCGACAAATGCTTTGTATTTCCGGTGATGGACGCAGCTAACGAGACCGCTAAAAATTTGGTAAAGGCAAGGATAACCTCCAATAGCTGACTTCCATATAAATTCAGCTTTGGCTCGTTTTTTATCTCCAAAAACACCTAGAGAGCTGAAATTTTGATATCTTGTAGCTTAGACGTAGAGCTTCCCAAAAAGATATAGGGTATTAACATCAGGGTAATCAAATGAACAGATGTCATTAAAAGCTCGATGTCTTCGCTACAAGTTCTGAAACTTTCAGCGCTCTATGTATGTTTTTAAGGGTTTTAGAGCAAAAAGTAAATGAACCTAACCTAAATTCATAAATTCAGAGATGGTGGTTTATCAGTATGGCGTTTCAGTAAGCTATGCCCACCATTGAGTAATTCATTTATTTCTTTTTACTTGTCAAGCTACTTGAAGGGTTGAGAGCTTAGGTAGATCATCCGGCTTGTACTGAGCGAAGTGTAGAGGTCGGTCTTCCCCTTAATAGGATTAGTGAGATCGCCAAGGTGGCTTCAGTACATGATCACCAGCTGCTGGTATTCCTGGACCGTCACCAGAAACACTGACCAACGTTGCTTAGAGAATTGTCCAACTACGGTGATCTTACGAGGGCTGGTGTATCTAACGTGATTGGCGGTAACAGAATGCGCTGTTATACGAGATGAATGGGAAGAAAAAAAAAAACGGAAAAAAAGGTCGGTTTCTCATTTAAGCATTGGCCAGGCGTGACTTTGCTTAACTTTGGTTATCATACGAGAACCGCTGTACACGACGCAATTTGGTCGTAACAGCCTGTGCTATTACAGGAATTAATCGAGGAAAGAACCAAAAACCAAACAAAGAAACCCTCTCCTCGAACAACAAAAAAACAAAAAATAAACAAAACAAAACAAGCCTAGTTTTGTTCAATTCCAATCGTGATTAACTTCCGCTCCTTTTTGTTTTTTCAATCATGCCAAACTTTCAACATTATTTTCTATCGCTACGAAAATTTCAAAGAACACATTTCCTTATTATACTGGTTTCAATTGTTGCTTTTTTTTTTTTGGTTCTTGCTTTTGCGTGTGCGAGCCGATAAGGAGAAAAGAAATCATTGTTTCTTGTTAGAAGATCCTGAAAATGTCAGAGGAATTCGACTCTAAACAGAAAGAGGCGATGATCCACTGAAAAAAAAAAGCATCGACCCTTTAACGGATCACAAAGGAAATTAATTAAACTCATCGCTGATGGTATAAAAGTTTTTTGAACGTCAGTAATTTGAACACGAAATTCAATGCAGTTGAGAACATTTGTTGTGAAGCTTGAACCACAGTAGATCGTTGGCGGGCCTATGCTTAAGCCGTCATCTTGATCTCTCCCCCGTCTGATGGGATCGCCTGAGTCGGGACGCCCCCTTCACCCCTGTTTAGGTCTGCCACTGTAGTAGACTAGTCGTTTAGAGAATACAAAGCCTTTGCTCTCAGACAAAATAGATATTTCTAAGGCCAGACTTTGTTTTTTTGTCAAACTCCTACTGAGTTGACTTTATTTTCCTGACTCAACAATAATGACCGGTTCAGACTTCCAGTTAAGACTTAATAGGGAAAAGGCTATTCGATAAAATGATGGATTGAGAGAAAAGGCCAAGGACAGAAAAAGACAGATTCTATCCCTACGCCATCAATCAACGAAACGAAGAGAGATAGAAAAGCTGAGAGAGAGAGAGAAAGAGAGAGAAAATGGAAAGCTACATTGAATTATCAGGTGTCGCTAAACAGAATCTTCTTATTAGAATTTATTACTTTTTCTTTTAAAAAAAATCAATACTATAATTCTTTTACTTTTTTCTCTACTCTTCTTCGTCCTAACCGTCCATAGGAGAAACTTGAAATTTTGCACACACACTTCCCTTCAATAAGTGGGGAAAACTTATTTCTTTACCCAAAAAAATTGGCTTTGTGGATGAAATACGCCACCGGTTTATACGGTTCCTCCATTAAGATCTATATATAATATAATATTTTTAAGCCAACCATTTAACATATCATATTTTGTGAAAGCAATCTTGAATCTTTTCGTTCAAAAAATAAGCAAATTAAATTAAGATAATATTGCAAGACGAGGTTAAGAAAAATTGCATTTCGGCTTGTGAATCTATTCAATTATGTTGTTTACGCAGCAAAACCATTTACACATGTTTAAGACGCTCGAGAATAATTACATCGTCTTACATGAATATATAAATATATGAATATATAAGTATATATAATAAGTATATATAAATAGCGGGAACGTCGTTATCGTCTTCACAATTATTGAAAACGACTAATCAAGTCGCGTTTTTTTTATAACGCTAATATAGTTTTGCGTGAAATCGTTTTTGAATCGAGCAATTTACTCGATGTAAACACTTGCGAAGAATGTAAATATTTCTAAAATGATATTTTAACTTCTATATTGATCTAAAACTAGCAACGTTTGAATTGCAGTTGCTCAGACGCTTCTTGAAATTGGCATCGGCCATTGCAGAGTTTTATATTAACAATGGAAACTGGTTAATGTAGGAATCTAACTATGATAAGGAATCCAGAGAACCGATCAGTTAATAGCGAAAAATGGACTCGGCGAATCGACTTCAAACTCTGAGACTAGCTCTGATGCCCTTGGGAGCGGCATGAATCCGACTGCTGCAACAAAGTGTTGGTAAAATAGCGTATACCCATGAGAGTGACGCCACCTTGTGTGCTTGTCTATTTCAAACGTTGCAAAAACCTTTAGGAACTCCGAGGTGAGAAAAAAACCGTGAAAAGTGAAAACTGTTGCCGTAGCCAGCGTAAGGGTATTTACTTACTTACTAACCATGATAGAGCGCTATGTGTATCAGAAAACTGTCAGCATAGGTTTCATCTGTTTTAAAGTGAGTCTTGCTGGCTGGCTAGGTATTCATAAAGCGTCCAGGCTGCAGTAATTAAATGTAAATTATAACATTCATTCCTGATTAGGTCAAGAAGAAACGATTTTTTTTTGTTTTTGAGCCCCCCCCCCCTGCTATCTGAATAAGTTGTAATAGCAGCGTTCAATTTGCCATATACGATAATTCAAAATCAGCCACAAACTTTGTGCCCGCTTTTTTTTTAAATTCGGATATTTTTAGCCATCACTGCCAACAAAAGGCGAGACAAGTAACTTATTCATTGATCACCCCTTGATCTATTTCTTATTGACTTCCCCCCTACGACATGGCATGCTACCAAAAGAAGTTGATCACGTGGCGGTTTCTATTCAGTGACTAACGAGATCTATCTATTTATCTCTTTGTTGTATGTTGCGCGAACAGATACAATTCCTCCATAGTATATCTGATTATTTTTTTCTTTGTCAATGGTGAAGAGAATGATATGAAAAAAAATTATTGATAGTGACAAATCATTTTTTTTCTGAGAAAATGACATTGGTGTAGCCATATACATTCGTATTTAGAACTAAAGGCTACAGAAGGCGTATTCCTATCTGAAAATCGCAAATAGAATAATTCTAGTATTCCGAATTTTTTTACGGTCATTCCTCACTATTTTCCAATAAGATTACAAGTCCTACTTTCTCCATTTAAGTAAGTTGCAAAAAAAAAAGAATGATAATTTTATTTAGTTATTTCCTTTTGCCTACATTTAGACAGCTTTACAGACAGAATTAGTTTAATTTTATAATTGTACAGCTGCTGCAGAGCAATTGTTCCTTAAAGATAGAACATACACCACGACCATTTATTTTTACTTAATAGTCTAATTCTCCTCTTGGACTTCCTAAATTCCACCCTTGGGGAGACCCCCCCCACGCACACACAACCATAGAATTGTGATTTGAATTTAAAGCAACATCATTGAATCGATCAATGGCCTTCTGCTCGTATCACCCTGCTGACTTTTTATAGCGAGTCAGTGGCTGTTCATTTTTGCTTCATTTCCTGACAATCTTTATCTGATTTTTTTCTGAGCTACAATTGGGTGTGAGATTTCAAAAGTTGAAAAAAAAAATACTTAAAAACCCTCTTTTTTTAATGATATTTTTTTTTACAAAGCTTATAAAAATGAAATATCCTTGGGAGGGGGGCGACTTGAAATGACATACACCAAAACAGTTGCAATGCAAACAAGCCTGAAAGTCAGACCATTGATGCACAAGTTCTACGTCATGGATTGCCTTTTAAACGAGACAATTTGTAAAAATAATCTGTCAGAGTTACTCTCAAAAACGCTGTTAACACAACCTCTCTCTCTTGCACTTTCTGGCATACAGGAATGAATTTGGATAGTACCCTAGATTCGATCCCAAATTGCCCGTACTGTTTAGAATCCCACAGTCTAAGCTCTTCTAAGATTTATTTTTCAAATTATACTCAGCTACATTGATTTATATAGCAATACTCTAACCTTACTACATCAAAACCTGGACCATTCAAGGTATTGTTGTATATAGAATGGGAAACGAGAGGTGGTGGGGGTGTTTCAGTACGTATGAAAGTCAGTCAGTCAGTCAGTCAGTGGCGGTCATCGGTACTACAGATGCTAGCGTATCTGAAAATTGCGAGGAAAAATCGCAAGATGAAAAAAAAATGTCGCTGAAATTGAAAACAAAACCTTGGATGACATTTTGACATGAAGTTGATGGAAATCAATTTGGTGGCTTTCGATTCTGGAGATTCTGTTCTTTTTTCTTTTTTTTTTACAAGGAAGCCTTTGTAAAAAACCTTTTAAATTCAAAGAAACAAAACATTCCGATCGATAAAGAAGAAAAAAACTTTTAATTTCCGTCTTATGGCAAACTTCTAGGTTCTCCCTTCCAACGTAAACCGTTTTATTTGAATCAGATTACTTTAAATTAACTGAGAAGCATTTCCTGCAAACCCCCTTTACATTTTTTTCGTCGATTCACTCTTTTTTTCAAGTACAGTATAAACCCGTGTATCAGTCGATTTCGTTTATAGATCGACCCATGCTCTTTTTAATGTTAAGTAGTCGGTGTACACAAAAAATTATCTTGGACAATTTCTCTCCGCTGTGACAAAAAAAATGTGCTCACTGAATTCTTTAGTAAATGTAAACTTGAAATCGTTTCAAGATAATTTTGGCACAGCCAATCTCTCATGGCTAATAAAACTACATTGGCTCGATTTAACATAGGACACGTATAATTACATTCACCAAAGTTACGTATTTAGTTCATACTATACTTTGGCCTACTTTACCAAGTTTGTCGTTTCATCAAATAAAAACTTAATGTGAATATCTTTAGTTTATGTGATTCAATTTAGAAATTAATTAACAATGATAATAGCACCTATCGTTTCACAAAAACAGTTGAGATAATTTTCAATAGATATAATCATGATATATTTTCATTGAGCGGATTGTTATAACTCTAAGCATAATTATTAATCATCATATTATTTCTGGCGACTAACCGTTTGTGCGCACATCAATATCCTCTGTGCACTGTTGAACGTGTTACTTTTTGTCCTCCCCATTTTGTTTGATTTCGACCTTACATAATTATTACTTGTGTAGAGATCGATCCCAAATTTTGCTTGTTAACTTATTGACGAATATAAACAGAATGTTTTCATTGTCTTTATGTTATTTGTGTCTTATGTTTAGTATTTCTCTTGTGTTATCGGACACAAACCATTCAATATTTGCTAGATGCTCGCCCTTCTTTTAAGAAAAAAGAGGTACGTTCCTTCGGAATCCATTTCTCTTCTTCCATATATCTGGATAAAAAATTAATTACTAAGATGATGTATGAATTATACCGCCACATTGGCGTGAATGATGTCAACCCAATATCTGTGGCTGACGGAAATTTCCACCTTTTCTATTCTATGGCTAACTCAATAAAGTTTCCAATTTTCATGATTGTTTGCAACTTAGATCTATTGATGATTCAGGGCTTTTATCTTGTAATGGTTAGCTTGCATCGAATTATCTTGCAACGCATTACTA
>OY735199.1:83207097-83237097 GCA_963457665.1 Thysanoteuthis rhombus
TTCTGCTTCACATAAAAATTCCCAAATGAACATTTGAAAATCATTTTTAAGTGAAACAAAATGCACAATCTTCGAGGAACCATTGAAAAATCGGTCCATATATATATATATATATATATATATATATATATATATGTGTGTGTGTGTGTGTGTGTGTGTGTGTGTGTGTGTGTATCGTGTATGTATATTTAAGTAACAATCGTTTTAACTATAATCTTACCGTGATTGAAGATTTATATATATATATATATATATATATATATATATGTATATATATATATATATATATATATATATATATATATATATATATATATATATATATATATATATATACATATATATATATATGTATATGTGTGTGTGTCTGTGTGTCCGTGTGGATGACCGTGTACTGCAATTACTCGACAACTGGGCATCTCAAGAAATGTAATGAAAATAGATTTTTAAAATGCAGTTTACAGAACCTTTATACAAAATTATGGATCTGAATTCAGATATAAAATAAGTAATTCGAAGCTGTATTTTACTTCGACGGATGGAAACGTATTTTACCTGATTGGCTGCTCCACAAACTACAGCGTTCAATCCCTTCAAAACATGCACTTTTGGAATGAGAACTGTTCTAGTATGTACCATAGAAGAGACAGAAATGTATAAAAGTTGAATCACAAAAAAAACCTTTGGAGTAATCTGAATTCAATATTAGCAGAATCTTTGATTTCTGAAAATTCTTGGTGATTGTCTTTAAGAACATTGAAAGAGTGCTAAATCTACAAAATCAACCGGAGTCCACTCTCAGTCAACTCTTAATACTGTTCATCCTACCACAATTTAAAAATGTGTGTGTATGTGTGTGTTGGTGCACAGTGGTTACTTGACAACTGGTCATTTTACAAATCTGACGTTCGTCAGATATATCAGTCAGTACACAAGGCAGTACATCGTTTGTATTTTTTTTGAGAGATTTAGCAGTTGGCGAGAATGATTATAGATTCATCATGATTTCATGAATTATCTCCCTTGAATATCCAAATTTTGATTAAAAAAATATCTAAATTTCTGACACTTAGGAGATGTGACTGAAATACTCCTCTAAATCAGAAACATTTGTTTGTGGGGCTCATATTCCTTCTTTGACATTTATGTGACCTGTACTTACTGCCTCTGTCACCGATGTATACCATAAAGTACTAAAGTATATATATATATATATATATATATATATATATATATATATATATGTGTGTGTGTGTGTGTGTGTGTATGTGTGTGTGTATCTTTTACTCTTGTCGACACCTATGCATCACAAAACAGAAACAATGGTATGTCTGAAATCAGCAGGTTTCAAATTACCTACTGCACACATCTTTTGGTCGACTTTCTGTGAAGTCTGCATGCACACTACCATGGAACGATTCTTCGAAAATATTTTACTTTCTAATTTTCTCATCTATGTTTTTCTCAAAATAGATATTTAAAATTAAACTATACGTATATTTTCAATTGATATCACCCGGGGAAGGTTTGTACATCATTTATTTGAACCTAATCACATGTGGGCTGCGTTCAATGCTTTTTTTCAAATTCATTTTTTGATTAGTACTTATTAGTTCCCAAGTCATGGTACTTCAGATTGGTTAGAATCCCAGAAAATAGAATCGGCGGACCTCGTTCAAACTCCGACAGAGAAAAGATCTTTTATTTTCAGTTTTATGTTTTCAAACTTTTTGATTATCAAACCTCGCCGAATGTTGATGAAGTAATTTTTTTTTCAGGTTTTAGAAGGGTTTATATTTCCCAAGGTCGTGAATTATCTTTCTCTCGGTGCTCATGCCAGTTTAACATAAGTATTCGAGGAATCTAACCCTAAACTGACAATAAACCAAGTTTTTCTCCGAGCAAAAACACTAACTCAGATAAATAAATTCTCAATTTTCAGGAGAATCAATCTTGACGCTTTTAAGAGTGGGTACGAATTCCTGCCCAGAGTTTCTACGAAGTCTCTATAACATATCATTTGCATCCCAGTGTTGTCAGATAGACAGTTTTTTTCCTCGGGAAACGCCAGTTACCTTAGCTAGTTTATCATAAAACAACTGGCTGTGGTTGTCGCTGTGCCCCACCTGCTTAGACTTGGCAATGCTCAACCAAGATTGGCGTACGTTTGGCATGAATTCTCAATAGACATTGTGGGTTTTATTTACAATGAAACTTTAATGCTAAACTAAACATTTACCTTCCGTCCAAAATACTTATATATTGGAGAGCTTGGTACTGCATATCACACTAACACATGCGATTAGTAGAACACACATACACAAAAAAATACTGGATCTGATGCTGGCTTCATTTACTGAGACAGTATCTTAAATTTTTAATTCACTCTGTCATTAGACAACGCCATTTGTACTTATCCGTCGTAATTCAAATAAAAAAAAAAAGCTATCAAGATATTTGAAAGCAGCTGAGAACCTTAAAGCGATTGGTTTAAGAGGATGAGTAACGAGGCAAAGCATCTAAAGCCAACATTATTGGCGTGTTGAGTTACTAAAAGTATTTACTTGACGAATACACGGGCTAACAAGACTGACTGCTGCAGTGTCAAACTCCAATCCAACTTCTATTCAGACTGAGAGTAATCTCAGCAACTTTTGTATTTTATATATATATATATATATATAATTCTAGAAAGCTTTGCAGCTTTAAACACTAACCATTAAAAACCTTCTTCAGTAGATGTGTTTGTATCACACCAATTTCCGAATATCTGCCAAAGCAATTTAGGTAATCATCAAAAGTGTTGTTTTTTTTGTTTGTTTTCCCAATACTCGGTTATCATTGTACAATGTATAAATTGTCTTTTGTTAGGATCCTTAGTTGTTTACAATGTAACCGTTCTGGAGATTTTTTAAACAAAACAGTTACATCAAAATGGCACCCCAGCAGTGTTGATCAAACACCACCTCCCTTCTTTATATAGTTTATCATTTTATGTAATATTTCTTGTGTATTGTATATTAATATTATTTTATACTACATATTCATTTTATGAATTGAGGCTAACTAAAGTAGGCTTTACTAAAAACGTATCTAACGATGAGGGATAAGTAAGTATAACAACAGACATGGCTCGCTTTTTGTGTCCTTTCTATTTAATGTTTAATCCGTTGTTTTGGTTTTGATTTCAGACTGCATGCAAATCAACTTATGATATCATCTTAAAGAATACTAATTACACAGAAAAACTTCTTCGAGTCGATTTTCCACCAACATATTCAAATGGAAAATTTGTCAATTATTTTCCGTTAACCTTATAGTTCATTTTCTCGTATAATATCAAGCTTCCATCAAATGTTTTTTAAAACACTTCTAATTATCAAATAAAATGTTCTTATAAACATGGCTGGAACGATATATATATATATATATATATATATATATATATATATATATATATATATATATATATATATATATATATATATATATATATATATATATATATATATATATATATATATATATTGTGAGCCGTATCTGCGCATATTTGTACGATAATTTTTCGTCAATATCTAAGAATTGTCAATTGAAAATACGAAAATCCCAAGCGATCGGTTGCTGATGAGTTCAAATCATGGTAGAGAGATGTGAATTTTACATACAAGTTTGCACCCCTCTCTTTAGTAAAGATTATTCGTGCAGTTCTTATAGCGTTAGGAAAACATCTTCAACTCTAGACTGTGTACTGGAGTTTGATGAAACTTATAATCTGTCAAATCTAATTATTTCACTAAAATACTTGTGAGAGTTTGATAGCTTTCAATATTTTTTCTGTTTCTGTTTACATAACTCAAGTTTATGTACATGGTTCTTGACAGCAACATAAAGTTTTTTATTTGCTTATTTGCTCAATTTACCCGAAATATTTTTTTACCAACATTAAGATGAAATATAATGACGCATAGAATTATTTCACTGATTCATAAAAAGATTAGCCACTCATTTTTCGACTGAATATTAGTATAAAAGTGTGTCGGGCTATTACACGCTTCCTCCTCAACGCCGTTTTGTTTTTATAAAAATGTTCAATGGTTTCAGAGTAAGGTTCTATTTTCATGTAACTTATAATGCGAGACTAAACCCCTGATTCCTTTTCAATGGCGTAGCTCGACCAAATTTGACAAGCATACTTAATGGATCTAAGGGAGGGACTTGGACTAATTTTAAGGTTGTCTTACTTAGGAGGTGTCTTTTTTTTTTTGTTTTACATGTAATCCTGATGCTAAACTGAACATTTACAATTTGTTCCATGTAACTGATAAGGATGTGTTCAGCTATTGAATAAATAAAGACGTAAGAGCAAAAATGTGCGAGCATATGAACAACCACACTAATAAAAGCGATGCAGTGCGAATCTGGAGTGGTCGATGGGTTGCCATAATCAACTGCCAGACAGAAATTTCGACAAAAACGATTTTCGTTTCATCTATATTTTCTGATCGGGGGCGGAGGGGGGGTAATATCGATCACAGAGAGACAGAGAGCAGCCCTTTTACCACATACTGTCAGTTCGAATCATATGAAGATCGATCGATCGAGCTGCTGACAGGCCACGTCGGTCGCCTCTCCTCGTCTGATTAAACGGCTCCAGCATCTTGGGTCGTGAGAGAATATTCGACTTAGTTAATTGAATGATGGGGTTGTTGTGTCTTAATAAAGTGACAGTAACTTCATGGCACGTGCAGCAGCCAGCCCAGCCAGCCCAGCCCAGCCCAACCCAGCCCAACCCACCAGCCATCAGGTGAGAAAAAGTTAAACTAATATTTCCTTTTGCGGCTCGTTCAGTCTTTTATGGGAAGGATGGGAAAGAGAAGTTTGTTTTTTCTTTTCAATAGAAACCATAAACCATAAGAGTCATTAGATTTCTCAACGTAGATTTCTTCAGTTTTTTAGTTGGTCTCAATGACCGGCTGGCTTGCTGACTATGAATGTATGTATATGTCACGTGTACAGGTTAAATCAATGGAGCTGAGAGGCTGATAATTTAAACAGTCACTCTTCATTATAACTAAAAAAACATTTTTCTTCAATTCCTCCAGCAACCACCACCAAATATTTTAGTGGGGCGTTCAATTTATAATGCAAATTTATGATAAATTGGTCCTGTAGTTTTTATCTAATAGCATTGAAGATTTTTTAAAATTCAGATTTTTTAGTGATCACTGCCCAACAGAAGGTGAGAGCAGTAACTTATTCGTTTATTAGCTCTTTTTCCAATTTTTTAATTGATCACGCCCAACACGGCAAGCTGCCAAAAGATGTTGGCCGCATGACGGTTTCTATCGAATTGAGCGACTAACCAGACCTGTCTTTTCTTTCTTGTCTTCTCTTTACCAGGAGGAAATCAATGTAGAAATTCGCCATAAATCTTCTACCGTGTTAGTCGTAATAATCAACCAGTTTTTTTCGAGATCCGCAAAGTCCGGTCTTGCACCTATGAAGTTCCAAACAAGATTAGTACATTGAGAGAAAGGAAGGCATTTTTGTCATGGATCGATAGTGATCTTTTAAAATTTATTTATTCTCCTTTACAAGAAGTTTCTTCCGCCCTGCCCCCCAAACTCCTCCTGGCAGTGCTCAAAATTGTTACAACACACTGAAAATTCCAGAAGTTTTTCTTTACTCACCCTAAGCAAAATCTTTGAGGAAATTAAATTACACCCACACAACATGTCACTTCAAGATTATTAAATAACGTCTGAAACTTATGCTTAAATAAATAAATATATAAATAAAAAATTAACACGCCTGTTTGCTGCAGTGACAAACTCCACTTTTATCTCGACTGATTACAGCAACTTTTTCACTGCGTATATAGCATATAACAAATCATATAATTCATATGATTTTTTCACTATAAATATATTCATTTATCAATTTTGTAGATATGTAGGATCTGTCTATTCTGCTCAACCCGTAGGACACTAGCCTACCAATTAGTTAGTCGTAAATTCAAATCACGGTAGGGGAACGTCAAATTTTACTCCCCTAAATTTGCTGAGGATTGTGTTTGTTGTTCTTCAAGTCAACTCCAGGTTTGAAGGCGAGCAGCCAACAGTCTTTACTTCAACCGGTTTAGATCAGGCCAGTACAGAAGATAAGTGGGACCGGTGGCATGGTCCTACAATTTTAAGAGGGTCTACTCCCCCTACACAAAGGGCATGGGTATAAGATCTAAAGCCAGGGGATGGAATGCAATAATCTTTCCAAGATCGGACTCAGCCGTGTTAAATTACGGGCAAATCAAACCTCTACCCCTCCCTCTTATGGAAGAGTTCCCATGCGGCAATGACGAAAGGTGACCTCTTCTTTAAGAGTAAGAGTTTATGGTAAAAGGGTCAAATGAGCCCTTTAGAAAATGTTTCTTTTATTGATCCATAAAAGATTATTCAAGATAAATTCTGAATTCAAGTGAATTGTTCTAGTCATTTTATTCTGTCCTGTTATCTGTAACATTTTGCCATGAATTCCTAGAAAACGGATGAGAAAACAAGCAAAAAATCACTCTAGGATGGTAAGGTTCCGGTAAAGCAAGCCCAACTTTTAAGAACTAGAAAATCAAATTAGTATTGAAAAGAAGGGTCTGCAACCAATGCATCCTCCCGATAGTCACTTCTGGAGCTGAAAGATGGAACCTAACCAAAAGATTGAACCTCAAATTAATAACCAAACATCGTCCACATGAGGGAACAATGCTCAACACCACATTGAGAGATCACAAAACAGCACAGTATATTAGAGAAAAGAAAGAAAAAAACAGGAGTCAGACATATCATAGGATCCTTGAGAAAACTCAAATGACAATGGGCTGGTCATGTTGCAAGAATGTCAGACAACTGCTGGACCTGAATTCCCAGAGATCATATGTGAAACTGTGCCTGGCAAATTATAAAATGGTGTGACGAATTATAAAAATCTTGAAAGTATTGGCTTCGCAAATCATGGGGGAGGTCTATGACGCTGAAAAGGCTGCTGATCATGGGAGAATATTTGAGAATCGCTTGTAAAAAAGAGGCCTGAATTCCTCATTTAGTCCACCTTCGCAGGACCCTAGACTTGGTTTGACACGTGGGTTGAGCAAGTAGGCATTCTGAAATTTAACATAACTGTGCTATTGAATATACCGTATCTTATATTATATGCCGTCACTTTTGGATCAAATTCAGTACTTACAAATATACGTGAATGTCCAATACTTGGCGACATTCAAAGTAAGCGTTTCTTGCATAATCACAGAAATGATATACTGGCGTTTGATACTTATTGAGAAATCACGAATATGTGTCAGTATTTTACGACCAGTAGTGTAGTGATGAATGAAGAAATAGGCATTCTGTCATTCTTTATATACTTCTAAAATCCTCATTATGATCATCTGTTTGCACTGTCTAATCAGCCGAAGCAGAGCATTGCAGTTATATATATATATATATATATATATATATATATATATATATATATATATATATATATATATATATATATATATGGAATCAAGTTACCCCTAAAATAGGAACCACCCAGCTGTAGAGGTTTGCTTCGCCCAGTGGATCACTATGCTTGCAATTGCAGACAGCCCTGTGTTCCTTCGTAATATGTAATACTTCAGGACCCCTCAAAAATACACCCAAATCACTTCTGATTTAAACGCTGTAGGGTACGGGAAATCCTGATAAGACACGCACGATACGTTCCAGGTAATGAGCGTGCGGTAGGGATGGAACAAGTAATTGCCCTGGAATATTCTCTAACATCTTTTAGTCACATTAAAAATATTTTTATGTATGCTTGAAATGATTTTATGAGTTATCAAATTTCATCCTAATTTTGGTACGTGCTGTAGTCAGTATTAGAACAAGTTGCTTGTATTCACGACTAATCGTGTGTGGTAGTATATGGTGAAGTATCAAGCTCCTCTATATTTGTATATCTAAATGCTACTTAGTTTTACTATCCATGTATGGCACATGAGAAATAGTTATGAGCATCCAAAGTCAAAGAAATTGTTATTGTTTTGCTACTTGATTCGGAAGAATATGTACCAATCAAGGACTAAAATTAAAAAAAAAAAAAACGACAAAAAGAAGGGAGCAAAAGCTGATAGAATATGACTACAGTAGATTTCGTAGTGGTATCTTATTTCTAAAGATACCAGAGAATTGCTTCAGTTTCTTTTGTCTGTTTTTTTTTTACTAAAAAATACAGAATAATCTTTTAGAGTTTCATGGAACAAATATGTCCCAATTGTTCTAAGAGTGTTGAGATATACTTCCCGTTGATCTTTGTAGAAGTCTTCTGTAGAATTTTAGTTCAGTCTCTAACCACCCTAATCAGCTAGTCTTGAAAGGTTTACACCATGTATAAGTCGAGGTCCTGTATAGGTTGACAATCGATCATAGTTTTGTGATATACTTTTCGAAAAGCCCAAGGCTTGCTCTTCATTCATCCCATTTTGTTTGAATTTCATCTTCACAGAATTATTATTCATGTTTAGGTCAACCTTTGCTTTTGGGTTATTAAATCATCAATTGAAGGTATGTTTTTGAAGCCCTAGAGTTGCTCCTAGTTCTTCCCATTATGTTTGAGTTTCAACCTCACAAAAGTATTACCCATGTATAGGCCGTGATCAAATTTTTCCTTAAATGTCGGTCTTCAAAACTCGGCTTATACACAGATATATACAGAAAGTGAGTGCTTTTGATACCAGATGTGCCATACTATACCGGATACGAATAACCGTTATCATAGTAATCATGGAAAAAGTTTGGACTTTGTTTGCCATCGGATGAAAAAAAAAATCTTTCTTTAGAATTCGTCTTCTGCATTACGAATTGTAGAGGATCATAACTGAATGCAACCACAAAGAATGGTTTTATTGCAAAAGCTGATCATCTCTTTTTTTCTCTTGCATATCCTTAATATAATCCATTTTTGTTTATTTTTTTAAATCTACGAGCATTTCCTATAGTTATCCTATCCTTTTTTTTCAAATTTTCGTTGAACCTGCATCAGATTATTATAGATTTGCTATTGCAACGGTAATACGAATGCATCTGCTTTAAAACGAAAAAAAAAAGAATATCTTGCGGATATTGTTGCCGTTGTAATGGAGCCCACACATTAAGTGATTTTCTTAAACTTATCCTTTTAGCTTTCTCCTATGTAATGGCTTTTTGAAGAGGCCCAATTTATCTACAGGGCTCTCGTTTCGCTTTATTTCTTCTGAATTGATTGGGAATACAGAAAAGATGTTGGTTTGGATATCCTAATAATACTCTGCATTATTACTGACATGTATTGGTTAGCAAAAATGACTAGTAATTTCTTCTTCTTCAATCCGTTTATATATAGTATGCGCAGTTGTTATGCCATGACCATGTCGGCAAACGATTCTGTGGTTAGTACGATAGTTAACAAGGCAGAAATAACAAGATATGGATGCGCAATTTCCCTTCCTTGCACTTTCAGACGTATAAAGAAGGAATGGGAGATAAAAGAGAGGTGATGGGAGTTTTTCGGTCTGTCATTCAGGGAACTAGTGACGGCAATAGGTACTGAAGATGCTGATTCAATACGTGGATTTGATAAAGAGTCAAGAACTGATCCGAACATAGATGTAAACAGGTTTAGAGAGAGTTCCTGAGGTCTATTATTTGTAATGATAAGAAGCTTAATTCTTACTCTTCACTTTCTGAATGTCTGCTTGCTCAACCCATGTGATAAATTAAGACCAGGGTCCTGCAAAGCTCGACCAGAAAGGGAATTTAGGCTTCCATTTTACTAACAGCTTTTGAATACTCTTTAATCATCAGCAGCCTTTAGGCGTCATTGACCTTCCCCATGATTTGTGAGGCCCCTATCTTTAGCTGTCGCCAAGCCAATACTTTCTAAACTTTCATTAATTGAATTTTGAAACCGAAAATTGATATCAATTCGAGGTATAGGAGGCGTCATCGTAGATGTCGATGGACTGCAAAAGCAAGCAAAGGCCCTGAACAGCCAAAGGTAGGGAAAAAGACAGAGCAACGAGGTCAAGAACATATAGACACATGAAATGTAGACAGTTTAAAGCGAAATGAAAATATCGGAAAGAGGCGTGAGAAAGAATCCGTTCTTTAATTGCAACAGGAAGGAATTGCATTCTTCAAATTCTATGAAGTGGCCGAGAAAGAGAGAAGAAAGAGTAAACAGGCAGGTCTGGGTAGTCACTCAATAGACACCATCACATGACCAACATCTTCTGGCAGTGTTAGGCGTAATCGAGATGGAAAATTGGATAAGGGGGTGATCAATGAATGAGTTACTTCTATCACGTTTTGTTGGGCAGTAATTACTAAATATTTCGGCATTTGAAAAAAGACAAGCAGGCAAAAAAACCTTAAGGATCAATTTAGCATAAATTTTTATTGCAAACTGATCTCCACCTTTAAGGATGTATTTAAGGGAGAATTTCGAACAAACAAAATGAAAATTTTTTTTGTAGACATAATAAGGAGTATATGTTTAAATTTTCATTCCTCAGGCTGCATCGATGTGATCTGCGCGTGTGACACATACATACGTAGCCAGCTAGACAGTCTTAAAAACTGAAAGAATTCTATGGTTGACGATTTCTAATTACTCAGTGCAATGTAATTTGTGTTCATTGATAGTGAATGTTACTTTCTAATTGTTTAATGTATAAGAAATAAAGAACATGGCTATTATTCTTTCCAAACTTCGCCTTTGTGGCAAGAACAATGATAATTTGAAATATACTCATTTTCCATTAGGCAACTAGCAAATTTTCAAATTTTCATTCACATTGAATAAGGAAAACAATTATTCATGAATATCACTCTCCAGGTCACAAAAGCGAAAGAATAATTTATATTTTCAATGCTTTTTAGACATAATCAATTAGAAAATAATATTTATCATGCAGGAACAAAACACAAGATGCTACACGGTGTTCTTGAATGAACACAGATATCTACAAAGCTGGTAACAGCCTTGGGATCTTTATTAAAACTATTGTTGATAAATAGCAGGGCAACCGATATACAGATTAATTGGAAATAAACGGATTTCGGCTTTCAAGCCTGACACTTTATCTACAACATGTTTAGGATAAATAATGGAATTGTGTTACTTAGATGAATATTACATGAATTATCTACGGCTTTAGATTCAGAAATCAGGATTAGAAACATTACAATCGTTGCAGATTCATTGCCGCTAGTGTCTACGTAATCTCTGCAATAGCTTCATTTGATTCAAAGCCAGTGATACTACGAATCAATGTTGGTCGTTAATTTCTGTGAATGTGAAGTTATTAGGTTTTTCAGAAAATAATGGCCTTTTCTTTGACATTTATACACCATTTACCTTAAGTTGGCTGTTTACGTATTGTTTTATTGTTCAATTATTACCTTAAAACTTGTTGAAATTTTCTAACTCTTTACAAGTCGGAGTTGATAACTCATAAACAAAGTGGACGCTCAGGTAATTGTTTGGATGAGGTTCACAAAGAAAAAATGGTGCAATTTAAGACGATGTGTATGATAAAATCATGAATCATAGATGATGCAGACAATTCTAGAACAAATAGGACACTGTTCACTTCTTATTTATATGGGTTTGTGCCGAGAAATACTGCGAGAAATGGCAAAAACGTTTATGTAATCATTTCACAATAATTTCAACTGTAAACTTATTTCAGTATTACAAATATAAACGAAAATATTTCATCCTTTTTGGTTAATTGTAACCCAACCGTAATCATAAGCGATAAATACCAAACCTAACATTAACTGTGAATTATATACTTTGTAGCAGAATCTAATGAGCTGGATTTTAAATGGTCAATTGTTCTGCTTTCATTTGTTTTGTAATTAGTTGTTGACTCCTTTGTTCCCAGCGATCCTTGTCCAAAAAGTTACTGGACTTTTGTTTGACTTTTCTGTAGAAGTTCAAACTTGGGACTTGAATCAACTGAAACTATACGAAACATCAAGCGTACATGTGGCCAAAGATCGGTTCCTGTTTGTATTGTTTAGACTTGGTTCCAAAGGTTGGGCAAGGAAAGGGGAGTATTTGATGGACAGCCGACTTCAAGGAAGCGGGAAATCTTTTAACGATGAAATAAGTAGTGTTTAAAAGAAATGTTTGTTTTACTTTGACAGCCAAACTGCTCTAAATTGACACAATAACCAGAAAATACAAAAAAAAATTTCTCCGTCATAAAACTCAAAAAAATTTGCTAAAATTGTCAAAAATACACCGAAAATGGCTAAAATGTCGAAGCACGACCGCGCTTATTTAGCGCTTTTTTCGCCCTACCATAACAAGGAACGCGCTAAATTAAGTGACACATCAAGAATTTATTAACTCCGAGGACAAAAATAGCTAAGCCATAAATGACATTGACACACATTGGCAAAAGTACTTACGATCAGATTGAACCCATCTTTTCTCATTTGTTTTTCAAACTTAGATTCTTTTAAAACAAACGACATTACTTCCAGGAGAATGAATGTCCAAAAACTCTTGACTAAATTCTGGACCGGATATTTATCATTCAACGTGATTATTCCCCGAAATTTGTCAAATAAAATTACTTTTTTCTCCGTAGTGTTCTTGTTTACGGCGTTGCTAGTTGTCCAACTTAAATCATCTAATAAGTGAAATCAAGATTCTAATGGTTAAGTTCCGTTCTCTCAGGTTTCAATTCAAATTTTTTGATAATTCCGATTTAAACGTTGAGGTAGGATACACCTTATATATATGTAGTTATTTTCTCCGATAAAATATGAAGATTAATCACCTATTCTACGGAGTCATTTTTCTTTCTGTCACAGCTAATGGTAACATTTTAAACCTATTACCTATTATTTTTCAAGAAAAATGCGTCTCATCAGCTGGGAAGTATGGTATTTTACCGAAGATTTAGGCAAGGCACGCTCAGACACACACACACGCACACACACACACACACATACACACACACACACACACGCACATGTGTTATGAATGAGCAAACCATTCAGAATTACCGTATACGCCAGACTATGAGACGTATGTTCTACAGAAGTATTCGGAGGACTACTGCTTACTATAACTCTCGAAAACTCTATGACTCTTGGTAGAAGGCCCCCTAGTTATAATACCAGCGCATCCGACGGGGTCTTATATTTGCTTTGAAAAAATAAAAATTTCTATCGTATATACCGGTAGAAAAAAAAGCAATAACGACGGAAATTAAGTATTAAGAACTTTTCAAAGAACCTGAAAAAACCTATCAATCATAAAAAAAGGGTCTACAAAGAATTTGTCTTCCTGATAGTCACCTATGGAGCTGAAACACGGAACCCAGCCAAGAGAGGATCACATAGAGAATCACAAGACAGCACAGTATATAGGAGATATAAGATTAATTGGAGTCAGACGCACCAAAGAATTCATTAGAAAATTCAAATGGTACTAGGCTGGACAATTTACAAGAATGGCAAATAATCGTTGGACATCATGACACAGATCGTTGATCATGAGAGATCATGCGCGAAACTGCAACCGGCAATATATGAGATGGCTTGACGGACTTCAGAAAGTATTGGTCCTGCGACGCCCATGTTAGAGAGATGTAGGGAAAGCGTGAGTTTAACAACGGACAGTAAAAGTGTGATGATGATGATGATTGAGGCTGACATTTGTTTTTGGATGTGTTTATGGCAGAAAATACAGATGTAGGAACGTTTGTAAAAGTCACCCTCTTTCTTTATTTCTTTTTTCCTTCTTTTCTTATTCTCACCCCCTTTCTCTCTCAATCGCCGACTCTCCTTATCTCCCCTCACCCCTTCCATTTCTCTCTCCGTGCCCTTTGGTGGGTGGGTACGTACATATTGGCGTTAATTCTCCGATGTTTTTATTCTAAAGAGACTTCTTTGCCGGCAGCTCAGTGGGCGTCGACGCCTATTTAGAGGCATTTATAAGCCTAATCACCTGTGAACAATCAGCTATTATCGCAGAAAATATGCTAAAATTAAGGAAGCCCATTGTGTTGCTGATAAGTAAAAAGAGAGGCGAACATTGATTTTTTTCAGTAGCGCCCCGTTTGAATCGTTTGACTCTGGTGGAGTAGCTTGCTTTCATTCATTTCAACTCATTCACCGAAAGAACGTCCTAACACTTACGAATTTCCATTGATTCATGCCATGAGACAAAAGACCTTTTGAGAATGGAGTAATCGTATATACTCGTGTATAAGTCGACCCCCGATCATGAAAAATAGTCATTTATGCTATGCTTTTTGGAAGCCAAATGTTACTTATAGTCTGTTCCATCATGTTCAATTTACATCTATTTTCTCAATCCAGGGCCCTTTAAAACGAATGCTACAGGTTCTGCACTAGCTTAATGCGGTCCTGATTCGCACTCTGAGACAGAAGATCTATTCAGAATGGACTTCTACTTGATGGAATGTGACTCAATTTCCCAGCATCTGCTAAAAACCTTACTTCCATGGGCATCTGCTATCACTTTTCCGGTAAGGTGGGGCAGAGGGATATGTCCTTAGGGGTCAGGGATTACTGAAAGGAATATCCGGATGTAAGTTGTCAGGTAAGACACTAAGGGATACCTAAACTGTGGATCATTCTAAGCTGTCACTCTTCATAGTGACGCCCTGATCCCTGGCCTCTATAAGGTTCCAACTTTCAAACCTGCACCCCTCGGGGAGAGAGGAAACGTGTAAAGGAAGACTACTCTATAATCAGTGTTTGATGATCATCTTCCCTGACGATTTTACGGTGAAAAAGATACACACAAGCGTCGTATTATATAAGTACACACTGAGAAACTCCAGTTATCCAGAATACTATATCTATTTGATATATCCTAGAATGAATTTGTCTTAATGACCTGATATTTGATTTTTGCTATGGTATTATGGTCAAAATCCCTAATCCCTGGTCTTACAGATAGAAAATATGGCTGTTGAACACTGCGTATAAAGGCTCGAAAACTTCTTACAAAGGCTCCAAGTGTACAACTATACAGAGACTAATAAAGTTAAAACTCATTATTTTTCAGATTCATTTTCTAAAAAAATTATCAAATGAGGGGGAATAATTTCTGATCAAAATTAATACTTTCTTCTCAACTGGCTATTATTTTCATTATTCTTTGAAAAAATGAAAGAGTTCGATTTGAAAAAAAAAAAATTCATTCAAGAGTTCTACTGGGTTTAGAAGCTGTATGAAGTGGTTCATAAAGAGTTAATTTGTTCTTAATCAGACACAGAATTTTGTATTTATTTCACATTTATGCCCTTGGGACAGATGTGGATCCATTTCTCCCCAATGAGTAAAATTGCACTAGGTGGAGTGAGTGTTGCCACTTTGGGTGCCTGTTGACAACATTCATTTCTCATATTGCAAACAGGCCGAGTAAGTAGACATATGATATTCGGGGCCTAAGGAGAGACGGTTGAAGATGTAGCCAGCGTGAGAGCATCACATTTTACCACCTAAGATGGGATAAGATTCTAGAAGTCGTCGAGACGAAGTTATTCATCAGGACTGATTTAGGAACAGAAGCATTCCTAACAATTCTTAATAGAGCGTGTAAGCCTCTGAATTGCCGAGAAATTAGGCGTGCCGACTGAATAAGGGAAGGAATTTGTCGACAAAAAGAACATGGGGTGTAGTACCCCTAAAAAAAAAACTTGGTACACCCCTGTTTATGAACGCAGCTGAATCAACATGTGGTCCAAATAAATATTTTCTGTTTGGCTAATATATGGATTATAATTAGATGGAAGTAAGCAGAAGAAAGCACTTGGGTCTAATTAAATCTAAGAACCATTCGTGAACTACGTTTATTTAATAAACAACACTGGCAATTATCAACAGATGGAACCACAGCAAAAATAACCTTCGCCTTTCATAAAGAAAATACAGTAGTCATCCGTCGATACGGCACCCTCGGGGATTTCAGAGTGCCGATATAACGGATTTGTCTTTCTAACGGGTGGGTTTTCGCGAAGTGTATTGATAATTAGAAACTGGGGGAAAATACGAAAATGATTTTTTATTACCCTTCCGTAGTTTACTATCCCATTCACAGGTTACGGGCACGGTAAGAAGGCGTGTGTCATTAAAAAATGACGTACCAATGAGTGTTTATTGTAGCACTACTCAAGAAAAGTAAGTAGCCATCATATACTCAAAAAGTACTTCGTCAGAGAAAGGAAAAAATAACCATAAACATTTGCTACAAATTCGGATTTATTAGATTGCCAATTTAGCTTTTTTGGGACATAATCTACCTCATTTCTTAGTGCTTTTAGCTCCTACAAGTCTCCATCTAGCTTTTAGCTCCTTTTCAAAATATCAAACTTTTCCAAAAAACGTTTTATCCATATATGAAATAATATGCGGATATCAGATAATTAAAATTGAAATTAGGCATAAAACATCATGTAAAACACTATATATCAATTGGTCGCAAATTGCATAAGTTTTATATTTCAGCCATACTAAGTCTTTTAATGAAATTCTGTTTTCATTCGCTGTTTTCAATAAAAGTGACCGATAATATAGGCAAACTCATTTTTCTTACAGAACTAGCTCTAAAATAAAATTGGCGACCCTGCACTGAGGTGACCTTGAAACTTGAGATGCTGGTCTTTAAAGCTGTCGACATGCTCAATGTCCATGTTCTGTGTTGATTATTCAAAAGTAAAAATGCTGAACTGTTTGCAATAAAAGCTGACCCTACTCGCCTGACACAGGATGTCCCTGTCGCCCCTAAAAGTATAATACCTCAGTTCAGGAGACCTGCTCCCACACAGGATGCAGCTCCTAAACGTATTATGTCTATAGAGATTATTATTTGGTTGTTCAGAAAATCAGTTTTTTTTTTTTTTAGATAAATCAAGGACTTGCCGCAAGTTCCACGTAAAAAACCTCTCCCAAAGAACATCCGTGCGGAATAATCTCTCTTATGAATGTTTTCCCGACGAGTGCATTCTGGATATTTTTAAATCTTCGGTGAATAAATAACTTACTCAATGTTTGCCTATTTGAAGCACTTATTGGTCTTCATTTTAAGGTTTTTAACTCTTTTTTTTAAGTCTTTTTAAATCTTAAGATATTTTAAATCATTTCAAGTCATTTTAGAATAAAAAAATTAAAAAATAAAACTTTTTTTCAGCCCTCTGACTCTATCAGTGCGACTTGTACGCGTGAAAGATGCCTACATAGCCAGCCAGACCGTCTTGAAAACGAGAAGAATAATATCTAAAATCATATAAAAAATACCAGCGCAAGATTTGGGTATTATTGGTCCGAAATGACCATAGAAACCCCAAAAAGTGCTTTTTGAAAAAAAAAAAAAATGTTTTTTGATGGTGCATTTTCAAGTTTTAGCCTCAAAATGTGACCAGGACCGACCAAATGCAAAGACACACCGAGGAACTAAGAGAGAATGATCGAATGTGCTATTAGTTGGGCTATAGCGATTCAGTTGACCACTTGGGGTTACTATTTCTAACCCATGATCTACAGAAAGAACGTTTGTCCGAATTTTTTTTTTTGGTACGTGTTCAACGTTGGACGAAAAATTACCAAAAGTGACCGAAACATCCAACAAGCATTTGGCAGCAGATCGGTTCATGTCCGAAATGGTTTAGATTTGGTTCCAGATGTTTCGCCGATGACATGAGAGTCTTGAAGATTGGGGACACCCAGAAAGTGACCTTTTGACGATTAGATCACGATCTCTCAATCTCTTCCCGATTGCTCCCTTTTGGTTATCAAAAGAAAATCCATCACTCCCCAGCACAACTTTCACTCCCGTTGAAGATGACTGCTCTACTTTTTTACGCCCACATCAAGAGGATCTATTGAATATCTTCCAAAATGATGAGTGGTTTCACAGTATGGCATGCCTTACCTTAGCTAGGCAAGTAAATGTCATTGCTTAAAGTTAATATTGGAGCTCTAATTCGACCTAAGTGTGCTACTTTTCCAATTGAAGATGATTACTGCAACTTTTGTATTGTATATGCAATACGAAAAAAAAATTATATATATATATATATATATATATATGGTAAAGATATTTATTAGAATGAATTAAGCCCTTGCCTATTTTCATATTTCCAACGGAAACTTCCGAACATATGCAAGACTTATCAGTCTGGATCGGTTAGAGAGTTGCCTAATGACCACTGAGCCGTGATTTCGAATTATGATAGGGAAATACTAATTTTTTTTATACAGGTTTGCTTTAATGTCACAGTACAGTGGAGAGTTTACTTCCTTAAATTAGGTGAGGATTCTTATTGTTCTTGCTGTCCTAGTTTTTGTTCTCAAGGCGGGGAAGTAAAATCAACTCCAACGTCCAACATAGACTGGAATATACCAAAATCAGTAATAATGGATGACAATGCATCATCTCATAAAAAAAGTAAATAAAGATCGGTGATTTCTATCTGTTTGATGTTTGGAGCTGAGATTGACCTTTTAATTCATTTTTTTTCTTTTAAATTCAATATTTTCCATGAACTTGAAAGGATCCAGGTCTGCGAAGATTTTTCGATGAAATCGACAGAGATGGAAGGAGACATGAAAGAAAAGCGATTCAAAAATAAAAACCAAGAAATGGAGAAGTGATTGAGTTTGTCTTTGATATGTTTTATTTCTTTGCTATTCGATCCTCTTTGATCTCTTAAGTGATACTGAGTCGGACCGATGTCACCAAACATAGAAGGCACATTTTCGAAGAGTTGATTAAATGAATTCCGTGTTTCATTTCCATTTAGATATCTCAACTCGAGAGGTGTTATATCAAGATATTGGCCACGTACTGAATATTGACTATGTCAATGTTTAACAGTTAAACGTCGTCCCCAACGAACAAGCGTGTGTAATAATGATTGAATTGCATGGTCTTAAAATCATAGACTCCATTAGTTATGATAAAGATTTGCGAACAAGTCTGGTAGAATATAACAATTGTGTATTGGAAATGTATCCTTGCTGAGCGCTCCGCTCTTGTCACCTTGTACCAGACTAAATTAAGATTGATGAATTACGAATATTATTCATGAATAATGAAATAAACCATCATGACCAGCTTTGGACCAAGACCTTCCCAAAGTTTTGCTAGACTTCTCGATCGTAGACGTCGCGGAACGAATAATTTCTGAATTCGTCTGGATCGTCACGTCATCTTATTTTATATCGGAAACAATTTTGCATATGATCCCTGAAGATTAACGTTGTGAATCGTAATGTCTAGCAGTTTGTCCGACATCCTTGCAAGATGACCAGCCCATCGCTTATTGGATTATGTAATAGTTTCTATGATACCCATGGCCCCTGTTTGCTTTTGAATATGCTGCAATATATTGTGATCTGTCCACATTGTGCCAATCATGATTCTCTCCTGTGTACGTTGCATAGTTCTCATTTCAAAGATCGATCCTTCGTTCAGGTTCAATATTTCTGCTCCACAGGTGACTATCAGGAGGATGCATTATGCACCATTTTTTTGGACTGATAGGATTTCCTTGTTCTTGTAAGTTGAGTTGGTTCTATTGAAAGATTACCAACATAGAGTGATTCTTTGTTTGATTTCTCTCTCTTGAGGATTTGTAAACAGTAATTAGGATCGAAAAAAACTGAAGCTAAGAAAACACTGAATGGTAAAATAGCCTTGTGATTACAAACAAGAATGCATCTTCTTCGAGGAGAATCATACGAATCCACTTCAACTGTAATGATACAAAAAAGAAAATAATTTGTATTTACCATCATGGAAACGGGATTTCTGTGGTCGCATATAATTTGTATGCCAAATATCTCGTACAAATTATTCACTACCACAAAAATCTCGATGCCATAGTAATAATCTTGTGAGATTTGACACTTTCAACAAAATGGACGATTATTATTATCATCATCATCATCATCATCATCATCATCATCATCATCATCATCATCATCATCTACCAGTGTCAAATATAAAAGATATAATGAACTGGTTACAGTTTTGAAATTTCATGATTCTTATTTTTTTCTTTCTCATACTCCGTGACAGTGAGTACCCTTACACCGGTTATGGCTACAGCGTACTCTGCCAGAGCTCAACATATCACATGTTTTCTGATAAAGATTTAATGCAGCAAGCAACAGAAGTGGTGTCACTTACTCCACCCTCAAGTTCGTCAGAGAGAAAAGGTTAAAAAAAAAACACAGCTAAATAATCTTACAAAACGAATACTTGGATGGTATTAATCAACAGAATCGGCCTTTTCATTGGTTTATCGACAACATTTTCAGTTCAATACGATGCATTTCATAAGTCTGCGTGTCCATTTCTAGAAGCCTTCTTACTAAAGAAGAGGTCAAACTCGCATAAGATATTTCCAAAAACAAAAAAAAAAAAAACAGAAAGAAACTTCACCCGAGCCCCTTTCAGAAATAAAATACGTTTTTACACTAAGCGACTAAGTCTGTTCGGATAGTATAATGGTTAGCACGTCTGTCATGCGCGGAAGGTCTTCGGTTGTCTCGGGGTTGAGCATAGAGCATGAAAACTGTTCAATAGGACAAATTTCCGTATTCACTCAGCAGCTAGTTGAGTACACCCTAAGCTGTGTGATTAGGATAGAGGTATCCCTTAGGTGGATATGCATTTTAGGCGGTCATAAAAACTTGTAGGAATAAAGTCCTGGTCTTGTCCAGACGTGGAACTTGTGGGGATCACTAAGCTGACACATGCAACAGAAACAGGACTTCATCACCGGCCTCTATACTCCATTAGAAGTTCTCTCTTGAAGGACAGGACACTTCAACTTTTTTTACACTAAACCTTATGCATCTGTTGAAGTCAAGATATAATTGGATATAGAATGAGTCTTCATTAGGGCTGAATTGAAGTAGTATGTTAATGATATAAAATACAAACATTGTTTTACATTCATGAAGTAATTCATTTTTTTCATTGATAAAACAGTCAAATAATCCGATAAATATTCCTGACGTTTCAGTCTTTGCATTACTTTGTTTCTTTTCTTTTCTTTTTTTTTTTTTTTTTTTTGCAGCGGCAGTGACTTCGGTACCAAATACATTAGTACTTATAAGTCGTATATGCTGATACCAAACATCCATGCATTAAATATTAACTCCAATTGAAGGCGATAATTGGCTAAATCCTTGAACATCCAGTCGCCCATAAAGGTTAAAGGCTGAATAGTACTACGGTAGTAGAGCAAGTCACGTAATCATTTAGCGCGGGGCCATT
Organism: Thysanoteuthis rhombus; assembly: GCA_963457665.1. NCBI lineage: Eukaryota > Metazoa > Mollusca > Cephalopoda > Oegopsida > Thysanoteuthidae > Thysanoteuthis > Thysanoteuthis major. The sequence continues at coordinate 83,228,452 of OY735199.1, forward strand.
GAAATAGCGGATCGCTTGGCATAAGCAACTTTTACTACGTAGTTAATCCAGCACTGGCATGAATATTTATTGGTAAATCGAAACATTTCATTTCACATATTTTCTCACCGTTCTCAGTTTTCTTGGGGGCGGATAATCCGTTAAAAACATTCTTCGTGCTTCTTAGTACATGAAGAATCCATAAGAGTGTATTGGTATCTTTTTTACGTAGAATGCTTGCTATACCTAAATATCTGATTATAATTGAAAAAGTATCTGTGGGTGTATGGGTGTGTGCGCACTAAGAAAACTAAACAAATGGCCATCGTGCCAAGCTGATATTTGCCATATGTATAAGTCAGCATACCACACATAGCAGTGTCAGGTTTGATTGGATCAGCGGATCACGAGAAATCTAATAAAAATAAATAAAACAGATCTGTATCTCGCATAAATGAATTACCGTAGCCCATGCATGTACCAAGACTAATCATCTGAAGAAAAAAATCAGAAAATTGTTGCAGAAAAATTATGGTAAAATATTTTTAAAATAATAGAACAGGATTTGGGATTTGTTTGTCTAAAATGACCAGGGATACCCCCAAAAGCACACTTTCCAAAAGAGTTTTTAGATGGTGTCTAGTGGCGCACTCTTGCAAATTTTCAAGGTTGCAGCCCCCAGAATGTGATCAAAGGCGCCCAGAGACAAACACACACATAGACTGGTAAATACAGACACTCGTAGATAGAAAAATCCGTCGCAGACTTTGCTGGTTGGTCGAGTTATTTGTCGGGCTTTCTGATTTGATGTTACAGATTATAGATCTTTTTATCTAAAATTATAGATATAAGATATTTAAATTGTCGATAGATCTAAAATTAGGTATAGAATATCTAAACTAAAGAGAAGTGACAGGAATACTTCGACGCCGATTTTTCGTACGGTGGTTCGTAATTTATTTCACATGACTATAATGACAGGTTACACTAAACACTCTAAGGGCTGTGCCCATCCAAACATGCATCTTTGGGTCGGGCACTGCCCTGGTAAAGTAAATTTTTCATACAGATTCACTAAACACGACTTGGCGTATGTGCAGGGCCGGCTGTTGGGATTCAAGCTGAACTTCGGTGTCCTTTCAAAGCTAAGCTTGTCGGTCACCAGGATCTTCACCCCAACAGAAAGCATTTAACAGTCAGATATTCCTGGTGATTCAGACTATATATCAGACAATTTTCTCATTTTGACTGTTTTTATTCTTTTTAATTCATTCATTCCCATCTTTTCAGACACAAGCAACCCCCTGCAAGTGGTGTGCCGGGTGACTTCCCGCGTTGCAGATTCCTACGACTTACCCTGGGTAACCGATGAAAAAAAAAAAAAAGATTAATCATCTGGAAAAAAAGGTTCCATGGGATCTTTATGGTGATTTTTGACCAACAAATCCCCATTCTTGTGCTGGCATCCCCCATTGCACTCAAATATAGAATGTCAAGACATGACCTGATGGCTGCGGTGACGGGTCCAGGTAATTTGTGTTTAAAACCTAAGTAAATAATAATAATTTTTATGGTGTTTTGCATTTAGTGACTTCGCAAAGCTATAAACGGCCTCTTGGATACAGAAGGAAGAAAAATCCCTGGTGAGTCTTTTCGACTCTACTTTCAATATGTACTAAGCACATCATCACTCGTCAATAGATATAAACTTTCCACAAGATTCGCTAGACCCCTCTATTGTGGGCGTTGCAGAGTCAGTACTTTCTGAATTTGTCTAATTCGTCACGTCATCATATTTTTTGTCGGCTACAGTTTCGGTAACGATCTCTGGGGATCAACTTAGTGAGTTGTAATATCCAGTGGTTGTTCGACATTTTTGCAACATAACCAGCCATTTTGATCATGTATATTTTATAATATACATTAGAGTCTTGTGTTCTCTCCGTGTGATGATAAGTATGATTACCTCCTGAGCGCGTGGGGACCGGCAGAATAAAAGGAAATGTGAGGAAGACGATTGCATTGTCCTACTGGAAGAAACTTGTCTGATATGAAATTTTTCTGCCACGGATGAGAATTACGTAACACATTGGCCATATTCTTTTCATTAACGTAAGATTAGTTTAGCACCTAGCCACGCGTTTAGGGCACCTCAAGAGGATCGAACTTACTTCACAAGTGATAGGTCATACGAGACTACAGTGCTAACATTCGGTCTACGCCAAGTTCCATTGTCAACTGAAATTTCATTCAAGTAATGAATTGTAGGCACGGATCAAGGGGTATTCATAGGCCAGGTGAAAGTCCCATAACCTTTATCGGGCAAAGCATAAATGGAAATGTTTTTTTTTGTGATAGATTAGATAAGGAATATTTATAGATAGAAAAAAATACTCCCAAGTAATCATGAATTAATCTTGAAAGCAAATACTTGATACATCTAATATCTAAAGTTGTTTTTTTAAATGAATTGGACCCCCACTCGCCAGCACACAATCCTGGATCCCTAACTATCATGCTTTTTTTTTTCACTGTCGTTGTCAGGTGCAAGAAAAATACATGGCTTTCTGCTGTTGAGTATATCAAGGAAAAAAAGCCAAGAGAAGATTTTTCAACGGCATAAGGCAATGGACTCCCAGGTGACGACGCGACGTTGGATGAAGTACCAACATCTGTTGTCTGAACCGGATACCCACACATTTTCTTTTCACGTACGTTGGAGCCTCTAGTATGTGGAGACGGCAGAGACGACATCCCCACCCTCAGATACCGTGTGGGAGGTTGGAGTGTGGGTGTGGCCGCTTCATGCAGAAGGAAGTCACATAAAAGCATCGCCCTAATAGGAAACACTAGTCACAAGTAAGTTGAAAGTCATGTGATAATCGGTGAAGCGGGAGTCGGGGGTTGAGAGTGAGTTGAACTGCGGCATCCAATAACAGACTGGCACGTAAGCGAGCGAGGGTTTCAGTCGTACTTGTTGCCTGGAGGCCTTGTTGCCAATTTAGATGTTTTTCAATCTAAATCTAGATATTTTTGGTCGCGTGTAGATGTCAGAAATTATCGTGTAGTATATCTTTAATGCATTGGTTGTATACTTTTTTTTTCGGAATTATTGGGATCGTCTTGTTTTTGAAGGTTGAGCTAGCTCTGCCGAAGGCCTGCCATCCCAGGGTGTTTCTCCCAATAGTCACTTATGGAGCTGAAACATGGAAGCTAATCGAGAGACAAACCTGCAAACTGAGAACCATGCAACGTGCACACGAAAGAATTATGCAAAACCTCACCTGGGGAGATCACAAGACAGCGCCATATATCAGAAACAAAACGGGGTCAAAGAACCTATTTGAAAATTCAAATGGCAATGGGCTGGTGATGTTGCGAGAATGAAAAACAACCGATGGACATTACAACTCACAACATGGGTCCCCTGAGACCACATGCGATACCGAGGCCGACAAAATACAAGATACAAATTCAGAAAATGATTGCTCTGCAACGCCCATAGTAGAGAAATGTGGCGGATCCTGGGGAAGGTCTATGTCCAACAACGGACGTTAAAAGACTGATGATGATATCTTCAATAAAATAAATAATGTTCCCATTTAATCTATACTGACAAAACTATATGTGATATTTTTTCAATGAAATGAGTGATATATTATTGACGAAAATGTTCACGATCAAAGTCACATTTCATTTATCAATCTCTAAACATTTAAGGAAAGGCAATGTTTATCTATTTATTTATTTGTTGTCTGTCACGCTGAGAGATGTAATTTTCTCAATTATCATGCATATGATCAAGTGGTAAAAAGGATCTTATTTTCTGATAACGTAGTAAAAACGCCGAATTTAGGGAATAATAAAACAATGTAAAAAGTAATAAAAACAAAATCATAAAGTTATAAAAATTCGTTTTTAGTCAACAGAATACTGTTCTCCCAATTCAGTGCAATATATGTCTCAACAATGAACATAAAATGCAATGCATGTCCTCATATTTTAAGTGTTGTCATTTTGACAGTGCGAGTGAACTCATATCAGTCTTTCCAATTCAAAAAGAATTCTAGCGTAAATCGAGCTCGAAGAGGCGTCAAAAACGGAAAAAAAACGTGCTGAAACACTGTCAGCATTTAATGGCCATTTTCAATGGCTAAAATGGCTAGAAAATATCTGAAAACTGGCAAGAATCACTGAAAATAGCGTTGTAGAATTTTCACGCTGCCCAGACAAGAGACGGAACACAGGCCATTTTCAATGACTAACATGGCTAGAAAATATCTAAAAACTGGTAAAAATCGCTAAAAATAGCGCTGAATGTAGAATTTTCACGCTGCCCGAACAAGAGACGCAACACTGTCAAGTATGTGATGTATTTCCTAGATATTTCAGGAGAACCTAGATGTTTTTAGATGTTTTTCTGATCCGATTTTAGATGTAAACTTGGGAATGAATTCGGCGATACTGCCTGGAGGCAGTATCGCAGCACTGAGACACAGAATGAGAGGAAGTGAACGTGACAGTCGATGAACGAGTGCTTTCGCGGCACCTTCATCATCCTAAGTGCTTACGACTCTCAGTGATAAGAAAGAGGAATGGATGAAAATAAGGGGGGGGGCTAAAAAAGGGAAGGGCTAGAAGGGGAGGGCTGAAGTGGGGGAGTGGGGAGCTGTAAAATGGCAGCTGCTCTACTGCGACTCAGATTTACCAAACTTGGTTCTTTTGTACCGAATTCGGTTCTTTTGTACCGGATTTGGTTCATTTGGTTGACTATGCGAAAAATGGTGTTCTTTTTCTCCAATTTTACTAATTGAATTTTTGAATCGGGATAACGTATGGAAATATTTGAAAACAAAGAAAATTTTGTAAAAAAAATTCAATTCAAAACCGTTTTCATCCCTTGTGCGTGACGTGCCTGCTTAAAACTGAGCATGGTTTCCAATTTAGCTCTTTTTCAGCTAAATCCAATTCCAGAATGAGTTATACTGGCATCTCTGGTGGGTATGTCCTTTAACCTATATATTTACAGATTTATTGAATGATTCAAACTATTGCCGTCCGTTTATCTAATTAAAGTAATCCATTATAGTTACATATGAAAAATATACATGCAGGATAACCTCGAATATCCGAACATCATATATCTGAATTTCGGATCATCCGAACAAGATTTCAAGGTTCTGTAATTGTGTCAGTATAGCTTCTTTTTTATGCTCAGATCAGTTATCTGAAAAATCAATCACCTGGACAAAATACTCTCATTCGGATAATCGATACACCTCTGTATATAGCATACTTGGTACTTTTCCTGTAAAATGTGGTTCTTTTAGATGGCCATTTTGATGCTTTCACCGAAGAGCTTTCGACAGCCCTTCCTTCATCCTAACTGCTTGCAAAAGAAAGGGCTGAAACTACGAGGGGATAAGATGGCAGCTGTTTGGTTGCAACTAAGTCATTACATAAATTCATCGGCCAAGATAGAGAATTAACTTCACAGATAGGAATGCACAGAAAGGTTATACGATAATTCCCGTTACTGCCGAAGAGATAAAATATTATCGGAATGTGTCAGGCGCCCAACATCAGGGCCAACCCAAGGGTTCCTGGCTCCCCGGTTAATCTGAACTAAGGCGTTCCTCAAAGTGTAGAATTATCTCTTATTCCTAAAAAAAGAAAGCACTCGAAGAACGCATACCTCTGCCAACTCAATCGTTACTAGACACTGAATGAGAATTAGTTCATAAATAGTTACAATGCAGGGGAGGTCAATCTCAAAAAATTCTTCGACCCCCTCAGCCCTATCAAAATTTGATCAATTTCTCCGAAGCCCATGGCCTCCACTTTGACAAAATATCATTGGCATCCACTGAAAACATTTGGAGATATTATGTGGTGTATACGTTAAGCTATAATCCAGCAGAAAAAGAACCTTCAGATCTCAAAATTTAATCACTTCTCTCCTGGCCTATTGACCATCCTCCCACAAAATTTCTTTAAAATCAATTGAGAAATTTTAGAGATATTGCGTGCACAATCGGACAGACGGATACCAGTGAATGCATATACCCATTCAGACTTCGTAAGTTGAAGTGAATAATCGTACAATAAAAACGTGCAATGAAATGGCTAATCAGGAAAAAGATGTTTGGTGACATCTCAAAGTTATTTTGGAAATCTGTTAATTCTTAGCAAGAGCTTGAACAGTTATTCTTGTATCAGAGTCCATAAAACCTCCCGAATTCTCATCATCAACAACTGATAGAGATCGTCCTCGAGAATTATTATCCAGGCTCTTATCCCCGGAACGAAATTCGTGGAACCAATGTTCCGACGAATTTCCATTACAAATACAAAATTGATGTTCTTGAAAGTTCGAACAGCATTTTTAACAAACTGAGACTCATACAAAAACAAGTCTGATTTCACCAGGAAACAACATCTGTAAGAGTGGGGGATAATCTTATGAAAACTGTTATGATGAATAAGTAGGAAAGATGTTAGAGAAAGCTATCATTGTATAAGTAGTTGGAAATCTATTATTGCATTTTCTGTTCCAGAATTTGTCGAAATTTCAATCATAAAGCCCTTTGCCCAAAAATGGCTCATCTTCGAGGGGAAACAAAATAGAACCTAGCGAAATGTCAAAAATCACACACACACACACACACACACACACACACACACACACACACACACACACACACACACACACACAGTGTTCTTTTGCAAGAACGATTTTTCGTGCTGAAAAAGACAATCTTTGATTTCATGCCCTCTCAAACCCATCGACTGCACGTGACAGTAAGTTCTATGGCCAATTCAGAAAAAAACTTCCAATTTGCTGTGATTGATTGCAATCCAGTTCTATCTGTGAGTCAGGGTTTTTATTTTGCAATGTATAACTTTACAATAGGTAAGGGCTCTTTATCTTGCGATGGATAACTATTACTCATTGCCATATGCCACAGTGAACGAGTTAACAGTGGCGCTGATGTTGGCACTACAGGGGACTGTTTGTACCATGTTGCTTTGTTTTGAGGGGGTGGGGATTTACAATGTAAGTTGATAACCCTCTTGTCGAATTTTCCAATTGATCGTCCCGAACATGACTTAATGCTAAGAGACTTTTGTTCCTGAGACCTGTTTCTGTAAATGGTGATTTTTTTTAACAGAGTCAGAATGCTAGACTTATACTCTAGACAGACTGCTTTGCAGGGCTAAAGGACTCCAACTAACCTGCTATTTGCTGATAAGTGGGAGTGCGTTCATGCCTTGATTTAGGAAATTGGGGAGAATTTAACTCAGACTGTTCCAGTCGGAGTTTACACTGATTGATACAAGAACAGACTGTTCATAAATCTGCACCATAGTATGATCAGAATGATCAGAATAAGTTATCTTATGATATTTCAGTATTTTGTTATGACGTCATGAAAAATAGATCAGAAATATGAATATAGTAAATCTATCCATCTATTTATCCATTTATTTTGCGTCCATTCTCTCTCTATGTATGTTTTCAATCGTATCCAATTTGGGTTTGAGAGGGAGTGAATTTGGCTTCCATAGACCTTGCAACGTTCATTGCAGGTAAAAAAGAAAAAAAAAAGGCGGGTAGACGATTTTCTGGAAGAGGAAACACAGAAATAAAACGAGAATCCGTGAAAATGGTTTCGCAATCAATAACTGACTTGTAAAGAAATCCCAATCTATCATCCCAAAGGTGATGGATGGGCGTTTGAGCATCCTAGGCTGCAAGGAGGTTGGCGAGAATCAGCAGGTGACGACCTACATTGGGTCGTATTTGTAATATATCGTGCAGCAACGAAATTCGGCAGCCGTTCCCCGAGAGGAGAGTTTTCTTCACTAGGAATAATTCCAATGAACACTATAGCAGAGTTGCCAACTGGGATATAGATTTTAGAGTTAGATCTGCAAGGAAAAAAAAATGAGCCGAACAGGCGTCCCTCGATATAACGCGGTTCACGATATGAAGCGGTTATGCCGTGGATTTCAACGTTTTTGTCCTTATCATCGTCCCCTTGTCCGGAAAAGTGCAAATAAAAACATAATTTCATTGAAAGATTTACTTGAAATGAGATACAAAATTTCTTCAATTTGTTATCAATTAATATATAAAATCAGCGTTTCACAAGTCATCTCTTTGGCTATGTAAGGAGAACAACCTTTTTTTTTTTTTGATATTTCTGATTGACATAAGATTATTTGTTGTTCAGTTATAACGTGATAGTATTTCTCGGACCCCAATACCTGCTTACTATACAGAGACTACCGTAATGACTGCATAGCCTTTTCACTACTTTTCAATTGCTGAGAAATGGTAAAACTGAATCGAATTTTCTTCTAAGCTGTGTCGAATTCATTGAACAGTAAGAAGGCTTTCTAATAAAAGAAACCCCTGAGTTTCATGATCCTTTTATCTTCGTACATTTATTTTGCTGGCTCCTTTGCTTGGTTCCTTTCTATTTGACTGATAGTTTCCTCTCTGCTGAACCAATTCAGAGTTTTAATCCCAGTATCACTCGTATCGATCCTAACCCATTGTTCACAGGATTGAGACTCCTAATCTTTTTTTTCTTCATGTAGATACAAACCTCCTATTCTTAGCTGCAGTTTCAGAACTCTGGATCACCTGGACATTTCTGC
>OY735199.1:83242097-83309597 GCA_963457665.1 Thysanoteuthis rhombus
GATGGTGTCTTCAATATGGTCTGTTTGAAGAATTCCATGATCTGCATTCACTGTTTTTCCGATAAATAATGACTTCATCTCTTGCAGTTCAGTAACTAAACAGGTCCAGATTTTAGTAATTAACCTTTTCATTCCAAAATTTAAAATTGAGTCGAAAAACAATTTGAAACATCTAGATTCTCCAGATACATATGTAAAATCTAGAAGATACATTTCATTATATTGACACATTAAACACTACTTTGATCTTCAACAATTATTTCATTAAAATATTATATAATCTATTTAGAGTATCAATTTTTTTTACAATAGGTAAAATCAAAATATTACTTATTTCATTACTATAAACCATGTAAAAATATGACTTATTTCATTAAATCATTAGCAATTTCTGACATCTACTAGCAGTCAAAAACATCTATATTTAGATGAAAAACATAAATTGGCCACACTGATCGATAGATGGTACTCTTATTTTGGTGTGTCAGTTGGTCAGAGAATGCAATCGATGCTAGAAATTCTAGCACATCTAAAAATGTTTGACATTGATCAATAAGGTTGGAATGATTTTTCACTTAATTAGTGAGTGAGAATCAAGTTTTAGCAGTTAAGTCACAAGCCAGAAACGGTTCATAACAAATTGCTCAAGTATAATAAAGGAAAGAGAAAAATGGACGGACGAATATGAGCATCATCTCAGCCTCCCCATGACACCTCACGTACTGGGAGGCTGGGAAAAAATAATTATCGGTTGTTGCTTTTCTATCTTCCAGAAATATGACTTTCATGGCTCAGATGGTTTCAATCTTGTATTCTTTTCGAACAATAAAAACAACAGGTCTGTTCAGTCACTCAATAAAAAACTGGCATGAGACCAATATCTTTTTGCAGTATGCTGAGTTAGGGGCAAGCAATTGGAAAGATGGGATTGGGGGTGATCAACAAATGAATTATTTGTTTTGACTTCTGTTGGGCAATGATCACTAAAAAAGTCTGAATTTTCAAAAAAACAAAAACTGTTACAAACTGAGGAATCAGTTTATCATTGCCAACCTAAAACCCCCCTCTAGGAAGGTATTAGGGGGGGGGGTAATATATGTAAAAAATCTCAGAAAAATAACTGTTTTTTCTAGACATAAGTGAGTGTTCAAATCTTTAACCCTCAAACTCCATTGGTACAGCCAGTAGGCATGATAAATACATACAGAGTCAGCCAGACTAACTTGAAAACTGAAAGGAACCTATGGTGATAGTGTTGCTTCTAACAAAATAAAAATCATAAATAGTCAGACCAATTCATGGTATTCATGTTACAGTGTTTACAGTGTATTTCAACTTCAGTTTAGCTTGACATTCAGTTTCACATTCTATGCAGTGATATTTGGAGTCATATTGATTGAATTATTATAAAGGTCTACATTGGTAAATGCAATATATTCACTGGCTTTGCACTTGTTACTTTGATACTCATGTCTGTTATGTTCGTGTGTAAGAATGTATCTAATTTGAACCAAGATATTTAAACACTCAGACAATGAAAATGGATGGATAAAATATTAGAAAAAAACAAAGAGATATATATTGTATTATATAATCCATAATGTAATCTTGAACTTTAGAGAAAGAATATCAAATAATTTGTTTAGATTGCAACATTAACTCTTGAATAGCAAAAGACAATTCAAGCTTCTCTTGCTTTTATCAAGTAAAATTTGTAAACAGGCCTCCCTCGTTATAGCTTGGTTTGCAATATAAGGTGGTTAGGTTGTGGACTCGAACATTTTTGCCAATATTTTTGCCTACTCTTCCAGATAACTGAAAATAAAGATAGAATTCAAACATGAAACTCTCTCAATATGAGAAAAATGATAAATTTCTCAATTTTTAGGATATGACTGGTGTTTTATGTATATTTTTCTTTGATATCATGTGGAAAAAAGTCACCTCTGTTCACCAGTGCACTTGTTTTGGTACTAATAATTAACTTTTGATTATCTGTATTTCAGTTATATAGTGGTTGTCTTGCCTCAACCCAATCGTCCGCGTTATAAAGGGGGACTACTGTATATTATTCACTTTTACAATGCAGAGGATAGAATTGTGAATAGTTGGAAGATTGAATGGTACAATTTGTAGTGACAATAAGAGTAGTGAGAAGTTGAAAGGCAGCCTCGGTATTGTGAGGACAAAAAGAAATGGGTTAGCTGGATGAATAGTACGTGTCTAAGGAACTGGTATGAAAAGAGACGTTCTTTGATGCGGGGGAAATGAGGCTGAGATAGTTGAGACATTGAGAAAAGCATAAAATGTATGGGCGAGCAAATGTTATGAAAGCAAAAAGAAGAGAATTGATCTTAACAGTGAAAGACATGTTCGAGAAAACACATTTAATGTGAATGCAAAACTGGTTTCATGCCAGAGAATGAGAAAAGGAGAGAACGAAAGTGCAGAGAAAAAGGCAAGCTTCAGTGTCAGCCAGACAAGTTTTCTTAATAAAAGAAAAAAAAAAGTCGTTATCACAATGAGGAAACTGACAAAGGAACCGAATAATTGAAAATCTTAAAAAGGTTGTCGATTGAAAAAGAAAAAAAAAATTAGAAAAAAAATCAAACACGTCTGTTGAATGAAAAGAAACCATTTCTCAAACCAAAATAAAAATAAAATGAAAACTCAAAAAAATAATAAATAAATTGATAAATACAAATGAAAATTTCTCAAACCATTTGTTAAGACGATATTTTAATTCAGCCCGAATCAATTGCACTGAGAGAGTATTTTTTTTTTCTTTTACATATCAAAGAAAAAAGTTGGGTGATCTTATAAACAATTCACTGTCATCAATAAACACCCTCGACCCCCAAAATCGGTGATGTGAGTGGGGAAGTAGGCAGGGGTAGGTGTATATCAACTTCTAAATTTCCAATGTTTTTTTGTGTGTTCAAAGTCTGCTAATGGAAGCAGAACTTTATCTGTAGTTCCCAGAAGCCAGCTTCACTACATGCAGAGTTTAAAGAACCCAACTTCAGTGTATTCCTGATTCCCAAAAGATTTTGCAATCACTCCCCAATGTTACACCAAATATAAGAACTACATGATAGCTTATTTTTTATTTCTTAATTCAGCCAAAATTAATTTCACCGAGAAACCTATCTTCAGCAATTTTTTTTCTTATACAAATCAAAGGAAATGTTGAGGGATCTTGAAACTAGATCTGTCATCAATGGACACACTTGACCCCCACTGTATGTGAAGAACAAAAAAAAAGATACTTAAGCATTTTTTAAGCATTCATGCAAATGATCTGATGCTAATTTTACATTGGTCTTTGTTTAATTGATCTCCCCCAACACAGTTTGCTACAAAAGACAGCTGTATTTGATGATTAATGAAAAACTTTTGTTTTTGTTTTTTTTTTCCAAAGAAAAAATTTGATGGTGTTAAAACCAATTTTGACAATAAACACCCCTGACCCCTAAAATATGTCAAACATAAATTTGAAAGAAATTTTTTAGCAATTTATCAGATACTAATTTTCCATCAAGGCTTTTATTAATTGATCATGCTCAATATGGCATGCTGCCAAAAGATTTTGGTCACATGATGTTTTCTATTAAATGACTAATCAGTCCTGTTTTTTTTTTCCAATCAAAGAAATGTTTGTGGTTTTATTGAACATGAAATATAAAATCTAGTACTATTTTCTTTTTTATAGTTTGTTATGTAAATTATCAGATACTAGTTTTCCATCAAAGCTTTTTGGATCATTGACTATCTTTGCTTAAAATCAAAAAAATACATTTCAATCAGAGACTTAATGAAATTTCAAGATTTGTTACAGTGAGGAGATGTAAAAAAAATCAATAATTTTATACTGTTTTTCTCCAACATACACTTGTATTTTTTTTCTGAATCTCTATTCAAACAAAGACCGCTTATTGTTTTAGACACTGAATAGATGAAAACTTGTGAGTTGTTGTCTTGGGTAAATATCTCCAGACCAATATCAATATCTTTGCAATTGATCCTTTTGCTTTTAAAACACAAAATTAAATCTGAAAAAAAAAAAAAAGACTCTGCTCCATTGTGTAATGTGTATTCTTTATAATAGTGTATACCAGTGATACCCACTTGGGGTCGCTACCACCTTTTGGGGGACATCAGGAGACTCATGTGTGGTTTTAGAAGGCAAAGTGGGGATAGAATTTAGGCCAAAGATTACTGATCTTTGTACATAACTTTTCAATGTTGAATGGTGTTTCAACTTTTTTATTTTAGTTTTGTATTTTTGCCAGAGGCTGCATCTGTAGAGATTAGATATCCTCATTGTGTTACTGGTAATCAACAAAGCTAGTTCATATCAAAAGGTATTTCTAAAGTGCATTGGATTAGCAGTAATGATGTTTAAGCCCCCAAATCATGCTTGTCCCTGGATTATCATCTGATACACCCTTTGTTGAAGGCACTGCTGCTATTTTAGCTTCAATAGCAACAGAAACACATAATGTATATATATATATATATATATATATATATATATATATATATATATATATATATATATATATATATATATATATATATGAATATAAATTGTGTTGTATGTATCAAAACTGTGCTTGAAATGATCTCCCGTTAATTACATCTTAAATATATCATTTGACCAAGACAACGTGAATGAAAAAAAGAATTAAAGAAAATGGGGCTGCTGCAGAAATTGAATCTGCAGCTGATTGGTTTGCTACTTCAATGTGGTGTTGGTCTTACCATCCAGTTAAACAGCTGTGTTACACTGAAGTGTCTATCATATCGGTCACAGGTTTGATGCCTGTAGCAGTCTCATTTAATTGTTTATTTTGTTTACATTGTCTAGGCCAAATGATTCATTCAATATGTAATTAACAGGAAATCATTTCAAATAGAATTTCGATATGACAACGCAATTTATAATCAATTTATATTTTCTAAATAACAGATATTTATATATACATATATACATATATATATATATATATTTATATATGTATTAAGAAATGGATATATATGATCCAAAAGAATGATTATAGATTGTTTTATATTATATAGAAAATCTTATTTGAAATGATCCCCCATCATAACACGTATAACAAGTATCACTTGGCCTAGACAGTGTAAAAAGAATAAACAATTAAGGAAAATGGGGTCGCTGTCTGTGTCGAGTGATGCATTAACTATGTGAAGATGGGAAATCAATTTATAATCATTGATATATATATATATATATATATATATATATATATATATATATATATATATATATATATATATATATATTCAGTGAAATATGCTCAATAGGATCATTGGTTATTAGGATGGACCAATTCAAATTTGAAGTATTGGTCTTTTGCCACAGCTAGGAGAGTTTAATAACTTTTCCCTCTTACAAATAAGCAAAGTAAAAATATAGGTGCTAAGATAGAAGAAAGAGATTTTCAATGTTATATGAATGTCATTTGGAATGCATCTTTTCAGTCTGAAAAAAAATGGAAGATTGATATTCAGAAAAATGGCGAAGAGGATGCTTGGCCAAAAAGGCTGAGAACCACCGTAATACATAGGACAGAAATCAATGCCATAATTGTATAATGAAATATCTTGTACATATTTGATTAATAAGAATTTGACAAGTACATTTCTTATATCAGCCATTTCTCATATTAGAAGAGTTGTAATACAAAGGAACAGCTGTCTGTTGATTATGACATCATCATCATCATCGTCATCTTCATTATTATTATTATTATTATTATTTTTCTATTATTATTTTTATTATTATTATTATTATTATTATTATTATTTTTATTATTATTATTTCTTCCAACTTAGGAATGGAGTACTCTGGTAGATGAGGAATTATGCAAGAGTGAATATATTGCTTAAATTCGACCTTACTGACAGTCCAGTTCTATGTAGGGCAGAGATAAGATGCCAGGCCCTGGGTCTGAAGTGAAGGTTTCTACCCTACCTTGTGATATTGGATATATAGCCGCACTGAAAAGCTGAAACAGCCATCTGGGGATGATACAATTATTATAATTATATATATAGATATATAATAAAATCATATATATATATATATATATATATATATATATATATATGTATATATATATATATATACATATATATATATATATATATATATATATATATATATATATATATATATATATATACATATATATATATATATATATACATATATACATATACTTGGTTGCCAGTCTGTTTGTCTATATGTGTCGAAGATATAAAATAAGGCAAAGACACATATAGAATAAATAAAACTATGACATTAGTTATATATACCAGAAATCAACTTGAGAGAGTTTATGGACTTAGATAATTGCCATATGTCTAATTTTAAGCGAATATGCAAAAATTGGATAAATAATCAAACAGGGTCTGGGATCTAAATTTGAGAACACATCTACTTGATATATTTCTTTTTATTCTATACAACCAGAGTTGAAAGTGGAGGGGGGGAGGGCTGTGCAAAAAAAAAATGTTGAACTTGTTCAACTCAGAGTGTACAGGTTTATTTTTTTTCCCGGGTAATGCTTGGAATCCCTGCTAGTAGTTTATTAAAATCACTGAAAACCCAAGCATACAAGGCATTACGTGCCTCCTCAAAATTTAAGATATATAGTTTCATTCATAGTTTGAACATTTCTGATCAGGGTTGACATTTTGGCCATTTTATAGCTAAATTCGATAAAATTTGCCCTTTTCAGATAACATTTGGCTAAAGAAGGCATCTGCCAACAATTTAATTGTAAACTGCACCCGTACTTTCTGACATTTGTACGGAATAACAAGTTGACTTTGGTGCAGTGGTATTTTCAAAGGAATCTTATTTTTGTTCGATACTACAGCATTGCTATTTATTATAAATAATTCTTGCATTTTGAGCTACATTTTGCCTGTTTTTGGCCATAAACATCTCCAACTATCTGTTTCTGATTTTGAACAGAAGAGGAGTTTGAACATTTGAGCTCATAGTATATGATCCGACTAGTGACCGAGTAGCTAGCACTAGTGCGTTATTTATTCATCTAAAAGATCTACTTAATTCAACGCAATGTCAATATTTTAAGTTGAGACACTCTGATTCATTCTGACTTGGCAAAAACATTTCCTGGGATTGAGTCTATAAATATTTGATCAATAACTTTTACGCAATAATTGAATTATCAAATGTTTTGAGGTGAAATCAAAAAAGAACATTGTGTCCCAGGGAAAGAGAAATAATCTGATTTATACTCTTTTTATCTGACTATTTATAATTTGATCTACAGTGCACAGCCATAAAAGAGAAAGGGATGCTGAGGGGTACAAGGGAAAGGAAGCTGTGGAGGGCTATGATCCGAAGGGACATATAAAGGGGGAGAGTTTTGGAGTCAACTGCACTTGAAGACCGTATATGCTAGCAAGGTTTGTTTTACTGCCATTCTCCCTCATCGTTTTCCGCAATAGAAACTAAACATTTCTTACAGTAAGGAAAAAGTAAGGACAAGCAATCCAAGGAAAATTATAAATCACCACCACCCATGTATGCTGTGCTGGGGATGATCAATCAAAAAGCAGAAAAAAGGGTGATCAATGTATAAGTTACTTCTATTGTCTTTTGTTTGGCTGTGATCACTGAAATAAGCGGGCACAAACTAGTGACCAATTTAGAATGGGCTTACACTGCATAATAAACCCTCATTAAAAACCCAGTTTGTATAGGAACTTAAAAAAACAAAAACATTGAAAAGTAGGAGAGCGGGTGTGAAATTTCAAGTATCTCCTATAAACGGTAAAGGCTGGGCAAAATATGAATATATATATATATATATATATATATATATATATATATATAGAGAGAGAGAGAGAGAGAGAGATAGACACTTATATACATACAAATGTCAGGATACATGGATTAGCTGAACCAAGCAAACCTGTCCGTTGTTACTTGGGGGTGATTAATAAGTAGTGAAATTGGCCATTTATGACTAAAATGTTTGTTTTAGAAGGTTTCTACACCCAGTTTGTATGTTGTGCATTAAAAATCAGGCGGAAAGGGATTGTCATAGGTCACATATAAATGCAAGTATTTCTGAAACGATAGGATAATCACTTGTATGATAAATACAAACATGAGCTGGTCTGATTAGTCATCCAAAAGAAACTGTCACGTTACCAATATATTTGGCGGTATGCCGTGTAGGGGATGATCAATCAAATTTGGCAAAGGGTGTGATCAATGACTAAATTAAATTTCTCGGCTTTTGTTGGGATATGATCACATAGGAAGTTCATTTTAAAAGAAAACAAGCAAAAACAGTCAGATACATATTAATGGACAAATTTAGGATAAACTTACATTGCAAATTGAACCCACGACGAAAAACCTATTTATTGTGTGTGTGGGGGGGGTGTTTAAAAAACAAAGCAGTGTGTAATGGTCAGCATGTCTACCTCATTCGCAGGAGGTTACAGGTTCGATTCCCGGTACGATCGGATAAACTTTCCTGTGCACTCAGCAACAAATTGAGTACACTCTAAGCTGTTTGATTGAAGTGGAAGACATTCATCGACAGAAAGGAAGTTATTTTTATTTTTATTTTTTTCTTGCCTTTGCATTACCGGTAGCTGTTTAGCTCAATGGTAACAGCATCGCTACATTGAAGCAGCTAACCTATTGGTTGCAAGTTTGATTCCCATAGCAGCCATATATATACATATATATATATATATATATATATATATATATATATATATATATATATATATATATATATATATATATATATATTCGTGCATGTGTGTGAATGAATACGTATTAATAGATAGTGAGAGAAATTGTGTTGTTGAAGTGGTCATATTGTGGTTTCATAATCTTTCTGTAACACAGATATCTTCATGACTAATAAGTAATATCAAAGAAATTGCATGCTGTGTGTTATAACGGGTCAAAATGGCCATCAGAATCTTTCAATTTCAGACTGATTGATAGAGAATTCTCTGTAGAAAGTTCCAAGAAGCCAGTGCATCGAAGATATAAGCTTGTAGCAGCAGCAATGCGTATGTGTGTTACAAAGATCTCCCCGCCGTTTCTCCCGGTGTTCGTGATTATTACCGTTCACTTCCATATTTAATTGCGATCCAAATCCTTTCTGGAAGTCATCCAATTCAGGTGAAATTATCCGAGTTGCAGGTTCAAAGGTTTTTTTTCCCCGTGAAATCGAAGCAATCATCTAACACAGGAAGAACGTGCCCTCTGACTGTCGGAAAGTGTTCACAGTGTCGACATGTACAGGTATAATTTCTAGATCTTACATTGCATAAGAGAACTTTCACTATAATCATTGCCGGATTAATATGTAGCAAAATAGTATATGCTATTGGTGCCGCATTTTCAAGGGCCCCGCGCTAGATACTTGCAAGCTATCAATTCCCATTCAGAGATTCTTAATTTGCTCTATCGGAACCACATAGCCCTGCCAATGGTCCGCCCAGCCAACCAGCCGGGTGATTCTTTTCTCCTTGCTCGTCTGTATGTCTGTGTTTCCCCGGGTGACCCTGGTCACGTTTTGGGGGTTCCACAACCTTGGAAAACTGTACAACTACATCATTAGGGACCATCTAAAATCAGTTTATTTGTTACTTTTTTTCAAAAAGGTGCCTTTCGATTCTCTATACCACCACAGCACCTAAAAAGGTTGTGTTTTTTCAAAAAAGGTTTTTTTTCAATACCTAAATATTGCGCCAGGATTTCTTTTGGTCGATTTTTGATAAAGGATCTTTTTTTAAGACAATTCTGAATAAAAGATCAATTTCCACAGATAATTTTAGATAACTGGTTCTGGTAAAAAAACACTGGCTACAGTGATACTGACTGACTGTAGACTTCTATGAACAACTAGACGTTTAAAGTTCGTATTTTCATCCATTTATCACCTTTAAGTGGAATCAAAAGTAAACCACTACATCTACCTGGGACGACGAATCTCCATTAAATCCTCAAAAGAAGAAATCCAGCTAAAAATCATACTAGGTTTGCAAGCTCTCGACAAGGCGAGCTCAAACCCAAAGAACAAGAAAAAATGCCGCTGGTGCTGAAGAGAAGGGTATACAGCAATTACATCCTCTGGATAGTCACCTATGGAGCTAAAACATGAAATATAACCAGGACACTGGCCTTTAAAGTGAAAACCATACAACGTGCACTAAAGAGAATCGTGCTCAACTTTACATGGAAAGATCACCAGACGGGAGTCTGAGATATCATGGAACCCATAAGAAAACCAAAATGGCAATGGGTTGATCATGTTGCAAGAACGTCAGATAGTTCACAACATGGATTCCTAGAGATCACATGCGAATCCGAAGCCGATAAAATATTAATTGGCGTGACGAACTTGATAAGTTCAGAAAGTACTGGCACGGTGACGCCCACGATAGTGAGGTCTAGCAAATCTTGAGTAGAGTCCATGTCCAAAGACGGATGATGATGATGATGATGATATATTATACATATACAACACGTAATTATGATGGTTGTTACAATTTATGTGTAAGTATTTTTTTTCATCTTTCAATGTATAACTAAAACTTTCATTATAATTAGCTAAATACATTTTCTGGAGGAGCTGCAAGTATGATTCCGTCGTGCCCCACCACCAACACACCCAAAAAGCAAAACAACAAACCCTAAATCAAACATAATGAAACAAAAAGTTACCGGCGGAAAACAATTTACAACCTTCACAAAGGAAGTAACTGAATACATCGAGATTGTACTTCCGTATGGATGACGGAATGTAAAGTTCCGGTTCAGCATCATAGTTCTGTAAATAGAAACCTCTTACCTACAACCTTTTAAGAATTAACTTAGCGATGATGATCGAAAACTGGAGGAGGAGAAGCGTAGCCAAACGTGAGTGGAAATAAGAATAAATAAATAAAAAAAATACAAAGAACAAGACTGACTGCTGCAGGATCGAACCCAACTCAAACTTTTATCCCAACTAAAGATGATTTCTGCAACTTTTTCTTGTATATATTGACTGATAAATGAAAAATGCCAAAAACATATATATATATATGTGTGTGTGTGTGTGTGTGTGTGTGTGTGTGTATCTATCAGAATGAAATACACCCATTAAATAAATTTTCGTTAGTAGATAATAAGATTTTTCAACTTTGGTCAGTCAGTAAGACAGCCCCCAGACAATCAGTGATTTGCGAGTTAACATCTCGGTAGGTGAATTTGGACTTGACATAATAGTCTGCAGAATTTTGTGAGGATTGTTCGTGTTGTTCTTGTTACGGTAGGAAAACAAAGTCGACTCCAGACTTTCTACTTGAGTTCGACGAAATCCTAAAGATTTGTCATTCGTAACTTTGACTCGTGTCCTCTGTCGTCACATAGTCTTTTTTTGCTCTCATACTAGATAATAACAAATTATATTTTTACTCTTCAAACTATAAAAGTGATGCGTTTGGTTAGTGATATGATGTTTTCAACAAATCATTAAGCAGGGAGTCACTGACTTCCAAACATAAAAACGTTACAGATAAATCGTTACAAAATCTTCTATACTGTTCAAAACTGCACAGTTCAAGGTCTTATCGTCATTTAGTGTTTTTCAGCTTTTATAGTTGCATTAGTTGGTACAAAAAATACATTATTCGTACTACATCAAAATTGAACGATCCGAAGTATTCTTATTTATAGTTATTGATGGGTGACGACTGAGTGACCATCTCTCTCTCTCTCTCTCTCTCTCTCTCTCTCTCTCTCTCTCTATCTCTCTCTCTCTCTCTCTCTCTCTCTCTCTCTATATATATATATATATATATATATATATATATGATTGAAGAAATCTCTATGGATGCATGTGTGCGTTTTTCGCGATTATTCAATAACAGGCCATTGTACTTTGACATTTGTAAGATATATAAGTCAGCACACCGTGCAATGTCGAATCTGAATTTTCTTTGGATCAGCGTTTCAAGGGAGATTTAATGAAAAATGAGTAGAAATTAAATATTTGTCGATATTTTTTTCATAATTTTTATAAATGATGTCACTCACTTTCCGCTCTTCCGGATTTTCTAAATTAGCAACAACGAAGAGGATTAACAGAAATTTAAAAAAAAAACAACTCCGAAACGGTAGTTTCGTACGATCAGCGCGAATTATTCAACTTCACAATTATCCGCAGGTTGCTCAACAAACATCATTAAGTCTGGTCCCTTCCAAGCACGCACTATCGGAACGGGCACTGTCCTTCTAACTATGAAACGAACTACTTACTCTAACAGCCACTCTCCAACGCGTCCTTCGAAGTAGTCTCTCCGGTCATGTATTCAACGATCTCACCAACGTTACTGCTCACAAAAGGTGACAGCTGAAGTCCGCACAACTTTCCGCTCAGGTGCGCTGTTTAAACTCCTCATGGTTGTCGGCGTTATCATCTGGTCGTTACCCGTCACCTGTCAAGCCCGTTCTGATGAACATCTTCCACTGGTCCCTGTTGACTGTCAGATCTTTCAAAGTTGTCAGCCAAGCGCGTGGTTTCTTTTCTTTCGCACGCCGAACAGGCAAAGCACTCCAGCCGACTGTTGCATCGTAAGCTTATTTGAGGAAAAGGTGCAGTGGCAAAAGCTTAGACCCGTGATTTGTGTGTTCGAGGAAAGAGTGAAAGATTGCCTAGACACGAAGAAGAAAAATGCCATGTTTATGAAATTTTAGCGTAGCGTGTTTGTTTATTTCTCCTTTTTCCCCCATACGCTACACAGACTTCGGTATTCCACGGCCTACGAAAGATGTCAGAAACGGGCCGTAACAGTTGAAAGGTAAAAGGCAAGGAATATTAACTTGGAGAATTTCTAGCCGGAGGCAATACACGAGAAGCGAACCTGACCTCCCTGGGTAAAATATAACAACTGCTATCAGTCTTGGGTGTTCTCTTTGATTGTTTGATAATCATCATAGGTCTTTTATTGTCCGTCGTTGGATATAGACTTTCCCCAGGATTAGCCAGACCCGTGTATTATGGGCGTCGTGGAGCCAATACTTTCTGAACTTGTCGATTTCATCTCTCCATCTTGTATTCTGCCGGCCTCGGTTACGCAAGTGATCTCTGGGGATCCATGTCGCAAGTTGTGATGATAGCGAATTTCCTTTTATTGGCAAGTCCCTTTATTAAATTTTAGATAACGCGTCAAGTGATTAATAAAAGACTATCAGTCTCAATTAAGCCACAAACATGAATATATGTTGGTTCCCGGTGATAGACTTCATTTGGAAACAACTGTCTTCACCAAGAGATTCGTGATCAGCTGAAATACTTATCATTTTTACTCGTAGTATATTCAGTAAACGGCCTGATTTCAAGCAGTTTTGTTTTCGCGTCACCAAGTGCGCACAAGGGTTTTCCAAAGCAATAATGGCAAGGGAACATCTGCTCTTGTGGCCAAGCAGGGGCGCCAAGTGTACCTGTCACGTGTCTGAGACAGTAGGAATTTCCAAATTCAAGAGCAAAATGAGGAAATGAATCGGCTAAACGTAAAATCAAATCTTCCATGAAGAGGAACAATTGGCATGGGAAATTCTCTTGATCGACGACAAGCTCAGTCAGGCTTCAAATGGCGCCCAAGTTCTCAACCTTCAAGAACAAGACAATCGCATCTGTCCTCTAGAAGGAAGGGATGCAATCAATGCATTTTCACGATAGAAACCTATGGAGCTGAAACATGGAACGTAGCCGAAAGGTTGACCTTCAAACTCAGAACAGGGCAACATGTACAGGAAAGAATCATGCTCAACATCACCAGGATATATCAAAAGACAGCACAATATTTTAGAGAAAAAACGGGAGTCTGTGACCACGTAGAAACTATCAGAGAACTCAAATAGCAATGACCTGGTCAGATAGCCGCTGATCATCATGGCTTACAATATGGATTGGAAGTGATCATGGCCGGCAAGAAATATGGCATGACGAACAAGATAAGTTAAGAACGTACGAGCTCTGCGACATAAATGATAGAGAAGTCTGGCGAATCTCAGGAAAGGTTTATATCCAACAATAGACCTGAAAGGGATGATGATGATGGTGTTTATGATGAGGAAGTTCAGCCTTCCAGGAGCGCCAGTAACTTGAAGGCTGGTCATCTTTATTAGTATTAGCTTTATCTTATAAGCAAGGGCCCGTACCCCGCAGCGTTCCGTTAATTGATCCACGTAGGCCTCTAGGGGAAAAGGTGTGTAGCAAGAAAGGGGAGAAAAAAAAAAAAAAAAGAAAAAAGAAAGGAAATTTATAATTTTTTTTCTACACAATTATTGATTCCCCTTCTCCTCCTCCTCTCCAATGGGAGTTCATTAAGTACGATTCCAGTTAGAAAGGCAAATATTCTTTGTTCGCAAATCACGGGTGGAACACCGGTACTGCAATGAAATTCTTCTAATCTTTTAATTATCCAATCTCTGCTGCAGAAGCCTACTTGAACCATGGCCACTTATAACATGAAGAGAATCAATTAGAACCGATTGAATTTTGGCGAAGATCCAAAAAGCATCGACTTGTTCGCCTCCTCTCTTGCTTTTGTATCAAATACATCCCTTCTAAGACATTTTTCTAATGTAAAACCAACACATTAATAAACAGGTCTGGTTAGTTACTCAATAGAAATCGCCAGACGATCAATGTCTCTTGACAACACGTCCTGTTGGGGGTGATCAATTGAAAAGAAATTGGAAAAATGGATGATCAATGGATATCTCGAATTTTGTTGGACATTGATCAATAAAAAAAGACTGAGTCAAGAAATAAAAAGCTTGAATGATACTGGACACACACTGCATACTAATTAAAAAAACTTATTTATGGGTGCATGATTTGCAAAAAGTCTAGACATTAATAGTAAAGGTTGAAAATTTTCTGCCTCTAGACCTTTTGGTACGACCTATATGCGCGGTGCTTAGCCAGTCAGCCAGTCTCGCCAACTTGATCACCAGTGCTGGATTAACTATGTAGCAAAAGTAGCTTATTCCAAGGGCCCTGCGCAAAACTCAGTGGTAGAGGTTTGACAGTATCTAGAATATTCAATAACTAATTGGTGCAAGTAGCAAGGGCATAGCATTTAACACAATATTGAAATAGTTCCTGCAAAGCTTTTTTTTTTCGTCTGAGACTCTTCAGATGATGGAGTGTCAGAAATTAATAAAAAACTTGTAGACTGCATTTATCCCGATTTGAAGGAAAAAATATCGTTCAGAAGTTGTTGGAACGTACTGAGAAGAGAGAAAAACCCACAGTCTTCGACAGCTTGTGACTGCAGTGGAACTTTTCACTGAATTGTTTTTTTTTTAGGTGGGGGATGAAACTGGCCTTGGTACAACACAAACACAAGGTTATCAGTTGTCCTTGTCCCATTAGAAACCATCGTCAAAAACTTCAACATAGGTCTCTTCAGTTTTCAAGTCGGTCCGGCTAGCTGGTTAGCTACGTATGTATCTATGTATCATGCGTGCAGGATGCAGTAACAGATCAACAGTGTCTTCCTTTCAAATACCTTCCTAAACAGGTTTTCAGGGGAGGGTTCAATTTGCAATATAAATGTATGCTAAATTGGTTCCAAGTTTTTCTTTTAAAAATTCAGTGATCTAGCAAAGGGTGAGAGAATCAACGTACATCAACCACTTTTTATCTAATCTTTTGATTGATCAACCCCAAAACAGGGTCCTGATAAAGGATGCTGATCACATGACTGTTTCTATTGTGTGACTTCTCCGACCTGTTTATCATTTCTTTTCTGAAATTAAGCCAGAACAAAAGCCGTGGAACGCAGATTCCTATTTGACCTTTAGGCTTTCAGAGGCAGCCATAAACACATTGGAATACTGTGTATTTGAGAAAGAAAACACAACACTCCTTCGCAAACACGTTCGGAGGATTTTGATACACAAAACCTGAGGTCTGTGGTGCGTCAAAGAAATATACCTCAGTGTGAGGCCTGTCAAGTGCCGAATTTAATTGCGTTTTTCCGACCAATGCCAGGGTTAGGTGTCGGAACTGGCACAAGAGAAGCAGAATTTCGAACCCTGATCTTCAAGGCATAAAATCCAGTCTCTTGCATGTTAGAGATCAGTAGAATGCCAAAGAAATATACTTGTTGGAGGCCTGTCTCGTGCCTGATTCAATTTCGTATTTCCAACCAGCGCCATAGTTTCGTGTTTCGATTTTGAACGCTGATTTTCAAGGTATGAAATCCAGTCACTTGCATCTTTGAAGAGTGGAGCCATACAATCTTTTTGTCCCTGATTATCCAACATTTCAGGTTGTGCAAGCTAAGCTCAGGGAAAATTATTCCTTCAGTTTGCGTGGCACAAAGATGACTGAATGTCACTGACGGACTAAAAATTCAAGGTTCCAAGAGAGAAGCCTGTCGATAGTGACGTCAGACAAGGACACATGAATTATGTTCATGTGGAGAAATTACCGTGAATACTCCTGAATTAGTAGAGTTTTGAAAACAATATTTTAAGGCAAAAACAGGCGATTGGCCTTTGTATGAGTAATAAACGTCTAAGGTTGTAATTCTACGAGATATTCTTGGCTTCAAAAATGCACCCAGAGAAGGAATAATTCATAAATCAAAGATCGACCTATACAGGAGATCGACTTATACACATACGATATTCAAAAGTAACCACCTTAAAAAATAATCATTGCCCACCTTTCTTCAGAACTGATATCCATTTTGAATTTCAGAGATATGGTATAGATAGATGGAGAAGTTTTTGCAATATCGGGTGAACCAAGACTCAATCACTTCTTCCGTTATTGCAACCCCCAGTAAAATTGCATGAATGATTTTGAGAGTCAAAATTCAAACATCCTGGGAAAGCCAAGGAGCAGCTCTTGGCTTCGATATAGCACATCACAAATTTATGATTTCGGGGTCATAAATCAAAGATCGACCTATACACGAAATTGACTTGTGCACGAGCATATATAGTGGTTGTTAAAACAATACGTAACGTCTCTTGAGAGACAATTCTAACGGGGTATGGATGTTGATGACGAAGTCTCAGATTCTGTTGCATGCGTCAGCTTAGTGGTCCTTGCAAGTCTCAAGTCTGGCAGGTTTTCATGACTACCCGAGCGACAGAATGAAAGTCCACCGACTGGACACCTTCAACCTAATACATAGCTTGGAGTGTACCCAGTTTAAGGCTGAGTGTACAAGAAAGTTTTTTCACATCCTTTGCTCATACCGGGAATCGAACCAAATATTCTACGTGTGAAACAGACGTACTAACCATTACACTATCCAAGCGGACATATGGTAATTAATGGAACATAAATACTAACCTTTGGGGATGACAGGATAGAAGATTCTAGTATGTATTTCATTTAGACGAAGGTAAGATTTGGCTCATTGGGTGGGAAATAATCATCAGTTAACGAGGTGAAATTAGTGGCTTAATGAAATCTTGAAAGCGCAATCTCCAAGGAGTGGAAAGTCCTTCGAGAAATAATCAGTTATATTCTCGTAAAATCACATTAGTATAATTACCAGCAGGTCATAAATTCCGACATCCACTTGAACTACCATTATTGTTCACAAAATAATTCCTATTCGAGACTGAAGAATATTACTTATTCAAGTTTTACTCTATCTTATAATTCTCACCTTAAAAAAATAGCAATTTCACTATCAATATTGTATTACTATTTTGACTTCATGTTATCATTGTCGCTTTTTAGATAAAGAATTCTCATTACTATTATTTCATCACTAGTCTTACCCAATCTTGTTATTGTTACGTTTGAAATGAATCATTTTTACTGTTATCATTTCAGCGCTATCGCAATGACAACGAAAGATTCACAGCAAGTAGCCTCGTGGGATGGACAGATATCTCAGGAATGGTAAAAAAAAACCACAAAGAATAATTTCCGTTTCGTAATGTAAGTGGTAACCACAGTTAGTTGGTTGAGCAACTGGAAGGTTTAAATATCACATACCTGCGGTAAATGTGGTGGTTCAAAGTTCACCACTGTCCCAAATCAGCATCAGGAATGCATGGACCTCCGGGTTCGCGTTCATCTCGTTATTGCTCTGGGCTACGTCGAACGCAGCAGCTTAGTTATAAGCTCTCCGTAAGTCCAGCATTTTGTTTTCTAAGGGGCACTAGCGTATTGCTGATGAGGCTGTACCAGCAATGAACACGTCACGCCTTGCCTCGTTACCACATTGCTGTGTACTACGATCCCGGAAATTACAGTTCCTCTTAAGCTCCTCGAACATTCAGAAAAATGCATCCTAAGATTCTCCTAGCGTCGGCTGTCACGTAGCCAATAAGAGTCTGGAGAAATTCTCATTTGGAGTCTTCACGTTCAGGCTATCTAATCAAGCAATGGCCGAGTTGAAATTCTCACATCCTTCGATACACTCAAAGATGCATTCCCTTTCTTTTGGGGGTAGGGTGAACAGGGTTTCCTCACTATCTAAAAACTAATGGAATTCTCCATTTGAACTATTCACTGATGAGAAAAAATTGGCTGGTAAAGGCATACCTTGATTAGTGCGCTTCATACGTTCCAAAATATTCTGCACTGTTCGAGGTATTATTATAAATTCATGTTTTTTCAGCTTGTGCTTAGTTACATTAATTTTTACAGCAACACCTCAACAGTATTATATCAAAATCGTACTATTCAAGGTATCCCTGTATATGTCTAAATACCCATTCTATATGGTCTATATAAATCTCAGATTGAATCATTGTAGCCCTACAAATGAACTGCCCGACTAATCAGCCAAAATTGGCTACGGATTCTTCTCTCCGTTCGCCTGTGTGTGTGTGTGGGGGGGTACTCCTGGTCATATCTTGGGAGATACAACCTTGAAAATCAGTGATAATTGAACAGTAGACACTTTTTTGAAAACACATTCCTTCTCCCCCCAAATGCTTTTGGTCATTTTGGACAAACGATACCCTTATCTTGTTCTGGTATTAAAAAAAAATAATTCAAGATAGATTATCTATCTTTCGATGACTATTTTAGATATCTTATGAATAATTAGCTCTGGTAGACACGCAAGCTACGGTGATTCATCTGTGCAGGGAAAGGATATAAATCTATATTGGTTAAATTTAAAAAATGTTCTCGGGGATATATATATATATAAGTCTTAATGCCAACCACCCGAGAGCAGGCAGCTCTATAATCCCTCACATCATTCTTTTTTAGCACTACGCCTATGTTAAAGACATAATAATAATAGTGTTCGCTTCCCCAGAGTTCTGAAGGTCGGGGGCAAAGGAGGTTCCGTGAAGAATCATAACGTGCATCGTCGGGATTCAATTAGCGAAAATCAGCAGGCCCAGGGAACTGTGAACGCACAAACTGCAAGATGAAAGTGATAGTTGGTATCAAGGGGCAAAATAACGTTTCATTACACAGGACAGTTTTGGGACACCGACAACTGATGTGAGGCCTTAAAAAACAGCTGCAAATCCTACAGGGATTACTCTTTGCTCGCTTATCGACTCCATTGTCAGCGTGCCAGTAAAATGGCTATTTGGCAACAGATTTGCCGTCACAAAGAAGCAGCGAGGATTCGCTCCGTAAGGAAATGATAAGAAAGTATGTATATATATATATATATATATATATATATATATATATATATATATATATATATATATATATATACATATATATATATATATATATATATATATATACATATATATATATACATATATATATATATATGTATATATATACATATATGTATATATATATATATATATATATATGAGCTAGTTTGTGTAGTAAATCCACAATCTATAATTTATTACATACATATATATATATATATATATATATATATATATATATATATGTGTGTGTGTGTGTGTGTGTGTGTGTGTGTGTGTGTGTGTGTGTGTGTGTGTGTGAACAATTGGGAATGAGACAGACTCAGGAGTGAAAATATACGGAAACCTAATTTATTAATTGATTTATTCACAAAAAGAATAATTAGAGAGCTAAACATATTTTTTGAGGGGTTGCCATCTTCAGTAGCATGTGTACCTTTCAGTGGTGAAAGGGTTATCGAAAAAAACAAATTTAGCATCAGATGTTTTCCTTTGGAAGCGAGGGGTTCCTTTTGGATCATCATGGTGATTTAGAACTGTGTTCTGTTTCTTTCTCTCTCTCTCTCTTTCTCTCTCTCCCTCTCTTTCTCTCTCTCTCTCCCTCTTTCGATGTATATATATATATATATGTGTGTGTGTGTGTGTGCGTGTATTTTTGCGTGTGTGTACGAATGAGAAAGACAAGCCTCCATGTCACCTCCATGTCGACTTCCGATATATTCATGATATACTATGAAGTGTCTTTATGATAATCGCACACACGCGCATACATACACTCATACACACACACACACACACACACACACACACACACACACACACATATATATATATATATATATATATATATATATATATATATCAGTCATATCTTTGTTTGAGCGGTGTTTATCTGATTCTTCCAGGGGTTTAACTCAGTTGTAGATCATTATATCAAGATTCTACTTCCCTGTGTGCCTCTTTTGCTTTATAGTACACACAAGAATTTATAAACAAAACGAAAACAAAAAAACGAGGACTGGAAAGGTTAGTTGCTCTCCCTCTTCAGATTTGATCAAAGAGCAGTACAGCCAGCTCAAAGTGTCCATCAATCTGGCCATGGATTCAAGTGAATAATAATTTCAGAAATTCAGAACAAAAATCTGTAACCGCACAAATGAATTACCGTAGTTCGCACATGAATCAGAAATATTTAAAAAGTTATCTGAAAGAATTGATCTTTTATCTGAAATCATCTAAAATGGTTCCAAAATACCACGGAGACCCCTGAAAGAGTTTTTTTAAAAAGGGCAAAATAAGAATTAAAAAAATAATAATAACGTATTTAGATGGTGTCTTCATGTGTATCCGTGCACATTTTCAAGGTTGTAGCCCACAAAATATGACTAGGGGCACTTGGAGACACACCCGTAGATAGGTAGATGGAGATAGACACCCAAAGAGAGAACTATCTGCGTTCCACTTGGCTGTTTGGTCATCCATTTGGGGGACTATGATGATTCCATACGAATTGTATACACCAAGAAATTTTGTAAAATTTGTGATAATTTTTTTAGACCTTTGGACATATCATGTAAAAAAAAAAGAAAAGAAAAACCCAACGGAAGAAGGGATCAAAGCCAGATAGAGCAAGTGAGGGGGCCTTGTTATAAGGTGGTTTTAATTCAAGTAAATACACTTAAATGTTAGAACACAGATTCATTACTTGCATAGTAATTAAATCTTTTTATTTGCTATGGATACACCTTGATATTAAAACAAATATGTCTGACATTTCAATAATAGTATTCATTCGTTTTCATTTTGATCTCAGTGCCCTGACTATGACCTCAGTTTCTAATACGTTTTGTCAGTGTGTTTGAGTGTGTCTGTGTACTTCTGGTCATATTTCTGGGGGTATAACCTTAAAAATTTGCATGAGTACACCACTGAATACCATCTGAAAACGCCTTTCTTTTCCTCAAAAGTGTTTTTTGGGGTCTCTATGGTCATTTTGGACCAATGATGCCCTAATCTTTTCCTGGTATTTTTAGATAAAAGATCTATTTTCTAAAGACAATTTTAGATATTTTTTTCAGATATCAAGTTGCATTTAGCACAGGGCCCTTGATATTGTGGGGCCTGTTGCATGTGCTACATTTGCTATGTAGCGGAGCCTTTGAGTGAGATCTTTGAAGATGGAGGAAAGATGTTATGCAACCACCACATAAACACACACACACACACAAGCACCAACACACCGTAGGCACCCTTGTTCTTTTGCCATCCCAATTTCATCTTCTATAACCCTTTTAGCATGCTATACTAGACCACATCCACTCACCAGTAAACAATAGAATCATCTTATTTTATTAATGGAATATTGTATTGACTTGGATGTTTCAATACACAGCTCTACTTAAGAAACTCTCCCTACTCAACACTTAAGCCTCTGGGCCCTGGTGTAATGCACTGACTGCATCCTAACCCCTTTCAGAGGCCCCTGCTACATAGTGCAATGAACATAGTTTTTAGCAGTTACTTTACTAGTCATCGGATTAGCCTCCATTTTTGAATAAGTGGCACATTACAGAAGAGTGAAGATGATTGGAAAAGCTCTGCCAAGCAATTTGTTGCAATTAGGGTGAGTAACAGGGCTGAAGTGTACCGACAGCGGATATGATTTGCAGGTGTTATGGGAGGTAGGTCTTACAGGATTCATGGGTCTCCCCCACCTCCAGGGGAGGGGAGCATTGAATATTTATTCCCAAAATCTACTTTATTCCTTATAACATTCAGAAAATAGTTCAGTATGCACACCTCTTTGGATGGGTGTTTCTTAATATGTGTATAGTTCCTTTTTACTGTCTCTCTATCTACTTTAGTTTTTTCATATCTATCTATCTATCAATCTATCTATCTCAGTTTGTTCATATCTATCTCTCTATATCTGTCTCTCAATCTATCTATCTATCTCAGTTTGTTCAGATCTATCAATCTGTCTGTCTCTCTCTATATATCTATCTCTCTCCAGCTAGCTATCACAGTTTGTTCATATCTATCTATCTATCTATCTATCTATCTATCTATCTATCTATCTCATTTTGTCAATATCTATTTATCTCAAACTAATAGATATGCATAAACTCTATTCATACCCATCTAACTATATATCTATCTATAATTAGCCCCTGTCAAGGTTAATGCCACCAAAACCATTTTCACTACCATTGCCTGAGCAGATAAGGGAACTGTTGGTGAGCGTTTGCCCAAATATTCAAACACCTACTATATCCATTGTCAAAGATCATGACAACCAAGTGACAAGACATTTATTCAAGATATCTGGTCGTGGGACAGAGCTGAGGGAAAAGTGAGAAAAAAAAATATAAATGACCTCAGTGCAATTTCAAACTCCCATTTCAGAGTTGGTAACTAGTATTTCACTAAAATTATCCATATACATGCAACATCTATGTATCTATTGACATAATTACATATTTATGTACCTAGAAGTATTATCTACTAAGTATATATACACACATTTACATTCACAATTCGTTTTTCATCGGTACATATATGTAGATATTTCATTTATAAGAAGATACATTTACACACTCACACAAATACATATACATATAGACATACATACATACATACTTACATATATATATATATATATATATATATATATATATATATATATGTATAATATGATATAATATACTTGGAAGCACTCAATACCCTTAAAGAAAAGTTGAACTCTTTATTTGATGCATTAGAGACACGTATGCATATTATGCATATATATATATATATATATAAATATATATATATATATATATATATATATATACATACACACATGTACATATATATATATATATATATATACATACATACACACATGTACATATATATATATATATATATATATATATATATATATATATATATATATACATATATACATATATATATATACATATATATATATATATATATATATATATATATATATATATATATATGTGTGGTGTGTGTGTGTGTGTGTGTGTCCTCGGCAGTACTCAGTAACCTCATAGGAATGTTGAACTCTTCATTTGATGCATAGGAAAAATGTTAAACTTATTCTTATACCAGTGTCATGCTGTGCTCTTCCGTTGCCCTAGGTAGGCCTTTTTTTTCATTGATATTAAATGGCTGGATACTTTCCAGACCTCATCTATGGGATGCAGCAGTTATTTTGTTGAAGTGAGTGCAGAAAATTGCCAACTCCTGTAGGCATGTACAATGCACGCCCTCCCCAACCGTCACCATTTTGATTCTTGATTCCAATGCAAAATGTTTTGCACTATACATGAAAAGAGCCTGAAAGTCAGACCATAGATGTGTTAGTTTGAATTCATGGATTTCCATTCTGGAAGGCCTTGAAAGAAGACTGATCATCGTCATCATCAGAATTTTAGCATACATCATTGGATATAAAACTTCCCCCAAGATTCATCTGACCTCTCTATCATGGGCATTGCAGAGCTAATATTTTCTGAAGTTGTTTAGTTCAGGCCATCTTATTTTCTGTTGTTATTGTCATAGTTCTGCATAGGATATCCTGGATGTCTACCATTATTGCAACATGACCAGCCCATTGCCGTCTGAGTTTTCAAATGGATTCTATTATAACTGTGACTCCTGTTGTTTTCTATACTGTACTGTGCTGTCTTGTGATCGCTCCATTGGATATTGAGCATGCTTCTCCCCAGGGCCCGTTACATGGTTTTCAGCTTGTAGTTCAATCTTTTGGAACCAATCAAAACAACCCCTTGCACACAGATAAAAAGAAGGGGAAGAAATGAGACATGGTGTGAGTGTTTCAGCGTGTCAGCCGTCAGTCAGGGACAGTCATCTGTACTGAAGATGATTACTCATTTGAAATATGATGGATTGAAAAATTGATTTTCTGAAACATTGACAGTTTTATCAAAGCTGGAACAGATGTAAGTATCTATGTTTGTCTGTCCATCTTCATATTTGTCTGGTTGTCTGTTTGTCAACATGGTATCCTAAAAAGGTTCTCATGAATTCCAATGGAATTTTGTGGAATGGTAAGAAATGTGCTACAGATAATCTGATTAAATTTTTGGGAGAGAGCCATGAATTCTTTACAGTTACATCCCCAAATCGTAGCTATATGTCTACTCCACACAATATAACCAAAATTTCAATAAGAGATTGTGGAGGTGTTGGCTATGGGCTGCCGAAGGAGTAATTGAATTTATTCGCAGATCCATGAATTTTATCTAGTTCCTTCCCAATTCATTGTAGCTGTATATTCCTCACAATATCTACAGAAGTTGGAAATGAATTCCAATGACATTTTGTCCAAGGGCAGGTCAAAGGCTAAAGAGAGAATTGACTAATCATTTGGCCTATCTAATAATTCCTGAGTTACCTCCCCTGCATCACAACTATTTGTGAACTGCTTTTCATTCAGTTTCTAGTCACAATGGTATTGATATTTCCTACATATTATACTTGCATTACTTTGGTTAATCTTAATAAAAGACTTTCTTCGAAATTACAGAAGAATTTAGAAGTAAATGCTTGTGTGTGATTCATATTACAATGACTTAATCTGGGATTTAAATGTCAATTTCCAACTGTCAGGTTTGAGTATCGAAATCAGGGCTAGAATAAGGTCATGTGAGGACTGTAGCATCAATGAATATAAAGTTATAATGTATATGTATGTATGTATGCATTGAATTATTTCAAAATTTAGACTTTTTTGATGATCACCACCAAGCAGAAAGTGAGAGCAGTAATTCATTCATTGACCACATCTAACACAGTATACTGCCAAGAGACATTTGTCATGTGACTGTTTCTGTTCTAACCAGACCAGTTTATAAAATAATTGGCTTCCATCACAGAATGTTTTTGAGAATTGATAGAAAGAAGTAGATTAAATAAATATGTAGTTAGTAAGTATATATGGACACACAGAGATTCAAATACACACACACACACACACACACACACTCAAACACTCACACACTCACATATATATATATATATATATATATATATATATACATTTATATATATATATATACACATCTAATGCACAAAACATATAAATATATAACATGTATACAGAGGGGGGTACAGCTATGACTTAATATAGACATGAAAATAAGCTGATTTGTATGAGGTATTGGGGAAATGAAAAAAAAACAAAAAACTCCAAAAACTTAGCATACACAAAAATACATAAACATGTATGTATTTTAAATTTATATACAGACAGATATACATGAAGACTCGTAAACATGTGTTTAATACAAATGTATCTGATTGCAGATACACACATACACACATATATATAATTCTTATGTATATACATACAGGAATACACACACACACACACACACACACACACACACACATATATATTGTAGGATAAATAAATGAATCATATAAAAATGATAGTCAAAAGGTCTAGAACTTTAAAACCTACCAAGTTTGGAACTTTTTTACAAAATGTTGATCATGTTAATAATAGGTTTGTACGTAAACAAGAAAAATTAAGTAAAAAAGTTGAAAAAAAAAAGAGACAAAAATAGGAAAACATCACACCCACACCCATACACACACACACACACCCACCCATATATATTAGTGGAAACTCTATTTGAAATGACCTCCTATTATTATACGGAGAATGTGTCACTTGGCCTAGACAGGATATATAGAATGAACAGATGAAGAACATGGATCTACTGCAGGAATCAAACTAGCGACTGATTAGGTGGCCGGTTTAATGTGGCATTGCTCTTACCATTGAGCTAAAGAGTACAACGGAAAGACAGAGGCACAAATAACTGCTTAATCCCCACATCCTCATTCCTGTTTATTCATTGTCTATATCAGCACTATTGTTTCTCTATGCAGACAATCATATTATTAAGAAATGGACATATGAACCAACAGAATACTTATAAATGTATTATATCATTTGAAATGACCTCTCATTCATTTATCATATATGTATAAATATACATATATATATATATTTATATATATAAGTAATTGTATGCAATATGCTAATGTTCCTGCAGTTGGATGCATTTAAAGATAAATGTATGCAGATCATTGCTAAGCACATTAAAAGGATTTACAATTATATACTTATGTTACAGACATAAATATGTGAAAATGTCAACAGCTGCAGCTGATAACATTTCATGTGGATTATTCATTCATATATATATATATATATATATATATATATATATATATATATATATATATATATATACATATATATACATACATATATACATATATATATATATATATATATATATATATATAATCAATTAGCTGATCAGTGTTATTTCACATCATCATAATTATAACTCTGTATATAGCTCTAATTCCAACATATGTATATCTATGGAATATAATATGCTCATTGGAAACAGTTAACTGAAAATGTCACCAAAAATGTCAACATAAGTTTCCTTGATTTTCAAGTTGGTCTGGCTGCCTGGCTATGTGAATACATATGTATGTTTCATGCATACAGGCTGCACCAATGGAGATAATTGGCAATAAAAATTTATCTAAGTAGGTTTTTCATGGCAGGTTTGATTTGCAACATATGTTTATGCTAAATTGATCTCTTAGTTGATGTCCACATGTTTTTTTAAATTTCAGACATTTAAGTGATCACTTCCCATCAATAGCAACTTATTCATTGATCAACCTTTTTCAATTGTTTTCATTGATCTCCCCTAACACAGTAAGCTCCCAAAAGAGGTTGGTCATGTGATGTTCTCTATTGAGTGACTAAGTAGACCTGTGACATATACTTTTCTATTATATTTTTTCAGTAACTTTATCATTATCACTTCCAACCAGACTGACGAAAATCCCATTAGTACTAAAAAGAAGGGTATACAACCAATGCATCCTCTCGATAGTCCTTTATGGAGCTGAAACATGGAACTTAACCAAAAGACTGACCGTTACGTAGAGAACCATGCAATATGCACAGGAGAGAATCATGCTCAACCAATCAAAGAGATCACAAGAGATCACAGCATATCAAAGAAAAGAGAGTGGTCAGAGATACCATAGAAACCATTAGAAAATTCAAATGGCAATGGGCTAGCCATGTTGCAAGATTATCTGACAACAACTGAACATCCCAACCCAGAGATCATATGTGAAAACTGGGTCGGAAAAATATGAGAAAGCTTGAAAAATTAAACAAGTTCAGAAAGTATTGGCTCCTTGACGTCCTTGATAGAGAAATCTGACAAATGTTGGGCATGGTCAATGTCCAACAACAGACTCGATGATGATGAAGATGAGGCAGCTGGCTATCTTTCTTCTGAGCAAGGATATATGTGAGTAAACAGTTACAACCAAATTGTCTTGAACTCATCTGGTTCTCATACAATCACCAAAGCTGGGTAATGTCAAGCCTGGTCAGTGCCTAGATGGGCAACCGTCTCTGAACACCAAGTGCCATAAGCAGCTGATGATCGTGTAGAAAGCCTCCATTGGCAATCCTGTTATTCCTTGTGAAGAAGAGACCGATCACTACATCATGCTCAGTGAAACCAGCATAAGCCCCCACCCTCCCACTCCTTTGGCTGCAAACAAAAAAATGAATGTATGAACGAATGAATAAAAAGCAATAGATCAAATAAGAGTGGTTGCTTCAGGGTCAAAACCCTCTCATTCTATTCTGTCTGAAGATGATAACTACAACTTTTTTATTGGATATATTCCAAAAGATAATGTCTTCATAAAACTACGAAAGACCATTCACTGTGTCTGTCTCTCTCTTACTCCTTGTGCAGCAGACAATCTCAAAACCAGGGATTACTACTGAAAATAAGTTTCTAAAAGCAATGAATCAGGTGAGGATGGTTCTTGTTCTGGTTCGTACTGTCAGGGCAGATGAGCAAAAATCAACTCCAGCCACAGACTGAGATTAGGCTACAGCAATAAATCAATCAAGCCGGGCTGCTGCAGGATGAAACTCCACTCCAACATCTATTCCAATGGAAGATAATTAATGCAACTTTTGTATGATATATATATATATATATATATATATATATATAGATATATATACATATACATATATATACATAAATATATATATATATATATATATATATATATATATATATATATATATATATATATATATACATACATAAAAAAATCATAAAAACATC
The DNA here is from genome assembly GCA_963457665.1 of Thysanoteuthis rhombus. Taxonomy (NCBI): domain Eukaryota; kingdom Metazoa; phylum Mollusca; class Cephalopoda; order Oegopsida; family Thysanoteuthidae; genus Thysanoteuthis; species Thysanoteuthis major. The sequence goes on from OY735199.1 coordinate 83,271,045, forward strand.
TATTTTTTTTAAATAGATTTATCTATTTATTGGGATAAAGTATGATAATTTTTCATTGATATCTAAGACTTGTCAATTCAGGTCAGTCAGTAGGACAACCTCTCAGCATTCACTTGGTTGTGAGTTCTAATCATGGTAGGATAATACATATTGGCTAGTTCCAGCACTCCTGGCCATATCATTTTGTCTACAGACTTGAAAATTGGCATCTGCAGTTTTTTGGGGTTTTGGAAAAACAGCTTTTTGGGGGCCTTATTCTAACAGGTTTAGTAATAACATCTAGATGTTTCTTCATTCACTTTTAGATGTCTTCCAGTGGAAAATTCCAGTGCTGTCATGAACTGAATTCATTCTGACCATACTTATTCTTTGGTGGAATTCATTTTACATGACTTGTTGTTCAGTTATTGACTGTGACGGCGAATTTTTATTGTTCTCATTGTAGTTTGTGTGTGTTGTGGTTGCATGACAAAGTCAACTCCAGACTTTGTACTGGAATTAAATAATAATTCATTCTGGAGATATTTATGATTCTTCCCAAGGAAGATTTGATTGGTTCCAATCAAAATCCAATTACAAAATGCGTTTTGAAATCTCTGGGAGACTATCAAATTCAAATTGAACTGGTTATACAATATGATCCGCTTCCCACAGGCTCTGAGCAATCAAACAAAATGGATAATAATTAATTTTCAAGTGCTGAATTGTAATTATAATTCAAGATTCTGTTTGCTAGTATGATTCCCTGAATACAGTGGTTTCGAAACTGTGGTCCGCAGAGCCCTTAAGGTCCATCTGATAATGTTGCACATCGGCAGCTGAAGATTTAAATTATTATCACGAATCTAAAAAATCAGGAAAACCTATGCATAAAAACTTAACAATAAAATTGATTGAATATTGAACATGAAGTGAGAATTAACATTAAATATTGAACCAGGCATTGCGAATCTTGTGGCTGAGGATAATTATTCATCGCGTAGATATCAGATAACATAATTAGACCAGTACCATGTATTGGTATTTAAGTAAATGTGATCCATCTAAAAATTAAAATGATTTTTAAAAGTTAGAATGTTGCTTATCATTGAAGTTCATTATTTATTGTTTAGAAATTGAAAGGAAACAAGACAAGCTTCTCTATTTCTACTTTAATCGCAACTGAAGATGATTACAGCAACTTTTGTATTGTCTATAAAATAAACAGAAAAATTATGAAAAATTTATATTTAAAAAAAAAATGTATTAATTATTAGAATGAAATCAGTGTGTATCTATGCCCATGCTGAATTTCCATTCACATCTAAAACTTGCTGATTTAGCTCAGTTGGTAAGACAGCCTCCTAAAAATCAGTTGGTAGTGATTTTATATCACAATAAGAGGATGCAGATTTTACATATTGGTTAACATTTAGTTGAGGATTTTTTTTGTTGTTCTTATTACAGTGGGAAAACAAACTTTTTACTGGACTTTATTTTTGTCAAATATCAAACTCAGAGAAAAATAGTGTATTATGAATAAGATTACATAGATGATATTGGAATTTATTATTAAAAAATTTGCTGTTAAAACTGTTACAAAAATTACCAAAATCCTAAGTGAACCCTATTTATTATGTCATTGTTTGTCAATGGATTTTTATTTGTTTTTCTTTTCTTATTTTACTTATTTTTGGTGCCGGTTTCCAAGATACCAATGTCATCTTGATGAGATGTAAAGTGCTTACCAACAGTTTCCAAATAAATCATTTTTTTAAAAGGTTTCAAAGCAGGGGCTTTATTTACAATGTAGCTATAATGCTAAAGCTGGGCCCTTAATCCCTGTTGTTCTTATTGAAGTACAGTTTTGAATTATTCATTTCTTTTCCTTGCGAATATAACGAAAGCACAAAACATTACAAACAAAAAAACATGTACATATATATATATTCACAAAGTTTTTTTTATTGGAGGAGATGCTACACTGAGATATAATCTTGTAGTCAGATCATTCAGGAAATGCATCTGGTGTTGTTAATGAAAGAAACTTTGAGGAAAAAAAAAAAATGACCAAAAGCTAAAAGAAGACTTATTTATTCCAACTTGCTAATGTTCGCAAACTTTGCCAAACATTGTATGAAAAGAATCGGGTGGCAAGAAAGAAAGACAAAAACATTCATTTGTTCTATCCCTAAGCATGGGTTACCCGCACAACTCTGTTTGAGTTACTCACTTTGAGGTCTATTCACAAAATTGATGTCTGCTGCTCGGGTAGGTTAAAGAAAGTGACTTTGATGGTGTCCATCTTCAAGAAAAGATTCTGAACCTTAATCCTTCAGTGGTGATTTCGCTCTCCTCTGATCAATTACTTGCTTTCACAGGAACAGATACCTTACTAGGCCTGATTTATTCATTGCCAATACATATGTATATCTATGTGTGTATTTATTGATAGATAGGTGTCAGGAGAAAAGTTTTGGTAACGAATGTCTTACTGAATATAAATCTATGTACAGTAAGAGCAAAAAGTATCTCACACATTTCAAAAAGTTTATTTTAACAAACTTTCACATCATCAAAATTGTCAGAATTTGGACCAAACATTCCTGATTTCCATATAAATGTGTGAGTATGTTTTTTTGATTGATAGGTGACAGGAGAAAGATTTTGGTGAGGAATGTCTAATTGAATACACATCTAGATCCGTCTATCTACATCGAGTGCAAAAGTATCCAATACATTCAAAAGATTTCATCATGACAAACACACACACATACATATGTATATATGTATGTATGCATATATGTATATATATATAGAGAGAGACACACACATATGTATTTATAAACACTGATATACACATCTACATAAACACCTATGCACGCACACACACACACATAGAGATAAACAGCTACTTATACCCACACACACACACACATATATAAATATTTTTATATACCCACACATATGTGTGCCTGTGTGTGTGTGTGTGTATATATGTACTTATTGATAGATAGAATGTCTTACTGAATATATATCTATGTCTATCAATTTATTTACAGTGATTGCAAAAGTATCCAATACATTTTATCCCAACACATTCATACAGCTTCATGATAAACAGAATTTTGAAAAAAGATTAAAAACTATACTATCATTTCAGGAGTACTGGCTTATTCATCCACCTGTTCCAGTGGTAGGTGTTCAAGCCCAGACAAATTTTAATTCTCGAGACGGACAGGTTCCCATTAATTGAGAGCCTTTCTTTCAACTCAACCCTATTGAGTCTGTTTAAAGTTTGAAACTCTCCCTCTCTCTCTCTAAATATATATATATATATATATATATATCAAGTATATATATATGTATATATATATATATACCAAGTATATATGTATATATATTTATATCAAGTATATATATGTATATATATATATATATCAAGTATTTATATATGTATATATATATCAAGTTCATATATATATATATATATAAAGTCAAATCCTTTCCAGTCATTTCTCCTCAGCTTTTCATTTTTAATGGAAGGTTCCTTGAATGCAGCAATTCCCCAGTGGATTAGTTTCCACCAAGAATCACGGTCACTTGCCAGAGTCTCCCTGTCATCGACTGAGATATTTGGAGCTTTAAGTTAGACCTTCAGACAATCCTTGTAAATCCTTACAAGGATGACAGTTTCCATTAGGAAGCACTTCATACAAAAGCCCCTCGGGGATTCTCTCATCACTCATTCTTGCTAAATGACCATCCCATCGTAGCCTATGCTTCAGGACAGCACCTTTATACTATCACAGTGACATCTCACGAGTAACTCGACATTACTTATATGTATTTCTCAATGCACTCCTATAACTCTTTGTAAACATTGTTGGTGAAAGCACCCAAGTTGTCATATATAAAGATGATAGGCCATTCAAGCTTCTCATCCATTAAACCAAGGAGGTCAGTACACCAACATTGAATACCTTTATCTTTGTTCTTTGTGATATGCCTTGCTGTCCCTCAAGGCATCATTCCAGTTCCCTGAATGCATCTTGGTTTTTAAGGTTTTCTCATCCTAGGGGAGATTTCATTGTCAAAGGTGGAAAACCTGTTGACAGTGCTTCTTAAACACTTCTTTGAAAATCTCATTTCTCTCGTACCTTTATCATTCTCTTTTTGGAATGAATCGAGTGCATTTTTTCAGCAAGTGAAAATAGATGGTTTGAAAATAAATACAATCCTTGGAGGAAATATAAAATTTTTAATATAAAGAATGTCTGGTAGACCAATATCACTATTATTGGTAACAATGGAAGGAAATAGTTTGTTTACCTTTCTTCTAAAACCCACTATGTAAATTTTGATAAACTTTGGATAGGAACGTTGACTTTGCATTTCAGACGGGTTGAGAATTTATCAATTTTGACTTATCCGAAGCCAATAAATGACCCCTGTGTTGTCAATTCTCTATCCACACTATTTTAGTTATTATGTTCCATTCTTAGGCTTATACATACATATATACTAGAAGTCTGTATATACTGGTATATTTATGATTATATTTGAACATCTTTCTATGGACAAAAATCTATTTGCCCACAACTCAACTTATATGGATAATATTTATGCAATAGGGTTTGTTGTAAAGTTTATAGATTTGTACAAAATTATATACCTATTCATATAAAAGCAAGTTTATGTACTTCTACTCCAGCAACAAATCACACACATATAAGTTTTCTTACTTATATATCTATACAGGCCATATAAATCAATTAATGATATTAATGTCCCTCAGTCTTTCTGGAAACTATATTTTTCTCATAGTGCAAGAAAAAATATGTGCGAGTTTTATGTTTTATGATATATATTTCATATGAGTTTTATGCATTATATTTTACTCATAAAGATTTTGTCGTATATTCAAAAACCTTAGAACAAAACTTGATGGAAAAAAAATGACGAAGAATATAATGTTTTCTTGAAGAATGCAAAAATCTTTGGTATCGTGCTTCTCAAAATAATTTTATCTGACTTTGCTATGACAGGTCTTGCTCAATATACGAGCATACAGGCATCACCACTGACTTACTAATATAAATAATCTTTATCTGTGTACTTATCACACTTTTTCTGGCATCTGAATCACTTGGAAAATTTCCAAAACAAACCCAATATATATATATATAAATATATATATATATACATATACTTACTTGCCACTACTTTTTTGGAAGTTTAAAGGAAAACAAACATAAAAGGTTGTAAAGTTGAATTCATATAAATTATTTCAAGTGCTAAATATCTATATAACATGTTGATAGAGTACAAAAAAATGCAGGGTGATCTTCACACAGTGTTCTGCAAAAAATGCTCATAAGAAGTGATTTGAAATCTTAAAATTTGTAATCTGCATTTAAATTGGGTTGAAAAAACTGTGTTTCATCCTTGATGAGAAAAAAAAAATCGATTTTGTTGAGGAGCGTAATCAGAGTGAATGTGATTGCGGGATGATTATAAATTTGTGTTCCACTTAATCATTAATAATTCAGTGGCTTAACTGGTTGAGGCATCCTCCATGGATTATGGACTCCTGAACTGTTTGATGCGTTCAAGTATCATCGGAAATCACTGTTTCTGATTTACTCCAGTAGTTAAAGAAGAGCATATTGATTGATTGTTTTGATAAAACCAACAATACAAAGAATGAGTAAAACTAGTGATCAAATAACTCCATAAGTACGATATTTCCTCTCTGATAAAACACATTTTCTTTTCCTGAAAAATGCCCTAAAAAATAAACTCTGTGTATTAGCTCTCAAAGTTTTTCTAGACTACCTAATCTTTAAATATTAGGAAAAAAAAATATTAATATATGTTAATCTGTCTATGTTAGATACTGATTTTGAATACAAACCATAAAAAAAATAGATAACTTTACAAAACAGCAAATAAATAAATCTTCATTTTTATCAAAGTCTGTTTAACTATATAAATATATTTTCATATATTGATATTTGTTATTAAGAAACGGATATATATAATCCGACAGAATGATTATAAATTGTGCTATATCATATTGGAACTTTTATTTGAAATGGTTGTCTGTTATCACACTGAGAATGTATCACTTGGCCAAGACAACATACAGATTAGGAATCATAATGCTTTCTTTTTTTCTTCTCTCAGAATAATGCCAAAATAATTTTGGGCTTGAAAAATAATTGTTTCTGAAGCTTGAATGAAAATGCCTGAAATTGTTTTTCGTTGTTTTTGAGGTTAGCTCAAGTGTCAAAGAAGGGGTTTTCAAAATAGGGTATGCCAAAGAAATAACTGAAATTTGATTTACCTTACCGAATGCTTTCAATGGCCTGGAACACACCTGGGAAATTTTGCATATTACACAGAAGCCACTTACCTGAAATAAAATGCAAAAATAATCATTAGATTTGAAATTTGGCAATATGTACTGAGTGACTACATAAGTAGATAATATACAACTATAGGTTGGGGATCCCCTATCCAGTGCCTAAAACCAGAAATATTTTGGATTTGGGAATTAATTGATTGATTCCTATTATAAGTACAGATTAAGATTCATTTAGTCAAGTCTTAACACAACTTTATTTTGAGCCATGGGCCAATTTTTGCTCTCCACACCCAAATTTGATTTTGCCCCCTTCCTGATATATTCAAATTGCTCCCTTATTAGGGGTTTGCTCCAGGTCCAAATCATTGATCTATATACAACAGGAAGCATATACCCTAAAAATGATATCAAGCAAAGAATGAGTCTTGGTTGGGAAGCATTTGGTAGAGACAGTTCAACCTTCAAGAACAAGATACTATTAATCAGGATAGTCACCTATGGAGCTGAAACATGAAAACATACCAAAACAGTAAGCCTTGAGCAGACAACCAGGCAATGTTCACAAGAGAGAATCATGCACAATGTCACGTGGGGAGATTGCTAAAAAAAACACACTACATTAGAGGGAAGACAGCAGTCAGAGGTATCATGGAGACCATTGGAAGATTCAAATGGCAATGGACTGGTCATGTTGCAAGAATGTTAAACAACCACTGGACATTACGACAAACAATGTGAATCCCCAATGATCATATGTGAAAATGTAGCCGGCAAAATATGAGAGGGCATGAAGAACTAGACAAGTTCAGAAAGTATTACCTATAATAGAGGGATGTGGCAAGTCTTCGGGAAGATCTATGCCAAACAATGAATGCTGAGAGGTTGATGATGATGACGATGAGGATGATGATTACTGCAGATAAAGAAATTGCAAAAATTCTGGTAATGTTCAATCCTTTATGCTTCATCATTTCAAAATAATCACTCGTTTTGATTAATGAAACTTTCAGCCGAGTGGAACCATATCTATATTTTATGATGTTTTATTTGATCAATCTTTATATAAGAATATGATATCAATTCCAATTATTACAACCTGTCAACCAAAACAGTCAAAAGTTTCTTTAGTCTTTAAGTTTGTCTGGCTATCTGATTCTGCATCTATTTATTTATGTAAGTATGCATGAATATGTTCAGACTGCTATGATGGAGCTAGAGGACTGAAAATTCAAACATTTACTCCTTATCATATCTAGAAGAACATTTTTTTTCCACAATTCTCTCCCCAAATAGGTTTTTAATGAATTTTTTTTGTTTTTTTTTTCAGATCAACCCCTTTCTTTGTGCTGGCTTTTTTTTTGAAAAAATTCAAAGATTCCAGTGATCTAACAGAGGGTGGAAGAAAAAACTTATTCATTGCTCACCCCTAATTCTAAATCTTTAACTCAGCATGCAACCAAAAACGTTGATCATACCACTGTTTCTATTTAGTGACAAACCAGACATGTTTTTTTAATTCATTTATGAAACTTTTACCTAAGTATTCATATCATGGAAGCTTTATTTGATCATGTATAAAAATGTAATGTTTCCACATTTTTTTTAAAATCTCAAACTCTGCATGTACAACCTTGTGCCACACTAAGCTAAACTGGATGATGATTCCTTACAAAAGTATCTGTCATAATGATGAGAATGACCCAAGCCTTCATAATGCCCTGAGCAGAATTCGATTTGGGAGGCCCCTCGATCGCATCTAGTTCCCCCACCTCTGCAAATCACTCTCAGGGTCCCGCTGTTGGCCATGGGGTCCTAATAAGCTGCTTGGATTACTTATGCCTTAGGCCAGCTCTGCATAATGGCAATGATCATAATTCGCTTTGAAAAATGAGAAATAGCTTCAAGGCAAAGTGTTTTTGAAATTTTGAGATTAAAGAGCAGATTTTTTTCAAGATATTCATGAGATTCCATTAATTATTTAGAAACTTAACTTATGGGCATAAGTTAATTAATGCTTTCGTCACTAGAAATAGAAAAGAGTTGCCTGCCCTTGAAGAGGCATTCATCTCTGTCCAATCAAAACAGATTTCAAAACTCAGTGTGAATGAATGAGCCAGAGTGTAGAAGGAGGGGTGGAATGCACAATCAGTCAGCTTAATCATCTGATCAATGGTGATCTTCAGATAACCTAGTTTGGTTTTGTTGAGGCAGGTGAAAGGAAAAGAATTCATATATATATATATATATATATATATATATGTAATTCACAAAATAAAAGAATTATTTATCATGGCTAATGCAGTTGTCATAAATATAAAAGAAAAGAGATTGAAAGAGAGAATGTGAGGCATAATGAAAAAAAAAATGAAAGAGATATAAGAAGTAGAGAAAAAAAGAGAGATAGAGAGAACCAAGAAATAGAGAGGCTTAAAGGAAAGGAGAAAGAATGAGGAAGAGAAAAAAGAAGGAAAATAAGAGTGGAATAAAGGGAGGGACAAGGGGATAGAGAGAGGGAAAGAAAATGAGAGGTATCATGGAAAGAAGAAGAAATGATAAAGTGAGAGGAAAAAAAGAGGAGAAGCATAAAGAAGGAGAGAAAAGGAGAGAGAGAAAAAAGATAAGAGAGGCATAAAGGAAAAGGGAAAAAGAAGAGAGAGAGAGAGAGAGACAGAGAGACAGAGAGAAGGAAGAAGCAAATAGAATAGAGGAAAAGGAAAGAGTAAAAGATGAAGAGACTTAGTTTTCTTGTGTATTCAGAGCTATTTTTTTTGAGAACAATGGTCAAAATGCGTTGTTCATCGAAATGCTTTGATTGAAAACTTTGGCATAGGCCTGAAGGGGAATATGTTTATAAATATATACACTTCACTTATCAAATTCAGTTCTGTTATTTCAATTCGAGGAAACTGGGACAGCAAATAGTTGATGTAGATGAATGCTTACAAACTGGTCTATTGATTTGTTGAACATATATGTTTGCACATTTTCATATGCAAATATAGACAGTTATTTGTTTGGATGGAAATCAAATCCTAGTATTTTCTTTTACAGTTTGTCAAAGAATTTATAAATGAATTTATAAAAGCTCAAAGATTCTGATATTATGTATATACAGATAAAGCTGCATATTGTGATCACTTTTGGACAGGGTCATTTAGATGATAGTAAAAAGCTGATAACATTAAACTAAAGATATTAAAAGCTGGAACATTGTATGTTCATTGTTATAAATTCATATTCATTGTTATTATAGGTGGGAACTCTTTCAATGGGAGGAAAAAAAGCTTGATACGCTCAAAATTTTCCATAGTTTTGCCAGAAGTTCCACACATTTTGCTACAATTTTGGGCTTCACTTATTTTATATATAGACATATATATATATGTACATATATATTTGTATGAATATATATATAGCACTCTCTATATGAGGTCATTCGTTCATTGTAAGCTTATGCAATGCTCTTCCAACATTGAATCGAGCACTCTGGTGGATGAAGAATATATACGATAAATAAGTATATCTCTTAAATTCAACCTCACTGACCCTCCAGTTCCGTGGAGTAGAAGGAGAATGCCAGCCTCCGAATCTGAAGCTAAGGTTTCGATCCTGTCTCGTAGTACTGGATGGGTTAATAGACAGTCTATAGCCACACTGAAGAGTTGTAATGTCTGTGGACCACACAATAATAATAATATATATATATATATATATATATATATATATATATATATATATATATATATATAAGACATACAATCATTTGCCTAATGAGGCCCACAGAGGGCAGAAACATAAACTTGTTTGTGTAGTGAATCCACATCCTATACATATATATATATATATATATATATATATATATATATATATATATATATATATATATATATAGGATGTATAAATGTAGATGGATATTTATATAATTTTGTTGTTACTGATCAGTTTCATGTAGTTATTGCAATCAATAGACAACTTTTCTTTTCACTGTTTTTGTTTTTATATTCCATTAGGATTCTGTTTTTAAGGTGTGTTTTTTCTTCTTGTTCATTTCCCTTTCCTGTGGATAGGGGTTGCTGGTTAGGTGAGGTATGGTACATTCCATGCTGGTTGGATTTCAGGTTTGGGGGGGATGATTGAAGAGAATTTCAGTTGGCTAGGAAGCTTGTTGTGGGGTTGGGGTTTGGCATAGTTGTTTATTTGGTTTTCTTAAGGGGGGGGGGCGGAGAAAATAGGATGGATGGCAGGGTTATATTCACTGGTATGTTTAGAAAAAAAAAGGGTGTATAATTTGAGAAGAGTTGGATTAATTTGGTTATTTTTCTACAGCGATAAATGCGGATGTAAATGAACTTGTTAAAGGAATGAGATTAAGTTTGAAATTAGTTAACATTGACTTGGATCCCCCGAGATCACACGCGCAACCGAGGCCGGCAGAATATTAGATGGAGCGATGAGCTAGACAAGTTCAGGAAGTACTGGCTCTGCGACGCCCATGATAGAGAAGTGTGGCAAATCCTGGGGAAGGTCTATGTCCAACGACGGATGTTGAAAGACTGATGATGATGATGATGATGATGATGATGATCATGATGATGATCATGATGATGATCATGATGATGATCATGATGATGATGACCAATGTTTAATGAAACATATGCTGTTATACTTATCAAATTCCTCATTATGAAATATGTTTTCTGAGTAACCAACCTAAGTAAGCCCTGTGATCTAAAAGATTAAATGATATATAATACAAATTAACATCCACATACAATACATGGTAGTACCCTATATAAAATAACAAACCACATGCAGTATTACATGAGCTATATATTAAAATCGCAACTTAAGCGGAGGTGATGTTTAATCAACACTGCTGGGGAGCCATGTTAATATAACCTTGTTTTGAAATCCCTGACACAGTTACGTGGTAAACAGCTTAGGATCCCAACAAAAGAATATTTACACATAGTACCATAATATCAAAGTCTGTGTAAAACATGAAAATACTGAGGGAAATTGCATAAATTACATTACCAGATTTTGGGATGTAAGTAACTGAAATTATACTAAGAGTAAAATGTGATTATTTCCGTGTTTGTAGGAGTAGGAGGGGAGGGGATGTTTGTACCAGTGTAATTGAGGATGACATTTTGGTTTAGGAATTTTCACAATCTCACTTCAGCATTGAACATATAAACAGCATATTTTTCTCCGTGAACTGCCACAAATATTTTTCCTGGAAAAGATGGCTGATCCCTATGAAAATGCATCAAACTATGACCATAGAATAATGAAATATTTTTAAACATAACATCTATCACTTGAGTTTTTCACTTTACCTCCCAATTGTAATTTTCATCTACATTCTTTCGGATCAATTCACATCCCCAACAAACACACACACACACACACACACACACACACACACACACACACACACACACACACATATATTGGTATCCCTAACTTTATGAAAGCACACTTCAGACAACTTTTTCCATTTTACAAAAGGTGAGATGAAAATAGCATTAAAAGGTTGTTTTGCAGTCAGCTAATACAGAGACACTCAACTCTCCTGTACATCCTATTCCCTTTAAATTCTGACAACTCAGCCTAACACACTATCATCACCATTTTTAATTATTGAGCATGGCTGAAGTGGTTGGTAGTTTCTTTCTCTTGTGCATGTTAAATCCTCAAAAGAAGAAGAAATCAAGCTAAGATTCTCTCTAGGTTGGGAAGCCTCTGGTAGAGTGATCCCATTAGTTTTTAAAAGAAGATGTCTGCTACCAATGCATCCTTATCTACAACCAATGATAACCTATGGAGCTGAAATGTGGAACTTGACTGAAAGATTGGCTTTTAAACTAAAAACCATGCAATGTGCACAGGAGAAAATCTTACTTATCATCACATGGAGAGATCACATATTAGAGATTACAGCATACAATATTAGAAAACAAACAGGGGTCATAAATATCATAGAATCCATTAGAAAAATCAAGTGGCAATCAGCTTGTCATGTCAGACAACTGCTGGACATCACATCTCGTAATGTATATCTCCAGAAATCATACGCAAAAAGCATTCCATTGCTCTAAACTGAGTTGTGTTTAGGCTCAACTGATAAATTCGCAATTTTATCATAGAAAAAAAAATTAAAATTTTTTTAGTAAGTGCTCCAATGTTCATTTATAAGTATTTTTTCTGATATTTCCACGCATCTCTATAAGATGCTTTTAGATTGGCCTATAGGTGAGTCGGTTGATACCAGTTATGTTGAACAACAGAAATAGGAAGGAAAAAGTGTTACATCTATAAAGATATAACATTCTTTCCTATTCAATTTTCTTTACTCGGTGCTATAGATGTCATAATTAACCAAGATCTGCATAAAGCCGTAAATGGCCAAAATACACAAAAAATGGCCAGAATACATCAGAAATAGCCCAAATATGCCAAAAATGGCTATTTATGATTTTTATTGAGAATAGTGTTTGCAGAATATTTCCAAATTGCTATATTTTACAAGTATGAGAATTGATTGACTCTAAGAAAGACTAATCTTCCTTTCCCTCCTGCTACTAATACCATGGATCGTGAATGCAGCATTGTACTTATGGTTCTTCATTTTTTTTTGGAAAGAATCTGTTTAAGTAAATCTCTTAATATCATCATCATACCTTTCAGCACCTAATTTGTTTCAATTTAGCAAGGAGGGAACCAAATTTTCTTGAGCTGTCAAGGTGGGGCATAGATCAAAAAAGGTCAAGAATCACCAGTGTAGATGTTTCTGCTAATGATTTTTCCGACCAGTTATGAGTCAGCTGAAGATCCATCATGCAGCAGATAATCAGTGAATGACCTTGATCTTTTGATAACACAGAACAGATTATATCAATTTTTTGCAGCAAGCATTAGGTTTCATGAGAACAACAACAGTATTTAAGGCTTATCTTAATAAAACGCTTACTTTTAATCTACACATGGAGCTTTAAACATATTTGTGGAGATTTTTTGGCATCAACTAGAATAAGTGATACTAATCATTTTATTGTGTTTATGAATGCATACATACCTCCCAACATAAACACACACACACACACACACACACACACACACACATGTGTATATATATATATGATTAAGAATTGCATTACATTATATAAAAACAGTAATTCAAAATGATTCACCATCACTACAAGGTTAATGTATCACTTGGCCTAGATAATGCTTACAGAATAAACAATTGGAGAAAATGGGGCTCCTGCAGGACTTATTGGTTGCAGGTTCGATTCCTGCAACTGCACCATTTTCTAAAATTGTTCATTATGCTTATGCTGTCTGGTTCAAGTAATGCATTAACTGTGTAATAACGGGAGATCATTTAAAACAAGTGTTTCTCAATGATATGACATAATTGATAATCATTTATCAAATCATGCATCCATTTCTATATAATGTATATATATATATATATACATATATATATATATATAGACAAACATACATATATAAATGTATATATGTACTCACACACGCATATGTATACTCACTTATATATATGTATATAAACATGTATACATAAACACACACATATATAAATATATATTCATATACACACACACACACATATATATATATATACACACACACATATATACCTATATACATATACACACATATATACCTATATACATATACACATATATATGTACATATATGCATATATATATATAAACGCGTACATGTATATATGTGTATATATATATATATATATATATATATATACATACATATATAGATATATATGTATGTATGTATGCACATATATGGATAAAACTCACATCCATATACACCTGCACATGCATAAGCATTCAGATTAATCTATTATTTCTGTGTCTACTCAAGCTTGCATACACAACTATCTATCTATCTGCATCTGTGATAAATATTAATCACATAGATGGACCATCATATCGAGAAATTTTCAAATTGAATTTTCAGCTAATAACTACACATGTCGGGCTGCGGACATTTTCCACCATCTGATATACACACATCGATACATACATGTATCATAACATACATATACGCCGAGCGTATTCCACACAGAACATTTTGACAAAACACGACAGTAAGATGTAGAAAAGAATAGCCAAAATTTTATGATGAAAATTATTCTTAGAATTCAAATAATTGATTAGGTTCTTTTCTTAAAGCAGGCAATGATTCACTGCAGCAAAAATATTATCCAACGCAGTTTTCCTCAATTTCAGAGCCATTTTTATTAATAAATGCTGTTTTATTGCCGTCAAAATTGGCATTGTGTATTTTAGGGAAAGAGTTACACCGGTGCAGAGACAATTTTGAATTTTGAGATCAAAATTAGCCATTTCGAAAATTTTTACTTCCTCTCTTTTTTTTTTTATATAATAACAACTATATTAACTAAGGCACAAGAGAAAAAAAAATATCTGAAATATGTTCAGCTCTATTCTAAGAATGATTCGAAGAAATCTCAAAACTAGACTGGATAGTCACTCAAAAGAAATTATCATGTGACTGATGTCTTCTGACAGCATGCAGAATTGGTGGGGTGATCAATTAAAAATTGGAAAAAAATGGGGAGAGATCAAAGAACGATTTATTTCTCTTGCATTTTGTTTCGGTACTGAGTGATAAAAATACCTGTAATTTAGAAAAAAGGAACACAATTTATCATAAATTTACATTGCATATTGAACCTTCCACTGAAAAATCTATTCAGTTTAGTAATCTGAAAAAAAAAAATCCCAAAAGACATATTCTTTCAACCCTTCAACTTCTTTGGTGCAGTTTGTACTCAAGACACATACGTGTATAGACTGTCAGCTGGACCAACCTAAAAACTGAAGAAACCTATATTGATGGTTTAAGTGATGGTTTTTGTTGATAGTTTCTAATATCTAAAATGTGTTCAGTGCTATTCTAAGAACAGTTTGAAGGAATCTTAAAATATTAGCAAAATCAATCCTAGCTGAGGTTCCAAAAACGTTTTTGAATATTACCTTTAACACCTTTATTGGTTTCTCTATTCCGGTAAAAATGTTTTATAAATTCATATCTCTGTATTGCCGTTAGTTTTATGAATATTCAAAGTTATGTGACACAATGTCAGTTTAGCAGCACAGAACGAAACCCCTGAAGACAGAATCCGTTCTGATGAAACCCCTACTCTCTGAGTGCAAAGGGGGACAAAACCCCTCCAAACAAAAAAAAAACTTTCACTGATTGGTGACAGTATTCTTTTTCAGCTGGTTTCATATTCTAAGTATATGTTCGTAAAGCTTTTCGTTTCAACACATTCAAAAATTGAAAAAAAATGATACTTCATATAAATTTTTTCTTTTATATAACTTTTCCCTTGTAGATAAGTCGTTGGAAAAGTAGAAAAATACTTTGAAGAATAAAACTGAGAGTCGTTTAAAGGCCATAAACAAGAATTTTATGTGGTATCATTTCTAAAATTTTTAGATGTATCAAAATAAAATAGATAAATATATCTATGAAATTGCATATTCTTATGAAACCCTTTGCTTTAACTATGAGGACTCTTCCCAGTACGACATAAAACACAACAGTCTTGTAAAATCTTTTGCCTCATTTATAACAACAATTGCACTTAGGTTTGTATAGAAATACATGAACAGAGATAGATAGATAAACATAGATATATTGATGGATATAATTAAAGTAGTGATAGAATATTGAGAAAGTAGATCTAAAAGTAATTACAACGTTCTAAATGCAACAAAGAAATATTCCATTTCTTCAAAAGTTAATCAAATATAAAAACATTATAAATGAATTAGCTTTTCTCTGTAGACTTTTGCTGAAATATTAATAAAATTTCACTTTATTGGAAGACATGACAATTTTTTTCATTTAGTAATATATATACACATACTAAGGTCTGGTTAGTCACTCAATGAAAAACGTTATATTGCCAATGTCTCTTGGAAGCATGCCGTGCTGAGGGAATCAATTTTTTAAAAAAAGGGTAAAAAGGGGTAATGAGTTACTTCTCTCATCATTTGTTGGGTAGTAATAACTAAAAAGGGTCAGAATTTTCAAGAAAAATAAGAATGAATGGTACCAGGCATAGAGATTATTCTAGAATAAACTTACATAGTAAATTGAACCCCACCTAAAAAAAACCAACTATTTTTTGAGGGTATTTTCAATTAAAAAAACCCAAAATAAATGTCTTTTTCTAGACGATCAGTAAATATTGAAATGTTCAGCCACCTAGCTCCATTGATACGGTTTGCACACGTGATGCATTCATTGATAGCCAGACAGACAGACTGACTTATAAACTGAAGAAACCTAAGTTCACAGTATTGGCTACAGTTTTGACTGACAGTTTCAAATAAACGATGCCATACATATATACATGCATAGAAAGAGAGCCACCTAGCGAGCCAAACCAACCTAGAAACTCCAAAAAACCTACGTTGGCAGTTTTGGTTGACAATTTCCAATAAATGATGCAAAGGAAGAAACTCGTTTCTATCATCAATTTCGAAAGTATAAGTATACATATTATGCATAATGTGATTATGTGAATATTGATTTTTTGTAATCTGACGAGGACAGGTGGACTTTTAATGGAATGTTTTAAATTAAATCCGATTACATAGATAAGATACATATATATATATAAATACATATATATATATATAAATACATATATATATATATATATATGTATAAATATATATATATATATATGTATATATATATATATATGTATATATATATGTGTGTGTGTGTATATATATATATATATATATATATATATATATATATATATATATATATATATATATATATATGTGTATGTATATTGGAAAGCTAGCCATAGAATTTTGCAGATTTCTACATTCTGCTTTGGGGCTAGCCTCGGGCTTGATAAATCTAATGGACAAAGAGAACATTTTCTCCATTTGTGTATGTTAGGACATTTATTTTTTTTTTATTGAATTATCAACATCACAGAATAAATTAGGTTTTAAATGAAGACACCAGAAAATCTGACCATAGACGTGCTAGTTTTTTTTCCCAAGTGAAGATCTACCAAGGGCTGTGATGCCAACTAAACTTATAAGTGTACGTCTAAAATTGAGTCAGAAATGTCTTAAATCACCTAGAAAATTCTAGATCTTCCAGATACATGACTGAAATCTAGGGAATACATTATATGCTATTTAAGCATTAAATGTGAATTCAATTTCCAACATTTATCTCATTAAAGTATTGCTTAATTCATTAAAAACGTATTATCATTTTATTGCTGAAAATCAGATGGAAACTAGCATTCCTGCAGAATCATTTCCACCCATATCAGCAGCTTATTACATTGTAAATCAAGCAATGGTGAAAATGAAATGAAGAATACTACCAGTATGAATTGAAACATACATTTATGATTAAAAAAAGCAACGAGAAAAAACATGCCAGTCAGTCAAAACACCAATTCGTCATAAATTTGCATTGTAAACTTGAAACCCAAAAATAAACATTTAAGCCAAGATAAAAACATATCTAAGTGGGGGATTTAAAAGAAAATAGCAAAAATCATCTTCCTAACTCATTGAAGGGTTGCGTGTGTGCAAAACTTCAAGTTTCTACAATGGACACTCAGGGCTGAGCAGAGTCCAAATAGATAGATGTAAACTCAGACAGATAAATAGATAGATATAAGTGTCAGAATACATAACATAATAATAACATAAACCCAGCAACAGTGATTGAACCGGTCTTTTGGGGGTAGGGTAATCAAAAATACTTATTTCATCAAATTCATCCTAATAGCAATTTCCAACATTTAGAAGCAACCAAAAAAGTCTAGATTTATATGAAAAACATCTAAATTGGCAACACTTAGCAAAGTACTATGATATGATTTATTTGGCTGAAGGCATGTGATAATGTTAAGCAGGCATTCTCAATAGTATGGCAAAATCGCCCAAAGGTAGAGGTTACTCTTAAGAGATGAAGTGATATATATATATATATATATATATATATATATATATATATATATATATTTATATATATATATATATATATATATATATATATTTATGTATATATATGTGTGTGTGTGTGTGTGTATATATAAATATATATATATGTATGTATATATATAAATATATATATATATATATGTATATATATATATATATATATGTATATATATGTATATATATGTGTGTGTGTGTGTGTATATATGTATGTATATATATAAATATATATATGTATATATATATGTATATATATATATATGTATATATATATATATATATATATATATATGTATATTATATATATATATATATATATATATATATATATATATGAAATAACCGGAAAGCGTTGATAGGGAACGAAAGTTTGAGAAAAACTGAGTTAGATTATTGATTAAATAAGAAAACACTTTAGTTTGAGTTTATGATAATTATTTTCAGCTTAAAACTTCATAAAATCTAACACAAGCGCAAAACGGTGTTCAAGATGAATGGCCAGTACGTTTCAGAATTCGTTTGATCAGTCAATTGTTAAAGAAAGTCTGATGTGGTCATTTAAAAAAAAAAATGTTTGTATTGAAAAAGGAGGAAGCGCACACAAAGCAAGTTCATAATTCAAACTTGATAAATTATTCTTGCAAAGACTAACCACTGACTTACGTTCACTGATACGGAAACAAGAAAAATTGAGTGAGTAAAAATATTCCTTGCCTTGAAATACATTGATGGATTGTTACTGAAACTTGCAATCTCATACATAGACACGTTCTTTGATGTTTATGAGGAAGCATTCACCTCAAATGCTCTAAATCCTTTTAAATAAAAGTTGACTAAGTATTGATCCCCATTTGCTAGAACTAAGTTAGGAAGTGCTTTATTTTATTTTAAAGTTTATTTATAAGCAAAAAGATTAATGAGTTTCCTAAAATCATTGATACAAATATCATTCTAGTACACTCCTTTTAACTAAAATGTAAAAATTATCACATCATCAGTCTACCAAGTGTTGCTTCATATCCCAGACCCTCAATTTTGCTTGGGGTGTTAATTCAACTTGTATAATCCTCCTCGAGGGTTGTTTTTATATTCAGTGGGCTATTTTCTTTGAGCTACTTATAAATTACTGCTAAATTTTGTACCGAATACTGCCTGTAATCATAGTCGTATGGGAACACTTCGGTTAAGGGGGCAGAAGGCTTGATTAGCCCAAACATTGACATAGATTTGCCTGAATTACACTGATACGTCTATGTCTGTAATTAGGTTTGACAATTCATATTTAATCCTTGCCCTTTCAAGGATTTACCCTCGGATGATTTTCTAGTGCACTTCCCTTTCTGATCTAATTTTTCCTTTTCAGTCCTATCTGTCAATTCTAAATAGGCTTGACTTGTCTTTTCGGGCAATTTCTTACCAGCTAATTTGTAAGTAATTATAGAAAACTAAATACGTTTTTATTTATTTATTTTTGATTCAAAGAGTTTGGTGAAAGCAAGCTTCTGAGGTTTCCCTTAAGATGATGCGCTGCGAAATCAACTCATGAATTCATGGATCACTTCACTACAATCGTTTAATGAATAGAATTTTAAACTCTTTTATGAATTGAATATAAATAGATAAAAAAATCACTCGCATAATTGGGCGAGGAAGTGACTTTGATCAGGAATCATTCCCCTTGATTTGACATTTACTTTTCAAGTATGAATATAAGAGTAGATATCTTTCACCAAAAGGGTCCTATCCTTGTCAAAAGAATAGGAAAGGGCAGTCTCAGTAAATGGGCTGAGGATACTTCGTCGGAAGTTCAGGATAAAAACGTCTGTTCATCCCTTTAGAGAAATGTAATTTCAATTGAATAATGAACATACTTTTTATACCGATTCTCTGGCGCCGGTTGCTAAGCATAGGGATTGGAAGTTGATACTAAAACTAGAGCGTACAACGGCAATGACCGAACTAATGAATGGTTGCTATTGATAAAAAGGGATATTCAATGGGTGCATTCAAAATAATTGATGGAAATTCTAAATATGGTTATAGCGCTTCCCTTATGAGGCTATATAGAGACTTGGAGCCCTTTCAACTCCAAAAAGAGGTAAGACAAGGTGATACCAGCTCACCCACATTCTTCACAGCCTGCCTCGAGATGATCCCCAGAAACGTAGACTAGGAATATAAAGGAATCAAAATTGACGGTAAATATCTGAGCAACCTCAGATTTGAGGACGACATCCTACTTTTTAAAAATATAGGCACAACGATTAAAATTGAAATCGTGGATTTGAAGAAAGTAGATAATTTCATCAAACTAGGACAACGAATATCCTTAAAATCCTTGCAAGAAGAAATCAAGCGAAAAATCTCTCTAGCATAGCAAACCTTCGGCAATGCAAGCTCAAACTCCGAGAAAAAGAAAACCCCAAGTCTTAAAAAGAAGAGGAAACGACCCATACTTTCTCCCAATAGTCACCTATAGAGTTGAAAAACAGAACCTAACCAACAGACTGACCTGCAAAATGAGAAAAATGTAACATGTACATGAAAGAATCATGCTCATGGAGAGATCACTAGACAGTATGTTATATCAGGGAGAAAATAGGAGTCCGAGACATCATATACTCAATTAAAAGACTCAAATGGCAATGGACTGGCCATCTTGCAAGAATGGTCGACAACCGATGGACATCACGACTCACAGCATGGATCCCCAGAGATCAGGTGTCAACCGAGGCCGACAGAATATAAAATGGTAAGAGGAACTAGACAAACTCAGAAAGGATTGGCTCTGCGACGCCCATGATAGAGAGGTTTGGTGAATCCTAAGGAAAGTCTCTGTCCAACAACGGACGTTGCAAGGCTGATGATGATTCTTTATTATTTTTCCCCGAACTGGAAATGTATCAACAAAACAGATTTGAAAAAACAATCGTCGTCTGTTTGTCCTTCGCCAACCCTCTCCCCCGACCCCCCCTTAGAAAACACAAACTTGTGCTGATTATATGTCAAGGCTCACCCGCCAGCCCACCAATGTTTGCATTGACCAGTGACTTGAGGCCGGCAGTTCCAGTAGGAAGTTCCAGAACCGGGCATTGAGTCAACATCTGCACCAGGGTCTGCCTCGAACTGCATTAGCAGACGAAAACTATATCTGCTGAAAAATTAGATTTTTTTTTTCCAATAGAAGAATATATTTTGGGAATTGGATGCATCAACATGTTGAAAATAGCAATAGCGTACACTGATTTAAAAATAATTCAGATAAGTTTAGGAAATTCGGAAAGAGCATGCGCTTACAGAGACGTTTTTGGAATTCGTTGGATGAGATTTCCAAGAGAGTCTGATGTGTGAATTATGTTAAATAGTAGATGAGGTTTGTATTACTGTACATTAAATATGCTTTTATGGAAGTTGTATTTGTTGATGTATAAATATCATATATAGTTGGAGATGTCCAGAGATGCATTAATGTAATAATAAATAACTTAGTCATAGAGGTTTAAGCAACCTCTCGCCGATCCCTTTGAATGAAAATCATTCAACAAAAGAATGTTCAAACCAATTCCTTAGTCACCGTGGAATTCTTAAACTTGTCGATAATAAATTCAGAGTATTAGAGACTTGTTTGTATAACGACTTTTTTTTATATTGGATAGAACATATCCTGATAAATATGAGCGTAGAAATCGTCCTGGGTGTTTGCTGATAAATCATGGCATCTTGCCTAAAATCATATGCATAACATTTGGAAATATCATATTTTGAATAAGGAGTGGATAATCTCCAGATTCAACCCCCAGAGGGATTTTGACTTGCCTGCGAGCAATTAATTGGATACTATGTTTACTTTTTAAGTTTTAAAGATCCTTCACGTCTTTTTGATAGATTCAAGAGATGCCTTGAGTAAAATAAACGATGACTGAATTGAATTCTTTTGCATCCTTGTTTAAGCACGAATTATTTTCTAGTAAGCGTTTTCCATTGGTTTGAGGCATTATGTACCTGAATATATTTGAACTCCAATATTTCAAGCCTTTTTCATGGTATTTATCCGACCCAACGATCAGGTTACAGAAAGGCACTTAAAGACATATCTAAGCGCCTTATTAACCATTAAAAAAACTCTAGTGGCAATGAGTTGGCCATATTACTTGA
Organism: Thysanoteuthis rhombus; assembly: GCA_963457665.1. Lineage (NCBI taxonomy): Eukaryota > Metazoa > Mollusca > Cephalopoda > Oegopsida > Thysanoteuthidae > Thysanoteuthis > Thysanoteuthis major. The sequence goes on from OY735199.1 coordinate 83,293,623, forward strand.
ATATCAGACATATTCCGGACATCATGACTCACACGTAGCCGGAAAATATGAGATGACTTGACAAAGTTGACAATTTTAGAAAGTATTGGCTCCGTACTGTCCATGGTAGAGACGCTAGAAGTTTGCTGATGATTCTGCTACTGATGATGATGGTGATGTTGAGTCTTTTGTTCCATCAATATCTGTTTTAAACGTTTACATTGTACGATAAAAAAAACTATCACTAAAAATCTAATTCTAAATTCTATGACTTGTTTCCTCAATTGATGTAAACTGAAAAATACTAAAAAAAATTACGTTGATTTTTTTGTCATTCTTAGTTTTCTCTTTATATTTTTAGGATGTCGGAAGAAAAAAAAAACATGAATAACATAAATAAACCCTTGAGAAATGAGTTAATTTACGATTTTGCTCATGATACGAAGAAATTAAAATTATACCTAAAGCAGAATACAATGAAAACGATAGAAAGAAAAAAAAACAAAACAAAAAACAAAAAACAAAAAACAAAAAACAGAAAGACATTCAATCATGGGGAATTGAAAATTGGTAATAAAGACTTGAGGCTGAATGAGACTGAAATAATATAAGAAACTCTACTTTAACAAAAGAACCAAAGTCTCGAAAATGAAACACAGTCGATCTATCTCCTTGTTGCTAATCTATCAATCTTGAAGACAAAGAATGAAAGTAGACGAGACGTAACTTGTATGCATGAATCAGTACATTTACAGACACTGTCAACATAGGTTTCCAGAGTTTTCAAGTTGGTCTGGCTCGCTGGCTGTCTGGCTGGTAATCTATCTGTTATGTGCACAGACCGCACTAATGGAGCTAGAATAAGACAATTCCGACATCCACTCATCATAATGTCTGGAAAAGAGGTTCTTTTGTTCTTTTGTGAATTCCCCTTCTAAGGGTTTTTTTTTTAAAAAGGGGGGTTCAATTTGCGATTTAGGGTAATGATAAATTGGTTCCATCATTTTGGGTCCACTAATTTCATATTTGAATTCGAAGTTTAAAGTAATCACTGCCCAACAAAAGGTGAGAGAAGTAACTCAACATTGCACGCTGCCAGAAGACGTTGATCACATTACGATTTCTATCGAGTGACTTGTTTTGTATATAGGCCATTCGATTTCCGCTTGGCTAGTGAATATGAATGAATGCCAAGACGAGTATGCATGTCCCTAGTAAAGATAGATCCATTAGAGATGATGTCCATCGATAAGTTTCGACAAACTTTTACGGACCACCGCCCCCTTTTAAAGCATGTAATTTATTGCCCCACTTCTGGAAAGTAAAAAAATGATAAATTAAAAATAAAAATTTTTGTATTCTCCGCCCCTTTCATCATCACCAACCCATGTCTTCAAACGCCCCTAGCCACCACCTTATCTTCTAACGCCCCCAGACTACACCTTGAGTTCCAACGGTTTCTCACCAACACTTCCCTACCGTCCTCTTGGCTCCCAACGCTCCCATGAGTCTTCCGGCGCCTCCAAGGGGCGGTGGTGCCCACTTTGGGAATCACTGATACAAGACATTTGTTTCGTGCGAGGCTAGTGTGTATAAATAAGTGCCCAGGCGTGTGTGTATATGTCCGCTTTATACACGTGAGTCCATATCAGAGAGTGCCTTCTGATCGATAGTGTCTACGAGGCTGATAAGGTTACATACGTTAAATTTGGCCGACGTCCAAGCATAGACAAGTGAAAAATTATGGAAGACACGACGAACAACAGGTTCACTAAGGTTTTACCTTCAATAAATCGGTTGAAAAAAAACCCCGCATACTAAACACGAATGGACACACACACATGCAAACACACACACACACACACACACACACACACACACACACACATGCAAACACACACACACACACACACACATACACACACATACACAAACGCACACACTGTCTCCATCATTCTTACACTAATACTTACACAAATATGTAGCTTTCTTGTGAATCTATAATATTATTCCACAATGGTCGATTTTTTGCTGAACCTCTTTTTAGAACTTCTGACTTTACTCAGTGCCCAAGGCTCTCCAGTAAACCCCAACAAGACTGTATATGTGTGCAAAATTCACGTATGATTTCCCCATTTGCGAAAGAAATGTTGAGTTTGCATTCCCTCTCACTCCGATGAAAAACAATCTGATTTCAATCTATTTCTACGTAATGCTAAAAAGTCTGAATCACCCAACCAAATTTGTTATGAATATTCAACTGTAAAAGTAAAATATATACGACGCCACAAGGCCGATTAGTAAAGTTTATTTCTGAGTTATTTGTAGATCCAGTTTGGGGATTTTAGAAGTATCGACAAATACCATGATGGTTACTCGCTGAAGAGATTTATCGAAGCGTTTAAGCAGTGGTCGAATAAATCTATACTGAGGATTTTATGAGTACTGAATCGGATTTACAACCCAAAAGATAGAATATGAGGCGATGAAATAAAATTTAGATCTGCATTAATAATATATGTATAGGTGATGCATTCTGTAAATTTGAAATACGGATACATGAACTAAGAATAATTCTAAACCCAATATGCATATATGTACATATTAACTGAAAACCACCCAACACAGCTAGATTCTGCCAGTATATCTATGCATATATATCCCAAAGACTAGCGCAACTATCCACAAAATCCTTACAAGAAAGGGAAATTTCTCAATACTTGGGACTAGGGATAGTGATCCTATTATTCAAGGAAGGACACGATGTATACCGTGGCAACTTCTGTCCTGTTAATTTATTACCTGACATTTACAATCTATTTTCGGAATGACTCACAAATAGATAAATGAATACTTTAGACAATAACCAACTCCATGAGCAGACCAGCTTTAGAAGTTGCTATTCGACAAAATTCCACCAACACGCATTGAACCACAAATCAAAAAGACATCGTAAAGATCTTCTTTATTTGGTTTACGTAAACCATGGAAAAGCTTTTGATTCAATAGAACACAGAGCAGTCTCTAACTCAAAGCAAGAAGAAAGTATAAACGAAAATCATACAAGAGTAATAGGGGGATGAAATGAGGCGGCACACAATGATTTACTGGAAACAATTTGGTATAAATAGAGACATACTTCAGACGGAAATTGCTAATATGCTAAAAAAGTAAAGAATCCGAAGGAGGACCAGAGTGAAAGATATTGCACATGCTCTTTCTCAATTCAAAACAAGGCATTCGACACCAAGGATTTCCGAAAAGCTTGCCAAGGCAGGTAGGGCAATAACATCCAGATTTACCTTCAAGACAACAACTACCATTGCCGTCTGATGATAAACACGGCGAATGTTTTTAGAAGACTAAAAAGAATAATATCTACTGTTGGAGAGTATCACAAGAGCTGGAAGGGACATCGTCTCTTGTTTTATAATGACGTAGGACACGAATAACTTGTGAACAACATTTGTCACTTTTACACTTCTTGTATTTTCGAATTGCTTGGGAAAGATGTGCCCTCTCCATTGACCGGTGGGTATTCGGCTAATTATCAATTATTAACCGAATGAGAAATCGAAAGTCACAACAACGGTCAGATTAGTAACAGCTGCTCAACAAAATGAAAGACCTTCAACTCTGACTTGGACATGCGAGGCATTCAACAGCAAAATACAAAAAGCAACAACTATCACAGGTTTTCGAAAATATTAGGTACACCTCTCCAGCTTCAATTAAAGAAAGTTGATCTATTTCAAAATGCTGAACTTCAATTTCCAAAAAGGCGACAAAGCGTACTTGAGCTCCGTGAAGGCTGCTATGAAATGCTGGATAGGCGATATATTTGACACTATAATGGTTTGACCATCAGCTGGAGTTACACAAACAGAGTACGGATTGCGCTATCCCTAGAGAGATACCGATAAAGCAATGACTACCATTAAATTTACAACCATGTACAGAATTATTTTGTTCCAACCTTGGCGCAACAAGATCTTGATTTTAGTTTCTGATTATGTGTCTTTGCGATTATATTTTCGTTAGTTTACTGTTATGAACCCACAATGTATCTTTTGACACTCAATCATATATCTTTTAAAAAATGTTATCGTTCAAAATAAAGTTCAACTTTTTCAATTTGAATTTCAACTTTTTTATTTTGAAACTAAAAAAGTGTAGAAATAATTTACTTCAAATGAAAACGAAAATCTGAGAGGAAATGAACATCAAAGAGACTGGCAGACAGCGTCACAAGAACTGGAGGGACTTCGTCTTCTGACTTCTAACTAACTTACATGTAATGCTATCTCAAAGTGAAGTCGGTACTGGAAACACATCGTCTTCGCGAGGATTTTTTTTTTGAGCGTTAGCAAGATCAACACGGCATAAACGTCACCAGAGGCCAGATCATTTGCTCATTCATATATTAATTTCTAGTCGCTTGAGGTTAAAGGGTTAAAAGAAGGGGTATCTTCGACCTGTGTTATTGTGCGTATCGTAGAGTACGGTCTTCTCCGGAGGAGGATTGACGAGATTGCCGTAGTTGGCTATCTTCATGATGCCCTGCTGCAAGCAATATACTGACCAAGCTCGATGTTTCTCAACTTGGGTGATCGCACGAGAACCTGTGTGTCCAATGTGATCAAGCTGTGATAAGATCATTTGTAATATTGTCTCGCTTTCAATCTAATTTTCATGGATTTCAAAGCAGAATTTTCCCCGGGCCGAACATCATTTTTAAAAAAAATTCAGAATAAATTCAGGTATATTTTAAAACACGGGTATGCACTGACAAAAAGTATTTCGATTATTTTCATTGATTTCAAGAAGAAAACAAACGAAGGATCACTTGTGTTGGCAGGATTTTGGAAGAGCTAACTTGACTTACGAGAGCGAAAAGATACTATTCGTTTTGAGAAGTGCCAACGACCAATGCTTCCTCTCGGTAGTCACCTATGAAGGAGAAACGTGGGACCTAACCGAAAGATTGGCCCTAAAACTTAGAACCTCACAACGTGCTAAAGAGAGGGTCTGCTCAACATCACATGAATAGATCACACGGCAGCTCATTATATCAGTAAACAAGCTAGGGTTAGGGCACTCAAATGGGAATAGGCGGGTTATGTTACGAAGATGTCAGACAACCGCTGGGCATTATATCCTATAACATTGATCGCTAGGTAGGTACATGGAATCGCAGCCGGCTAGACTTAAGATAACATGACAACTTAGATGAGTTCGGGAGATATTGGCGCCACGCTGCCCTCAATAGAGATGTGGCAAATCTTGGGAAAGGTCTATGTACAAGGATAGACGTTGAAAGGATAAAGATGATGATTAAATACAAAACTGAAAACCAATTTCCATCATCAGATTCTTGTTTTGGGAGAAGCACGTTTCCTAATTGTAAATTCGTGGTTTTTTGAATGATTTTGCACCGTAAATATGGATACATTGGGAAACTGTTTTGCTAATTATAGGCAATTTCTTTTTTTATTCATTTCTTGTCGCTGAATTGAAAAATGAAGACCATTTTCCTCCATCACGTAATATAAACACGTTTTCTTTATTTTTCAATTATAGGGTTTTGGTATAATACCACACTGAACACATGGATGATTCATTTCGATGATGATATTTAATTTGATTATAATTCTTTTCCCGGTGATTTCGTTTATTTTTGGATGTTGAATTAAGAAAAAAGAAGGGAAAGTATTTTTCTCTTACACGTGACATTTTTTCTCACTAAATACACATTCTACTATTTCTTATTCCAAAATAAAAATAAAAAAAGCTAAAACCAAATTTTGTGAAGAAAATATTGCGTGATGGGTAAAAAGAGTTTCCAATTCTGAATACAGCGACCAAAAATACATAAAATCATCTGAAATAATCAAAGCACTTTTTAATGACCTTAATTCCGCAGACCAGTGTAATTCATGGAGGAAATAAAGATAAATGATATCATACTATGTGTGCACGAACCAATCCAAATCTTCGGTGTCTGTTCCTGGTAAAATTCAGATGGTGTTGAAATATTGGGTTGGTGCAAAAAATGATTGCGTTTTTTTTTGGTTATTTTAAACGTATGTGCTTATTTGGGAATGAAGAATTATCTAATCATGTTCATGAAATATACCATATCGAAATATATTTACTAAAGCTGAACGCTATCATTTCACTCGGTATTCTGGTTTACTTGAGGCTGTCAAATATTCATCATCATCAGTCTTTTATCATCCGTCGTTGGACATACACTTACAACAGGATTCACTGCACTTATCATGGGTGTCGCAGAGCTGATACGTCCCGAACTTGTCTAGTTCGTCTCTCCATCTTGAATTCTGCCGGCCTCGGTTATGCATGTGATCTCCGTGGATCTGTGTTGTGAGTCGCATGTCAATCGTTTGTCAACCATTCTTGCAGCATGACCAGCCCTCTGCCATTTGATTTTTCTAATGAATCATATGATGTATCTGACTCCCATTTCATCCCCTATATATCGTGCTGTCTTCTAATCTAATGTTTAGCATAATTATTTCATGTACATATTGCATGCTTCTTAGTTTGTGGGTTTTATTTTGGTTCTATTTTTCAGCTCTATCGGTTACTATTGGGAGAATGCATTGGTTGTATACTCTTCTTTTTAGGACTAATGGGATCTTTTTGTTCTTGAAGTTTGAGCTTGCTCTGCCGAACGCTAACTTTCCTAGCATGGTTCTTCATTTCTTACATTTATTTGAGGATTTTATGGAGATTCGTTGTTCTAGGTAGATGTAGTGGTCTACTTTCCTTTGTTCTGCGTCTTCAATTTTGATCGTTGTATTCTCATTTCGACGTGATTGTTGCACACAACCTTTGTTCTACTGAAGTTTATGTGAAGGCAGACTTTTTTTGATTACCTCTGTCTGTTCATCTACCATTTTTGGAGATTATCTGAGTAATGTACGGTATCGTCTGCAAATTTGAGGCTGCTCAGATATTTGCCGTCGATCCTGATTCTTACATTTTCCCACGGATGCTATCACTCGGCAAGGTGTAGACCCTATGTATGTCGGAGTGCTAGAACGTATAAGCAGTCACAGTAGCTCCCTCATCCGGGTACATTAAGACTTGGAGCCCTTTCAGCTCCAAAAAGGGGTACAACAAGGTGATACCAGCTCACCTAAACTCTTTGCAGCCTGACTTGAGATGATTTTCTGAAACATAGATGTCAATCCAAAGATGGAAAAAACAGATTCGAGCATTTTTTTTTATGTAGGGAGATGAAGCAGAGGAAACTGCTCGCAATATCAACCAGGTATTTGGCAAGGAGACTGTCAACAAATGTACGTCTCAAAATTGGCTACCCAGTTTACTCAGCTTACTTCAACCGGCTACTGCTTCTTCAATCATTTTGACCTCTTCATACAAAGGAAAGTCTTCAACCACCAAGCAGCAGCACAAAATGCTTTCGGAGGATTCCTTTCTTTTGGAACCCCAGAATTCTATGCTTCCGAAATGAATAAGCCTCTTTCTAGTTGGTGAGATGTGTAGATTCAGAAGGTCCAAATTTGGATCATTATTCTTTATTCTAAGCTGAGATACACATATTTAAAGTTAATGGTGGAAAAACGCAATTATTTGACTTTGGTTGTACAAGACCAGATGACAGTAGCAATTTTAAATCGCTGCAGGTGACTAAATCTGTCAATGACTGAATTGTCAATAATTGGTTGAAAAAAATCCAGACAACTGTTTAGCTAAAAATGAAATTTATATATTTTCAATAAGTAAGAATGAAAAAGGATTTGAAGACAGATTTTATCTGTTGTAGATGCTAATCACTCCATATTTAACACAGTAAAAAGAGCTATAACTATAAATAAATTTAGAATCCCAAGGATATATACCAGCTGAATGTTAACATTTCGTGCCTTACGCACTCATAAGCAACTGGCATTATGTTTTTTCTTGTAATTACGGAAACAAGAAGCCTATTTATATTTGAATAATGTATTTTAACATACATTATATTGTTGATGAGGGCATTTGGCACTAAATGTTAATATTCACAATATATATATATATATATATATATATATATATATATATATATATATATATATATACATATACATATATATATATATATACATACATATATATATATACATATATATATAATGTGCACTGTAGAGAGTGAGACAGACTCGGGAGTGAAGTGTTTGGTGGTAAGGTTTATTAATCCTAATAAGTCAATTGTCCATACATGTTTCGGGATTCTTCCCATCATCAGTGGTGTGAGCTGTGTGAGTATGTATTAAAATGTACCATGTGGAACCAGAGTCCACTGCCAGGAGCTATGCATTGTGGGTGAGTTTTGTTGTCTGGGCTGCTGGAGGCCTCCTGCTGAATGGAAGAATGTCCAGTAGGTATCAGGTCTTTGGTAAAGCAGCAGCGGTTGGTTTTGGGGAGGGCAGAGTGTGTCAAGGTAGTGGGTAGTGATGTGGAGTTAGATTTTTTAGTATGTTTGGGGTAGTGTAGAAAGAAGGGTGGTGAGGTGAAGGAGCTACACATACACACACATACACACACACACACACACATATATATATACATAAATATATTTATATACACACACACACACACACACACATATATATATATATATATATATATATATATATATATATATATATACTCACCAAAAACTCATAACTCTAAACATTATTATAGATCTGATTTGACAGAGCCGGTAATTTTACAATCCAGCAACTTTTAACCGCTTAAAATGGCTACTATTTCCTGACAAACAATTTATAAAGCCTATTATTGGAAAGAATTTAGCCACTTCCATCCATTTAAAATAGTTTATGGCGGTCTAACCAAAGATTGCCTTAATAAATTCATATATAAATAAATTTACTGAAAGAAGAAAAATAATTGGTTGTATGCTTGGCGCTTTATTATGAGTTTCCTCATTGAATAAGTATGACTTATCTCGAAAGCACAAACGAGGTTTAGTTTCTTTTAATATATGTATTTATGAAAGGCAATAAAACGGTTTATTTTCATGAAATAGCATCTGAAATATTTAATACTTCTTCAACTTCTCCATCGGCAAATAAATAAACGAATATTGACAAATATTACATCCACTGTCCAAGGGTTGACAATTTATCTCTTTTAGAGTCATATCTAACTCTGTTTTAATGCTTTTAGTTCATAGAAGGAGAGTTGCCTGTTTAGCTCTTCTGGTGCTAAATTTAACTCCTTTTTTGTGCATTTAGCTCCTATAAGTCTGCATCTATCTCTATGCACGTATTTTAGCCCCTTTTCAATTCATCTAACTTTTTTTCAGATATATTTTCTCATTTATGAAATATTCCACGAATATTTGGTAAACAAACCTGGAATCACGTGTCAAAGATCTTGCTGTTCAATATTGATCGCAAGCTGAAGAAATCTTGTATTTCAATCATAATATGAAAATATTTTGATGAAATTCGTTTTTTGTTTGCAGTTTTCAGGACGAGTTGGCGATAATACGGGTAAACATTTTGGGGACTACGAGCCAACCGCCTCATATCACTACCACGTTTCGTTGATGGATGACTGTTAATATCTACATTTTAGCTCCTATTTCTTTGAGATCTGGCACCAAAATTCATATCAAAGTTGACAACCCTACTTCACAAACCCTTCGATCAGCAAATAAATAAATGGATGAAAAGAAATATTGGCACAAATTCCTCCATCCGTTGTTTAATATCTACATCAATATACATTGATAATAATCCCCAATAATTTATGACGAAAATCATTCTTATTGTACGTCACTCTTTTGGGGACAGGTTTGGAAAACCTCTTTTTCACAACTTTGCGCAGGAACACACAATTACACAATTACACACACACACACTCACACACACTCTCTCACACACACACACACACAAGTATTATCATATATGAATTATCGAATTGTTATTGACTTATCACGAAGTTAACCATGTTTCACTATTAACAAGATTATTGAAATGAGTTCTGAATTTGAATAATCTTGTGAAACATGGTTAACTTTGTTATGAGTCAATAACATTTAATATTTTTCATTTAATTACTTTATATCTCTGTATTGAGCACTATAAGATAAAACAATTATACACACACACATATATATATATGTGTGTGTGATACTTGATACATGTTTGGGAGCGTTGGGAAAGTCGTCATATGGGCCAAATGGAAAGAGGAACGCTACTTTGAAGCAGCTCCCTATCGGTCACAGCTTCGATACCTGCAGCAGTCCCATTTTCTTCAATTATTTATTCTAGTTACGTTGTCTACGCCAATGACTCATTCTCTGTATTACGATGAAAGGTCATTTCAAATACAGTTTCAAGTAACATGACGCATTTCTAATTATTCTGTCGAATTATATATAAATATAGGTGTATGTGTGTTGTGTCATAGGCTTTTCTTATTCACATGCAAACACATACTCTGTCATAATGGAAAAAATAGAATGTGTGTGTGTGCGCGAAGTGCTATGATCTCCTCTAATTCACACACAGACACACAGGCATATACATACATACATAAATACATACATACATACATACATACATACATATATATATATATATATATATATATATATATATATATATATATATGTGTGTGTGTGTGTGTCCGGGTAGTGAAAGTCTTTTGCAGGCCAGAGACGAAAGTGAAAAATAATTTCAAATGATTATATCTAATAAGAACATTTCACCGGACGAATATAGACTAATGAATAAAACCTGGCATCCGTCGAATAATGCGTTGCTAGTCAAAAACTTTCCTAAATCGAGTTGCCATGCCTATATATATATATATATATATATATATATATATATATATATATATATATATATATATATATATATATATATATATATGTATATATATATATATATATATATATATATATATATAAGTTGCTTCTCAGTCCGCTTTGGTAATTTCCAGGTTTAATGCACGGAGGGACTTCAAAAGGGCAATAATAGGGATACCTCTAAGAGCCGACGATGTCATGATAGTAATAAAGCAAAAAACAAATGGATATGGGCTGGGCACTTAGCAAGAATATATGTTAATAGATTGAGCAAACAGTTTAAGGAATAGTGCCCATGAGGCAGTTAACGCAACAGAGAAAGTCCAGGCACAAGATGAAGGGATGATATAGAAAGATTTGCAGGTAAAACAAAGGTTAGCTAAATCGTTGTCGTCATGGAACAAGATGGGAAAGACCTTTGCTCAACATTGGACTTATGATTGCTGCAGCTGCTACTGCTGATGATATAATACATATATACTGGAAGAACACTGGCATTGACTAACTTAATTTTATATGAATCTTCGCCTAAAGATGCTGGCAAATTCTATGTTATATTATCTGAGACAGATTCTGGTTTGAGTATCTACCATTGGTTTAAGCATTCAGACTCCAGCCGTTTGCACAGCTCTCAGTGGATCAACCTCTCAATTCGCCTACTTTTGTGCTCATTTGCTTACAGCATGATTGTCAGTCCCATCTCTATTTCCTCACAATCTGAACTTGTTATTTATTTCTGACTGAAACCATCAAACAAAACTGTTATTATAAGTTAAGGGACAAGAGCTCTATGAGTTATAGCACAACTATTTCATTTCTACAGATATTCAATAATAATGATATATTGGTAAATACTGGAAATGTATAAATAATAATTCAGCCTTTGGTGTTGTTTTTCACCAAATAAGCGATAGTTCAGGTCTATAATTGTAATTATTTTATTTTTTATCAAATCTCACTAAATGAAGGAGGGGCATCCAGAAATAGTCATGATCCTCAGGCCCCAAAATATCTTGTTATCTTTAGCTCCGCAACCGAGTTTTATCATCTTGTGAAAATAGGGGTTTGGAGGAAGAGAATTATTTTGGATTGCACGATTTTAAGTGTGAGGTCATGATGTCAGAAAGTTGCTGTGCGAAAACTATTCCAGCTGATAGACGAAGGGAAGCCAGTAATGAAGCCTCATTTAACTTGAACCCCGGATGAGACAGGCTTCAATCTTTCAACAATTATCATGCATCCGTTGACATTTCAAAGCGTTTATAAAAAAAACATCCATAACAGAAAAAAAAAATCTAAGCTGGTCTGGTTAGTCTCTTGATAAAAACCGTCATGCAGCCAATGTCATTTGGCAGCATGTCGTGTGGCGGGTGATCAGTTGGGGAAAAAGGGATGATCAATGAATAAGTTGTTTCCATCGCCGTTCGTTGGACGGTGATCACTAAAAAAAATCAGACCTTTCTATTCTGGGCGTCTAAACCTAACCCTGAATATTCTGTCTAATATTCATTAAAACATAGTTTTGAATCTCAGAGATGAAGAAAATAGACCACAGCATCTTCCTAGGACAACGAAACTCTATGAAATCACCAAAAGAAGAAATCAATCGAAGGATCATTATCGGCTGGTGAGCTTTCAATAGAGCTAGATCAACATTCAAAAACAAGAAAAATCTCATAGATCTTTAAAAGAAGGTTATAAAAGGGAAAGATGGAACCTAACCAAAAGATCAACCCCCAAACTGAGAACCATGGAACGCGCACATGAGAGAATCATGCTCGACATTACATGGAGAGATCACAAGAAGAAAAGTATCAAAGAGAAAGAAAAAAAAGACGGAGATATCATGGAATCCACAAGAAAACTCAAATGGCAATGGGCTGGTCATGTTGAAAGAGCGTCAGACAACCGCTGGACATCATGAATCACAACGTGGATCCTAGGAGATCATATGTGTAACTATAGCCGGCAAAAAATATGATGGTGTGGCTGATTAGATAGATCTAGAAAGTATAGCCTCTGCAACGCCCAGGATAGAAAGGTCTGGTGAGTCTTGGGTAAGGTTTGTGTCCTACAATGGACGCTGAGAAGCTGGTGACGGTGATGATGATGATGACTGTGATGTACAAGTTCTATCAATCAGTAGGATGGGGTTGGGGATTATTTGAGGTTATGAAGTTCACTCGACAAAATTCTCAATGACTTCTCCCCCGAGTCAACAAAGTTTTTTACAAAGCAAACACGATGGTGAGAAGTCACTGTATCTGTGAGAAATTTGAAAAAAAAGTGATGTTGCATAGCTGCTTATTTTTCATGGTATCAGTTCCCCGTTTCCGGTGACTGGGATTTGTGTCTGCATACGTGTGTGTGTGCATGTGTGCGTGTGTGAGTGTATGTGTGTGTATGTGTATTCACGTGCGCCTGTATGTGCAAGCATGCGAGCGCGTGTGTGTACGTGTGTATGCCTTTTTGCAGTTGCAGCGTGAAGGTGCGACTGGTGCAGTTTGTAAGAGCTTGTGAGATGAGATTGAAAATAAAGTTCACATGTCAGTTATGATCGCCAAATATCACTTTAGCACTATGACGCTATAGGAAGAGACTGAGGCATGCAACCAATCCACTCGGCATCCTGTCCTATCTTTTCGAACTCAGTTAAATATATATGTATATATTATAATTATATTGAGAGTGTAGGTTTGAACTGACAGTGTGCCAGGTGGACTACTCGCTATGAGCCAAAAAATTTCAGGGGCTCAATTCCCCTTGGGAGAGGCAAATAAAATTATATCTACCACTTCTTATTGCAATAATGTGATGGCTCGACTTAGGAAACTAAGAGAATAGTCTTACCCGTCCTTCAAGCACGAGATGCAGGCAGTGTACGTAAAATATCCCTCCAGCCTGCGCTCAGGGTTTTTTTGGGGGGGATGGAGAGCTATTTGTACATAATTGATTCCATTTGACATAAACCAGGGGTTTGCGTGTCGGGGCCCCTGAGTTGAGACGATAGGATCATTAGAGTATGAAAGGGTGATGAACATTCATTCCAGTCTATAGTTTTTGGATCTCCTTTTATTAATGTGCTATGTTTAAGATCCACCTGTTATAACAGCAACTTCATTAAAACTACTCTTGGATTTCTACAGTGTGCCGTAATAACTGAATTTTAAAAACATTAAGAGCAAAAACAATCATTTGAAGGTTTTGTATTTCAAAATACTATAAAAAGAATAACTTATAATCAGTGATGTATTGATGTGATAACGAGTTGGATTGGTGTTTTTTTTACTTCTTTGGGAACGGGAACGCCATTCCATTGCAATTCAAATTCTACAATAATTCTCTATCTATACAATTCAGTGATAAGAAAAAATAACCAGTAGACGTTTAAATACTAATCCCATATGGTCTCAAAACGTCTCGGAAATTGATTAAATCACTCCTCCTGGGCGAGCAGCACTACATTCTTCTTCTTTCTTGAGCAATATACCTTATTGATAAGAAAATCCGACTACGCTGCAGAGGATAGCACACCCGAAGAAGCATTTTGAGTTCAAATACGCTACAGAATCTGTATTTTACTATGGAGGGGGATTTTTTTTTCTAAATCCCCAATCAGTTAGTGCGCTGTGAACTTGTAAAGTACAAACATGTTATTTACTCAACGTAATCAAGTTTTTGACTACAATTTACCTTCATCTCAATTTTTCAGTTGGTTTTTACTGCAACCTTTACTCAGAAGGAACTTTCTTCGGCTGTAAGTAAACGGTGTTGATCGGTAAGAACAGGTTTTGTAAGTCACTCAATAGAAACCATCAGAATACCAATGTCCTTTGGCAGCATGCCGTGTTTGGAGTGATCAATCAAAACATTGGAAAGGGAAGATCAAGTAATAAGTTACTTGTCTCGCCTTTGGTTCATTACTGAAAAATTTGAATTTTCGAAAAACAAGCGGGTATAAACAAGAGAACAATTTAGCATAAACTTACATTGTGAATAGAACCACTAAAAATCTATTCAAGGTATTTTTTGAAAAATCAAAAAGTTTTTTCAAGACATGAAGAGTAAATGTTGAAAATGTCAGCCTTCTGTCTCTGTTGATTCGGCTCGTATGCATGATACATACGTACATAGCCAGCCAGACCTACTCAGAGACTGGAGGAACCTATTTTGACAGTTTTGGATGATGGTTTCTAATAATCTTCAGGTGAGACACGAACTCTCATCTCTCTTGGAAGGTCAGGTATACGTCCTGCTAATTGAGCTACTGAACCACCTTGCGAGCAGGAATTTAAATCAAATACTTGAAATCATTCTATCTACCAACCCTTTGCGGTTTTGTTTATTAACAAACTGGCAGCTTCAGTATGGATATTTATGATTCAGCGTGCTTCATCTAAAAATATGATAAAAACAATAGAAACTATCATGTAATCAACGTCTTTTTAGCAGAATATCGCGTTGGGGGTGATCAATTAAAAAATTGGAGATTGAATAAGTTACTTCTCCCACCCTTTGTTTGGAAATGATAAATTTGCAAAAATCAAAAAACAAAAAAAAACAAAACAATATGAATGCTGCTCGACACAAGCTAGAGATCAATTTAGCATGAACTTAGATTGCAAATTGACCCCCCTATGAAAACCCTTAGAAAGGGATAAAAAAACAACATTTTTTTGTTGATGTAATATGGAGTAAACGTTTTCATGAATGTGGCCTGTGCGCGTGATACATGCACATAACCAGCTAGACCTACTCGGAAACTGAAGAGACCAGTACTAATAGTTTCAGTGATAGATTTTCTTGACGGTGTCTAATAATTGATGTTATTCATGCATTGGATGGCTGACATCGTGGGTTAGAATCGGCTGCAGCAGATGTTATTTGATTCAAGACCTTACGGCGATAGATTTTAATTAACGCTTATCTACAGAGTAGAAGAAGTATGATGCTCTTGTAAAAAAGAAATCGTCCTTTTTTTATTCTCTGTAAATTGCATCTTTGTGCAACAGAAAGGAAGGGCAGAATAAATATGTTTTTCTTCTGGCTAGATCGATTTCAAATCAGGACTTATCAGCCATCCAGAGAATGTTTCATAAAAAGTGCCATTTTTTTTATATAAAACACAACGGTTAGTTAGA
>OY735199.1:83312097-83339597 GCA_963457665.1 Thysanoteuthis rhombus
ATCCAAACAAAACCAAGTTGTTTCAACTTAATTATGAAATCTTTAATCATCATCCATATTCACTGGACTTATCACCAACAGATCATCACCTATTCCAGCAGGTGGAGCATTCCTTCGTAATAATAAAAAAAAGAAGTATGTTAACACAGATGCGGTGATGACAGCATTTGAACATATTTAGTTTCGCTTCGAATGACACTACTTCTTTACACTTGAAGCCGATTGGAAAAAAGTCATTGAAGCAAATTAAGCTCTAATTAAAGGCGATTAAATCGCTAAAATCAAACATCCAGTCGTTCATGAAAGTTGGAAGCAGTACAGCACTATAGTAATATAGCAAGTGCAAAATCATTGAATATTAATTGATTATTTGCTGGCATTGAACGCCGGGTCCTTGAAATAGCGGGACCTGTAGCATGTGCTATTTTTGCTACATAGTTAATCCGGACAATGACATGTTGTGAGGATCGAACAGTGAGGTGATCAATCCTATGATTACAAAATCATTAAAGATTTACGCAATAGCGAAATCCACTACCTGATACGTTGTTTTTGCTGTGGTCAAACTTCGGGCCAGGTGTGTGGTTACAACGATACTCACTAGATTTAAGGGAGTGAACTCTTCGTTGTTTCTACATCCGTTCAAATTCAAGCCAAACTGAGGCACAAGATTAATGTTCCCCTACCGTGATTTGAATTGCAGCCAACTTATTTGTATGTGGTTCTCTTACCGGTTGAACTAAATTATCCAGTCATAAATGTCTAAGGAAATGTAACTTACAGATATGATATTTTACTAAATAAATACATATATATATATATATATATATATATATATATATATATATATATATATATGTATATAATTTGCTTCCTATTGTAAAATGTTCAAACCAAAATTTGCAGTAATCATCTTCAGTCGTGATAGATGTTAGAGTTAAGTTTGACTCGGTCACAGCCAGACATTTTCCATTTTTCGTCTTATTATGATGACTTAGATCAATCAAAATGTTTTATTCCAATTGTCTTTCCAAACCGATCGGACGAACCTTAAAATAAATTAGCACCTACGACTCATTTCCCAAAGGATCTACGATTTTTGGATCGTGGCAATAACATAAAGGTCGGATATATAAATCATTTCACATAAACGTCTATATCTTGTACATAAATACGCATGCGCAGAGGTAGATGAATTACCCAGTACACATGTACCGTCTTTGACTATGTGGTTCTCCCGGCTGCCTAAACATTTCTGCAACTTTCGATTGTTGATAATTCTTTTGACTTTATTCCAATTATGTTCTAAGCCCCTTTTCTGAGTTATGGAACCCTGTATGCATAAACATTTTTACGACGCCTTCAATCAGAAATACTGATTATTTGATTAAACTTTTTAATTTAAACTATTCACTTATCCGTTATAAATAGGCTATTTTTTCTTATATTAACAGTTCACTATTCAGTTGATTCAATATTCAGTGAAGCCGCATAGTTTCTTTGGTTATTCATAAGAAACTACCATGTGCCAAGAATATCGAACAGGGTTCTTGAACAATCAAGAAATGTAAACCTTGCATATCGACTAAGCGCCATCTAGTGTTGAAATGGCGAAATTCAAAACTAAACTGGAGTGGTCGTTGCGTTCTATCAATGTGACCATGGATTAGTGCATTGAATAACACATGTCTGGAAGTATCAGAAATTTTGAATATACGACGGCGCCCCTGGAAGCTGACAGTGGACCCTTTGGGAGCTAAATGCAGTGCACTCTTTGGGAATAATGAATTCTTCAGTGAATAATGGTAATTCTAATACTCTATGGATCTGCTTGAATCAGGTTCTAAAACCTTTTCAGACTACGCCTCCCTTTTGAACGTATATTTCATTAGTGATCATGTCGGTCAAAAATAATACATTGAAAATTAGATTTTGATATGTGTTTAACTTAAGCAATTATTTAATAAAGAACAATATAATTTATAGATTTTTTCGGACGACTGAACTCCTTGTTGTTGAAGTAGTTCAATCATCCGAAAGGTTCTTTGAATAATAATGATCCTCTATAAAACTATAGACCTGGATATAATTGGACAACAGTGTCTAAAAGTCCACAAACAATTGTAAGAACAATCGTTACGTTGTATTGACCTAAACAGCCGTAAAATATACATCCAAGGTATCCATTAGTCCACTACACACGACGGGGCTATGTTTGTAAGAATTCGAAGGTGAGGTTTCTAGATTTTAAAGTTTTATAATTTTAAGAAATTTTTCGTAATGAACGTAGAGATCAATGAGACTAAATGGAAGTATTACAATTTTCACTAATCATCACAGATAATAGGACATACCACTTTATGTGAAAGAGGTATCAAATAACCAACAAACCAAATGAGCAACAGGTTCTTCTCTGTTTACTCGTATGCAAGTGTGCATGCCTGTATGTGTGTGTCCAGGTGCCTTCTCTGGTCAGATTTCCATTTTAAGTGCTCTTTTGGATTTCTACGACCATTTTGGACTAACAATGTCCTAATTCTATGCTGGTATTTTTCTAGATAATTTCAGATAAAATAACTATCTATTTTAGATGATTTTAGATATTTTTCCCACTGATAATGGGCTACAGTGATTCATTTATACGAGGTACGGATATCGATTTTAAATCCCTGCACCTTGCCTGTTCACTAGCCTATTCCCTGTCTTTCAACGCCCCCAAAAGAGTGATAGCCCCAGCCGTGGGAACCATTTGCTTAAATGGTATTTCAAGTGAAGGGATTGGTAAACTACTTATGTATCAGGTAATAAACAGACATTGGTTGGTCTTTGATGTTCTGTTTTCTATCAGCTTAACGAAAGAAAAGATTAACGCTTCGAATAACAACAGTTTGCAAGCATTTTAGTGACATGCAACTCATAAACATTGCTTACGATCAGATAATCTCCAGAAGAGTTTACCTACAGTAGTAACGAGTTAAATGGGCTAAATGTTCTAAAAGTTGGTTGTTAGTGCTCATCTACGATATGATTTTAATTCCAGGACAACGACCCCAACCAAAAAAAAAAACAAACTTCAAAATGAGGAGATATTGACCATTCTTATCTGAAGTTCAGTTTGAAGGTTTCCAATAGGACAAAGATGGTCAATTCAGGTCTTTTGTTGCAAGATCTGGATCCTTTTGGGTGCATTTAGCTCCCATGAGTGCACATTGAGCTCCAAGCTCCTGGTGAGCTCTAGGCTCCTGGTCAATTTATCGAACCTTCTAGCACATAACTGATTAATAGAATAATCAGCGGATAAT
Organism: Thysanoteuthis rhombus; assembly: GCA_963457665.1. Classification (NCBI taxonomy): domain Eukaryota; kingdom Metazoa; phylum Mollusca; class Cephalopoda; order Oegopsida; family Thysanoteuthidae; genus Thysanoteuthis; species Thysanoteuthis major. The sequence continues at coordinate 83,315,400 of OY735199.1, forward strand.
AAGTGAGATTGGAATACATAAAAGACCACATAATTATTTGTTGTTTAGCATGACGATGATATGAAATTTCTCTACTGTGCAATCAACTGAGTCTTTTAATGAATTTATGTTTCATTCCAGGTTTCCTTCACGAGAAAGTGATACATAAATCGTAAATCCTTGGATGTATTTTGATGTATATTTGTAACTGATGTCAGCATCTATACTAAGATAAATATATATCTGCTTTCTCTCTCTCCCTATATATATATATATATATATATATATATATATTAATTATATATTACGATTGTTTTTTTCAGGTGTGTGATATAGAAATGTAAAGCAGTTATATAAAAATACAAAATGTCACTCAAAAATGTCAATATTCTCTTTCTCTTATGATATATATAATGTTATAGACTCAAAGCGAAGTTAACCTTGTTTCACTACTAACAAGATTCAAATGAATTGAATAATCTTGTTTGTAATGAAACAATGGCTGACTAACTTTATTATGAGTGAGAAACATTATACACACACACACACACACACATATATATATATATACAGATAGATAAAGAGATAGCAAGATTTAACTGTTGATATATATTTATACATATATATATATATTTATATATATATATATGTATGTACGTATGTGTATGAGTGTGTATGTGCATGGAATTAGTCATACACTGGGAAAGATATGCTTGTATATCCTGTGTGCGCATTATGTGGATATATGATTAAATCGTGTTTTACGTCAGAATACCAGACAATTCACTGTTATTTCACTCCGTAGGACAAAACAGAAAAGTGACCTTGGCTTGCTAAGTTACTAAACAACGTCAAGTACATAGCAATGTATATATATATATATATATATATATATATATATGTATGTATGCATGTATATGTGTGTGTGTGTGTATATACATATATAATGTACATGTATATTATCAGCAGTAAGATCAAACATTGTCACACTTACGTGCTCAGAAATGAATGTAGATAAGCACACAGTTGAAGATAATATATATATATATATATATATATATATATATATATATATATATATATATATATAACTGGAAAAAGTATCCGTTACATCCGGAAGGTGTGCGTCTCTCCAGTCTTGAAGAGTTATACAGTGTTGGGTTGTGATTAGTGTGTAACAATCAACTCTAACCAATGGGAGTTAATCCATTTCGCTGATGAGATGCTATCGAAATATCGATTAAAAAACTTTTCAGAAATTTTCTTACTATATATATATATATATATATATATATATATATATATATATATATATATATATATATATATATATGTATATATATATATATATATATATATATAATTACGTCATCCATAGACAGCTGTTTCTTTGTATTACAACTCTTCAGTGTGGCTATGGACTATCCAATGTCCCATCCAGTACCGCAAGGATCGAAACCTTCGCCCTCGACCTAGAGGCTGATGATTTACCCCCAACGCAAAACTGGACGATCAGTAGGACCGAATTAAACGATCTATTTAATACGCTCAATTCCCCATCCGCCAGAGTGCTCCATTCCGGAGTTAGTCTGTGTTTGTACAGGCAAATCAGAAATAAATTTATGAGATAATTTTTCATTTCTTCATTTTGTCGTATAATCTTTTTTGTTTGATGTGTGTGAGGCCGAGAGAGAGAGAGAGAGAGAGAGAGAGAGAGAGAGAGAGAGAGAGAGAGAGAGTGAGAAAGATGAGTAGAAAGTATATATTATTGGTATATACTTTTCTTTGGCGCCCAGAGTCATGTCCCTGTCTCAAAGACTCTTTATGATCAATGGCATAATAAACAAAACGGCAAAGTCATTATGATCAAAAATCACCAGAACCGAATTCTCGGCTTGTTTATTAACCTGTTTCGAATAGTATTCGGACGGCTTATGGTTGATCCAATTTTTGAAAAATATTTTTTTTAAATATTTAAGCTTAATATTGGAGTAAAGCCAACTTTGGTTAGTATGTTGGAACATCATAAGTAATAATTAAGCGTAAATCAAGTTGATCCAATTTATGTATATGTTTGGGTTAAAAATCCATATATATGCATACGTAAATTTATGTGGCGGCAGCAAATTTGATTTTTTCAAATAGAAATTAAATATTTTTGTACAATATTTTGTCTCATATAATCTGTACGTGCACACAAGACGTCCTCTGTCTGGGTATGTACCATGTATATCAATTCAAATCAATTGTTGAATCCTGAACCCGAAAATCGATTTAAGTCAAGAGCACAAATTTCAAGTTAAATTAGATACTATCTATCAATAATGTTATCACATTATTTCTCCCGTCATACCGGTCGTAGCCTTTTGAAATTCGTACTATAAGCAATGGTGAATACGTTGCCTTTTGATATCTTTATCCTCCATAGTGTTAAACTTTACAATACACAATAGATAACATACTGTCGGATAGAAAAGATGATGAACTCCATCCGGGCGTTGTTTTGGATCATTTTACCTTGGTTTCGCCCTTAGTTGGTTCGTTCACAATTCATAGCCATGAGATACGTTATTAATTTTAGAAAACCCTAATATCTTTTAATTACCTTTCATTCTTTAGAGATTATTGCTTAATATTCCTTGAGTGAAAATGTTTTTTACTTACCATTCTCAAAGTTCATATCATTCTTATCCAAGAACTAATAAACTTACCTGAAATAAAAAAAAAAGAATTATCAGAAATACTCATTAATTCGTCAACATGATTCAAAAACATATGTTTAGAGGAAAGAAATGTTGAGAAAACTTATTCGGCCACATGAAAAAAAAAATAATGATAGAAAAAAATGAATCGACAAACTTTACATTATAACATAATAACAAAGTATTTGGAAAACAGGGAAGAAGAAAAATGAAGAAAATTACATAAATTATATTGACAGATATTGAGAAATAGGTGGGTGAAGTAACACACAATATCTTTTGAACAAAGTTGTTTTTTTTTAATGTTTAATGTATGAAGCTGTAGAGCTTTCTAGACAATATTCGTATATGCTTTTATACTGATGGATACCTACGACACATCTGTTTCACGATATTTCGATCTTCAGGTGAGTTATGTATTTGAAAATTACTTTTTATGATTCAGTTCCACTTAGTTACTCTCACTATACTTTATTTCGTTTTTATTTAGTTTCATCTTCTTTTATTCAATTTATTTGAAATCGAGTTATTTTGCTTGTACAGTTATTTGATTTTCAAAAATGTTTTTAAGGTTATATTCTGCATTTTAAACTTGAATTTGAGATTCTGCTTCCAATTTAATGTCAGTTATTTTTTTAATTTTTCATTTTCATCTTTGTACATATTTGTTATTCTTTCAATTTTTATATGCATTCCATATACTTTTATAAATACTAGCACTATTTTATTGAAAATACCTAACTCCTCTTCTCATAGCACATATATATAATATATATATATATATATATATATATATATATATATATATATATATATATATATATATATATATATATATATGCAACAATTTTGCCAAAACATGATAGTTGAAGGAGTAGAGATTTCATCTGTGAGCGGTTGAGTAAACCACTCTCCAATAAATAAGTTAGCTGTCAAGGCAGTTGTAGGCAAAATCGCTATTACACCCTGTCAAACTGGTACAAGTATAAATAATCAAAGTATAAATACAGGGGCTATAAGTACATTACTCTCCATATATATGTATGTATATGACAAGGTAAGAGGAAAATTGATAGGGACATATACCTTGATTAATGCAGATAATTTATATCAAAATTTTCTAAACTGACCGAAAACGTATAGTTTAGGGTCTCATCCAACAAACTATTTTTTCAGTGTATACTAAGCTGTGTTGCAATACCAGAACCGTGCGACATCAAATACCCCCAGTGAAGGTATTGCTATTCACACACACACGCACACATATGTATATATATACATACATATATATATGAATAATCTCTCTGTATATATATATACATATGTATATACAAGGAAAGAGAGAGAGAGAGAAAGAGCGACGGAGAGAGATTGACTGAATGGTAGTCAGTCAAATATCATAAAAGAATATAAATCATTATCGAATCATAAGTGCAATGTTCAGTTAACGATTTCTGTGTTGAAAGGTTCGTACAACACTTAAAATTAAAAAGCAAGTAAAACAAAAGAAGGTATTCGAGTGGAGCGCTGAGCGCATCTTCTTACGATCAAGTGAATCTCGAATCTACGTTCAAGTAATCAGCAAAGTACATTGATGAATATTCATGAAATCTTCCATTCGCTGATTAATATTCCGTTCAGAGAAAACATCGCCAGTCGCTCAGTACAGTCAGATATACAACTTCATAGCGTGCATTTCAAAGTGATTTTAATTTTCACTGAGGTTTGCAAGTCATTTTTATGAGAATTTGAAAAGCAATATGCATTATAAGCACAATTTTGGAATCTATCTATCTATCTATCTATCTATCTATCTATCTATCTATCTATTTATCTATCTATCTATACATATATATATATATATATATATATATATATATATATATATATATATATATATATATGTGTATATATATATATATATAGATATATATGAGTTGACACTAAATAAAAAATAGAGGAATTAAAATATGTTCCACCATCATGTATTGCCTTTGAGCTTCATCAAAGTGTATATTGTAAATGAAACAATATTGAAATGTTCGTTTATTTCAAAAAAGGCAAAACGTGTTGATGGAATAAATTTAGTCCAAATAGAACATTTTTCCTTATTGTCAACTTATTGTCGAATACATCGTATCTACAAAATAATCATCTTTCTCTTTCTCCTATGTATATATAAATTACGTATATGTATATGTATCATCACAAATGATGGACAAGGAGCGTCTTTCGATTTTTCTTACTAATCTTCTCTCGTTTTGTACAAGTGAACAGATCTCTGGTTTCAATGTATATACATTCTTTTCAAAAGATAGAGCGCTTTCAGCAGCATCTCCTATTTTCACTACATAAATATACATAGCATTTTCAAGCGATTAATGATAACATGACTAATGCTGCGATAACAAACATACATCCTCTTCAAACCGACACATAATTTGCATATATATATTTTTTTATCCCATCTGTATTTGAAAAGACACACGACAAGTAACAAGTGCCTCGTAGCATTTGGCCCCCAGACCGACTGCCCCGGTTCAAGTATCCAGGGTTGGCCTTGCACACAGGAACCCCGTCTCAGATGTAATGTTCTGTATTTGATCGAATGCTTGTTTGAACGCAGGTGAGGCCCAGTCTTACATTTCGTCGCAGACAAGCCAAGTCGTCAAGGAAAGAATGCAACAGTGTGTGATAGACAGCAGACTGCTTCGCTTGTGCATTCTGCTCTAACTGGTCCACTGATGTGACCTTGTGGCAGGCTAAAATAGGCTTATTAGTACATTAGAGATACAAGCCACGTATTTGTACAAGTAAGATATGCGATACCTGAAAAATTTGATTGATATGAAGTGACAGTGCCGTAATACCGGAATGAAACCGATGGATAGGTATTTAAGTCCTAGAAGAACTCCTAAATATACATTAGTGTAATCGCGAATTCTGCCGTGTCTCTGTGTGTGAATGTTTACATCTGGAGCAAAGCAACTGATGCCCACCTAGGTTTTTGTTTGGTCATCATCACTATTAGTCATTTAGCACCCGTGTCGGTGAATCAAAACCGTCTGAACATATCTTAATCTTCACACTATCTTGTTTCTTACCGGTCACAATTTTGCATTTGATCTCTAGAGATCCATGTTATGTGTTGTGATGACTAGCACTTGTTCAATATTCCTACCATTGCCATTTGAGTTTTCTAATGGAAGTTACCCCTGACCCTTGTATGTTTCTGTGATATAATGTGCTGTATCACTCAATGTGATGTTAAATATGATATTCTATTGCGCACGCTGTATGGCTCTTGGTTTGAGAGCCAATCTTTTGGTGAGGTTCTATGTTTCAACTCCACAGGTGACTATTGGGAAGATGAGTTGATTGTTCACCTAACCAATCTGGAAAACGAAATATAAAACATCAAATGGGACATTACCGGAATAAGTGAAATAAGACCTGGATAAGTAACTACTCTTACAAAAGAGCAAATAACTTCTCTACAGCTACGGGAAAGTAAAAGGAGAGCAGAGCAGAGTTGGCTCTCCAATTCTGACCGACCTCAAGGAACAACGTAGTCGGATTCAAGACTGACTCGGATCGCATAGACAGTGTCATGTGCTGGTAAAATCTGTAGCGAATACCTGACAGCACAGACAGCCACGGGCTCGAGCCCGTTCGGGTACAATTATACACTGCGTTTCCTTTACTTTGAAAGCAACGTAATACAAAACAAACAAAACTGGAAGTGGAAAGAAAGAAGAATTCAAATGTAAATAAAGCTTAAGGCTAACAGAATGGTTTAATGTTACATCGAAAATAGGTGCGAGTCGTGTGTGCTTGGTTTCGCTCTAAGCATTGGCAAAACATTAAACCAGAGTGATAACTTTCAGTCCCCTGCCCCCCACAGTGCAACTTCCTTCAGTAACTCTAAGTGCAGAGGACATAGACACACACACACTCACTCACTTACACACACACACATGAGTGAAATCACAATATCAGAGGGAGGGAAAAGAGGAAACTGGAGAATGTGTGGATGTTTTAACGTAATTTTGTTACACACAAACAAACAAACACACACACACACAAACACATACACATATATCTGTGTGTGTGCATGCATATATGTATAAATGTATATAAGTGCAGAAGAAATATGTATGGATTTATATATGTTTATGTGTGTATGCCTTGTAAATATATAAGCATATATATGAGCAAGTGTCTGTATGCATATATATGTGAGAGTTTAAATGCACATATATGTGTGAGTGTTTATATACATATATGCATATATGTGTGGTTGTTTATTTGCATATATGTGTACGTCTATATGCTTATATGTATGTGAGATTCTTTGTATTCGATTATGCATATATATGTGAGTCTTTCCCTCTCTACGTATATGTATATATGAAGAGTGACAGAGAGAGAGAGAGAGAGAGAGAGAGAGAGAGAGAGAGAGAGAGAGAGAGAGAGAGTAAGGGAGTGTTGGGAAATAAGTTCGATGGACGCTGCTTTTCTTACAATCGTTTATCGACTCACAAGCTGTAGATAGTTGGTTTATTGCTAAGCGTTGGATTAATGGAATGGGAAGTGGAAACAAGAGACAGGAAAAAAGGAAAGGAAATACGAGAACGTGTAGATGTTTTTATGCGATGTTTACTGCCGGGCTGAGATTACCGTGCACGTGTTATTATTATTTTCTGACTTCGGTTGCTGGAAGTGTGATTATGATCATTTTAACGGGTGACAGCTGCTGAACACAATCAACTTTCGCAACTATCCCCTTCCCCCGGGCAATCACTAACAATAGGCTACCCCAACCCTCCAGGAGGCATTGGCATCCGCTTCCCTTAACCTGTGAAAGAAGAATACGAAGCCAGACCAATGTTTCCTCTTTTTGTCTTTGCATCGATAACTTTCCGGAGCCTGAGAAAGAATAACACAGAATAAAGAAGGCGAGAAAAGAAATATTCACGCTAACACTCACTCTCTCTCTCTCACACACACACACACATACATACATATAAGTATATATACTTACAAAGACTCACATCCACACTAAAATACATGCATATTTCTACTGCACTATATATACATATATATATATATATATATATATATATATATATATATATATATACACATATATATATATATATATATATATATGTATATATATAGGTGAGTGTGTGTGGTAATATCGCATGAAACATCCATATGTTCTCTCGTTTCTCCCTTGAACATATATAGAAGATAGAGAAGGAATAAATATCTGATGAGAGTGTTTCGATGTGTCTGCCTGTCAGTCGCTCAGTGCGGACCATTGGTATAAGAGATGCTCATGCATCTAATAAAAGAAAAAAATCAGAACAGCTCCGCAATTTATGGTTTTCTTTCCTTTATCATCCAACTTCTGATAAAGAGGGTATTTTACAAGTAATATGACGTAATCCAATATATAAAAGGTGATACTGGAGACTCCGGTATGGCAGATCATATCTAGAGGAAGAAAGGATCACACTGCCCAATCTACAAGGAGGGTGAAATAATCGATAAGGAGTACCGCTGAAGAGTAATCGAATTGAAAGCACTGACGGACAAATGCATGATAAACCAACATGGATGTCTTTTCGGATTTCTTCACTTGACAGGAAAGGAATTGAAGAAAACCCCCGCTTTAATTTAGAGATCCATCTGGAGTCACAATCTTATATAAAAACCTGCGTTGATCTGCAAGAAATCTACAGGATAACCACAGGTTCACTGGCCATCGACCAAGAGACCATCGACTGAGCGTAACATCTGTCCAGATAAAATCATGCTAAAGCCATCCTGATGCAATGCGATCATAGGTCATTGCTAGAAGTTCATGATTAAACAGTAACGGATATGAAAACACTTCTCAAACTGAACCACTACTAACAGGAATACGCTATCTGATGCCACAGTCGTTTCAAATATAAACATTTTAAAATCCAGTCTTAAAAGAAATCTGGCCACCAAATGTTTGTTTATGAATACTCATAATGAAAATAATCAAAAATATAATATCAGACAGTTCAACTGTCATAATAAAAAGCAGTTAACACAGAAGACAAACTCAAGCTGCAAAGAAACTCTATCAGACAACTTTACTAAATGTCTTGCTAGAGGTACTTGGAAGTATATAAAAAAATATGGAATCATCTGAGTTATACTGGTTACTTTTAGTTTTACTACTTACAGTCATCTGAATTGCAGTTTTTTTTTAATTGCAGCTATACTTACTTCGGTTTCCCTTCGGTAGTGAGTAAATAGAGCGAGGATTGGGATAAAGAATGAGCTTCTGGTGAGACTCGAACTCATGGACTTCTGTGCCGGAGGATACCTCGGTTATATTTCATGTAAATGCTTTCAAGGATATCTTACAAGCACGTAATTAATGAATATATGAATTCGTCTTTCTTATTGGCGAACGTACTGTTTTATTTGTTTTTTTCTTGGTGATATTCTGGCCTTACCGGTCAATGCTCTTTTCAAACGGCATTGACCAGCAAAGCCGAAATATCACAAATATAAAAAATGAAAGTAAGTAGTTCATTCATATCTTATTTCGAAAGATGAAATTTTAAAGAAGTTGTCTTTTTTAAATCTTTGTTTGGCATTTTAGGAAAAATAGAACCTTTAGTATTCATAAGATCGAGTTTTCCAAACGTTGCTGCAAGTTGTAACCAAAGTATTATACTTATACATTCGTTGAATATTTCATAAGCGATCTGCAATTCATATTACTTTGTATTTTCTCTCTACCATTTGACGTAATTCCAGAGTGTCTGTTAATGAGATCCTAAATTTAGAAGAGATCGATCTAGGTCAGTCGTACTTTCCAGTGGACGAGGCATTCTAGACGCTATTTTTATGATTGCCAAACAAAAATCCATCAAGAGTTTAGTGAAACAGACATATTCTTTCTTACTTCTTCTTTACAGTCCAAATGCAAAACCTAGTTTCAGCTGGCAAACCAGAACCACGGGGGCAGCTGCCCCCCTACCATCATAGCTCCTCGGTACGGGGTCAGTGAAAAAAAGAAAAGGAAAGGAAAGGAAAGGAAAGTGTATCTTATCTTCTTCAACGTAACATTTTAACACTCTTGAAAAACGTATTGCAATAAATCGATATGTTCTTGGATGCTTGATTTTTGGACACTATTTTGGTTCAGACTTTTGCAGCTTTAATTTCGAGATTAAAGTGTAGTATCTGCTCTTCTCACGTCAACGAAACATCATTGATTTCTTTTTCCAATTCTAAACTTTATCATGGTTGTTATACCTTTAAGGACCTACAGGTTGGGAAATACCCTATACTTTTTGGTATAACTGTGCAACTTTACAGCAAAATTATATGTCGTAAGAAGCTGCCTTCACCCACCATTGCTTCAAATTAATTTTGGCGCCCCTGGGTTTCAGCTGTCTGTACTTGGGCTCCGTATATCACATTACTAAATATTGCCTCGATTCTGGATCAAAATAAATTATAACAAGTTGGCAACTGAGGTCCTGTCCGACAGTACCATTGAACAGACTATCAATATTCAGTATCTGTTGGAAATTTGATTTAATTTAATGTAATATAGAGATAGGGGAGTTTGGTTCATTCCAAAAGTTGACTTAACTCTACGCAGAGTTTCAGAAAGAGACTTCTGTGTATCATTCTCAATTGACAGTCTTGCATTAAATTTTGCTTTTACCAGAGAGAAAAGAGCAGTTCAGTACCGTGAGAATAATTGATAACAATTTCACCTATGATATTCCGCTTGTTTTCTGAGTCCAAAATCAAGTAGTCGACTTATACTCGAGTATTGTTACTTGATGTTATGGTATAGTATGTTATTTGATTATTCATCGACCTAACCTTGGACAATCATGCAAGAACACTCCGATGGACGTCCTGGTTAGTGTCCTGTGAACGACGACTTCAACTCAAACTGACTTTTATTGGAGAAACAATTGTACAAAAAGATGAGGTAGATGACCTTACGCAGACCATGACAACAGCCACCCAACCCAAGCTTCACATACCAAAAGTTTCTCCTAGTTACAGGGTTTTATGAAGTTTTTGCAACATGTGAAATAGCAAGTACCCGAAGTGGTATCACTCCGTTCTCCATACGCTATTTTACCCATAGCTGGAGGGATTCACGCCTTTTACCAAGGACATTAGTGCTAGTGTCACCAGAGTTTGAATCCGGCTCACCGAGTCCATTTTCTGCACCGTTACCTGATCGGCGATCGGCGATCAGCCACCGGGCCTCCTTTATATAAATAGAGGTTATCTAATTTATTGTCGTGTAGGAATTTTGTGACCGACTAATCGGAAAAACCACTTAAATCACAATGCCACCTACAACATTTTACATTATCGTATACTTCTATCTATTTTCCTCAACGACGTTATAACGAAACGATATTGAATCGAGCGATGTTAATTGAGGAGTTCCTGTGGTTATTTCCTTCTGATCTATATTTATTGTCTCTAAGGCAAGCATGTCACTGACAACATTACGCTTTTGTTTTCCGATTCTGGGATTTGAATGAAGCTGACTGCTCACCAACATGATTGACATTTATTCGAATTGCTCTTCACAATGTCCAATATAAATTGCATCTCCTCCAAACAATAACCGAAGGCTGAACTCCACCGTTCTCTCTGTATTGATGCTACGGCCGGATCGCGTTGGATACATCAGTTCCCGTACGATCTACAAAGTTGAACAATGTCGAGCCAAGTCAATATTTAGATGGGTGACTAATTGGGTTTTAGAGTTGAATTGAGCAACGGAGGATAATATAGAGAGTTTTAAATGGCAATCCCTTTAATCATCGTAAAAAGAGACCAATCTTTATATTACGCTCCATAATGAAAGTCAAGAGGCCTCTCTGCCCCCTGAACCCTCTGACTGGTCTAGCCCCGAGTAACAAGATATGAATATATGAATATCCATATAATTACTTGAGGCTCAACTATACCGTTGTCTATGTATTGATATCTAGGTAGCCCTTGGTCCAACGTACATAAACCTCCATTGGTGTTTCTTCAGCATACAAATGCTTCAGAGGTCTCACAAAGGCTCCAAAAATGATGTATATATTTTATGATAATGTACAAATAAACAACGCTTTCGTTATTTCGATTTAAATATATATGTACATTTATATTTGAAATCCCTGAAACAGTTACATGGTAAACAACTGATGATCCTAACAGGAGATGATTCATACTCTGTACCTTAATAACAAAATAAATGTGAAACAGGGGAAAACACTGAAAAAAAGAAGATAAATTGCATTGACAGATATTGAGGAATAGGTGACTGAAGTGACACTAAAAATATCTTTTGAAAAAAATGTTAATATATATATATATATATCTATATATATATATATATATATATATATATATATATATATATATATATATATATATGTATATATATATATATATATATTTATATATGTGTATATATAACCATGGAAGTTCACATGACTACTATATGATAGGCATCTAAAATATTTTTGGTGGGGGTTATTTGTCATAAACTTTTTCAAAAACTTGTGTCAGCGCTACTGGACACACCTTTTTGTGTAGAACCATGCTGTAATTAACTTCCGGTGTTTATCTACAGAGCTTCGCACTGTGCATGTCAATATCCTAAAGAAAAACTCTTCATTATTATTCAATACATTTTTGAAACCTTTTATTTCTTTTGTAATCGCCTTGAGTACACTTGTTTTCAATGAAAAACAAGCTGTTTCCAGAGCCTCGTATGATCATTGTTTGTTTTTGTTTTTTTTTTTATTTAGTCGCTTTTATCCAATAAACGTGAAAAAACAAAACAAAACAAAACGAAAAAACATTTATAATCCAACCCGCCTCCCACTGAAAGGGGACAAACATTTCCATTTCAATTCAGAAACGATTTCCTTTCCTTCATGCATGTGTTACCGAACGATCTTCCGGGAAAGCGGAAAATGAAATTTGGAAAAATGATATATCCGGCATAATTCGTTAAGGGGTTAAACCATAATAATGCCTTTTTTTTTTCGTTCTGTTATTATTCATTTATCTTGGGTGCAGTGGTTATTTTTACAAATCGATATTCGTAGACTTTGAAGTATCCAGTTGACGGCAAATAGTAATGGACCCTTTGTCCATGATATAAAAATCGAAAATTTTGATCAATATCGCTATTAATTTACTGGGTAATAACAATCCAATGCATATTCAAAGCAGTTCGTTCGATTACATCAGTCTTTAGCTGAACTCTACCTCCGAGAGCTGACGGAGCGCCCCATGTACTTTTAATAACGTTACATGAATTGATTGGTCGAAAATGGCTTCAAATTTTCGTAGCCTTTTACAGTCTCCTTTGAACTGTACTCGTTCTAATGACACATACGTACTAACGGCATATGCATTTTTATACTCTTGTAAGACTATTGTCAGAAATTAGTTTGTATCAACAGCACAAGAAAATTTCAGAGCATGATTGTCAAACTCTATGGTAACCCTGCCAAAACTTTGCTTCCACAACGAGAACAATCCTCACCAAATTAACATGCCTCCTAGCATCTGAGCTAAATTGACAAGTCTTACATATCTGCTACAATGTATCTTATAAATGCACAAAGGCTTATTGAATTAAAATAAACAAATCTCCAAAATTGACATTCGTGATTCAAAATCATAGCCGATTGATTGGTAGCCTAGTATCAAAGTAACTGAGCAAAAACATTAATAAAATGCATCTTGCAGATACGCAAAGGCTTACTCAATTCTAAAGAATAGATACATTAATTCGATAAAAAAAGATTTAGAAAAAAATATATATGTATATATATATATATATGTGTAGATGCCAATGCAAACGTTCTTGCAATCATTTTTAGTTGGGATAGAAGTTGGAGTAGTGTTTGACACTGCAGCAGTCAGGCCTGTTTCAAAACATTCGTTCGTCCATTTTTTTACAGACTGTATATGGGGCATTACGCAGTGAGAGGTTTCATGAAAAGTCGTTCCTGTCTGAACTTCCTGCTTTTTCTTTATAATACACTTTGTATAAGGTCACACTTGTCATAACAGTAATTTCGTTAAAGATATAAATTCATATGAATCCCTGAAAGTATCTTAAATTACAGGAGATGATTCTAATTCTGGTTCTCTCACTATTGCTATACTTGGTATGCAATCAACCCTTTATGACGGCATTCTGAAATCCCAAAGTGTACAGTAATATCCAGTAATATCTGGTGTCTATTTCACTTTTTGGTTTTCCATTGGCAACACACTTCATACTAAAATCGACCTGTTATAACGGCACTCTAGAATCTAAGGGTACCGTAATTACGGAAGTCTACTGTACCTTTTTTTATTTCACAACATAAAAAAAAAACTTCGTTTGAAATCTACCCATTATAACAGCAAATTCGTAAAAAAAAAACGGTACCCTCGAATCCCCAAGGACACTGTAATGAAGAGGTCTTACTGTATTTCCCTAGAGTGTATTACTTTTTTGAACCAATATTGCAAAGGTCAGTCAAAGGATGAGAATTTGCCTAATAAACAGGGGGGGCAAACAAAGAAGAAGTGTAGCTGGGGGAGGGGGTTCGATTACTTTCCCATCGATACGATAAACAAATATAATAAAACAAAGAACGGTGGTTGGGGGAATGTAAGAAGATGAATTCATTATGGAAAAATGAATTCATCAAAGAGACTTTTTATTATTCATGAATGAAGACAAATCAAATAGAAACACAACATTAAACATCTTGGGTAATTAGATTGACTATCAGTACATATATGAACATTCATCAATACTAGATTGTGCATGTGTATGTGTAAGTGTTAGTGTGTGTGTACGTGTGTGCATATTTGGGGGGTGCTGCTAGAAAGAAGCTCATCAAATTGAGGCATCCATTTCTCAGGTTTCAGCGGGGTGAGGCTTACGAGTCTTTTCGATGGCTGTGAGGGGGAAAAAAAGCAATACTATTGTTCAATCTATTTCGATTCATCCTAGTCACGTAACAACAGCACAATGAATGGCAATGAAGCGATCATTGATGAAATCATCCATCTCTTAGGGCAACCATTTTCTAAGGGCTGTCATATTCTAAGGGTTCAAACGATAAGAATAACAAAAAAACAAACAAAACAAAATAAATACAAAAAACGATAAGTATTCTCAAACGTAATGTGAACTAAGTTCGCTAACATCATTCTCAAAATCATTCGATAATGTGCTGATTTGTGCTTCTACAATCAAAACCTTCGCGCATTCATAGACAAGAAAAAAAGATAGGGTCAAAGACGAACAGAAAAAAAAACCCAAATTCAAGTCCAACAATAGAATACCAAAAATGACCATAAGAATAGAGGGTGAGGCTTTAAAAGAGGTTGGGGAAAACGTTTACTCGGGTCAGTTTATTCACAGACAAGAAGCCCATCGAAGCGAAATAAAACGACGTGTGATGGTTGGCTGGAAAGCGTGTGATATGAATAAAAAACTTTTGAAAAGCATCTTGCCAATATGCTTAAAGCGTAAAGTGTACAATGAATGCATAATAGCAGCTATAATATGAATACAAAAGATGAGAAATAATAAAAAGAACTGAAAACCAACTCAGAATCGTTCAAAGAGCCATGGAAAGAGCAATCTCATGGATATGTCGAGACCTGATAATTTCGAAAGCAGAACAAAGTAGAATAAATCGTTTAAATAACAAGCGACAAAGATGGAGAGGGACCGGACACTGAGCAAAAGGAACAGACAGCAAATGAAGAAAAAGGTCCACAAATTGGTGCCCGTATGACAGTAAATGTAATAGGAAAGGACCACACTCGAGATCAGGGGAATGAGATGAGAAATGTATGGCGATAAAATGCAGGTTACTTACTTATGAATATGATACATGCATTTATGATTTGGAATAGAATGAAACGAAGTGTACTTCGTTTTATTCATATATGCGGAGATAGTTGTCCATAAATCATAGTTATGATAATGGAACTCCTTACGGGTATTTCCTCAACAAGCACCGAATAATACAATAATCAAGAAGCAATCAGTGAGCGCACTGAAACCGCTGATTACAACTCGTCCACCCACAGCGTCGCTCTTTTTTTGTATCTCTCCTCTTCTGCCCTATCTGGGCTGGTCTGTCTAGATATGCAGCGTTCCCTTTTTTTGTCTTGGCAATCTATATTTAGTTTTCACATTCATCAGGGTCTTCACGTTATCAGCATTCAACATTATCATTTTAATCGATACCTTGTGATATCAAATTGCAGTGTGATATTTGTGAGAACGTGGTGAGAATCTCACGAGAAACAAAATGACAACTGATAAGAGTGGGACATACCTATGAAATTAAACTTGTTCAGCGTAAGCAACCTGGGTTCGCTGCGTGGGTCATTCTACGAGCTCTGCAGCGTAGATGTATTGCGATAAAAATGTTATGAGGAGAGTTTAATTTCGCTAACACAACGAGAACGACTTTTAAATGAGTCTGCACGGGTGGTTAGAGAGAAGGACTTTCTGAAGACGAACCCCCAACCAAAAAAAAAAAAACGCTTGGCTGGTTTGTATTTCGTTCTTATTCGTTAAAGTAATAAACGTTTGTCAAGTAGACATCCGTCACACTTTTATTATCTGGTCTTCTTTCTCTAAAGTTCAGATCTATCTCTCCTGACCGAGAGCGAGAACGTGTAACACTCGTAGGCAGTAAGAGGATCTATATACTTATACATAGTAAATATTCCAATCAGGTTTTTGTGAATTTCTCACGGTCGTTTCGATGTAATAAGGAAAATACTGACGTGAAACTTATCTTATCCATGGATATAAGTATTTCTCCAGTCCAGGAAAGTTCCCGTCCAGGATGTGAATGTTTGAAAGGGGCCGACTTCATGCTGAGTGGAGCAGCCTGCCAAAAATGTCTAGTGAATTATTTTTGCCTCCATTGTCAACAGTTCCGATTTATATTGGTCTCATCTTTACGTGTAGGTAATTTAGATATCTTGTATCTAAATTTATATCCATAATTTTAAATGAAAAATATATAATCGATAGCTTTTTTTTATTCATTTGTATTAGATTCCGCGAGAACCACCGATCAAGACAACTTCAAACTCCACAGAGCAATGTCTTGTGCACGTACAATGGCCAGTTGTTGAGACATCACAGTGCAGCCCACACAGAATTTTTTAATCATAATTGAATTATGATTAGATACCATATTTTTCGTTTCCTTGCTGACACTGATTACTTTTGTTTCGGATATTTTAACGGGGTTTAAGTAGGAAACCATTTTAAAACAAACAATGACAGATGTTTCCAAATGCCCCCCCCCCAAAAAAAAATGAAGGTTTTGAAAAGTGTATGTTTTTTCTATTGTTCATTCTAAACTTTTTTTCATATGAAAACGCCATTACTTACTGGATAACATTATTGAAAGTCACTGATTGGACGATTGTGAATGATCTGATTCCACTCTTTCAAGTAGCTGCTATGGTGACTATTATAAAATGACCTTTTTCGCTTTGTGACCTTTAACATCTTCGTAATAATGAAGCGTACTTGTCATCTATCTATTATCTGCCGGCTTAATTCAGCTTATATTCATCTATTTTACTCTATTCATATCTACAGACGGGCTTGTTTGGTGTTTGAAAGAGTTGTAACTTCATATCAGCTTAAAGTTTTCGTATCTACGTACAAGATTATGAGGAATGAAACAAAACATATATGTATATATATATATATATATATATATATATATATATATATATATATATATATATATATATATATATATGTATATATTGATAAATATATAGCCTAATGAAGAAAAATCATCTATTTTGTGAAAAAAAAAATCACTTACATAATAAAACATAATATCCTTCCTTGTAAGAGCACTTAAGCCAACGTTTCTCCATGTAGATTGACCTTTGTTTTGTGAAATTATATACATATTCATATATATATATATATATATATATATATATATATATATATATATATATATATATATTATATATGTGTGTGTGTGTGTGTGTGTGTACTCACAGGTTGGTATATGTCTGTCCATACATATGAATTCCGTTCCTAGCACCTTCGCACTTATGGATGATAAATGAATCATACAAATACGACATTCCCAGTAATTACTTTGTGAAAACCATGACCCTAATAAAAAGTGAACGTTGGTTAAAATCTCTGACCCCAAACTCCCAGCCGTTCATGGATATTGAAAGTGGTATTGAAATAAAGCGAGTGCAGATTCCTTGAATCGAAATTGGTAGCTTGAAAAAAATTAGCGCGGGGCCCTTGGAATTGCGGGGCCCGAAGCATATGCTAGCTACACAGTTAATCCTGCCCTGGGTGTTGTTATTAGAAACCATTAACCAAAACTATCAACGTAGCTTTCTTCACGTTTTCAGGTCAAGACGGCGAGTTAGCGATAAATCACTTATACAGGCTGCACCGATAGAGCTAGAGGTATGAACATTTCAATATTTATTCCTTATTATGTTTATAAAAAACTTTTCTTTCCAACACCTAAATATATTTTGTTTGCAATGTACATTTATGCTGAAATGATCACCATATTGTGTCAAGCAGCATTCACGCTTTTTTTCGAAAATCTCGACTAGACTAAATGCGAGAGAAGTAATTTAATCTTCGATCACCTATTTTCTGATTTTTCTAATTGATCACCCCCATCAACATATGTTTATAAAATACTTTGATCACGTAACGGTTTCTACGGGATGACTAACCAGACCCGCTATCAAATTATGATTCTTCCGAACCAGTATATTCGTTCTTGAGGTTTCTATTTCATTCGCTAAACACCGGGGAATTTCATAGGGAAATCATTATTTGATGGGAGTACGTTTTATATTTCATTCGTGACCATTCATGTCCCGCAGCCTCAGATCTCCCTTGTGAGGCCAATCTACCCCCTCCGAGTTGGTGTATGTTACTGCACTACCTAATCGAGGGACTGAACTCGTGGATTCAAAACAACCGAATGAGATTTACCAGCATTTCAATCCATCAGATCATGTCTTGTAGAGGTCACAGGGGGGAGGGATACAATGTACTAGGAACGCTGGAAGTCACGAGGGACGTCTGTCATATCTCGGTCAGACAATTGGACTTAGCAAATACATATGGGAAAGTGGAAGATGATTAGATTAAACAGAATAACAACGGTCGAAATGAGGAAAATCCCTGATGTGAAGTCAGATTTTTCAGGAGTAAAGGATAATGCTATACTAACAGGGGTCGACAACCTTTTTGTCCCTGTGGGCCAGAACACGTGATAATGAGTGGACGCTGGGCCATATAAATGTCATAAGAAAGCTTGAAATATGGGAATTTGAAGAAATAAAATCATCAATTTGAATCTACTTCAAACCAATGAATAATGCCTGTTGAAGTACAATCATCATCATCATCATCATCATCGTCGTCGTCGTCGTCGTCGTCATCATGATCATCATCATCATCATGATCATCATCATCATCATCATCATCAGCAGCAGCAGCCTACTAACGTACGTCGTTGGACAAAGATTTTCTACGAGATTCGCCAGACTTCCCTATCATGGGCGTCGCAGAGCCAGTGTTTTGACAGATATGCTGACGACACGGTCCTTCTTGCTAATGAGAACATCCATGATCTCCAAATAATGCGAGACCTAACAGAGAAAGCAAGTAATCTTCAACATCTACATCAGTCGAACAAATGTCATTTTGTTGACTAAGGCACACTGGTTACTCTCGGAAACGCAGAGCTGGAGAAAGTAGACCCCAACATCTACGTAGGACAACGAATCTCTATGAAATCCTCAAAAGAAAACGAAATCAAGCGAAGCATTACTCTATGTTAGCGAGCTTTCTGTGGAGAAACCTCAACCTTCAAGAATAAGAAAATCCCATTAGTCCAGAAAAGAAGGGTATTAAACCAAAGCCTCCTCCGATAGTCACATATGGAGCCGAAACATGGAATCTAACCGGAATATTGGCCCTCAAACTAAGAACAATGCAATGTGCACATGAAAGAATCATACTCAACATCAGTTGGAGATATCACAGAACAGCAAAGTATATTAGAGAAAAAAAAACCTAATGATATCATAGATTCAACTATAGAAAATAAAAAAAAACTCAAATCGCTATGGGCTGTACATGTTGCGAGAATGGTGGATCATGTATGAAATTGTGGCCAGCAGAAAATAAGATGGCGTGATTAACTAGCTAGAAATCATGTTCTCAACCGAGAGTGTCGATTAGTAATTAGGGAACTCAATTTTGTCGAAATTTATTTCAATCGAGGCATCTTTTGAATCTTCGAATAAGACAATAAGAATGCTTAAAAATACAAGAACGCAAGCGTAGTATCTCAATATTTGATCGTGGGCCGATCAAGATCCCTTCATAGGACAGTTTTGGTCTACCAGCCGTACTTTGCTTACCCCTGCTGCACTGAGTCTTGTATAATAGGGTGAGTTCTTTTTTTTTCGGTAAATTCGATGGCGCCTCGAGTCAGTGGTTGATAGCTTTACTGCTGAGGCAAGTACTCAAGAGATTTGTGAAATGTTCAAGGGACAGATTTGAACATGTCAGCCGCAAAATATCACAGATCGAATTTCCGGCCCGTGTGTTCCGAAACGTAGAGTAATGTTCTTAGAAGTACGAAACAAAACAGCTACAAACCATTACAATGCCATTTTGATGGTGAGTGATGGAAAAGTAATGAGAGGTGATCAGAAAATAATGAGCACCGGTTGCCGCTACAGCCATTTTACCGGGATAAAAAAAAATCGGTAAGCTTATCAAAATATTTAGATAGTTTCGACCGCCCTCGGTGACTTGGGAAGTGGATGGGGGTACTTTCAGTCGAAGCCAGAGAGTAAAAGGAAAATGACTGGGGGAGATTTTGTTTATAGGATTTACTGCCAGAAATAGGCTGTGTGTGCGTGTGAAAAAGGAAGATGTGTATTGGAATGGAGTAAGCAGTTGTTCATCGCCAAAACTGTCTAAATCTCACCACGACTCTTCATATTTCAAGATCAATACAGTCTACAGTGAGGATTATATAAACCAGGCTTTGGCAACCCGCGGCATGAGGGCCACATACGGCTGTTCACGACTATCTGTTTGGCACGCCGAATTTCATATTAAAGTAGTATAATCGCTGATACCTCTATTGAAAACCCTGATAAAGTTAAATTGCTTTCGTTCTTTTTTGCTTGAAAGTTATATCAATTTTCGTCAAAATTAGTTTTTTCTTGTGTGCCTGTTCTTAAATAAGGAGTGTTATTTTTCAAATTTTCTTTTTTTCTAATTGTGTGACCCAATCTACACTTGAAAAAAGGTTGCTCATGTTGATTCCTTATTTTTATTTATATTTTGAGGTAGGGGCAAAGTTATTCCATAATATTACATCCATTCAAGTTTTCTTTTAAAATCATAATCTGTTTTAAATTGTGAAATGGCTGATTTTAATCAGGTAAACATGTATACTGGCTTTATATTTCAAATTTATTTCACTCAATCCTGTGGACTTCAGAACACTTTCCACCTTTAGTTTACAGAATCGTTGCAGGAACCTACAAATATGTTTTTAGCACTGTGGTAAATCTATTATATTCTCCATTGATTGCTTCCGAATAGTTACCTTTAACTATTAGCTTTCCTGCTTGCTAAACATCAACTGAGTATCGAATTTATTTTCATCACCTAACAAGAATGACAATTTCAGACTTCCGGTTGAAACTAAAAAGAGAAAAGTTCAAGATGATAGAGAGAGAAAGGAAATGAGAGGAAGGGAAAAGGAGTGGCAGATTCTATTTCTATGTCATCAATCAACGGAAGTAAAAAAGACAGAAGAGAGAGAGAGAGAAAGAGTGTGTGTATGTGAGAAAGAGAAAGAGTGTGTGTGTGTGTGAGAGAGAGAGAGAGAGAGAGAGAGAGAAAGAAAAAGAGAGAGTAGGAGAAAGATAGAAAAAAGAGATTGGAAAGCTATGGAGACTAGTTTCAAGTTCATATCTGAATTGCTTCTAATTATATCTACAATTATCTAAATTTTCATTCCATCTATCTATAAAAATATCTAGATAGTGGTTTATCTAGTCTCCTTCGGTGGCCCAAAAACCTATGGGATTCTGTCAGAGTTGATATTGACCTGTAAGCAATCAGTCTTGTATCACCTTTTTCCGTCAGGTCTCCCTCTTTATTTCTTTTTTAGAACACAATTACCCTTGAATTTTGCAATAGCAGCCTACCATACATGTTCAAAATTAAACTCACCCTAAAAAAAATCCTTTGTTCGTGTGATTAGACTTTACGTAATAATATCGTTATATAATCATCCTGCAGGTGTCAAACATTAGTACATCACAGTACATCAATTAACATTGGAGTAACTCCATTATAATCCGATAGCTCACCTGAAGGATAAAGTGGAATGAATTGGCCGAAATGTTGTGTTAACGAATCGATATTTATAATTTTGGGCTTCAGCAAGTTCTAAAATCAAATGAAAAACAAGTAGCTGAGAACACACACACACACACACACACACACACATATATATATATATATATATATATATTGAGACATACATAAAGGAATGCAAGACACGGGATAATATATAGTTCGTAAGAATCTTGTCTGAGGAAAAATCGTGAGAGAATGCCTGCCCAAAAGAAGAGGCAATGGCGGGACGCCAGTTTTCTTCTTGAAAACGGATGGAATGATGTTGGTAACAATAAAAATCGATGCGCCTATATATATATATATATATATATATATATATATATATATATATATATATATATATAAGTGTATGTATGTATGTATGTCTGCATGTGCATCCGTCCGTCACTCTTCAGCTCCTGTGTCTGTCTGTCTGTCTCTCTATTAATGTACGTGTGTATGTGTATACAAATATCTCTATAGCCATATACTTATCAATAAGTCCGTAGGCTAATGACGAAAATTAAAAAAAAGCATTTCACGACAAATATGTACTTTTTCGACATAATTCCCTCCCATGTCAGTGCGTTTCACCTATCGCTTCTCATAGATCAACGATTATACGGTGACCATTTCAGATCAAAATTCAACTGATAATAATGTCAGGTTACGGAAATCAGACATTCCAAATCCTCACCTGGAATTTCCAACTCTTTCTACGACGCTAATATTTTTGTATGTGTGTGCGTGTGTGAGTGATAGATAAAGAGAGAGAGAGAGAGAGAGAGAGAGAGAGAGAGAGAGAGAGAGAGAGAGAGGGAGAGAGAGGTTAAATGAGTGCAAGGATAATAAGCTCTGATCCTAGACAGTAAAGCTAGGGAGAGCACCATTTTTACCCTTCGCAAATCACACAGATACTACACATTGATCCTAAATACCGTCATTCTTCGCAGCTACTACGCTTGAATACAATATACAAAAATATGTGAGCTTTGCTTGTAGATCAGATTGTCTTTATCAGTAGTCAGTCATTTATTGCATTTCTACTGACATTATACAATAACATGGTTATATTTTTGCCTACGTGAATTGCATGTATAATAATTCAGCATTTGCTTTTTTTTAACCAACCAAATGACTGTACACGACGCTTTATTGCAATTTTTTCTTGTCTATCAAATCTGACTGAATATTTGAGGGGGCCCTTTAAGGAGCCAAGCATCCCGGGCCTCTGAATCTCTAGACACTGGACACAGTACAAGAATTTAAAGAAAGATGTTAATAGAGTAGTGCATAAGGCCCTCTGGATAATGTAACCGTTTGTGTTCACTCTGTCTAATATTCAAGAAGATAAAGTACTTTCGTCATCGAATTCCTTTGCCATTCGCTCAAGGGTCGAAATAACTACTTTTAGCGCTCAAGTGAAATGTTTTGAGGCCGGCACTTGGAGTGGAATCAATTAATAACGCTGGCACCGATGCCAAAACACTACATGCGGTACTTGAGAGATTTGGAAAAACATTTACATCTATTATATTATTTCACAATGGTCGATTTACGGCGCAACCACTTCATTTTTGAACTTTTGACTTTATCCACCGTCTAAAACGGTTCCAGTAAACCGCAAATAGGCTGTTTATGTGTTGAAAATCCACACGCGATTTCCTCTATTCTAGGGGTTTCAGAAGTTACGTAGTTTGACCTGAAATACATGTAATATATTTTAAAATTATTTCAGATTATTCTCTGAAGGATTCAGATTTGTCTAGCCTCAATTTCGGATCAAAAGTATGAAGACGATTTTGCTACCGTGGTCCTGTACGGTAGTACCATAGGAAAGACAATAGACTATTAGTATTTGATAGTGACTTCATTGAATTTAATGTCACCCTTTTATAGTTATGGATGAGCTTAGGTAACTCATTTGTACACGCACTTTCAGAGAGACACATCTGCATATCATTCTAAATTGTCTGTTTTGCACAA